>CM041783.1:89335533-90041809 GCA_023374045.1 Limonium bicolor | reverse complement strand
CTTGGACTTTTGAAAAGATAGGAATGAAGAGCTTGATGAGAGGAAGAAGATGGTGGTGTTTGTTTTTGATTGGACAAGTGAGCAAGGTTTTACAAGAGGTTGAAGCTTGTGTTCTAATGGTGATAGTGGTTCTATCGTGAGAGAACAAAGAGGAAGGAAGAAGAGAGGTGGGAAACCGTGTGAGCAAGGAAAGGAAATGAGAGAATGAAGATTGGTTTTACTTTAGAAGATATTTGTAGTTTAAAAGCAAATAGTACTTTCTTAGTCATCATTATTTACTTAACAAATTAACAAGAGGGTGGTGAGTCACCAAGCCTTAGAAAACCGGCCCCCTAATTATAATGAGGGTAATATAGTCTGTGTTTGTCAATTTATTATTACTTATACAAACATATGTTACAAAATAGCTTATAAAAGTTACTATTCATAAAAACAAGGCACATAGAAGTGAAATTTTTGATTTCCCACTAATATAGACACCCAAATGTGATATTATATAGTACACTATATATTTAAGAGTAATGATGGACATCTAGCCATTCAAAACTCATTTACAAGACAATTTTTCAAAAATGTGCTTTAAGACTCCTTAAAGCACATTTTTGTGTTTAAACTTGTTTTCAAGCTTGGTTTTCTTTGGTAATTGATTTAATATGTTCATTAGTGTATAAATGAGGTCTTGGTAAGTTCATTAGGTCTTAACCAAGTTTATCCCAAGCTTAGAGCACATTTTGGCTCTTATTGACTTTAAAGCACATTTTGTGTTTTCTTTTGTTTAAACTTGTTTACTAATGTTTCTAAGACTCTTTTTAGTCTTAATACACCATGTTTAAGTGTTTAAACAATATATTAAGGTTTGGGGTATTTCAATCTACCCCCCTTAAAAGAACTTTGTCCTCGAAGTTCATACTTCCCACATATCCAAATATTAGAACACGGGAACACTTATAAACAATACTTCTTCCATATATTACTAACAACACACTACATAACATTGGACTCCAGGTCCATACAACATAACATAACATTGGACACAAGGTCCGTACAACATTATCCACATCATTCAGACACAACGGTCTGTAATATAACAAATAACATAGACGATGTATTCAAATACACGTCGTACACACATAACCGAAACGGCTCTACCCCCTTAAAAAGGGTACGCCCCGTACCCTATACACATAAGTACTAAGAAGTGAACAATGACGGGTACTTCGCCTTCATCTTGTCTTCCAGCTCCCAAGTGGCCTCCTCAACGTCCTGGTTAGACCAAAGAACCTTCACCAGTCTCACGGACTTATGGCGAGTGTCTCGAGTCTTAGCATCCAGAATCCGTACCGGAGTCTCCACTGATCGCATGGTCGGCTCTAAGGTTAGCCTTTCAGGCTGAAGCACATGAGACGGATGAGACATATACTTCTTCAACTGGGACACATGAAATACATCATGTACCTTGCCCAGCTCGGCGGGTAGGTCTAGTCTATAGGCTACCGGGCCGATCCGCTCCGTCACAACGTAGGGCCCCCACATACTTTGGGCTCAACTTGCCCTTCTGGCCAAAACGAAACACTCCCTTCATGGGGGACACTCTCAAAAATACCTGATCGCCCACGGCGAACTCCAGGTCACGTCGGCGCACATCTGCGTACGACTTCTGTCTATCCTGAGCTGCTTTCATATTAGCCCTGATCTGGCGAACTTCTGCCTGAACTTGCTCAAGATACTCTGGTCCTATAATGACCGTCTCACTCGACTCATCCCAGCATAATGGCGTGCGGCATGGTCTACCGTACAAGGCCTGGAAGGGAGACATCTTGATCGAAGCATGATAACTGTTGTTGTAGCTGAACTCGATCAGATGTAACTTATCAATCCAACTGGTCTGAAAGTCAAGTGCACAAGCACGTAGCATATCCTCAAGTGTCTGAATGGTGCGCTCACTCTGACCATCGGTCTGTGGGGGAAACGCTGTACTCAATTTCAATTCAGTACCCAATGCCTCTCGTGTGGACTTCCAATATCTGGATAAGAATCTGGTGTCTCTGTCAGATACAATCGTTTTCGGTACACCATGATGTCTTACAATCTCTTTATCAAACAGTTCTGCCAATTTTGCCACTTTCCAAGTGTCCTTCATCGGAATGAATCGGGCCACCTTGGTCAGTCGGTCAACTATCACCCATATCATATTCAGACCTCCCCTTGTAGGCGGAAGCCCTACTACAAAGTCCATGGAGATATCATGGAACTTCCACTCAGGCACTGGCATTGGCGTACCATACCACCAGGCCGTCGGTGCTCAAACTTAACCTTCTGGCAAGTGAGACACCTCAATACATAATCACTAACGTCTTTCTTCATTCCAGTCCACCAAAAATACCTCTTCATACCTTTATACATCTTTGAAGCTCCGGGGTGAATCGAAGTAGTAGAACAATGGGATTCGCTCAATATGCGCTCCTTCAACTCAGCGCTACCCCTAGGTATACACAAGCGGCCATTCAGCCTAATCAGGTCGTCATCATGGAGTCTGAAGTCGTACTTCTGACCCTCGAATGTGCCATCAATAAGCTTCTGCCGGATCTCCAGCATGTACTGATCCGTCATCTGAGCACTCCGCACCTCTTCAACCAAGCCAGTATAAGAGACTAGCGAATGGAGAGAGTGTGCTCGGCGACTCAGCGCGTCAGCTACCACATTTGCCTTACCCTCTTTGTATTGCAGATTAATATCATAGTCATTCAGAAACTCAACCCACCTTCTTTGCCTCATGTTCAACTCTTTCTGAGTGAACAAGTACTTTAAGCTTTTATGATCAGAATAGATTGTCACACTTACCCCATACAAATAATGTCGCCATATCTTCAATGCGAAGACAATGGCACCCAATTCTAAGTCGTGGGTAGGGTAGTTCTCCTCATGCTTCTTCAGCTGACGGGAGGCGTATGCCACGACCTTCCCGTGTTGCATCAACACACAACCCATACCCCTGCCTGATGCGTCGCAGTAGACCTCAAAACCATCTGGACCGTCTGGTATAGTCAGGACTGGTGCAGATGTCAGAGCATCCTTGAGACTCGCGAAAGAACTCTCACAGTCGACTGTCCACTCGAATGGTGCATCCTTCTTCATTAAGGAAGTCATCGGCTTCGAGATACTGGAGAAGTCCTTCACAAACCTCCTATAATATCCTGCCAGACCGAGGAAGCTCCTGATATCAGTGACTGTCTTCGGCCTAGGCCAGGTGCGCACTGCATCTATCTTTGCCGGATCAACAGCGATCCCGGCATCAGAAATCACATGCCCAAGGAAGGATACTTGGTTCAGCCAAAATTCACATTTCGAAACTTTGCATACAACTGGTTTCTCCTCAAAGTTTGTAACACATCTCTCAGGTGGCTTTCGTGCTCACCTCTAGATTTAGAATACACAAGAATGTCATCGATGAAGACTACCACTGACTTGTCCAACTGATCTTGGAACAAGCGGTTCATTAAGTCCATGAACTTGGCTGGTGCATCGATAAGCCAAATGGCATAACTGTGAACTCATAATGCCCATACCTCGTTCTGAAAGCTGTCTTCTCGATATCACTGTCACGGATGGCAATTTGATGGTATCCGGAACGTAAGTCTATCTTGGAGAATACTGATGCACCCCTCAGCTGATCGAATAGATCGTCGATGCGTGGTAAAGGGTAACGGTTTTTCACCGTAACAGCATTCAGCTCCCGATAATCAATACACAGGCGGAGGCTACCGTCCTTCTTCTTCACGAAGAGGACCGGCGCTCCCCATGGTGACACACTAGGGCGGATGAAGCCCTTGTCGAGTAGGTCTCTCAGCTGCTCCTTGAGCTCTGTCATCTCTGCTGGAGCCATACGATAAGGTGCTTTCGCAATGGGTCCAGTGCCCGGTACTAAGTCGATCTCAAACTCAACCTCTCGTGCTGGCGGCATGCCCGGCAGTTCCTTAGGAAATACATCAGGAAACTCCGACACTACCGGCACATCTGGGCTAAACTCAGGTCTCTCTCTATGTCCTGGACATAGCAGAGGTACACATCACTCCCTCGTCGTAACTCACGATACATGGCCATGGCGGTGATGATCTGAGTCGAAGGCTCCCTGGGCCTCTGGCGGTAAGATATGGTAACCCCAGATGGACTCCGAAGAAGCAGTCGATGCTCGGCACACAGGATTCTGCCCTTGTACCGCTCCAACCAGTTCATCATCCCGACAATCACATCAAATCCAAGTCCGTCGAACTCTATCAGGTCGATCGGGAACTCTTCACCTCTGATTCGTACAATGACATCTCGGTGGTAGCGGGTACATCTGATCCGCTCTTTCGATGGGAGGGTGACCAAGAAGTCTGGCATCTTCCTCTCCATCTAACCCCAGCCTCTTCGCAAAGCAAAGATAGCGAAACAAACGTGTGCGAGGCTCCAGAGTCGAACAGGATCGATGCATCCACGCCATTCACTGGAAAGGTACCGGTGAGGATTGTGCCGCTCTTGCCGGCTTCTGCCTCATTGCAGACACTCAATGTACCTCCCGTTCCGAGTGCACAGCCTAATTCATTGGCAAACTAATAAGTACTGGGTAACAACACGGTTGATATACTTCAATAACTCCACTTTATTCATTATCACTTCCTCCTTACAACATTGTTTGATTACATGGTTGATATCACTTAACACATACATAACTTCCTTAACATATACTGGCTTAACACATTACAAAGTATACAAGGTTTAGAATTGTCTGAACGTCAAATTCAAACGTCCGGGTTTCATATGTGTGGCATTGATCACTGCCGACGGTGCGGTATTCAGTTTGATCTTCCTGATGCCATGATATAGCATCCTTGACTGCCCACCCATGATTAGTACATCTCCTGACTTCAACATTAATTTCCTTGCTGCGAGATCAGCACGCTTCTGCTCGCCATACACAAATACTGCGGTATCACCAATGGACCAAGACACCACGGGTACTCCCTTACTTAGAGACTCGGGTGACTCGTCCTTATCTTGGTGTAAACCTAGCCGTCCCCTTTCTGGTAGAAGTTCACAGATACACAAATCTGCTTCCACACTTGGAATTGATTCCGTTTCAACTTGTTGAGCAATTCCCACGGCGTGATTAACGACCGCACGGAACTCCTCAGGTATACTTGGTACTGTTGCTCCATCTTCGGCTCGCACTTCTTGATATGACTTGGTGTAGGGGTTCCAGTCCTTACCCATGCACATCATCTTCAATTGCATTCTTGATCCATTCGGATATTCAGGTGTGTAGAAACCTCCAGGTTTAGCTCCAAGTTCGTCGCATCGTCTGATGATATGGACTTTGTGCTTCCGGTGTCAGGTATCCACTTAAGAGTATCATACCTGGCTGGATAACCTGACATTGCTCCATTGGAAAGTCGGTGATGTTGATGGTGGTCTCTTCAGGGTTTGGTGTGGGTGGGATTGGATAACATATATTGAAGGTTCCTTTCAGTTTAGAATTATCTAATTAGGTGTCTTTCACACTATACTTTAACTCCTTACTCACATGATAATACACTTGAACTCACTAACACCATAAGCATGAAATGCGGTATGCAATCACTTATTACATTCACAGTTTAGGCGGTACCTGGTCTAGAAGAGGGCCCTGGCGCCTCAGACCGGTCCACCACATTCAGGGTGGCCTTGCTAGGTCCGACCCTTTCCCCTTCTGGGAATCAGTATGCCTCTGATCGCTCTGCTGGTCTTAGCCTCTTCGCTTGCTGGTTTCCTCTGGGTGGCTGCCCTCTTCATTAGCTGCTCCCCTTACTTCCACTGCCCCTTGGGCTTGTTGACTCTGCTGTTGGGTTCCGGTAACACTCATGGTCACGGTGGCCCCACTTCTCGCAGTAACGACACTGCACCTCATTCCCTTTGCAGTCCTTGCCGGGGTGGTCTCCGTTGCACACCACTTACAGTAATAGTGGCGCTCCGGTCCAGAGCCCGTGCTAGCTGCTAACACAATACACACTCAGTACTTGTTTCACAACTTATCAACATACACTTCAACTTATTACACGTGATTAGACAATTACCCTTTGGTGGGTAAGAGCGTAGGGGCTTCGCCGCATAGGCATATGTGAGCTTCAGTGGCTCCTCAGCTGTGGTGGTTTGGGCTTGGCCCTTGTCACCCTGGTGCTGACTCTTCTGGGGCTGGGGATAGGATTTCTTCTTCTTCTTTCCTCCCCCGTACCCCTGCGAACTCTGGCCCTCGCTCGTGGCCTTGCGCTTGTGCGCATTCTCCTCGTCCCTCAGACGGACGGTGATCTCCACCTTAGCAGCGGCATGATAGCACTCCTGTATTTAGGATGATCAGTCATGCCCCGCAATACATACTCACAAACTCACATTATACTCACTTATAGACTACACATATTCACATCACTCTTTACTTAAATTACCTGCAAGGTAGTATACTCAGCTGGCCCCATCCCATAGCGAAGACGGTGGCTGAACCGTTGTAGAAACGGTTTACCAGCACCCGGTTCGAGTATCCCAGGACCGGTAACAGGTGGACAAGGCCGGTGAAGGCGGTGTAGTACTCATCAACCGTCACCTTGTCCCCCTGCCTCAGGCTATCCAGCTCCAGGCGCTTGGCCTCTTGAACGTGCACGGGGTAGTATTTGGCTCGCAGCAGAGCCGTGTACTCCCTCCACCCAAACTGAGGATCCGCCATCCGGTCCTCTCTCACAATTCCACCAATTCTGTGCCGAACCCTTCAGGTAGTAAGCGGCAAGACGGACCTTAGCCTCTGCGGGCACAGCCAAGGTCTCGTAGGCGGTCTCCAACTCGGAGATGTACGCCTCCAACTTACGTGGGTCGTGTCTCCCCATGAAATGAAGGGGGTCTCAAGTCTGCCAATGCCTTGACCCAGTTGGTCTCTCGTGGCGGTGGCGGTGGTGGCTGAACTCCGGGCATCTGCCCCTGCTGGATCGCAGCTACAAGCTGGGGTACCATCTGGGCCACAGCGGCTGCTACAGCCTCAGCCATAACCTGAGCCGTAGTGTTCTCGCCCTGGTCACCCCCAGTACCAGTACCACTTCCGCGGCCTCTACCGCGTGGTCTACCTGACATCTGTATTCACATGAATGTTCATTAGCAATATGCTTACACACTTATCGGTCCAACGATCGTAACGCTTCCTGACAATAAGGTATTTCCACACTTAGTTAGTGGTTAACCTTTCCATAACTGATCACTTAGGTAACTGTAGTTAGGTTTCCTAACTCGGTATGTTCCTAAGCTCGGTATTCTAGTCATCAGAGCGATACTTCGCTCTGATACCACTTTTTGTAACACCCCTAATACGCTCATGATACTAAATGAAATCGCAGCGGAATAAATCAACTAACAGTAACTAACGCTTCGGTGCTACAACGCCGTCAACCACCCACGTGGTTGACAAGGCAGAATAAATACAATTGTACCGGTCTGATGATCAGACTCCCGAGCATTAAAACTAAACCATAATACAATATATACAATATAAACAATACCGAGTACTACGTACATCCTTCACTGTATACACACTGTAACTGCAACAACCCAATAATACATAACGCCACGGGAGCACAGGCGCATCCCAGGCCAACATCCAAAAGTATACAAAAGGTATCACATCCTAGGATCTAAAGCCACTCCGCTTCTTCGATCCTCATCCTGCAGTATAAGAAATATGGATCCCCCGAGGGGGTCAGCAACCCTTGGCTGGTATGGCTAACGCGCAGCCCATCGGCTACCGGGATACGCGCAGCTACTTGTCATTATAACATGGTATTCAATTATATACATAGCATAACATAACATGGAGCATGGCATCAATGGTGCATAGCTCAATAACACATACACAGTGGATTTTTACTCCACGATAACAAACCACAAGGGTCAAATAACATAAGAGCCTAGAGAGTGATTCACTCTCATGTCAAGCTCGTTAAACACACTCATTACCGTTCTGTTAGACGAACGAGTAACTTAAGTCACAGATGGTTCGGATTTAGTGACCCGAACACACCACACAAACACAGGTTCCCACTAAACCGATCATAAGTCAGAATAGGTAAGCTTTGGAGGAAGCTAGCGGGAGATCGAACGCCAAATTAGGTGAACAATCTTAACAACATAAGAGTCGAATCTGATTCAGATATTCTACTCTTAACTTACATGCATGACCGGACAACCGGATTCCTCACTTCCCAGTTAACACTTGTTAGAAGTTCATAGTGGAACTTAACGACCAACACACAATAGTTGGTAAGACTTGTTAGACACACAAGGGAAAGTGAGTCACAACAACACATAACAATAGTATGAACAACTGTAAACTCATTACATGTTTAAATCTTATAACGTTGTAAACACACAGAAAAACAACACACACAAACCGGTGTAAACCGCTAGACAACAGACTGCAAGAAAACCATACCTTGGTCCTTGCCTCGTTTGGTTTCCTCCGTAGGTCACTCCTATACGTAATTCAAGAACGTCGGTTAATTAACTTACTTAACCTCCAAATTTACTAAGTGTTTAACACGATTGTATGACATGTTTTAATGTCTATCTTACCCTAGGTTGCCTTCATTATACACCCTAGGGTTAACTACATAAGTCACATTCTTTTCTGTTTTTTTTTTTTTTTACAAGTTTAGGTCCGACCGACCTTGCCGACCGAACTTACCCAAGTTCGGTCGATTCCAGAATACATTTCCGTTAAAAATTTTCTACTCCGACCGAACTTACCAAGTTCGGTCCTATGTTCGGTCTTTTCCCGAGAGTTTCTTCCCTTTTGTAAATTTAGCCCGACCGAACTTACCATGTCCGGTCCCTAAGTTCGGCCTTTTCCAGAGAGTTTCTCCCCTTTGTAAATTTAGCCCGACCGAACTTACCATGTCCGGTCCCTAAGTTCGGCCTTTTCCAGTAACTCAATCCGTACTCAAAATACAGGCCCGACCGACCTTGCAAGTCCGGTCCCCAAGGTCGGTCTTTTCCAGAAGCCAATTCTCGCAGGGTAAACTGGGCTCGACCGAACTTGCAAGTTCGGTCGCAAGTTCGGTCTGCCCCAGACCTTTGTTTTCCTTGTCACATTCAACTCCAAACTTCACCCCATACAACCTAGTACCCCCTAACCTCATTTGGGCACTTCAAACACACCTTAAGACATCCTTAAACACTCATAAAACTCATTATCTAATTCCTTAAACCTTTACTTCTTTCTACAAATTCCTAACACTTACAACATTTTACACTAGGTTTCTAAATGGTGTTTCTCACCTATGATAACTACTATCCCAAAATGTTTTCTCCTTATCTTAACATCATCTCCCAAGCACCATCTCTCACCCCAATTCCTTATATCCTTCTTGAAACTCTTTTCCTAGTGTACACTTTCTCCTTAATTTACCAAAGTTTGCCTAAGTATTTATCTAAGTCCAAAATGGCTTTGGTACTTACTAAAATCTCAAGCTCATGCCTAAGTCCTTGTTACATCCCAAATCACCTTAATGCATGTTTCTTACACAAGAACAACACTTAACCATTTTAAATACTCCTTAACTTATCAAACTCATTTTAACACTTAGAACTTCTTTGTTACCCAAATTTTGACATAGGTTCTCCTAGAACATTACTAACCCAAAACACATTGTTTTTACCAACAAACAACCAAGAACACTAAAAATCCATCAAGTACTTATTATACACAAACTTCACTTACAAAGCACTACATCACAATATAGTGCACAATTTAAATTGCATGGCACTTAGGCCCTTAAATGACATGGCTCTTAGGCCCTTAAAATGCACAAATCATAAACACTGAATTTCCACAATATATTTGCCTTTAACCTGCAAACACTCAACAACACATATGCCTTTTACTAAGCTCTTGAGAATACTTTACTAAGTCATTCCCATTGGCTCTTTAGGTAGTTTTAATAAGCATTTATAAGCTCATTTCTCTCTAAGGCATTAGAACAACATTAGGTTAGTAGATTTACCTCTTTTGCAAAATAACTTCTTTCTTGTTTCCTTTAGAAAACCGATAGAGTACTTGATTCTTTGACAAGCTCTAAACAATATACAAACATTATAATGAGTATTCAAGCTATAAGCTCCATCTCATTGTAAACCCTAGTTTTACATTGTTTCAAAAACATTAATGTAGTTGTTTTACCTTGCTCTTTGAAGAGAGTTTGAATATCTAGCAAGAGAGGACTCCACCTAGTCCATGAAGAGTTGGAATGAAGCTAGAACAAAGTCACATAAAAAGCTCCTTCAATACATATTTTCGGACATGACAAAAACAAGGAGGAAATGAAGTTTTTATTTGAGATTCCTTACCTAGAAGTCAAGGAGAGTAACAATATGTAAAAATACAAGCTCAAGCTCCTTCAATGGAGAAACTCCATGGCACCGAAATGGTTGTCTTGGACTTTTGAAAAGATAGGAATGAAGAGCTTGATGAGAGGAAGAAGATGGTGGTGTTTGTTTTTGATTTGGACAAGTGAGCAAGGTTTTACAAGAGGTTGAAGCTTGTGTTCTAATGGTGATAGTGGTTCTATCGTGAGAGAACAAAGAAGGAAGGAAGAAGAGAGTGGGAAACCGTGTGAGCAAGGAAAGGAAATGAGAGAATGAAGATTGGTTTTACTTTAGAAGATATTTGTAGTTTAAAAGCAAATAGTACTTTCTTAGTCATCATTATTTACTTAACAAATTAACAAGAGGGTGGTGAGTCACCAAGCCTTAGAAAACCGGCCCCCTAATTATAATGAGGGTAATATAGTCTTTGTTTGTCAATTTAATTACTTATACAAACATATGTTACAAAATAGCTTATAAAAGTTACTATTCATAAAACAAGGCACATAGAAGTGAAATTTTTGATTTCCCACTAATATAGACACCCAAATGTGATATTATAGTACACATATATATTTAAGAGTAATGATGGACATCTAGCCATTCAAAACTCATTTACAAGACAATTTTTCAAAAATGTGCTTTAAGACTCCTTAAAGCACATTTTGTGTTTAAACTTGTTTTCAAGCTTGGTTTTCTTTGGTAATTGATTTAATATGTTCATTAGTGTATAAATGAGGTCTTGGTAAGTTCATTAGGTCTTAACCAAGTTTATCCCAAGCTTAGAGCACATTTTGGCTCTTATTGACTTTAAAGCACATTTTGTGTTTTCTTTTGTTTAAACTTGTTTACTAATGTTTCTAAGACTCTTTTTAGTCTTAATACACCATGTTTAAGTGTTTAAACAATATATTAAGGTTTGGGGTATTTCATCTAGACCATTGAATTTTACATTTGATGGATTTACACATTTTGGTACTTTCACGTGATTAGATACACAATTAGCAAGTCGGGAGTCTTTAATGCTTATAACTTGGCCATGGGGTATGTCGAAAGACAACGGGACCATGGAGGGATATTTGAGGTATGTGGAGCTTAAAGGGGTGACCAAAGCTGCAACTTACGTCTTCTTTTGGATTTGGCCTTCCTAGTCTTGAAGCTGTTTGGCTGCTTCATGTTGACTTTGTTTTTGAGCTTCAGACTTGGAACTTTTGAAGTCATCCTTTACACCATTTCTCTTCTTTCTTGTCATTCGGATTTCTTCGAGGCGTTTCAGGTTCACCCCTTTCTTAACCTTTTTTACTTTGCCTTCGGGGTTCTTGTGTCTTCCGGTTTTGAGCTTTGAGAGCTATTTTGATGTGAGCTCTTTGGATCCTATGTCACTCTGGAACCTTTTGCGGATCGCTTCGTCATGCTGGTAGCAGCTTTGCTTCTTTGGACTGATGAAAGCGTTATCTGATAGTCAGGCTCCTCGCTTCCTTTGGTAACCGGGTTGGTTATTCATCACGGGCTGGCTTGTTTTGTGGAGCTTTGTAATATCTGAAAGGGATATATGAAAGGCTCAGCGGGGGTGCCTAGGGTTTAATTTCAGGGTTCACAAGCTTTTTGGTTGTGAGGTGCTGTACCTAGGTGCTTCGTCATTCCTGATAGTTGTGTGTCCATTCTTTGTTACTTTTCACAGGTCTAGGCGTAAATTTACAAAGTATCTCCTTCGGTCGGAGTTATGCCATTTACCTTACCTTTGGATGTGGTCTCACCGAAGTCGTGTAAAAATGACACGCTCGTTCACTCGTGGTTTTTCCGCTTAAGACACTCTCGCGAATTTTCACTCAGAGACTTGTTCATACAATTAAATGAAAGATTGAAGATGACGAACCTAAACGCAGATTGCCCCCAGTATTGATTTGGGGTTTGTGACAATAATTTGATAGATGTGGACTTTATACCTCTTTGTGGGTTGTTTGGATGATCTGGGGTGAGTTGTGGTGTTGGAACGGACATATTCACCCTTTTAGAAAAAAAAGACAAGTCGTTCTGTTCAGTTGCTAGAAAATGACTATTTCGTGATCCCTTTTTTTGGACAAGACGTGAGTGTTCATCATTTTTTGTTTTTTTAATGAATGCACAAAAATTATGAAAATGGAACTATGCTCTTACTCATGAATGAAAATATAACTTTGGAAATTACAAACTCAAAAAAACTACCAAAAATGATTAAGGAAATAAACAACTACAAAAATTTAAAGAAAACTAATTAAGAAAAGAAACTTTATTGAGAGAATAAGATAGCAATCTGTAATGACGCTGAATTTTCTAGTGCCAATACGTTGAAGACTCGAGCTTTCGACCGTCGGGACGCCATTGAGATGACCGCGATCGACTTCCTTCTGAACCTGGAGTGGGCTCCGTAAAACATTTCAACTAGGAATGCCTATGAGTTATGTATGAGGTTCCTGGGCCTGAATCTTTCCCCAAACTGAGAGTGAGGTTGATGGGCTAGAGTGATTCCTATACTATAATGGATATGTGGGCCTGAGTACCCTTAATCTGGAAGTGAAGCAAACGGGCTGAAGGGAACCACATGGGCTGTGAATGGGCCACTGGGCTGAGAGAGAAACTTTGAATTCTAAGATTTGTTTGATGTTCTTGTTAGGCCTCAAGGACAGAAACTATAATGAATGGGTACGCAAACTATCTTGGATTTGAATGGGCCGAAACCTAAACAAACGGTTCTGACTGGGCCTAAAGACATGAGAACTAGACATAGGATTTTGGGCCAGAGCCCAAATGAAAAGTTTACCTAGACTGGAATGGACCTTGGGCCGAAATGTTTTAAGAATTTGGCACCTGGGCCGGAATGTGTTTGGGCTTAGAGATAAGACACATCGGTCGGAATGATTTTTAATGCACGTTCTAGATGTGAATTGGAATTCAGGCCAAAATTTAAGCGAATGATTCTGATTGGGCCTAAAAGATGATTCTTAGATCTAGGATTTTGGGCCAGAGCCAGAATAAAAAGTTTACCTAGGCTAGAATAGGCCTTGGGCCGAAATGGAAAGGCCTGATTGATTTTCATGTCTCATGTATTACTTTAAGTGGATTTGTTTTTCGTGGGTCTAGAACTAAATTGATAATTCAAATTGGGCCAAAAGAGAAATCACCTAAATCTAAACCTTTGGACGAAAGCCCAAATGGCTCACATATTAAACCAAACAGGGCCTCTGGCCGCAAACAATAAAGTTGCCAATTCAGGTTGGGCTAAGTTGCCAATCATACAAGCAAACAACACTGACACAAGTTCAAACCAGGTATGGATCGATCCGGAGAGGTGCTTGGGGCTTGGGCCCAGGTCACCATAAAGGAATAGGGCTTGCACGCTATTCTCTTTGGGCTTCCCCACTTTTCTCACATCACCATGAGGTGTGCGTCTAAGGTCGGGTCTTTGAATGACCAAACTGAAATACCCCAAACCTTAATATGTTAATTAATTATGTAATTAATATTTGCTAGGCTAATTAAGCCCTTGAGATCATTGGTGAAGAAATAAAAACCAAAAAGACAAAGAAAATGCGTAAAAGTCACAAAACGTGAAAACGAGTATTCAATTGTTTTGGGAGGTATATAACCTTCACTATGGTTAAAAATATATTCTTATACCTTAATTACACACTAGGAACATGTGGGAAAAAATTCCGGAAGAAAACGGATCCAAACAATGCGTTAAAACGCTAACGGAGTCTTAAAGCGCGTTTTTCGAGAAAACCCGAAAACGTGAATTTAAACAGTTAAACGACCCCGTAAAAATTATAGTTGACTATAAAACTATAATTAAACATTAATGGGAGCTTAATAACCATTAAAATAAAAGAAACGAGAAAATTCCGGAAAACGGGCCCGGTTAGTGAATAGTGCTAAACTGGGTAAATTAACGAGTGTTTTCTGTAAAAGACGAAAAATGCTCCAGTGTGTATATATTAGTGGGCCGGTTTTATTAATAAAGACAGCCCCCTCACACATGACCAGTTAGCTAGTTAAATAAGTCAAAAAACAATAAAGCAAAAGTGACTTATACCCCCACCCACACTCTCTCTCCTCTCATTTCTCTTTTTCCCCTCTCTTTCCTCTTCTTTCTTCCTCCCAGCAATTTTCTCCTCCTCCCTCTGCTTCTGTCGTTTTTGAGCTTCTCCACCAACCATCCATGGCTTCTTCATCTTCTTTCCCTTGTACAAGCTCCATTAAAGCTCAAATCACAAAAATAAATACATATTCTTCATCCTCTCATCATCCTCTATCATTCTTTCTTTTTAAAATTTCAAAAGGATGAGTTTCATTCCGATGGGTTTTCCCCATTTGAAGAGAAAATGGCACCAATGGGTAGCTTGGAGTCTCCTCTCTCTTCTAAGGTAAAAATATTCATGAAGAACTCTTTTTTTTCTCTCCTCCTCTTGTGTTGGCCGATTTTGCCAATCCTCATGCCTTGTTTTCTTATTGTTTTTGAGCCTCATTTCAACCCTCCAATGGTGGAATAACCCCCTTCTTGATTCAAGGGTGAGAACCCCTCTTAAGAAGCTCCAAAAGTTAAACCCTAACTATGGTGTTCTAAACCCTTGCATTGAATTTGTAGTGTCTTAAGGGTTAGAATTTTAATTGTGCGCTTTTTGTGTAATTTGGATGTTGGGATGGAGTTTGGTAACTCCATCACCTATTTGACCTAAATTGGGAAGAGGAGGAGCAAGAGGAGAATTAAGGAGAGTCTTGTGAATTAAGGTAAGAAACCTACCTTAAACCTTGTTTTTAATTGTTTTAGAGTTGGGATGGGTAAACAAATTAATGAACCCAAATTATGGATTGCAATCCATGTTGGAATTGTGTTTAGTTGATTTTAGAGAGATTTGTGAATTTAATTGTGAATTAAAGGGCCTTGGAGCCAAGTGTTTCGAGTTTGTGGCTATATTGTGGCTTATTGAGATTTTGGAGTTATGTATTTGTTGATGGACATTGAGGATTTATTATGTGCTGGTAGGACCCTTGTAAGGGTGTGGCTAGATTAGGAATGAAAAGGATGAGAATTGGTGAGAATGGATGTGTTAGGTTTATGGGGAGGTTAAGGCGAAGTTTTGGTAGAAAATGAGTGTTTTGATGATGGCTTGGTAAATGGGAGAACCTTGGTGTTTGTAGTGTTGAGTAGAGTGGTTTAATAGCCTTGAAATGGCATTTGGGAAACTAGGAAGAGAAGGATGAAAATCTGTAGCAATTTACATATAAGGAGTTTAGAAATGCTAGAAAAGAGTTAATGTTTATAACTTGTAAAACATGGAGTGAATGTGGATTTTAGAAGTGCATGTATGTAGGAATGATTGGTGATGGTCATTGATGGATTTGGTAAGTTTGGTAGGAGGTAAGAACTATCAAAAGGAAATAGAAATGCACAAGTGTCCAAAATGCAAGAATGTGAAAAATGAGTTTGTTGAATTTGAACAAGAATTGGGTGGTGGATTAAACCAAAGATTTGGAGTGGTTTAGAGCATGTCTTTAGGTGTTTAAACATGTAGAAAATTTGTGGAAAGATCAAGGAAAGATTTAGGGAGGTTTAAGGATTGATTAGGGGCTGAAAAATAATGTTTGTAGTAGATTTTAGTAGGGTCCGGGACTTGGTTCTTGGACAAAGTCCCAAACTACCCTTTAAATTGCGCCGAGGGTGAATGCCCATACCTGGTCCGGGACATAAGATAAGGACAAGGTCCCGGACCAGTGCTGAAATCCTGCCGAGAGTTACCAAATGAATTGGTCCGGGACTTAGGGTAAGGACCAAGTCCCGGACCACCCCTAAAAATGCTTAGAAAGTGTTTTAAAGTATCTAGAACATGAGGGATTGAATGGTAATGGTTTTAGATGATGTTTAGGCCTTGTTTGGTGACATGTAAAGTCCTTAGAAAGTGTAAACAAGTGTTAGCTTGGATGTGAGAAAGTTGTGAGTTTAAGTACACAAAGTTAAACCGAAATAACGGGATAACGGGGTAAGTACGGGAGTAATAGAAGTTTACATATCATAAGATTTTGTTGTTAATAAAACATTTTAAAAATAATACTAGTTGTTCGGAAACTACCCGGGGAGCGTGAGGTGATGCGTTGAAGTTAATCCTCGGAAACACGGTAGATAACCCATGGTGTAAGGTATGGTTTTCTTGCAACCTGTGTCCTACCGGGTTACACCGGCTTGTATGCCAACTTGTTTTCTGTGTGTTTGCCACCTTGCAAGATAAAGCATGAAATGAGTTTATAGTAATTCATTAATGTGGCGTAAATAATTCTGATACCGTTAACCTTAATTATGTGTTAAACCGTAGCTAACCGACTCTAGGATCACATAAGAGATCGGTATTCGGATTAAACGTCCCAACCTAAGGGAACGTTCTAACTACGGCTATCCGTGCGTTAGTGTATATTGTGGTTGTGTGTGATGTGTGTGGCTTTGCTAGTATGTTGTTATTTAACGAATGTTGTTGTCCATGTTTGTCGAATGGGATGTTACCTCCCTTGTGTGTGATTAACCAAGTTTAAAACACCATACGGTGTCATGATGTGGTAAGTTCCATAAAGGAATTTCTAACTAATATGTATATATTATGGTGGGTGAGGAATCCGGTCGTTCCGGTCGCGCGCGTTGTTTGGGAGTTGATGACTATATTTGAATTAACTCCCATTCTGTTATGTTATGGTTGTTTTTCCTTCTTGGACTACAATCACCCACAAGCTTAACCAAGGCTTACCTACCTCACTATTATTTTGGAGCTAGGGGGAAATTGTGTATGGTGTGATCGGTCCTATATTATGGCCGACACATCTAAGTGAAGTAAATGTGTGCGGTGTGCTCGGGCCTATATTTCCTCCGGCATATCCTAAGTAAAGTGTACATTCTCTAAGAAGAACGGTATTAAGTTGTATACATGTTATTATGTGAAGTATGTTGTAATGTTGTGTACGTTGATCACCGAAATCAACCCCGCACAAATATAAGGGGGTAATTAAGTATAACCCGATTAAATGGGTATGCGTCGTCTAGCAAGGAATAGCTCCATTAGGGTAGAACCCTCCAGGGGCCAAAAAACACAATAATGTGATCTAACCAGTGTGATGTGCTAATCTTATGTTTGTATCCTATTCATTGGATGTGTGATTTATAAGCATGATATGTGTGTATAGTTTCATGCATGTTTTAAATATAATTAACCGCATGCTCAGACGACAGATAGTTGTGCGTGGCCCGGTAGTATGCGGGCTGCTCGATTACCATACAAGCAAAGGTGCTGACCCCCTTTGGGGGGCCCCCATACTTTTCAGGTACAATGGAGCTGGCAGCCGTTTGAGAGTAGGACGGGGTAGCTGTTTATACTTGGATAGTTATTTAGTTGTTTATGTAGTCGTAGGGATGTAAAACCGAAGTTTGATAATCGGTAGCTGAAAGTATAGACTCGGTACAGTTGCAATGTAAATGTATGTATTTCAGTTTAGGAACGGTTGGTAATATAAAGTGTAGTGCTCGGTAACCTTGTCCATCAGTCCGGTACACTATGTATGTATTAGCCTTGTTAGCCATGTGGGTGGCTAACGGCGTGTCACACCGCCCTTTTTATCAATGTTTATGATGTGATTTCCGCTGCGATCAATGGTAAAGTGTACAGTTTGTAGATGGGGTGTTACAAAAAGTGGTATCAGAGCGAAGTATCGCTTTGATGACTAGAAATACCGAGGTTAGGAAGTACCGAGTTAGGAGTTTAAGACTTGGGGTTAAGGGTTGAGTGATAGCGTGAGAAGTACACTAGTTAGGAATTTCCAATGTGCACTGGATACCTACAACATCCTTCCCGCCCTCCACAAACCCCTGTTTTATAAATCGGGAAAGAACGCCAGAGAGATGGAAAGTCCTCTCATACTCGGGAACTACCCGATCTGGCTGTTATGAATTATTCCTGTAAGAACCAAAACCTGTCATACGGTAGATTCCAAGAACTGAGAATCCCAGAGATGGAACCTGTTTGAACACCTGTACCCGCACTTAATAGCAGAAGATTAAGAATCCTATCTACAAGAGACTGAAATTTCCGGCGACCTGGGTCGACATGCCTAGCAGTCGAGGAAACCCAGCCAACAAGGAAGAAAGCACTAAATGTGCACAGAAGCGGACAATGGAGAAGCAACAAACCCGAGACACATGTCTACGGGAACACAAATGTTAAATAATACCGACAATGGTATAGTGACCGACTAAGGAACTAGTCAAGGCCGGAAGATTCCAAACCTACAACGCCAAAGAGGTTGTAATACCCGATTATCACAGTTTAGACAACTGTGGGAGTATTAGTGAAACATACTTCAATAGGACTACGAAGTAGTACCTGAACAAGAAAACCAAGTCTCTATGACCACGGCAAATGCGTGGGGAGGAACATTAAGGAAGAACATAGAGTTAAGTGAATGGAGAGACACCCTAGTTAACGACTACCATGTCAAGACCGATGAGAGTCGCTCGAATGTTCTATTATCAAAACTGTAAGGTCAAAGGAGGAGCCAACAAGGCTACCGAACATGGTAATGATAAAAGTAGTACCGAAACCAGTGTGTGCTGAACCAACAACTAGCCAGCATGGCGCACTTGCCATGGCAAGTGCAGCTATAGCGAAGATATTCGGGAAAATTTTAATGACTATGAAGTACTTAGTGGAGTACCGTATTGGTGAACGAAGTAGTTATAGAATCACGAATCAGAGAAGTTGGAGTGTGAAACCTGGAAGGGCTTAGTGGCCTAACCATTGTATGTGAAGATATACCAGTCAGCAAGAAGCTAGACTTGGTCAAGCATGAGGACATCTAAAATACCGGGAGGAATTTTCTATTAAACCCAGTTTTTCTTCTAAACCCAGATTTATTTCAAACCGTTTTCACACCCAAATCTTCTTCCAACTCATAATTATCTCAAACTTTCTTTTAAGCCCAAAATTTTTCTCAAACTTCATATTTTCTTTAAAAATCAAAACCATAGGACCTACACCGGCCTCAGCGCCACACAGAGGGTAAGTTGTACCCATTTGCTTTTGAGCAACTTTAGAACAATCCTACAACCCGAGGGTATTAACCCGACGGAAGGGATCCAGTTCATACTAGATACAGACAGTGGACAAATTTCCCTTAATATATAGTTCGAGAAGCATGGAATGCATACTATCATAGGATGATATGAGGGAGTTGACAACATAATACTTCACCTAGGCGTGTAACGTACACTACGAGTGTACTAACTGGAATGTGGGACGGCCGCACTCCGATAGGAGCTTGTGGGCCTGACAGACCTTTTATGGGTTAGTCGGGCAAGTAGCAATATATTAGTAGGGTACCTCACATATGTATACAAGTGAAGTCTAGAACACGGGAAGTAGTTGACTCCATACTACGGTCAGCAGTAAAAGTTAAACAAGAGCAACGAATTGCCAAGAGTGGTTGAAGTAAAGGAACCCAATTAAGTTAACGAGAGTAAAAGAATTAGCGAATCCATTTTGAGAAAATGTTTATGAGTCAAGAAGCGTGGAGCGCACTGACTAGTAAGTAAAGACATCTCACTTGTCCCAAGAATCCCGAGGAATAAAACGTGATAGCTGGAACAAATACCCAGTCTATACCTAGTAAGGCCAATGCCTAATATGGACACGTTAATATGCAACGAACGGGATGAAACTCCCAGAATGATCACCTAGACTATCAGGGAATATCGATCTTCACAGAAGAGGATAGTAAACCCAGTAAAGAACGCAAAGCAATGTAGTTAACTAAACGTACCCACAAGTACAAGCCAGATGTAATGGCTTAACCTAGTAACACTCAGGAGCGGTCCTGAAGGGTGTTTGGGTCAACAATTGTTGAACGAAATGTCGTGATAGAAACACAAGAGTTGAAGCTAATACCCAGTTTAAACATAAGTCGTCTGGGGGCATCCCATATAAGGAAATGTGATGCAATGACCTTGTCATGGAGCCCAATACTACCTCTAAACCATGAAATGTTGTACAAAGAAGTAAATGTATGTGAACAACCTATAATGAGCAAAGCTTGAGGCAAAAAGGCTTATAGGCCACAAACAAATGTGTCATGTAGATTTAAATTGATTATGGAAGTTTATGGTATACAAGTAAATAGAGCGGAGAACGAACCACTGTTCTAAGAGTGGGGATACGTCTAGATATTGCGAGACCGTAGGAGCGGTAGTTATGTGAACCATGTTCAAGAAATATGTTGACGATTGACCACGTGGTTATTGCGGGAGAGCAGTTAGTTAGGTAGCATGTGTGTATAATGTGAAATACCGAGCTGAATAATGCCGGCTTGTAACTCGAGTGAGCAACACGCAAGGAGCATAAAAATTCAAAAAAATAGTGTATTCAGTGGTCATCCAAATGAATGATGAGCCGTAACACGAATGATGAAGTACATGTGCAGAAGCTAACATGACAGTAGATATCATGTAAGTTATTTGTGTGCAAGAAGTAAGAACACGGCGCGCAATAAGCGACCGTTGAATAAGTATTGTTAAACGATAATATGGCAACTGAGCACAGTTATGAGTTAAACCCAGTGGAGATACAACAGTAAGTGATAGTAAATAGAGTGGGCAGTAAGCCAGTAGCCAGTACGACAAGATAAAGGTCTCATTGGGACATGGCGTGAATTCCCATTGCAATCGCACAAGAGATTTACTGCCAAGAGTTTACGCCTCTGCACTCTGTATGACTGAGTGTTTTGGTATTGCGCTTGCGCGGTAATGATCGAGTGAGATAGCTAGGAAGTTGGGAAGATGTTAATTGTTGTAGAACGACAAAAGACTTAAAACATTATAGGACCGAAGCATAGGAAATGCAAGGTCGTACAAATGAAAGAATGCTTGTGCAGAACCAAGTGTGGAGGCATGATTAGCAATAAATGACTGCAGTAACATGAAATATCAAATATCGGTATGGAATATACCTCAAGTGTGGGAAATAACCGAGAGAGCACTACACATTAGGGTGTAGCTCAACCTCAACCAACAGTAAGTCGGAAGAAATCAAGTTAATCATTGTTAAAATACATAGCGGTATACACAGTGAACTATCATAGAAGTGGATAGGAAGTTTGTAACTCACCGAATTCGCTCACGGTAGGGGATACCACGCGTCGGTTGAGAAACCATTCTTCACAAGAGGAAAGTGATAAATGAGGGATGTACTATACATTAAAAATAACGAATGGGGCAAACTAAGCTCTAAAGTTATCAGAGTTGCGCAGTGATTCAAGTGTTGAGTGTGCATAGTGAACATGAGTGAATGGCTAATTGTTAATGCCCCGAAGCCTCACAGGCCAGAACCGAAACCGGTTAGGAGTTAAATAAACTCCAATGAGAATTCTTGGTTTAGGGACTAAACCGCCAATATCGTTAAGATCCTCTAACCAGAGCGCATTGTATAACAGACCGCGTGGAAGTTAAATCACTTCATGATGGCAGAACATTTTAAACCAATGTTCAGTGATTGATTACGTGGGCGTAATCCCTTTTAAGGGGGGGTAGAGCCTAAAACCGCTTAGCGTGTTTTGACATACAAGTGTACATGAACTATGGTGTGCATAGCACAAAATAATTTGTTTTGATTATTGGTGTGTATGTAATATGAACCTATGTATTCATTAATGGTTTAATTGTGGTAATTGCGCACAGAAGATGCGAATACCATTGTTATAAGTGGTGTGTGAATACAAGTGTATGGGAGTATAGAAACTCCCGGGGAACTAAAACCCCGATAGTGTATGTTTACTTGAGACAAATATAATGATGTGCAATGTGAGTTTGATAAAAATATACATACATATATATAGTGATGTGCATTATGATCTTGATAAAGGATATATATATATATATAGTATTGGGTATTGTGATTTTGATAAAATATATACATACATATATATTGTATGGTGATGTATGAATCGGTAGGAAACCGATGAAGAACTTAGTGAGGATAGGATTCCCTAAGTAAGTTGACTTGAGGCAAATTGAGGTAATTGATGGACGGAGTTCCATCCTTTGGAGATGTACTGCTCTATGATTATGACTAGAAGGATTAAAAAGATAGAAAATGGTAAATGCTTGAAGTAGTTGCTTGTTTGAAATTGAAGTGGGAGGTGGAACTTGATTTGCATGCGATCAAGGGAAACCGAACACAAATTGGGGTGGAAAGATAGTTCAACACGGATGCTGATCACATCAGGGTTGGATGACTCTTGAAACTCCCTATAAGTGGTCATAAATAATCACATTAAGAATAAGATACAGTTAGCAATAATTGGACTTGGATTTGTATTGTGTTTTCAAAAGAATTTTAAATTAGTGTTTTCAAATTTTCAATTGGTATTTTCAAGACTTTAATGAATATTTCCAAAAATTCTTAATGGTGTTTTCAAAGGAAGGATTTCTTTTACTTGACCTTATAGAGGATTTTCAATTAGTATCCTTCCAATAAAGGATTTTTTCTACTTAACCCCATAAAGAATATTTTTGTATTACTTGCTCACGAGCTGAGGACGTATGAGCCTTTGTCTTCGGACCGGCGACATGAGAAGTATATTTTAAAAATGTATGTGATTGTTTTGATCTCCCAAAGGAACAGAGACCAGAAGGTGTCCATCGTGACCGGGTTCTATGGGATCACAGTGTATATGTACTCAACATGGGACTCGAGCCCATGAAGAGATGGAAAAGGTATTTCTGTTTGTTATACATGCTAAGACATGTTGTGTGATATGTGTAATAAATATTACCTAGACCTAAGAGTCTGAGGGTTGTTATGTAAGTATGTCATGTATGGATGTGGATATGTTACCCGGACCGTTAAGTCCGAGGTTGTTATGTAAAAGTGTGTTTTAGTATGGAAGTTGTATCATACAAGTAAACCTGGTATTCTAATTATAGGATGCCTGAGAAGTTGTGAACTTTGGGGACCAAGTTCTTTTAAGGGGGGTAGATTGAAATACCCCAAACCTTAATATGTTAATTAATTATATAATTAATATTTTCTAGGCTAATTAAGTCCTTAAGATCATTGGTGAAGAAATAAAAACCAAAAAGAAAAAGAAAATGCGTAAAAGTCATAAAACGTGAAAACACGTATTCAATTATTTTAGGAGGTATATAACCTTCACTAGGGTTATAAATATATTCTTATACCTTAATTACACACAAAGAACATGTGGGAAAAATTCCGGAAGAAAACGGATCCAAACAATGCGTTAAAACGCTAACGGAGTCATAAAACGCGTTTTTTGAGAAAACCCAAAAACGTGACTTTAAATAGTTAGACGACCCAGTAAAAATTATAGTTGACTATATAACTATAATTAAACATTAATGGGAGCTTAATAACCATTAAAAAAAGAAACAAGAAAATTCCGGAAAACGGGCCCGGTTAGTGAATAGTGCTAAACTGGGTAAATTAACGAGCGTTTTTTGTAAAAGACGAAAAACGCTCCAGTGTGTATATATTAGTGTGCTGGTTTTATTAATAAAGACAGCCCCCTTACACATGACCAGTTAGCTAGTTAAATAAGTCAAAAAGCAATAAAGCAAAAGTGACTTATACCCCTATCCACACTCTCTCTCCTCTCATTTCTCTTTTTCCCCTCTCTTTCCTCTTCTTTATTCCTCCCAGCGATTTTCTCCTCCTCCCACTGCTGCTATCTTTTTTGAGCTTCTCCACCAACCATCCATGGCTTCTTCATCTTCTCTCCCTTGTACAAGCTCCATTAAAGCTCAAATCACAAAAATAAATACATATTCTTCATCCTCTCATCATCCTCTATCATTCTCTCTTTTTAAAATTTCAAAAGTATGAGTTTCATTCCCATGGGTTTTCCCCATTTGAAGAGAAAATGGCACCAATGGGTAGCTTGGAGTCTCCTCTCTCTCCTAAGGTAAAAATATTCATGAAAAACTCATTTTCTTTTTCTCTCCTCCTCTTGTGTTGGCCGATTTTGCCCATCCTCATGCCTTGTTTTCTTCTTGTTTTGGAGCCTCATTTCAACCCTCCAATGGTGGAATAACCCCCTTCTTGATTCAAGGGTGAGAGCCCCTCTTTAAAAGCTCCAAAAGGTAAACCCTAACTATGGTGTTCTAAACCCTTGCATTGAATTTGTGTTGTCTTAAGGGTTAGAATTTTAATTGTGTGATTTTTGTGTAATTTTGATGTTGGGATGGAGTTTGGTAACTCCATCACCTATTTGACCGAAATTGGGAAGAGGAGCAAGAGGAGAATTAAGGAGAGACTTGTGAATTAAGGTAAGAAACCAACCTTAAACTTTGTTTTTAATTGTTTTAGAGTTCGGATGGGTAAACAAATTAATGAACCCAAATTATGGATTGCAATCCATGTTGGAATTGTGTTTAGTTGATTTTAGAGAGATTTGTGAAATTAATTGTGAATTAAAGGGCCTTGGAGCCAAGTGTTTCGAGTTTGTGGCTATATTGTGGCTTATTGAGATTTTGGAGTTATGTATTTGTTGATGGACTTTGAGGATTTATTATGTGCTGGTAGGACCCTTGTAAGGGTGTGGCTAGATTAGGAATGAAAAGGATGAGAATTGGTGAGAATGGATATGTTAGGTTTATGGGGAGGTTATGGCGATATTTTGGTAGAAAATTAGTGTTCAGATGATGGCTTGGTAAATGGGAGAACCTTGGTGTTTGTAGTGTTGAGTAGAGTGGTTTAATAGCCTTGAAATGGCATTTGGGAAACTAGGAAGAGAAGGATGAAAATCTGTAGCAATTTACATATGAGGAGTTTTGAAATGCTAGAAAAGAGTTAGTGTTTATAACTTGTGAAACATGGAGTGAATGTGGGTATTAGAAGTGCATGTATGTAGGAATGATTGGTGATGGTCATCGATGGATTTGGTAAGTACGGAAGTAATAGAAGATTACATACCATAAGATTTTGTTGTTAATAAAACATTTTAATAATAATACCAGTTGTTCCGAAACTACCCGGGGAGCGTGAGGTGATGCGTTGGAGTAAATCCTCGGAAACACGGTAGATAACCCATGGTGTAAGGTACGGTTTTCTTGTAACCTGTGTCCTACCGGGTTACACCAGCTTGTATGCCAACTTGTTTTCTGTGTGTTTGCCACCTTGCAAGATAAAGCATGAAATGAGTTTATAGTAATTCATTAATGTGGCGTAAATAATTCTGATACCGTTAACCTTAATTATGTGTTAAACCGTAGCTAACCGACTCTAGGATCACATTAGAGATCAGTATTCGGATTAAACGTCCCAACCTACGGGAACGTTCTAACTACGACTATCCGTGTGTTAGTGTATATTGTGGTTGTGTGTGATGTGTATGGCTTTGCTAGTATGTTGTTATTTAACGAATGTTGTTGTCTATGTTTGTCGAATGGGATGTTACCTCCCTTGTGTGTGATTAACCAAGTTTATAACACCATACGGTGTCATGATGTGGTAAGTTCCATAAAGGAATTTCTAACTAATATGCATATATTATGAGGGCTGAGGAATCCGGTCGTTCCGGTCGCGCGCGTTGTTTGGGAGTTGATGACTATATTTGAATTAACTCCGATTCTGTTATGTTATGGTTGTTTTTCCTTCTTGGACTACAATCACCCACAAGCTTAACCAAGGCTTACCTACCTCACTATTATTTTGGAGCTAGGGGGAAATTGTGTATGGTGTGATCGGTCCTATATTACGGCCGACACATCTAAGTGAAGTAAATGTGTACGGTGTGCTCGGGCCTATATTTCCTCCGGCACATCCTAACTAAAGTGTACGTTCTCTAAGAAGAACGGTATTAAGTTGTATACATGTTATTATGTGAAGTATGTTGTTATGTTGTGTACGTTGATGACCGAAATCAACCCCGTACAAATATAAGGGGGTAATTAAGTATAACCCGATTAAATGGGTATGCGTCGTCTATCAAGGAATAGCTCCATTAGGGTAAAACCCTCCAGGGGCCAAAGAACACAATAATGTGATCTAACCAGTATGATGTGTTAATCTTATGTTTGTATCCTATTCATTGGATGTGTGATTTATAAGCATGATATGTGTGTATAGTTTCATGCATGTTTTAAATATAATTAACCGCATGCTCAGACGACAAATAGTTGTGCGTGGCCCGGTAGTATGCGGGCTGCTCGATTACCATACCAGCAAAGGTGCTAACCCCCTTTGGGGCCCCCATACTTTTCAGGTACAATGGAGCTGGCAGCCGTTCGAGAGTAGGACGGGGTAGCTGTTTATACTTGGATAGTTATTTAGTTGTTTATGTAGTTGTAGGGATGTAAAACCGAAGTTTGATAATCGATAGCTGAAAGTATAGACTCGGTACAGTTGTTAGAAACGGTTGGTAATGTAAAGTGTAGTGCTCGGTAACCTTGTCCATCAGACGGTACACTATGTATGTATTAGCCTTGTTAGCCACGTGGGTGGCTAAGGGCGTGTAACACCGCCCTTTTTATTAATGTTTATGGTGTGATTTCCGCTGCGGTCAATGGTTAAGTGTACAGTTTGTAGATGGGGTGTTACACAAACAAGGCAAGGTAAGGGCACGGCCAGAAAAATGCTTTGGGGCTAAAGCTTAGGTATTAAGGGGATATGGTTAGACGACATCCTCCTATTTTCCCCCACTTATTAACATCACCTAAAAAGGTGTGAGTTCCTAATAGGGGACCCTAAAGCGGGTCCTGGGGTGAAATCAGTTTGTGTGGACCCTCGCTCTCATGTGATGCAAGTTACAGAAATTTAAATTGCGCACAAAAGTAAACAAACACTGTAATAAAAGCCTTAAATAAACAATTTTCGAGTTAAGCCCTCTTTCTTAAAATTAAACAAGTTAATAATTAAGAGTTGGTCCCCAGTAGAGTCACCATCCTGTGAGCCTTGATTTTTGAACCACTACCCTATGTTGATTAGAGTTGATTATGGTCTGATCGGGCTCTAGGTCCACTTATAACCTAATATTAATAACTATGTCATATAACACTAATTATTAAATCATAAGTTAGCTCACTGGAACCTAATTACAAGTCGCCACCTAATTTTAACCTAGATCAAATTAGGAAAGGAGAGACGGGTTCGGGGGCTTGATATTCGACATAATTAAGGGTTCAATTACTTTCATTACCCCTCGAAGACGATTTTCCTCTACTTATTCTAATTACGGTTTATTACGAGTCATTTTATCCTAAGTGCGCGCGTCTGATTTTTTTATTTTTTAACTGAAAAATAAAGTGAAAATTAAAACTGCCTAAACTTGGGTTTCAGAGGCAGAATTAGGTCAAATTTTAATTATGTCCGTAGCCACGGACCTAATGTCCGAGACCACGGAGCCCAGTTAGATTACATGATTACGAAAACTGAATTCAAATAAAATCATAAACTTGAAAAGTCCGGGGCCACGGACAGGGTGTCCGTGGGCCCGGACATGTACTGTTAAAAATCCTAAAGTTTGAAAAATTGATAAATAAGAAATCCCGCCACCTTCCGTGGGTGTCCGTGGCCCCGGACCATAGGTTCGAGGTCACGGACCACCACGGACAGTGTGTTTTTGGCAGTTCCTGACGGTGTTTTCTGCTCAAAACTTATGCACGCGTAGCCTGAAAGATTTCCAAGATGTTAGTAATCAAACATTTGCAGTTTTGAAATCGAATTAAGCATGAAACTTTGCAAACAAGTAATAAGGCAGAAACAAAAACAAATAACGATACTGGAGCCGAAAAGAGTTGGTTTAAACCCAAATTTTGAGATAAGACTAATAAAGTCGTGGGAAGTTGGAAAAGTTGAATTCCTACCTATTTTACCTTCGAATTCACAATGATTCTTCACGTCGGGATTCGTCAGGAGCCTCATTGATGGCAGATTCAAAAGGACTTCGAACCGGGCTTCTGGTCACTAGCCGTTCTTGATGTTTCCCACGTTTTGGTGGTGTTTTGTGGGATTTTGATGATGGTTGATGCTTTGGGAGTTGGAAAAGGAGTTTAAGTGGTGATTTCATGGGAATTTCGGTATAATCTTGGTGGCCGGATGTTGAAAAACGTGAGAGGCTAAAGAGAGGCTATGTTTTCTGACTCCTTAGGGTTCTAGAGCTTGTGTGATTCTGTTTTTATCAAGAGATATGCTGCTTCATATAGACTTTCTTAAAGATAGAAAAATTCTAGTAAAAATGAGATTTTTCGGAATCTTAGTTAAGTGACTTCCCAAAAGGATCTTGTTGTGAAGTTTTAACTACGTGTCAAGGATGATAATTGTGATTTTTCTGAGGTGGAATCGAATTTTTCAAATATTGGAATATTTTTAAATTCAATTTCTCATCAGATTCAATCTGAAATTGCTAGAAGATTATCGGAAATTCAAAAAATCAAAATTCCAACATCATTATGTCCAAAATGTAATCCTCTATCATGTGTCAAAATTTCAAAGCATTTCAAATTGATTTGACCCTTCTTTGGATGAGAGAGAAAGCCTACAGGATTTAATACCCCGGATCTAAAAATGGCGATTTAAATTACTCTAATAAAATTATTAAGGGCCTAATGGTGCCTAAAGAGTATTGGTAAAGAATAAAACCAAAAGAAAAGAGAAAACGCTTGAAAAGCGAAAAACGCTAAAAATGCGCGTTAAATGAGTATAAGGGATATATGATCTCGAGAGGGTCCGAGATGGATTCCTAAGGCTTAGTTAGGCCTAATTAGTATACGGGAATGATTCCCGAAGAAAACGGATCCAAATAATGGATTAAAAATGCTAACAGAGTTTTAAGCACGTTTTTCGAGAAAAACCCGAAAACGTGACTTTAAGTGGTCAAACGGACCCGTAAAAATTATAGTTGATTAAATAACTATAATTAAATATTAATGGAAGCTTAATAACCATTAAAATTAATTAAACGAGAAAATTCCGGAAAACGGACCCGGTAAGTGAATAGTGACGAAACCGGGAGACGAAACGCGTTTAATTCGAAAAGACGAAAAACGATCCGGGCTACTAATTTTTGTGGGCCGGTTCTAATTAATATGTATACACATATTAATAGCTTGCTAGCTATTTGGTAATATGGGGACAAATGAGTAAATAAGCAAAGTAAATAGTATAAAGCAAAAAGTAAAATAAAAACACATACCTCTCACCACCTCCTTCTTTATTCACGTATTGAAATTTCTCCAGAGGCTTGCAACTCCTTCTTCTTCCTCTGTGACTCGCGCGACACACAACAGCACCAACTCCCTCCTTGCTTCACCTCCATCTTACTCATTTCTCCACCGAATCGCGCGAAAATGGTACCGTTGGACTCGTATCGGTGAGAGCTTCGATCTCCACCCATCAAAGTTTTGATTTCTCCATTTTCATCTCCATTGACGTGGGAGCTTTTGGAGCTTGAAGAGTAGATTTCAACCCTTCTTCTCTTCCTTAGTGCCTTAAGGTATATATAAGTAAGTATTTATACCATTTCAAGCCTAATCTACCATTTGTGAGACTTTTTCCTCACGTTGGAGAATTCCCTCTCATTTCAGCCGAGAGCATATATTTTTGTGGGGTTTGGAGACTGCTCCATTTGATTGTCAAGCCACTCATTTGGGTTCTCTAAGGTAAAATCTAAACTAAGCTTTGAAAACTAGCACTTAATATATATATTAGGTTGTGTGGAGGAAAAGTAAATTGGTTGTTGAATGTGTGTGTTGGGCGGTGATTGTAGTTGGCAATCAATAGCCTTGTGTGGTGTGGAAAAACAAGAAGAGAAAGAGGGAAGAAGAGAAAGAAGAAGAGGAGGAGTGAAAAACCGAAAATAAGCAAGGTAAAGAGCTTACCTTGTGTTGGTTTTATTTTCCTTATGAAACTTATGTGGGTGCTGTATAAACAACCTTGAACTTGAGTAGTAATGATGCTACAATATGGTTAGTTGAAAGAGAATGTTTTAATGGGGTTTATGTGTGCAAATAAACCTAGAAACTAAACTAGTGTACATGTGTAACAAGAGGGAAATTTGGTGTATTGTAGTTGTTGTGTTTCATTAAACAGGAATGAAGATTGTGTTTGTGAGTACATTTAGTGTGGTGAGAATGCTAAGGAAAGCTAGTAGGTGCTGTCAAAATTTCCTAGGAATGGATAAGTTTGAGTGTTTTTATAAGGAAGAAACTAGGTGGTTTAAGGAGGTTCAAGTGGGAGGTTAATGATTTGGAAACCAACTAAGGAGAAGGGTGTATGAGGAGTAGAATAATGTCAATTGAAGTGCTGGGAATGGCACTGTTTGAATGGTAAGAGAAGAAACCAAAACCTGTTACAATCTGAGAGAAATCAAGTGAGAAAACTAGCTTTGTAAGTGTAAATAATCTAAGTAAAAATTAGTAGATTGGTGAGTGTATTTGGTGCTTGGTTTAAGGTGATTAAGAAGGGTAATTAGTCACTAAAACATGAGGATTTTAGTTGGTGAAGGTTGAGAGATTAATGGTGAAAGAATGAACCTGAACAGAGGAAGAAACTGTCAAAATCTGTAAAATCTGTAGCAGGGTCCGGGACCTAGTCCTTGGACAAAGTCCCGGACCACCCCCTTTATTTAGGCCGAGAGTTGCCTACCCTGTTTGGTCCGGGACTTGAGTCTAGTACAAGGACCCGGACCACTTGCTAAATTCAACCGAGAATTAAGATGAGTATTGGTCCGGGACTTGGCCTAGGTACAAGGTCCCGGACCATAGCAAAATTTGAGCCGAGAGTTGTATCTTCAGTTGGTCCGGGACTTAGGGTATGGACCAAGTCCCGGACCACCCCCAGAAACCTACAGAGAGTATTTTAAAGGTTGTAAATGATGGGGGTTTGAATGTTAATGATGTTATAAGATGTTAAGGCCTTGTTTGGTGACATGTAAAGGCCCTAGGAAGTGTGATAAAGTGTTAGAAGTGTTTGAGAAGTGAGAACTCAAATGAACAAGAGTGAAACCGAGATAACGGGATAACGGGGTAACTACGGGAGTAACATTTTATTATGTTCCGTATGATATTAGTATTAATAATAATGTTGAAACATTATCAGAGAACCGTGCGTGACCCGAGCTTGGTGGGATGACACGGTAAAAGTAAAAACCCCGGTGAAAGGTATGATTTTCTCATGCCCCGTATGCTAACCGAGTTACTCTGATTTGTGTGTTTGTGTGCCGGCTTAATCAAGATTAAAGCATGAAAATAATCCCTTGTTTGATTATGTATGCCTTGATGTATGTTGAATGAGCTAACATACTTGTATGCCGGTGTGGTCTAACTTAGTGCATAGACCGACTCTTAGTGAGTACTGATTGACTAGAAACCCGTTGAACGGGTAGTCACATAACCAATGGTATTATGCAAACACACAAAAGCTATCGATTAAAGTATAACGATAACACAAACATATGAACTCCCTAAAATGCGAGGAGATGTACGGGTTGAGTATATACCCGATAACGGTTAGAGAACCTTACTGTAACAATCCACGAAATAAATATGAGTGGAGAGATAAATGACCTCCGTCGAGAGGATTGAAGTTAGTCCAATAATGTAAACATATAAGAAAGGTAAATGAGACCTAAGGGACTATGCGACTCCCTTGAGATACGGTCGACCTCTTATATGAGGATTTTACCCGGTATAAGAAAATATCCGAATGTACAAGCCTAAGATTGTGAGGGTAACACTTAAACCTAAGATTACCCGAATTTAAGTAAAGTTTCCAAAGTCATTAGAAACATCGAGAATGATGCTTCTAGACTAATATACATGATATTATTATAACTCCGAGAGAGGAGTGTATGGAAACGAGAGTAGTCCGAGAGTAGTCGGACCTAAGTAAAAGAGATGGGAACTAAGAGAGAGTTCCGTGAGCTAGTTGAACCTTCCCACCATGCTAGACCCAGAGTAGGGTCGAAACCGGGGAAGTAAGACTATGCTAGAGAGCCATGAGTTTTGGCTTAAGTATGTAAAGAGAGTAACAAGCGTGACGTAGGAGACCTGTAGTGTCTCGAGAATCTACAAGAGCTTGAGTATGAATAACCCAAGAGTGAGGGTGAGATAATGAGTATAAATAACCCGAGAGAAAGGGGTGAGAATATGTATGAGTAACCCGAGAGAATGGGTAAGTATAAGAATGAGTAGCCCAAGAGAATGGGTGTGTATACGAATAAGTAACCCGAGAGAGCGGGTGAGGTATTGAATAAGTAAACAAGGCATAGTGAGGAGCAACCCTCAATGCCTAAGGGTAACCAGTTACCACTAACAACATTGTTATGTTAGTTAGGAATCGTGTTCCGTGATTGGATGTAGATTCCTTGTGTGATATACATATATATTGTATTGCCATGATGCATGTTGTTTGATTTAAAAAAACTCCATGTATATCCGACCCAAAGTAGTCGGCGTACCGCGGTTAGCACGCGGTATATGCGAATTTCATGCGCAGCGAAAGCTGACCCCCTAGGGGGAACGTTTTTAGTGTGCAGGTACTTGAAGCTGACCACCGTTCGAGAGAGTAGGACGGGGACAGTTATGAGCGTGGGTAGTTAATCGTAATACTTATGCATTTAAATGAGGTGTAAGTCCGAGTATGTTATCGGCATCCGTATATTGTAGACTCGGTATAGTGAGATATGAATTGAGTATTGTATTTGTATGAAGTACTCGGTTGTTCCAGTTCATCAGACCGTTACGGTATGTAAGAAAGGCCTGGTTAGCCACATGGGTGGCTAACGGCGTTGTTTCACCCCTCGTTGTAATTAGAGTTCCGCTGCGTAAGTAGGAGTAATTAGTAACAGTTTCAGAGGTAATGACGAGATTAACGGTTGGGGTGTTACAAAAATGGTATCAGAGCGAAGTATCGCTCTGATGACTGGAAGTACCGAGCTTAGGAAATACCGAGTTAGGAAATAGAGACTTAGGGCTAAGGGTTGAGTGGTAGCGTGAGAGATGCGCTAGATAGGAACTTCCAGTATGATCTGGGTACCTACAATACCAGACCCGCCCTCCACAACCCCCGCATTAAAAGCTTGGGAAAGAACGCCAGAGAGACGGGGAAGCCCGATCTGGCAGTTACTAAATATCTCAATATGAACCAGAACCTGTCATGCGGTAAATCCCGAGAACCGGAAATCCCGGAGACGGATCCCGCTGAAATGACAAATAACGCATGCAATGACGGAAGGTCGAGAAATCCTAATCCAAGGAGACCGAAATCTGTGGCAACTTGGGGCGACATGCTTAGCAGTCGCGAGAACCTAGCTGGCCGAGCAGCAGCAAGAGGAAAGCACCAACCGTGCAACAAGGCGGATGAGAAATAACGAGAACCGGGACACATGTCTACGGACCGCCATGACATGTAATACCACTAAGGGTATACCAACCAATTAAGAACGTAGTTGAGAGTAGGTACACCCACCCTGCCACACCCGAAGAGGTTGCAATACCTAACTGATACAGCTTAGACAGCTACGAGCATGACTACGGGATATACCCGAATAGGACTACAAAAGTAGTACCTAAATAAGCTAAACCTCGGTAACCACAGTAAAGACGTGGGAACGAGCAACGAGGTAAAGCATAGAATTAAAGTAATTAAGGAACTCCGAGAGTGGAGGAGCACCTAAATGAATAACAGTCATGTCAAGAGGAATGAGAAGCAGCTCCAAGGAGCAGTTATCCAACTAGGGGATCAAGGAAGAGCCAACGAGGCTACCAAATATAATGTGAACAATACCGTGACCGGTATGAGTTAACCCAAAAACCGCCAGTACCGCGCACTTGCCCCGGCAAGTGCAGTAACAGCGGGACCAATAAGAAGAGCTTTGACAAGCGACCAGTACTTACTAAGTACCAAGACGGCAAGAGAAGCCAATATAGCACCACAAACCTAAGAATTCTGAAACGAAACCTGGAAAGGCCTAAAGGCCTGACCACTGTATAAAGAACATACCGGCCAGCAAGAAGCTGGACTGGATAAGAATCAGCCGGCATTGAAATGCCATGAAGAGCTTACTTTTAAAACCCGAATTTTCTTTCAAACATGAAATTTTCCAAAAACCCCCAAAGTTTTAAAACCAAACCAGTGAACCACGGTAAGTTATCATAGGACGATACAAGAGGAGTTGGCAACAGAATACTTCACTTAGGCGTGACCGACACTACAAGTGTACACAAACGAGACATGGAACGACCGCACTCCAAAGGAGCTTGCGGGCCTGACAGACCAATTATGAGTTAGTCGGGTAGTGGTAACGTATCAATAAGATACTCCATGTATGTATACAAGTAGAGTACGGAGCACGGGAAGTAGCCCACTCCATACTACGGACGAAAGAGCCAATTCAAACCAAGACAGTTGGATATCTCGAATGATCGAAGAATACAAGGAAGCTTACCAAGTTAAGGGAGTCAAGAATCCAGTAAGATGATGGATCTAAGAACATAGCGTTAATAAACGCGAGAGGCACAGAGTATTAAACACAGACATTGGATAAGTCTCAGGAAATACCTAATAACTGGGTGAATACCAGTGTAAATACTACGGCGAATGCCTAAATGAACTTATTAATGTACGATAAACGGGATAGAATTCCCATTTTATACCTCACTGAAGAGAATAATGACCAGACCTAGAAGGTATTAGAAAGTACCAAGGATCTACCCAATAATGGGAGACATTACAACCCTAAACGGGATAGTCAAGGACATAGCCGCAAGGCGAAGTCGCAACTGAACATAACCATAAGTACAAGCCAGATGTAATGGCATTACTCAGTAACACCCAGGAGCAATCCGAGAAGGGTGCTAGAGTCAACAGTAGTTGAATGAAACATCGTGTTGAGAACATAAGTGTTTAAGCAAACACTCGGGTAGAACCCGAAGGGATCCCTCGTAACACGGGATACCCTAGATTGCCAGAGGGCATAAACAACTATCAAGTTACTTAAAGGGCCTTCCATGTATGGAAGAGTGTTGAGACAACCTTATCGAAAAAAACCCAGTAATACCTCCAAACCATTTAATGGTATACGGAGAAGCAAGAACCTATATAAATAGCCCGCATAGAGCATGACTCGAGGCAAGGTGGCTTGTAAGCCGATAAAACCAACTACAATACGTAGATCCAAACGTTGTAAACCTATGCACAGAGGCATAAGAGGAACAGTGGGAATGAACCACTACCTTAGAGTGGGGATACCACTTGTGATTATGGGGCCTATGGAGCGGCATTTGCGTGAATCCTCCAGAGAAAGGCTACCACCTAAGTATGTAATGTGAAACCGCTAGAGCGGTGTAGTAAAACTTGAGCATGTGTATATTGCCAATGAGTATATGAACAATAGTAGAGTATAAAGAGGAACCTCGATAGCAGCAATTCGAACCGAAGAGTAATCGGTTGAGTAGTAAACACTGTATGTGTGCAATATGAACTGCAGAGTAAGCAGCGCGCAAGTGCGCAGAGAGACTTTAAGAATAACGTATATTGTTGAGCCCAATGAATGGCAAGCCATCGTGTAAATGGCGAGAACACCTGGGCGGAAGCTAAAGTAGTAGCGGATGCCATAGAAATGAGAAAGAATATGGTACGCAGCAAGCAACCATTGTAAGAGTATAGCCAGTTCGTGATATGAAGTTGATGAGAAAATGTGGTAAAGGAGACATGTTCATTCCTATCTCATGAGAGATTTACTGTCAAGGGTTTACGCTTCTGCACTCTGTATGACTGAGTGTTTTGGTATTGCACTTGTGCGGTAATGATCAAGTGGGAGAGCCAGGAATTGAGAAATGTCAACTAAGCCTGTTGTGTGAGAATCTAGAGAGATAACCGTGCGGCCATTGGCTAAAGATGCACAAAGAACGTGGGCAGTAACCCACAGGGCCCAGGATCGATATGTGGAAAAATACAGAGTAGTATGAATGAAGAACTCTGGCACAAAACCAAGAAACAAACATAATCCATGAGCCACTATTAAACGAGGAAGCACTACATGCTAAGTAGTAGCTTGACCTCAACCGACAATAAGTCGGGAAAAGTAAGCGAATAACCACGAAGGTATACAGAGTTATACAAATAGATTTCCAGAGAGTTGGAGAGAAAATCTATAACTCATCGAATTCGCATACCTATGAGAATACCAAAGAGCGAATTAAGCTCTAGTTATCAGGTCACGCAGCAGAAGCTTGTGGACCGTGATTCCGGGTTAAGTATACCTATGTCATAAACCCCTTGAAGCCTTAGAGGCTAGAACCGAACCCGGTTATGAGTTAATTAACCGTACTGAAGTTAAAACACTTCATAATACTCGAATTAATGAACCAATGTTCAGTGATAACATATGGTTGGTTACGCGGGCGTAACCCCTTTTAAGGGGGGTAGGGCGAGAAACCGCTAAGAGTATGTTTTACGTATAGTTCGTAAACTACTATGTGCATAGCACAAAAGAAATTATTTTGATGATTGGAACTCATGTTACATAAACATGTCTACCCATTCATCGTGTAAGTATGAGTATTGTGCATGAGAGATGCAAGTAATGAGAATGTAATATATATGAAAAGAGGAGTAGAGAAACTCCTGGGGAATGAGAATCCCTATAGTATATGTCTAGTGAGATTAGACATGAGTTATGATGAGTATGAATCGGCATGAAACCGATGTGTAACCTAAGAGGGAGTGAGTTCCCTAGGTGATCTTATTTGAGAATGATAGATGGAGTGAGTTCCATCCTTTGGAGTTGTATGTTATGTGTTTTAAATTGAGCAACAATTTGGGTGAAAGAAGCCATAAGTATGGAATACCTAGGTAAAGTAGTGAAGCAATGAGAATCACAAATGACCTAAGTACTAGGAACTAGAGATTAATTGAAACGAATTGTTTCGTGAATATGACTAGAAAGAGTAAAAGATAGAAAACAAAAATGTTTGACTATCTGATTGTTTGAAACTGACGTGGGAGGTGGAACTTGATCTGCTAGCGATCAAGGGAAACCGAACACAAATTGGGGTGTAAGGATAGTTCAACACTGATGCTGATCACATCAGGGTTGGATGATTCTTGAAGCTCCCTATAAGTGGTCACAAGTAATCACGCTAAGAAGGGATACAACTACCATAAACCGGATTTGGAGTTGTGTGATGTTTTAAAAAAGAATTCTCAAACAGATTTTGAAAAAGAATTTTCTCCAAGTATGAAGATGGAAATGAAAACTGGTTTTGAAACCGCTATCACCCGCCGATGGCTGAGCCTTAAGTCTTGATGACCGGTAGAACGGTGGGCGTGTATTAGTTTTAAAACCATTGCACCGTACGTGCGGCGGTCCTAAGTGACCGGTTGGGGCGGTGTCAGTGTGTGATTTTTCCAAAGGCAGCGGGACGGGGAGAGTACCCTGAGATGTTCCTGTGTTGAGTGAGTCAACCAGAGTGCCTGAGGATATGTATATGTGTAACGTTTTGATCAGAACCGAAGGGACCGTGGGCCAGAGAGAGTAAGTGCCCATTTGTCATGAAACGGCCGTGAACCAGAAAGAGTAAGTGTTCAACGTGACCGGTACCTGAGGGATCAGTAGTATATTACTCAATATGGATTCGAGGACTGTAGTGCCTTCTTGTCTTCGGACCGATTCCATGGAGAGAGTAAAAAGAGTATTTTTGATTGCTATACATGCTGTGATATGTGTGTGGTATGTGTAGTATGAAATGAGACTGACTTGTGGAGTCAGTAAGGTTGTACATGTATTATAACCTTGGCATAGCGTGCCCATGAGAGTAACCATTTAGATTCACCAACTTTGAGGACAAAGTTCCTAAGGGGGGTAGATTTTAATACCCCGGATCTAAAAATGGCGATTTAAATTACTCTAATAAAATTATTAAGGGCCTAATGGTGCCTAAAGAGTATTGGTAAAGAATAAAACCAAAAGAAAAGAGAAAACGCTTGAAAAGCGAAAAACGCTAAAAATGCGCGTTAAATGAGTATAAGGGATATATGATCTCGAGAGGGTCCGAGATGGATTCCTAAGGCTTAGTTAGGCCTAATTAGTATACGGGAATGATTCCCGAAGAAAACGGATCCAAATAATGGATTAAAAATGCTAACGGAGTTTTAAGCACGTTTTTCGAGAAAAACCCGAAAACGTGACTTTAAGTGGTCAAACGGACCCGTAAAAATTATAGTTGATTAAATAACTATAATTAAATATTAATGGAAGCTTAATAACCATTAAAATTAATTAAACGAGAAAATTCCGGAAAACGGACCCGGTAAGTGAATAGTGACGAAACCGGGAGACGAAACGCGTTTAATTCGAAAAGACGAAAAACGATCCGGGCTACTAATTTTTGTGGCCGGTTCTAATTAATATGTATACACATATTAATAGCTTGCTAGCTATTTGGTAATATGGGGACAAATGAGTAAATAAGCAAAGTAAATAGTATAAAGCAAAAAGTAAAATAAAAACACATACCTCTCACCACCTCCTTCTTTATTCACGTATTGAAATTTCTCCAGAGGCTTGCAACTCCTTCTTCTTCCTCTGTGACTCGCGCGACACCAACAGCACCAACTCCCTCCTTGCTTCACCTCCATCTTACTCATTTCTCCACCGAATCGCGCGAAAATGGTACCGTTGGACTCGTATCGGTGAGAGCTTCGATCTCCATCAAAGTTTTGATTTCTCCATTTTCATCTCCATTGACGTGGGAGCTTTTGGAGCTTGAAGAGTAGATTTCAACCCTTCTTCTCTTCCTTAGTGCCTTAAGGTATATATAAGTAAGTATTTATACCATTTCAAGCCTAATCTACCATTTGTGAGACTTTTTCCTCACGTTGGAGAATTCCCTCTCATTTCAGCCGAGAGCATATATTTTTGTGGGGTTTGGAGACTGCTCCATTTGATTGTCAAGCCACTCATTTGGGTTCTCTAAGGTAAAATCTAAACTAAGCTTTGAAAACTAGCACTTAATATATATATTAGGTTGTGTGGAGGAAAAGTAAATTGGTTGTTGAATGTGTGTGTTGGGCGGTGATTGTAGTTGGCAATCAATAGCCTTGTGTGGTGTGGAAAAACAAGAAGAGAAAGAGGGAAGAAGAGAAAGAAGAAGAGGAGGAGTGAAAAACCGAAAATAAGCAAGGTAAAGAGCTTACCTTGTGTTGGTTTTATTTTCCTTATGAAACTTATGTGGGTGCTGTATAAACAACCTTGAACTTGAGTAGTAATGATGCTACAATATGGTTAGTTGAAAGAGAATGTTTTAATGGGGTTTATGTGTGCAAATAAACCTAGAAACTAAACTAGTGTACATGTGTAACAAGAGGGAAATTTGGTGTATTGTAGTTGTTGTGTTTCATTAAACAGGAATGAAGATTGTGTTTGTGAGTACATTTAGTGTGGTGAGAATGCTAAGGAAAGCTAGTAGGTGCTGTCAAAATTTCCTAGGAATGGATAAGTTTGAGTGTTTTATTATAAGGAAGAAACTAGGTGGTTTAAGGAGGTTCAAGTGGGAGGTTAATGATTTGGAAACCAACTAAGGAGAAGGGTGTATGAGGAGTAGAATAATGTCAATTGAAGTGCTGGGAATGGCACTGTTTGAATGGTAAGAGAAGAAACCAAAACCTGTTACAATCTGAGAGAAATCAAGTGAGAAAACTAGCTTTGTAAGTGTAAATAATCTAAGTAAAAATTAGTAGATTGGTGAGTGTATTTGGTGCTTGGTTTAAGGTGATTAAGAAGGGTAATTAGTCACTAAAACATGAGGATTTTAGTTGGTGAAGGTTGAGAGATTAATGGTGAAAGAATGAACCTGAACAGAGAAGAAACTGTCAAAATCTGTAAAATCTGTAGCAGGGTCCGGGACCTAGTCCTTGGACAAAGTCCCGGACCACCCCCTTTATTTAGGCCGAGAGTTGCCTACCCTGTTTGGTCCGGGACTTGAGTCTAGTACAAGGACCCGGACCACTTGCTAAATTCAACCGAGAATTAAGATGAGTATTGGTCCGGGACTTGGCCTAGGTACAAGGTCCCGGACCATAGCAAAATTTGAGCCGAGAGTTGTATCTTCAGTTGGTCCGGGACTTAGGGTATGGACCAAGTCCCGGACCACCCCCAGAAACCTACAGAGAGTATTTTAAAGGTTGTAAATGATGGGGGTTTGAATGTTAATGATGTTATAAGATGTTAAGGCCTTGTTTGGTGACATGTAAAGGCCCTAGGAAGTGTGATAAAGTGTTAGAAGTGTTTGAGAAGTGAGAACTCAAATGAACAAGAGTGAAACCGAGATAACGGGATAACGGGGTAACTACGGGAGTAACATTTTATTATGTTCCGTATGATATTAGTATTAATAATAATGTTGAAACATTATCAGAGACCGTGCGTGACCCAAAGTAGTCGGCGTGACCGCGGTTAGCACGCGGTATATGCGAATTTCATGCCGCAGCGAAAGCTGACCCCCTAGGGGGAACGTTTTTGTGTGCAGGTACTTGAAGCTGACCACCGTTCGAGAGAGTAGGACGGGGACAGTTATGAGCGTGGGTAGTTGATCGTAAATACTTATGCATTTAAATGAGGTGTAAGTCCGAGTATGTTATCGGCATCCGTATATTGTAGACTCGGTATAGTTGAGATATGAATTGAGTATTGTATTTGTATGAAGTACTCGGTTGTTCCAGTTCATCAGACGTTACGGTATGTAAGAAAGGCCTGGTTAGCCACATGGGTGGCTAACGGCGTTGTTTCACCCCTCGTTGTAATTAGAGTTCCGCTGCGTAAGTAGGAGTAATTAGTAACAGTTCAGAGGTAATGACGAGATTAACGGTTGGGGTGTTACACAGGAGGCCTAAGGCCTGAAAAATTACGAAAATAACCCTAAAGATGACTGAGGTGCCCCTGGTGCTCCGGAATGCGCCGATCGGACCGGGAATCACCACCGCTTGACCAAAGTGTCTCTTGCCACACTAAATTTTTACAACCTATACCGGGGGTGGGGGGGGGGGGGTAAAATTTGGGTATAACAGCTATGTTAGAAGGATTAAACTCTAGGGGATGATAATTTGATTGAGATGATTATGTGAATTATATTTTTGAGAAATTTATGGATTGTTACAGATTAATTTATTCATTACGCTTTCAATAAATCTTGCTAATTTGTTGAATTGCTTTCAAAATCTATTTTGATCAGATTTATGATAATTAGAGAGGTCAATTAATCTATAAACTTGTGGAAAACTAAATCGGATAGACTAGGTTTTTCCCCCAGGTGGAAAATTAATTCCTCGCACTTATCCATATATTCGTGTTACGCTTGAATCTAGATTAGATCTAGTGTATTCTGTTAGATGAGATCATCCAGACTGGGATTTAGTCTGTAAGAGAGTTTAAGGAATTTTACCAATTCATATCTCAAATTAACTATAAATAAGACCCCATAACATTGTATACGGAGGATATAAAATGGTATTTGGTTGTCGACTAGGTCCATAGCAAATCCAAGGAAATTCTTTTCCAATTTGCGTTTTCATTGGAACTGGGACCGGAAAGAATTTGGTAATAGGAATTGCATTATCTATCAATCATAAAAGAAAACCTGAACCCGGAGATCCAGTTCATCTACACTTTTTAGTCACTTTATTTTACTTGTTTATTTACTTGCTTTTAATTTTTTTAATTTCGTATAACAACCAATTCAATTTCCTGTTATTTTCTAGGAGTAGGCTTATTTTCTTCAAGTCTCGTGGATTGATACCCAGTTGATTCTGTTTACTATACTACTGCGATCGAGATTTTTGCAACCCGATAGACCTATTGATTTATTAATTTCTAGGTTTAATTTCGTAGTTTTTAATATATTAAAAATGTTGTTTGCAACTATATATAAACTTTAGCATAAGCATTAAATGTATCAAAATACATATAAACCATAGTTTGTTCTCGGTTTTCTCAGTTCATACTCCAATGTTTTCAGAAATTACATTTATACCACATAACCTTTATAAACTTGTCATTTTAATCCTTAATCCTTAGCCAACTTAACCAAATATTCTAACTGAAACTAGCTGATGCCCCAGATATGTCCTCGACCGGTCGTGGACGTCTTTTTATGTTATGTGAACTACTTGATATTTGAGGAAAGTTCTTGATAAACTCAAACTGGAAACTCCTTTTTGATTGAGAATTTACACACAGAAATTCACTCAATCTCCCTCCACCCTACCTACGGGCTCCGGGATAGTTTAGGACTTTATCCCTCGGTCCTCTACCCTTTCATGACATCAGGCCTACGGTTCCCCAACCGTTCCCCGACTGATCAGTCTACCAAATACACACAGTATTCTTTCACCAATGCAGTCCTACCCAGCTCACCAACTTCCTAGTGCCTACACACACTTAGTCTGACTCACACTTGCTCTAGTTATCTCTCTTTTCATGTATAACCATGTTTTCTTATATAAGACCTTATACTTCATATTTATACAAGTAAGTTAAGATGGATAACAGACAGCCTACAACCTCCTAGACTCTAGGAGTCGTTTGCTTCTTCATCCCTAACAAAATATCCATGCTCGAATATAGGTGGTTCTTCAACTTGATCTGGAGCGTTCAAGACACATGTCACCTTGTAATTGGACACGTCAGAGGCAAGCATTCAGGTGGTCGGTCACCACTTGCACTCTCCACTTGCCTGATCTTGTCTGTTTGATAAATGCTCCATAAATGTTCTCTAAGTCTTCATTATGGCTACGTACGGAATACTTTTTAATAGCCCTGACTTTTCTTGTTATCTTGCACATTAATGAGCTATGCTTTTGTCGTGAGCTAGTTGCTTGTGTTGATGTATAAGTCTGCATGAGTTTGTCGAACCACTTCATGTATTTTGTCCATTTATTTCGTCTGATGCATGTAAGATGTAGTTTTGTAGTGTTTAACATCTTATGTGTACTAGAAGTTCTATCGGAGCTTTCCAGACAGGTGCTCAACTGGTTGGGCAAATGTCATGAACAGAGTGTGCTTGCAACCTTGCGTGCTAAGCCACTCCTCTACCTGTTTATCTGAATTAAAAGCTTAACAAACATATTAGATAAACAACTCAAGTTTGCTATCATCAAAACTAAAGGATCTTGACTTAACACTAACATAATTTTATACACATATTTAGGTCATTTTAAGCCACTTAGAACAACACTCTCTCAACTTATTAAGTTCTATACCCTAAGGTTCCCAAAAATTGCATTTTATCCCCTATAACATAATACTTGTACATTAAGTCACTTAACCACCTCTTAACTCATCCAAATGTTATAATGTAGTTTCACACACATTATTAGCTCATAATATGTCATTTTCCTCTTAGTTATCTCGGCCATCCATGGCTTTTACAATAAATCAACTTTAAGACATTATAATGTGCTATAAATCATTAATTAGTCATTAGTGAAACTTAGTTCAAAGTTAGTATGCTGATTTATATTCATTCCTAGGTCAAAATAACCCATTTTGCAGCCTTTCAATTCTACCAAATTGAAAATCAACATTAATAACTTAAAGACATCAAAATGAGCATTTAGGATGAAATGTTAAACTTAAGCTCAAAGACTTGTTCCAACACTCCAAACTTTTGGCCCTAACAACAATAAGGGAGAAATATTACTCTTTGTACACAAACAAGAGTTAAACCATGATTTCAAGCTTTGTTGTAGGTTTAAAGCTTACCCTTGATTTGATGTAATTTTTTCCTTGTTTTGGCACTAGAATTTGACAGCAACAAAAGTCCTTGATGGGCTTCATTTTTGGTGATTAAAAGAAGATAAAATGAGCAAGGTTCAAGGCTTTAACAAGATCAAATGGAAGGAACTAGCTCAAAAGTGCTAGAAAAGTGATTGTACCTTAAACACTCCTTAAGACGTTTTCTGCCCTGATCTTTGCTATGCTCAAGGAGATGATTGAAGATTTATAAACACAAGTGAATATGGAGAAGAAAGAGCTAAGTAAGCCATGGTTTCGGCCAGCACTTCAAAGAAAGGAAAAATGGTGTTTTAAGGCTTATTTTCTTACCTGAAGCTTGATTATAAGGTGGGTGGCTATCACCCTTGAATATCCTCAATTTTTACTTAAGAAATGGATGATCTTAACATTCTAGAACCAAGGAGGTGAGAAGTAAGTCTCCTTGCCAAATGATGAAGAAAAAGGAGATCTAAGGCTTAAACTTGTATTTTAGGTATTTGTTTGGCTAAGTGTGTGTTGTGTCCTACCGTGGAGGCTTAGATTAATGAATCTTGAGGAAGCAGGTGAAGGGGAGGGAACTCGGGAGCCAAAGGGAGAGAGAGTAATGATGAAGAGTGTTAAATGAAGTGTAAAGAAAAAATAACTTTACGTAAGGCAGTCTTGCTTTTAAGAAGAAAACTTAGAATTGATGTGGTGAGTCACCAAGAATTCCGGCCCCCTTCCTTATATATTTATAAAGGTAAGTTTGACCATTGACCAAGTCAAGTGAGATTAGGGCCTTGTTTGGCACTATTCGCATTTTGGTGCACATTTATGTTTTTATTTTATTTTATTAAATTAGGCGCTCTCATGTGGTATTTATTGTCCATTAGTATAATATGATTTATACAAGCCTTAATAGCCACCCAAAATAAATTTCTAGACACTTTCATAAAAATGTGTCTTAAGGAGTCTTAAGGCTCCTTTTTGTGTTTTAACTCATTTTATGACTTGGTTTTCTTTGGTAATGGTTTTATATTGTTTTTACCTTAGATATAAGGTTTAAGAATCCACTTCGGACCCTAAGTGAGGTTACATAACCCTTAGGTTTCTTAAAGCACATTTTCGCCTTAAGTGATCTTAAAGCACATTTTTGCTTTCTATGATCTTAGATTGTTCCTCCATGATCTTAAGGCATATATTAGCATTATTAATCAATAACTAACCATTGATAAACTCTTTCATTTAATTAATTTATAACTAATTAATGTAATTAAGGTTTGAGGCATTTCAATCTCCCCCTTAAAAGAACTTCGTCCCGAAGTCACATTTCCCAAATCAGTTGGTCCTAAAAAATATAGTTCCAAAAATTATCTAAACCACTTAATCTCAAAGTTCATGTCCAGCACAAACATAAACCACAATCATGAAGTGCAACAAGAGTGCACATGTAATCTCAACATAGTGTAACAAGAGTACATATAATCTAATCAAAGTGCAGCAAGTGCACAAATACCACTCAAAGTGTAACAATAGTACACATATATTCCACTCAAAGTGTAACAAAGTACACTTGTAAACAATCATAGTGCAACAAAGTGCACATCAACTAGTGTCATACAAGATACATCATAACATCCAAACATAGTGCAACAACAGTGCACATAAACTAAACAGTACCACACAAGTGCACATACAAACAAAAGTGCAACAAAAGTGAACTTTCAAGCCAAAATCAAAAAGGCTCTACCCCCCTAAAATAGGGGTACGCCCACGTACCCTAGACTATAATATCTAGTGTAACGACCCCACACACGGCCTAGTTATGAGATCATTACACTCTGTGCATATACTACATAATAAGACACGACCCTCAAAACAAACCGATCTCAAATCCAAAAACACTACTCATATTCATATGGGAAGCGTTTACAATATCCAGTAATCCAGTAACAAATACATAACTAAAGAAATGCCCGAAGGCTACATAGTGTCAAGAGCATCTAGCGCATAAAGTATAATTTGAAATCCGAACGAAAGAACAAAGCATAAAGAAAAACTCCAGGGAGAAGAGAGGAACTCCATGCGATAAATCTACAATGTATATGTAAAGGGGTGAGCTCCACAAGCTCAATAAGCTGAAGACTTCCTCAAGGAAGTCTACTCAAAACTGAAATCTAAAGATGAGCAAAGTAGAAAAGAGCATAGTATAGTTCGTAAACAGAGTAAGCAAATGAGCTATACAACCCCAAAATAGAACAAAAACCACATAAAACATATTAGTCAGATTTCCATAAACAATTAGTGGGTGGGACCCTAGTAACCAGCTATCACATTAGAAGGGCTCAAACCAAACCTTATGGATCCGTAAATCCCACATCAAAAGCCGTAGAGACAACTATTGGACCCATCGGTCACTAACATCCTAAGGTAAGCCCTAAGGATCATAAACAGAAGGAATTCCTGCACAGCATGCTACGGGATAACCTGACCCGACTATACAAGGCTCAGAAGCTAAGTGACTAGGTCCTCAAAACAAATGCTCATAAATACATAGTATAAATGTGTAATGATGCACATAAACAACATAAATAGCTTGTACACAGATAGGGGAACACAACCCCGCACACGAAATGCAAAACAGAGCTGAAACGAAGAAGTTATGCAAAAATAGAGGTCTGTCCGAACATGCATGTTCGGACATAAGCTGAGAGTTCAAAACATCTGAAAGAATGGAGTGTCCGAACTTGTGTTCGGCCATGCAAGTTCGAACACATGCCGAGAGTCAGAATTCGCAGAAACACAATGTCCGAACAAACGCTCAAACATCGAAGTTTGGACGCATGTCGAGAGTTTGCAAACCGAAGAAATCCCAGTGTCCAAACTTGTGTCCGGACATGCAAGTTTGGACACAGTCCGAAACTTGCACGACAGACTTGCCCACGTACTCCGTTTGAACTTACATGGTTGGACGGAAGTTCGGACACGTTTGAAAACATAAGGAAATCATCGAACTAGAGCCTTCTCCGAACTTACATGTTCGGACAGATGCGAAAAACTACAGAAATCATAACAGAAGTTTGACGAATTTAGAACACAACGCACAACAAAATTGAACCACACAACCACAGGGTATTAGCCATCATTAAACAAAGCCAAGCAAGAGAAATCACACCACAAAATGCATCAAAACCTAAAGCATCCACAATCAAACTCAAACCCAATGGGTGAGCACACAACCCCAATTCCGTCCCCCACTTACCTTGATTTGATGCTCACAACCAACATCAATCCGAAGCAAAGAGCAAATACTGAAGCGCAGCAGACTAGTGAGACACAAATTGCAGAATTGACAACCAAGTCATAACCCAAAATCAGAAAACAAACTCCCCACAACCGAGAACACACAATCACCGGAGTTGCAACAACACGAACTTGAAACTCCACAGAAGAATAACCAAGCAACAACATAGAAGATGACCATCATACAACAACAATTCGCACCCAAATTCAAAGACAACACTGGGAGGGAGAGGAGAAGACAAGAGCGCTCACAAGGAGGAAGAAACTGTCGTTGAAGAATGAACTGCACGGGAAAACAAATTAAAATAGAATTGTAACACCCCAACCAAAGCCAATCGTGGTTATCGCAAAACTGCACAGTTAATCGAATTCGTCACAGCGGAAATAACAAACACCTGGACCTTGCCACAGTCTGATCATTAGAACATACCGGCCTAATCGATTACAATACTTATCCAAAATAAACAACCGACCTAAAACCACCAACGAAAATACCGCCAACCAACCGAGTACAAGTAACTAAGTCATAATCACAAACTTACATCAGTTTCAATATAAACAGACGGGTGCACAAGCGCAACCCGTACTCAATGAACAACCCATCCTAAGTCTAACCGCTCCTACTCTCGTCGTGCGACTTCATGGGCCTCTTACCTGCAAGTGTAAAAACAGCCCCCAAAGGGGGTCAGCACGAATGTTGGTACTCCCTCTCATGGCCCCCAAGCTAACGGGGCTACGACGACTAATTGTCGATAGCATGGAAATTGATTAAGTACACAAGCATGATATGAAGTGCAATAAACAACAATCCACAGATGAACATACATAGCTCACACACAATGAACGACACAGGCGTTCCCTTATCAAGCGGGTTAGTAACCCCCTCCTTAGTCCTGACTTCCTTAACCTCAGTTCCTTATCTTACCTCAATCTTAACCTTAACTTATTCTCAGTATACAAACCGTTCCTGGAAGGGAATGGTTGTAGCTTAATCTCAAACCTAGGATTTAGGTGATCCTACCGCACCATCTTAATGCCACCTACCCTGGACGGGAGTCCAGCGTAGCTGAGCCGGCAACGGGCCCTAGACTACAAGTCCGAAGACAAGTCCTTAAGCGGAGGGCGGATCTGATTCAGATATATACCGTCCCCCTTTCCTTAGCATGCAAGACCGGAGTCAGTCCCGGGTTTCCTCACTCAAGTTCCAGTTAGTATAAATCTTAAACACCAAGGGCTAGTTAAACCTTAACGGGTATTAACCAACATTCACCAATACTTAACTCTTATTCTTAACTCAGTAAGTACTAAACTTGGTTAGTAACTGAAATACCCCGAACTTAAACATAAGGATTAAAATTAATCTAATACGTATTTAAGGGCCTAATGGTACCTAATTAATATTGGTAAGGAGAATAAATCTAAAAAGAAACAAAGAAACGCTTAAAAAGCAAAAAACGCTAAATAAGCGTTAAAATAACCATAGGAGGTACGAGACCTCGGTTAGAGTATTATAGGGATTCTAAAGGCTTAATTGAGTCTAAATAAATATTAGGGAACAACTCCCGAAGAAAACGGATCCTTAAAACGGATTAAAATCATTAACGAACCTTAAAGCAAGTTTTTCGAGGTAACCGGGAAAACGTGTCTTTAAGCGGGTCAAATAGACTCGTAACAATTTTGGTCAACTAAATAATCATTAATAAATATTAGTGAAGCTTTAGAACCAATAAAATCAATAAAACGGGGAATTAGTAAAAACTGTCAAAAACGGGAAGTTGTGGGGTAGGAACATAAATAACCAAAACTAATGTGTCCACTTTGAAAATAAAAAGTAAAAGTGGTATGTGTGTGCTGTGTGTGTCCGATTTGGACCTCCTCTCACACTCCCTCACACACTCCTCTCTTATACACTAACAAACAAAATAATAAACAACCTCACTCACCTTTATTCTCTCTCTCCTCCCTATTCTCTCTTCTCTCACGTGAACCCCCACCCTCACTCTCTCTTTTCTCTTCTTCTTCCTCCTCCAGCGATTTCCATGGAGAAATGGAAACACCCACAAAAACTCACTTCTCTCCTCTTGTAACCCTCTTGAACCTCTTCCAAAAATTATAAAGACTACACCATTGGAATCCTCTCATCAAGAGCTACATTCCTATCTTTTCAAAAATCGAAAACAACAACTTTCATCTCCATGGGTATGGAGCATTTGGAGCTTCAAGACCACCATTAGAATGCCCTTCTTCTCCTTGTTCTTTTAAGGTAAAAATATTCCTAAAAACTCCATCCTTTTCTAGCCTCAAGGACAAAACGAAAATGAAAACTAAAACCTTTGTTGCTCCTTGTATCCTAGCCGATTTTGGCATCTTGGTGGAGTTGGAAACTTTGTTCTTGAACCACTCCAAGCTTCATTTGCACCCTTGCAAGGTAATGCAATTTTCTAAACCCTAAAACCTACATTAAAGCTTAAATATTGTTATGGTAGTTTTAGTATTGAAATGGTGTGTATTGCTATGGGTGTAGTGTTAGAATTGGTTTATAAACCGGTGAGAAGAGGAGAGGAAGAGGAAGCAAGAGGAAGAAAAGAAATTAGAAGAGAAACAAGGTAAGGGTACTCACCTCTGTGTAGCCTTGTATATGTATGGATGTAACAGATTTTTAAAAGTTTGAAATGAGTAATGGAAATGGTATTGTGTAGTAATGTATTGTGCAGGAGAATCTAAGTGCTTAAAACCGTTGAAAAACATGTAAAATGTATTGAAACTTAGTTGGGTATTGGGTTGTTGAGTGCAGGAATTTTTAGTAGTGTTTTAGTATTGGTAAATGTGTATGGGAGCTTGTATATTGATGTTGTGTATAAACAGGTGAGATGATGTTAATGTGTGAGAGAAACCATGAGGAGAATGTTAATAATATAGGGGAGACTATGTCAAATTTTATCTAGGAATTTGAGGGCTTAAGTGTTCAAGATGAGAAAACAACCTAGGTAGTGACTAGGTGTATGTGGAGAGTATAATGGGAGCGTTTAGTAGCTTGTAACAGATTTGGGTGTGATTTGTTAATGGGTTGCAACTAGGAAGTGAATGGATGTATTTTGGCTACTAGGAGTAGCATTAGTTGAGGAAGTAATGGAGGAAATAAGAACCCAAAAATCTGCAACAAAGTGTATAGAGATACATTGGAGAAGTTAGGAAGAGTTAGTGTGGAAGAATTGATGACAAGAGTGTTGGACTTGGGTATAGATATGGTAGTGGCTTGGGAATGAATTGGAGGGTAAGGTAATACATTGTAGGCTTTAGAAATGGCATTGGAGATGAGAATATGCATGGGGGAAGTAGGAGCAAAAATCTGTAGCATTGGAGGATGAAAAACTGTTGTAAGTGTGGAAGGGAAGTGATGAAATTGTGTAAGAGGATTGATGGATTTAGTAAAGCATTTGGTGGATGAACTAAGGCAATTTGAAGGGCCTAGGTAGTGTTTAAACATGTGAGATTACATGTAAGAAGATTGGAGAAACAATGGGTAAAGTATGGGACTGAAAACAGAAGTAAAAATGCAAATACTGGGCCGGACCGAACTTGCGACCGGACTTGCAAGTTCGGTCGAGCCCAGATTTACAAAGACGGGAAAGCTTCTGGAATCGACCGGACTTGCGACCGGACTTGCAAGTTCGGTCGGACCAGAAAAATTCTCCCGTCTGTAACCTACTGGAATCGACCGGACTTGCGACCGGACATGCAAGTTCGGTCGGCCAGAAAAATTTCCGTCGAGTAAGCTACTGGAATGGACCGACCTTGCGACCGGACTTGCAAGGTCGGTCGGGCTAAAATTTTTCCGTTAAGTAACTTACTGGAATGGACCGACCTTGGGACCGGACTTGCAAGGTCGGTCGGCCCTGGAATTTTCACCCGATGTAACCTACTGACTCGGACCGAACTTGCAAGGTCGGTCGCAAGTTCGGTCGGGTCAAAACTTACAAAAAAAAAACTATAAGACTATGGTTAGTATATGTATGTATGTATATGTATACCCACCTATACATACGTGCATATATGTGTAAGTAAACCATTGTTAAGTAATTAAAAGTAAGTAAATAAAATGTAAGTATAAGAATGTGAAGACCTAGTAAGTATGAGTTAGGAAGCGTAAGGGTAACCGAATTAAGTTAATGATAGTTAGATTAATTATTCGGTTGTATGTATATCATAGGATTTGAATTGTGAATACCGGAGGAACGTTGGGATACAAGTACAACGGTGAAAGGTATGATTTCTTCATGCCCTGTATCCTAATCTGGTTACCCCGATTTGTGTGCTTATTGATCACCTAATAAGATAAATGCATGAATCGGACTATATTGCACCTACCGTGCTTGTTTACATTGTTCTTGATATTTGCCTCGAACAATAGTTTGTATAATTCATGAAATATATGAATGATGATGAAGTGTATTGTATTCTGTAGTGTACTTGTATATTGTAATGTATTTCGTATGTATGTGTATATGTGTATTGTATTATTGTGGCTTGAATGTTGACTTCTGCTAATTCCTAACTACCTAACTCCTAACTAAGTGAGTAAACCGGAATGAGTAGAAGTCCGATATAGTTTCGGCCACGCGTGAGGATGCGGAGTCACAAGAGGTTGGCTGCAATTCCTGACTCTTAAACTGGTCCGCGGCCCAAATCCCTTAAATGGGTAGCATCCCGGATTGGTGAGTCAAGTAAATCCCGGAGGTGGGACGGTGTAGTCCCCAGGGCCGGAGGTCCCGACGACTTAACTTGAGTAAGAGTAAGAGTAAGTAAGTATGGATCCGTAAGTATGTATGAGTAGTACGTATGTATGAAGTAACGAGTAAAAGAGTAATCTCCACCCGATTAACCCGGGTGGACCAATGAAGCTAACAATATTGTATATTGTGCATGAGATGTGTATGTGTAATTCGGAAAGAGGTAAGTATGTATTGGTTGGTTTATATTGTATTCCTTGTATGAAATGAATTGTATGTATGTACGTTGTGTGAGTATTATTGTATCGTGTATAAGAGCATGTATGCATGTATGTTTGTATGAAAACGAACCGCATGTATTCGACCAAGTGGTCGGCGTACCCTCACTAGTACGCGGGGTATGCGGTTATCATGCTCGGCGAAAGCTGACCCCTTCGGGGGACATTTTTTAGTGTGCAGGTACCCGAAGCGAATATGGTCAAGGAAGAGACCGGAGGCACACCCTTGTACTTAGAAAGTAAGTAGTGTGAGAAAATGGGTAGATGTAGACTCTTCGAGAGTATGTATGAACTTGGAAGAGACATTATAAATGTATAAGGATCCTAGTAGACTCGGTTAAGATATTGTATGTATGGATTATGGAGGAGTAAGTATTGAATGGAGCATTGCATTTGATGATGAATGGAGTATGTATTATAGATGTGTAGTACTCGGGATTCCGGTCCATCAGACCGATTGTAAGCAGTAGTAGTAGCCTTGTTAGCCACGTGGGTGGTTAACGGCATTGTATCACCCATGTATGTAAGTAAGTATCCGCTGCGTGTATCTGACGTGTAAGGAGATTGGACGGTAAGCATGTATTAATGGTAGGGGTGTTACAAAAAGTGGTATCAGAGCGAAGTATCGCTCTGATGACTGGAAATACCGAGTTTAGGAAATACCGAGTTAGGAATTAGAAGCTTAGGGCTATGGGCTGAGTGATAGCATTAGAGAGATGCTAGTTAGGAACTCCCGGTGAGTACCGGATACCTACAATACCAGTCCCGCCCGCCACAAACCCCACTGTGTAACTTGGGAAAGGACGCCAGAGAGAAGAAAAGTCTTCTCATACTCGGGGAAACCCGATCTGGCAGGGTGAATCAATCACACGGTAAACAAGAACCGACATGTGTAGATTCCAAGAACTGGAAGTCCCGGAGATAGTTCCCGGTTGAACCACAACCCCGCACGTAATAGCGGTAGAATGAGCACTCCAACCACGAGGAGGCTATAACTTGCAACAGCATGGGGCGACCTGCTTAGCAGTCGCGAAACCTAGCTAGTCAACCAACAGCAGGACAGAAGCACTAACCGTGCAATGAAAAAGGGAGCAGTAACGGAACCCGAGACACAAGTCTACGGGATAGTAATACTTGAATAATACCACCAACGGTATGCTAGCCGACTAAGGACATAGTCGGAAGCGGTTAACTCCAAACTACGACGCCTAAGGTTGCAACCTGGCCAATATAGCTCAGACAACTACAAGAACAACCATGAGATAAACCAATAGGACTACAAGCGTAGTGCCTAAACAGGAAGGCTCAGTAACCACCACAAATGTGTGGGAACGAGCCACAAGGACGACACTAAACCAAATAGAACGGGAAACTCCAAGGATGGAGGAGTACCCAGATCTACGACAGCCATGTCTAGACCACCAAGAAGCTACCTAAAGGAGCGAGTATACCAATTATAGATCAATAAGATCGAGGGAAGCGTCAACGAGACTAACAAACACAAATGGAAACCATACCGAGATTGGCATAGGATTATCCAAAAACCACCGATACCACGCACTTGCCAAGGCAAGTGCAGTAAAGACAGAGATATGTAAAGGAACACTAACACGTCACAAGTACATAGTAATGTACGGTGACGTAACGAAACAACCACAGGATCACACATCCTAACAACCAGACGTATGGAACCTTGGAAAGGCCTAACGGCCCGACCACTGTATTTAGAACATACCAGTCAGCGAGAGGCTAGACTTGGTCAAGACCTCAAACGTGGCTATGCCATGAGAGATTTCTTTTAACACCGAACCATTGTTTTAAAACCCAAAATTTTCTTTCAAAACCACAACCTCTTTTAAAAACCTTGGATTTTAAAACCAGACCAACAGCATTATGGTGAGTATCATAGGATGATACAAGAGGAGTTGGCAACAGAATACTTCACCTAGGCGTGTGACGAACACTACGAGTATACCCGTTACGGGATGTGGGACAACCGCACTCCGAAGGAGCTTGCGGGCCCGACATATAGTTGGGTAAGTGGTAACGTATCAACATGGTACCCCACGTATGTATACATGTAGTGTGCGACACACGGGAAGTAGTCAACTCCGTTCTACGGACCATGAGTGAGTTCAATCAGAACAGCTGGACACCTCAGACGATCAAGTGTCAAGGAACTCAGAGAATCCATCTGAAGATAAGGAATGAGGATTGGGAAGTGCAAAAGCACAGACTAATAAGTATAGACATTGGATATGTCTCAAATAATCCAAACAATACATGACAGCTGGAAGGTATACCCAGCCTAAACACAGTAAGGCAATCGCCTAACGTGAACACCACGATGCTCAACAAACGGGACAGAATTCCCAAGAGCAACCCCAAGATTACCACAAGTATACTCCATCATTGAAGGGAATACCAAACCTAGTCTTAAACACTAGGAACAAGCATAAACAGTCTACCCAAGGACGGGAGACGTCATGACCCAAAAGGGGAAAACTCAAGTACAACACCACAAGAAGGTACAGTGGACAACATGTCATCAACATTAGCCGGATGTAACGGCATGCTTCAACAGCACTCAGGAGCAATCCTTGAAGGGTGTCTGCATTGCAACAGTCGAACAACAGCGACATGATAAAAGCACGAAAGTTAGAACGAACACTCGGTTAGGACCCGAAGGGATTTCACTTAACAGGAAATGCCCTAAGATACTGAGAGACACTTATTAACACCATTTGCCTAAGAAGGTCTCCTATGAACGGAAGCGTGATGCCACGACTTACCATGGAGCCCAATAATACCTCCAACCCACGACAGTATACATGGAGTGGAAACATGTATAAGCAGCTTGCAAGAGCATAGCTGGCAGCAATATGGCTCTAAGGCCATAAACCTGATGCGTGGTGTAACCTTAAACGGTTGCAAAACCCGCACCATCACTAACAAGACTTGCAAGAAATATTGCCTCATACGACAAGAAATCAACAACTGGACCATAAATTCAAACCCAACATTCTGAGTGGCTTGGAGTAATGGCCAACTCAATGTCACTGTCACTAGAGCATCAGCCTAGTATACAGTTGACGGAGTTCTTAATTACCGCCATGCCTTCTGTAGCAATGGTAGCACAGAGGCATGAGAATCATGATAATGCCAACATTGGCCTAGTCCACACTTGGACACTACGAGAAACCCAAGGGAAGGTACCCCTCGTCAACCGAAGATCACAAATGCGGTGATGATGTGAACCCTTAGAAAAGGCTTCCACTTACTATAACAATAAACCACGCAATAGATATTGCCAAGGGGTGATGGAATAAGGAAATCAGATTTCCAAACCATTACGACTTAAAGGAGTAAGCATACTCCATATGTACTCAAGCATGTGGTGAACCATTGTGTAAACACCAACATAGCAAACCTTGTCATTAGACCTATGAGTGGAGACAAACCCCTCAACAAGAACCTTCACTTGTCAGTGATAGAATACCCTCCAATTGGAGAACGGGACCAGAAAACCCTTGAAGTTTCATGGGATGTCCTGGTAATATACATACAAGCAAAACTACACAGCCAGAGCCTAAACCAATGCTCAGCACTGAAAGGCAATAATTATCAAAGCAATTAATGTGAACACACATTGAACACCATGAATGACTAACGCTCAAGAGAGCTTATGACCCGATGAGTTATCTCATCCTTGGTCAACCAAGATACTTGGTAAATTGTATCACAAATGATGATAGAATGTGAGGTAAGTTAACCTACACATAAAACCTAAGTGGAATAAGACATCTCCACATTGGGAAGATAATAAGATTGCGTATGCTACGACAACCGTCATACACACAAACACAGGGAACTCCTAGTGTATTTACACCATAAGGAAATGGTGCCAAGGACAATGTCACTAAGTAAAAAGGAACTACCACAGTAACAGAAACAGTAAAAGCAATGTTGTACAATGAGTAAGAATACGGTGCGCAACAGGCGACCGCTATGAGGGAGTAGTTAAGCAATAACACGGAGTATAAGTATGAGATGACACACAGAAATTTCTTTCCTATCACATAAGTGACTTACTGTCAAGCGTTTACGCCTCTGCACTCTGTATGACTGAGTGTTTTGGTATTGCACTTGTGCAGCTAATGATCTAATGGGATGGCTAGGGATATGGAGAATGTAAACCGTAGTAAATCCTTCTTTTCACCAACAGACATGGCAAGCCAATTAAGCAAGCTTAGCAACAACCGTGCGGCCTAAGGCCAAAGAAGCACGAAGAGTGCGAAACACACTAACAATCACAGATGTGAATTCCAATGGAATAAAAGGTGAAGAGAGACTTAAGGAAGTCACTAGGACCGACGCATATCAATGCAAGGTCATACAAGTAAAGAACACTTGTACTGAACCAGGAGAACTGGTATAATTCAGAAGCTATTGACAACAGAGGAAGTACTACAACTAAGTAGTGACTTAACCTCGCCCGACAATAAGTCGGAGGAGCTTAATGAATAATCGTGGAAGCATAAATAGCATGTGCAGTAGATTACCAGAGAGCTGGTTATAAATCTTAACGCGTTGAGTTCAAACACGGTAAAAGAATACCGCAGTTGTTTAGTAAACCTTATTCCCATAATAGACGGATGAGAAGGTAATGTATAGCACATTAAGGATAACAAGGGTGAATAACCCAAGTTATCAGGGTCGCGCAGCAGAAGCTAGTGGGCCCTAGCTAGGAGATTAATGTACCTAGTGAGCATAATACAATGGCTATTAATGTCTTGAAGCCGATTAGGCTAGAATCGAATTAAATATGAGTTAAATAAACTCATATAGGAACTCTTGGTGCAAAGACTAAACCATTGGTATGGTTAAGACCCTTTGACCAGAGCATAGTACATAGCATACTGTAGTGAAGCTAAACGCTTCGGATTGCCCGAATAAATAACCAATGTTTAATATTAACATATGGGTGATTACGTGGCGTAATCCGTTTTAAGGGGGTAGAGCGAAAACCGCTTAATGTAAGTTTTGTGAATAAAACACATAAACCATAATGTGCATAGCACAAATGAGAACCAAATTGATGATTGATACTATGTTAAACAAACATAAGTACTCATTCACACTGTAATTATGGTAATTAGGCATTAGACATGCAAATACCATAAGAGGAGTATACCCATCTTGTAAAACCAATGTAAGAGTATTAGTAAAAGAAAAGTAATGAGTAGTGGACGGAGCTCCACAAGTATTGTAACCTTTGAAGAAGTAGTATGAAATGAATGAGGATAGTAGATGAATGAAGTTTATGAGTGGTGGAATCGTAAGTAAAATATTTGAAACAATTGAAGTCAACTAAATCTTATAAGTGTAGTATTCCTTAGTTACAATATAGGAGATGATGGTGAGTAATGGATGGAAGTAGTGAAGGTTGATGAAATGAGCATTAGGATTAAACCGTGGAGTAAAGCATTTGGGAAGTAGAGTGAGTATGATTAATGGATTGATTCCATCCTTTGGAGATGTATGAATTCGTAATTACGACTAGAAAGAGTAAAAAGATAGAAAATGGAAATAATTAAATTATTTGTTTGATTGAACCGGATGTGGGAAGTCGAACTTGATCCTGATCAGATCAAGGGAAACCGAACACAAATTGGGGTGGAAAGATAGTTCAACACTGATGCTGATCACATCAGGGTCGAATGATTCTTGAAGCTCCCCTCAAGTGGTCACAAGAATCACACATAGGATAGAAGTAATGAATAAAAATTGGAATTTGGAGTTGTATGCTTTAGAAAGATTTCTAATTAGTAGTTGTAAAAGAATTTTCTTAGATTGGAGAGTAAGTATTTGTTGGAAGCTGGTACGGGAGAAGATAGTAGTATATTACGTTGCATTATTCCAAGGGCAGCGGGACATAGAGGAGTCCCGTGTCTAGAGGACCTGAGCGTCTGCGGGATTGGAATGTGTATTGCATCGCTTTGGGGATAGCCTTGCATTGTATGTATGTATAAATTTGGTAATGAGGAACCGGATGGTCGGTAGTAGTGCGGATCAGAGTAATTATCGTACATTGGTATGGTATGGAAAGGAGAAACCTTGAGTAACTGATTTGGGATTAGTAAGGAGGAAGAACATATGGCTTTGGTATTGGACACGTAAGAATGAGTAAGCATTGTAAACCCACAACCTCGAACAACTTTGAGGACAAAGTTGCTAAGGGGGGTAGATTGAAATACCCCGAACTTAAACATAAGGATTAAAATTAATCTAATACGTATTTAAGGGCCTAATGGTACCTAATTAATATTGGTAAGGAGAATAAATCTAAAAAGAAACAAAGAAACGCTTAAAAAGCGAAAAACGCTAAATAAGCGTTAAAATAACCATAAGAGGTACGAGACCTCGGTTAGAGTATTATAGGGATTCTAAAGGCTTAATTGAGTCTAAATAAATATTAGGGAACAACTCCCGAAGAAAACGGATCCTTAAAACGGATTAAAATCATTAACGAACCTTAAAGCGCGTTTTTCGAGGTAACCGGGAAAACATGTCTTTAAGTGGGTCAAATAGACTCGTAACAATTTTGGTCAACTAAATAATCATTAATAAATATTAGTGAAGCTTTAGAACCAATAAAATCAATAAAACGGGGGAATTAGTAAAAACTGCCAAAAACGGGAAGTTGTGGGATAGGAACATAAATAACCAAAACTAATGTGTCCACTTTGAAAATAAAAAGTAAAAGTGGTATGTGTGTGCTGTGTGTGTCCGATTTGGACCTCCTCTCACACTCCCTCACACACTCCTCTCTTATACACTAACAAACAAAATAAACAACCTCACTCACCTTTATTCTCTCTCTCCTCCCTATTCTCTCTTATCTCACGGAACCCCCACCCTCACTCTCTCTTTCTCTTCTCTCCTCCTCCAGCGATTTCCATGGAGAAATGAAACCCCACACAAACTCTACTTCTCTCCTCTTGTAACCTCTTGAACCTCTTCCAAAAATTATAAGAGACTACACCATTGGAATCCTCTCAATCAGCAGACATTCCTATCTTTTCAAATCGAAAACAACAACTTCATCTCCATGGGTATGGAGCATTTGGAGCTTCAAGACCACCATTAGAAGGCCCTCCTTCTCCTTGTTCTTTTAAGGTAAAAATATTCATAAAACTCCATCCTTTTCTAGCCTCAAGGGCAAAACGAAAATGAAAACTAAAACCTTTGTTGCTCCTTGTATCCTAGCCAATTTGGCATCTTGGTGGAGTTGGAAACTTTGTTCTTGAACCCACTCCAAGCTTCATTTGCACCCTTGCAAGGTAATGCAATTTTCTAAACCCTAAAACCTACATTAAAGCTTAAATATTGTTAGGGTAGTTTTAGTATTGAAATGGTGTGTATTGCTATGGGTGTAGTGTTAGAATTGGTTTATAAACCGGTGAGAAGAGGAGAGGAAGAGGAAAAGAGGAAGCAAGAGGAAGAAAAGAAATTAGAAGAGAAACAAGGTAAGGGTACTCACCTCTGTGTAGCCTTGTATATGTATGGATGTAACAGATTTTTAGAAGTTTGAAATGAGTAATGGAAATGGTATTGTGTAGTAATGTATTGTGCAGAGAATCTAAGTGCTTAAAACCGTTGAAAAACATGTAAAATGTATTGAAACTTAGTTGGGTATTGGGTTGTTGAGTGCAGGAATTTTTAGTAGTGTTTTAGTATTGGTAAATGTGTATGGGAGCTTGTATATTGATGTTGTGTATAAACAAGTGAGATGATGTTAATGTGTGAGAGAAACCATGAGGAGAATGTTAATAATATAGGGGAGACTATGTCAAATTTTATCTAGGATTTGAGGGCTTAAGTGTTCAAGATGAGAAAACAACCTAGGTAGTGACTAGGTGTATGTGGAGAGTATAATAGGAGCGTTTAGTAGCTTGTAACAGATTTGTGTGATTTGTTAATGGGTTGCAACTAGGAAGTGAATGGATGTATTTTGGCTACTAGGAGTAGCATTAGTTGAGGAAGTAATGGAGGAAATAAGAACCCAAAAATCTGCAACAAAGTGTATAGAGATACATTGGAGAAGTTAGGAAGAGTTAGTGTGGAAGAATTGATGACAAGAGTGTTGGACTTGGGTATAGATATGGTAGTGGCTTGGGAATGAATTGGAGGGTAAGGTAATACATTGTAGGCTTTAGAAATGGCATTGGGAGATGAGAATATGCATGGGGGAAGTAGGAGCAAAAATCTGTAGCATTGGAGGATGAAAAACTGTTGTAAGTGTTGAAGGGAAGTGATGAAATTGTGTAAGAGGATTGATGGATTTAGTAAAGCATTTGGTGGATGAACTAAGGCAATTTGAAGGGCCTAGGTAATGTTTAAACATGTGAGATTACATGTAAGAAGATTGAAGAAACAATGGGTAAAGTATGGGACTGAAAACAGAAGTAAAAATGCAAATACTGGGCCGGACCGAACTTGCGACCGGACTTGCAAGTTCAGTCGAGCCCAGATTTACAAAGACGGGAAAGCTTCTGGAATCGACCGGACTTGCGAACGGACTTGCAAGTTCGGTCGGACCAGAAAAATTCTCCCGTCTGTAACCTACTGGAATCGACCGGACTTGTGACCGGACATGCAAGTTCGGTCGGCCAGAAAAATTTCCGTCGAATAAGCTACTGGAATGGACCGACCTTGCGACCGGACTTGCAAGGTCGGTCGGGATAAAATTTTTCCGTTAAGTAACTTACTGGAATGGACCGACCCTGGGACCGGACTTGCAAGGTCGGTCGGCCCTGGAATTTTCACCCGATGTAACCTACTGACTCGGACCGAACTTGCAAGGTCGGTCGCAAGTTCGGTCGGGTCAAAACTTACAAAAAAAAACTATAAGACTATGGTTAGTATATGTATGTATGTATATGTATACCCACCTATACATACGTGCATATATGTGTAAGTAAACCATTGTTAAGTAATTAAAAGTAAGTAAATAAAATGTAAGTATAAGAATGTGAAGACCTAGTAAGTATGAGTTAGGAAGCGTAAGGGTAACCGAATTAAGTTAATGATAGTTAGATTAATTATTCGGTTGTATGTATATCATAGGATTTGAATTGTGAATACCGGAGGAACGTTGGGATACAAGTACAACGGTGAAAGGTATGATTTCATCATGCCCTGTATCCTAATCTGGTTACCCCGATTTGTGTGCTTATATGATCACCTAATAAGATAAATGCATGAATCGGACTATATTGCACCTACTCGTGCTTGTTTACATTGTTCTGGATATTTGCCTCGAACAATAGTTTGTATAATTCATGAAATATATGAATGATGATGAAGTGTATTGTATTCTGTAGTGTACTTGTATATTGTAATGTATTTCGTATGTATGTGCATATGTGTATTGTATTATTGTGGCTTGAATGTTGACTTCTGCTAATTCCTAACTACCTAACTCCTAACCTAAGTGAGTAAACCGGAATGAGTAGAAGTCCGATATAGTTTCGGCCACGCGTGAGGATGCGGAGTCACAAGAGGTTGGCTGCAATTCCTGACTCTTAAACTGGTCTGCGGCCCAAATCCCTTAAATGGGTAGCATCCCGGATTGGTGAGTCAAGTAAATCCCGGAGGTGGGACGGTGTAGTCCCCAGGGCCGGAGGTCCCGACGACTTAACTTGAGTAAGAGTAAGAGTAAGTAAGTATGGATCCGTAAGTATGTATGAGTAAGTATGCGTATGTATGAAGTAACGAGTAAAAGAGTAATCTCCACCCGATTAACCCGGGTGGACCAATGAAGCTAACAATATTGTATATTGTGCATGAGATGTGTATGTGTAATTCGGAAAGAGGTAAGTATGTATTGGTTGGTTTATATTGTATTCCTTGTATGAAATGAATTGTATGTATGTACGTTGTGTGAGTATTATTGTATCGTGTATAAGAGCATGTATGCATGTATGTTTGTATGAAAACGAACCGCATGTATTCGACCAAGTGGTCGGCGTACCCTCAATAGTACGCGGGGTATGCGGTTATCATGCTCGGCGAAAGCTGACCCCTTCGGGGGACATTTTTTAGTGTGCAGGTACCCGAAGCGAATATGGTCAAGGAAGAGACCGGAGGCACACCCTTGTACTTAGAAAGTAAGTAGTTGTGAGAAAATGGGTAGATGTAGACTCTTCGAGAGTATGTATGAACTTGGAAGAGACATTATAAATGTATAAGGATCCTAGTAGACTCGGTTAAGCATATTGTAATGTATGGATTATGGAGGAGTAAGTATTGAATGGAGCATTGTTGCATTTGATCGACGAATGGAGTATGTATTATAGATGTGTAGTACTCGGGATTCCGGTCCATCAGACCGATGTTGTAAGCAGTAATAGTAGCCTTGTTAGCCACGTGGGTGGTTAACGGCATTGTATCACCCATAGTATGTAAGTAAGTATCCGCTGCGTGTATCTGACGTGTAAGTAGATTGGACGGTAAGCATGTATTAATGGTAGGGGTGTTACAGTAACAATCTCAAGTCTCGTGGGTTAGTGTAAAGAAAACACATACACAACGAGAACAAATATAACCGGTTGCATGCTTTATCTTGTCTTAGCCATAGCAAGTAAACAGATAGCACACAAGCCGAGGGACACCTCGTTAGCAAGCAGGTCACAAGAAAGATTGTACCGTTCACCGTCGTCTGTCATTCGTTAACCTTCTTCGGGGTCCCAATTCACAAACATAAAACATTGATTCATTTTTAGGCCATTAGTTATTTGCACCTTACTTAACTTAATCCCCTTAGGTTCTTAGGTTTCTAATCATCAATGCCCTCTGAATGGTGTACCATTAATACCATTAAACATAATTAGAATTTAAAGTTTTTTTTTAACTATTAAGGGTCGTCCGACCCACCGTCCGACCCAACCAACTGGGTCGGACCATTCCAGAAATCTTTACGGTGGCTTAACAGAGGTCCGTCCGACCCAGAACTGGGTCGAACCCTGGGTCAGACCACTACAGACCTTACTCTTAAGTTGTTTTTTCAATTCCAAATTTTTCCCCAAGCCTCCTAATATGTTCTAACATCATTTAGACCCTTAAACTCACCTTAAACCATCCTCCAAACTCATTAAAACAACCTCCAAGGATCATTCCAATCCTTTACTCAATTCTTACAACAACTACTAACACTTATTTCTTTTCTACATTTCAACATCCCTTTCACCTAGAACTTCTACTAGCCAAAAGTTCCCTCCTTAAGAACTTGACTACACCATATACACCACTTGGACCCCTATTACATTTTCCAAACCTTCCTTAAATTCTAAAATTTAGTTTCTACCTAAATCATCTCAAAGTTTTACACTCATTCACATCAAACTTACACAAGTTTCCTAGCTTCTTTTATGCATTTACTTAAGGTTCCTTCATAAGCTTATGCTTCCATCCATCAACACATTATCTCCTTCCTAGTTGTTTACCAACATTTACCTAAGTCCTAAATACCCAAGTACACTCTTTTGATTCCTAAATCCTTCATAGTGATGCCTAAGTCATTATAAGCCATTTAAACACCTTAATCCCACCCTTTTTCATCAAGACAACCTCTAGAACTTCCTAGTACTTCCTTAATCATGAAATCTCCTTAGAACATCTCAAACACTTAGTTTCTCCTCTAAATTTTGCCATGGGTTCTCTAGTATATAGTTACATCCAAACACTTGGTTTTTCACCATCAAACAACCAAGATCACTTAAATTCTCATCACATCACCTTAACACACAATTTACACTAAAACTACACCACATCATCATATAGTGTATAAACTTAAAGTGCTTGGCACTTAGGCCCTTAAATGACAATAAACTTAACCACTGAATTTCCACATATATTTGCCTTTAACCTGCGAATACACACAACAAGGCTCCCATTGAAATAAAATGCTTCTTGTAATTCATCTCAACATTGTTGACTATCTCTTTTCTCATTGGCTCCTTAGTCACAAGTTCTCAAACAATAATCATCGTTTCTCCTAGGTTATATATAGCCCTTTTCTAATGTAAACTCTACACTAAACTCATCACATATCTAAATCCCATTCCCTTAAACAATACAACACCTTAAGGTAAGTAATTTACCTTATTCTTTCACAAGCTCACAAACTTCCCTCCTTAGGTTTTTCCTTAAGCAATCTAGGTCACCAATATATATCTCCTTGCCAATGTTCTAACCAATATCCAATGACTCCAATGAGTACTAGATAATACATTAACCCTAAGGAACAAACCCTAGGTTAAAATGTGCTTTAAGGTATTAAGGTGATTGTTTTACCTTGGTTTCTCAAGACAAGCTTGGATATGAAGCAAGAAGGACCTCCTTTATCCTTTGAAGAGTAGAAAACAAGCTAGAACAAGGCATTAAAATGAAGCCTCATGAGCATGTATTTTCAGTCATGAAGAAAAAGTGATGGAAACCTAGATTTTCTTACACTTTCTTTACCTTAAGAGAATGGAGAAGCCAATGGAGTCTCCAAACTTGAATTTCCTCCTCTAATGGTGGTTTGGCTTGGCAACAAATCAAAGCTCTTGAAGTTTTGAAAAGATAGAAAGACAGAGCTTGAGCTAACTAAGAAGAATATGTAATTTGTTTTGGTTTTGGAGCTAAAATGAGTAAGTAGTGTACAAAGGAAGGTGGAGCTAGCATGTGGTTGTTCTTCACGTCAATGGAGAAGGGAGAGAGCAACTCAAAAACGGTGGGAACAAGAGAGAATGAAGAGGTGAGGAGAGAGGTAAGTAAAGTGAGATATTTATGTATAAAGCAAATAGTAGTTTTTACTTTATCTTATAATTTCCTTTCTTATTTGCTCATGTGGTGAATCATCACCTTAAAAACCGGCCACACCCTTTTAATTAAGCTAGTCATGGTCTTGTTTGACCAACTAAATAAACTAAATTGACTTACTTTGACTAATGTCTTAAACTAGCACTATTTAGTTACTATTCACTAACCAAGGCACATATTTGTGACATTTTTGATTTCCCATTGATTTAGACCTCCTAATGTGATAATAATTAGTACAAATGTTAGTTAAAGAGTAACGATGGACATTTAGCCATTCAAAACCCATTTACAAGACAATTTTTCAAAAATGTGCTATAAGAGTCCTTAAAGCATATTTTGTGTTTTAACTTGTTTTCAAGCTTGGTGTTCTTTGTTAATTGATTTAAAATGACCATTAGGATATTACTAAGGTCTTAGAACAATATTTTGGTACTCACCCAAGTCTCTCCAAGCTTAGAGCACGTTTTTGCTTAAACTGCTCTTTTGGTGTTTCCTTATGTTTTCTTTGGTTAAAATGGTTTCTTAATGTTTCTAAGGCATTATTTTGCCTCCTTATATCTTAGTTTATCACTTAAACACCATATCCAAGTTTGGGGTATTTCAATCTACCCCCTTAAAAGAACTTTGTCCCTAAAGTTCACATATATGCTTAACCATTCACGGTACTCAATTCCCTTAATCTTAACACCACATCTTATATTCACATTCACACATCTTAAGACTCGAAGGTCAATCTCAAATGCAATACATATGTATTATACGTAACTCAAACTTAACACCAAAGTGTAGCAACTTACACAAATTCACATCTTAAACAACCAAACAAACGACAACAAGTTCGTTTCCTAACCCAAAGGCGAGGAAGCTCTACCCCCCTTAAAAAGGGGTACGCCCCGTACCCTATACAGACGATCTAGTCAGTAAACAAAGAAGGGTACTTCGCCCTCATCTTATCCTCTAATTCCCACGTGGCCTCTTTGACATCCTGGTTAGACCAGAGAACCTTCACCAGTCGCACTGACTTGTGGCGAGTGTCCCTAGTCTTACTGTCCAAGATTCTTTGAGGAGTCTCCACGGATCTCATATTCGGTTCTAAAGTCAACCCCTCAGGTTCTAACACATGGGAGCGGTGGTGCATGTATTTCTTTAGCTATGAAACATGAAAAACATCATGCACTTTACCCAGTTTAGCAGGTAGATTCAACCTGTAAGCAACCGGGCCCACCCGCTCCGTAATCTAATAAGGACCAACAAACTTCGGGCTTAATTTGCCCTTCTGCCCAAACCTGAATTCACCCTTCATTGGTGAAACTTGCAGAAATACCTGGTCGCCCACTGCGAACTCCAGGTCCCGTCGTCGAACATCAGCATACGACTTCTGCCTATCTTGAGCAGCTTTCATGTTCTCCCTGATTTGCTGAACTTCAGCCTTAACTTGCTCTAAGTACTCTGGTCCTATAATGACCGTCTCACTCGACTCATCCCAGCAGAGCGGTGTACGACATGGTCTACCGTACAACGCTTGAAAAGGTGCCATCTTGATCGAAGCGTGATAGCTGTTGTTGTATGAAACTCGATCAGATGTAGTCTGTCAATCCAACTGCCCTGGAAGTCTAAGGCACATGCCCTAAGCATGTCCTCGAGTCTCTAAATCGTACGCTCAGTCTGACCATCTGTCTGAGGATGGAACGCGGTACTCAGCTTGAGTTCTGTACCCAATGCTTCTCTGGTAGCTCTCCAGTACCTCAAAAGGAATCTGGTATCTCTATCTGACACTATGGTCTTCGGTATCCCGTGATGTCTCATGATTTATTTCTCAAACAACTCAGCTAATTTGGTCACCTTCCAAGTATCCTTCATCGGTATGAATCGGGCTACTTTGGTAAGGCGATCTACCACCACCCAAATCATGTTGAGACCTCCCCTAGCAGGTGGAAGTCCAACTACAAAGTCCATAGAGATATCATGGAACTTCCATTCCGGAACTGGCATCGGTTGTACCATTCCGCCCGGTCGTCGGTGCTCGAATTTTACCTTCTGGCATGTGAGACACCTCAAGACGAACTCGGTAACATCTGTCTTCCCCGACCACCAAAAGTATCTCTTCATGTCTTTATACATCTTAGAGGCTCCCGGATGGATGGAAATTGAAGAACAGTGTGATTCCCTAAGTATACGGTCTTTCAGATCCGTGTTGCCCCGTGGTATGCATAACCGGCCCTTAAGTCTGATCAGATCATCATCGTGAAGTCTGAAGACATATTTCTGACACTCAAAGGTACCATATGTCAGCTTCTTTCTGACCTTCCTCATCGTGAGCCTCTCACACCTCATCAACCAAGCTGGAGAAAGAAACTAGCAAATGGAGTGAGTGTGCTCGACGGCTCAGGGCGTCTGCTACAACATTGGCCTTTCCCTCTTTGTATTGGAGGTCAATGTCATAGTCTTTCAAAAATTCCAACCATATCCTCTGTCTGAGATTCAACTCCTTCTGAGTGAATATGTATTTCAAGCTCTTGTGATCGGTGTAGATCGTCACACTAACCCCGTATAAGTAGTGACGCCATATCTTCAAAGCGAAGACTACAGCTCCCAGCTCTAAATCATGTGTGGGGTAGTTCTCCTCATGTTTCTTCAACTGGCGTGAGGCATATGCCACCACCTTGCCATGTTGCATGAGCACGCAACCCAGCCCTCTGCCGGATGCATCACAATAAACCTCAAAGCCCTCTGTACCGTCTGGAATGGTCAGAACCAGTGCAGTGGTCAGTGAGTCTTTCAAACTCTGGAATGATCTCTCACAGTCAGCCGTCCATAAGAACGGTGCATCTTTCTTCATCAGACTGGTCATCGGTTTCGCGACCTTGCTGAAATCCCTAACAAACCTCCTGTAGTAACCTGCCAGACCGAGAAAGCTTCGGATGTCGGTAACAGTCTTCGGCCTTGGCCAGGTACGTACGACATCAATCTTTGCTGGATCCACTGAGATCCCAGCATCTGAGATGACATGACCTAGGAAAGAGACCTGGTCAAGCCAAAACTCACACTTGAAGAACTTAGCATATAGCTGGTTCTCCCTTAATATCTCTAATACCCTCCTCAGATGTTCCTCATGTTCAGCCTTAGATTTCGAGTATATCAAAATATCATCAATAAACACCACAACCGACTTGTCCAGTTGCTCCCGGAACAAGCGGTTCATCAGATCCATAAACTTTGCCAGTGCGTTCGACAAACCGAATGGCATCACTGTAAATTCATAGTGGCCGTATCGTGTCCGGAATGCCGTCTTCTCAATGTCTCCCTCCTTAATGGCTATCTGATGATACCCCGATCTGAGATCAATCTTGGAAAACACGGATGTTCCCTTCAACTGATCGAACAGATCGTCAATGCGGGGTAGTGGATACTTGTTCTTCACTGTTACTGCATTTAGCTCTCCGTAGTCGATGCAGAGGCGGAGACTACCATCCTTCTTCTTCACGAAGAGAACTGGCGCTCCCCAAGGTGACACACTTGGTCTTATAAATCCCTTATCTAACAAATCTTTCAACTGTTCCTTTAACTCAATCATTTCTGCCGGAGCCATACGGTATGGTGCCTTGGCTATCGGTCCGGTACCAGGTAGTAGTTCGATGGTGAACTCTACCTCCCGAGTGGGTGGCATGCCGGGCAGTTCCCGTGGAAATAGGTCGGGGAACTCCGACACTACCGGTAAGTCGGGGTCGAACTCGGGGTCTCTCTCTATGTCCTGTACATAGTAGAGGTACACTTCTCCCTTTCTTCTTAATTCCTTATACATTGCCATGGCGATGATGATCTTAGTCGAAGGCTCTCTGGGCCTCTGGCGGTATGATATTGTTGCCCAAGACAGACTCCTGAGCAACAATCTATGCTAGGCGCAGAGGATACGTCCCTTGTGCCGCTCCAACCAGTTCATCCCGAAGATAACATCAAATCCTAGCTCACTGAACTCAATAAAACTGATTGGAAAGTCTTCTCCCTTAATTCTGACAATGGCTCCTCGGTAGTAACGAGTGCAACGAACCTTCTCCTTAGACGGGAGTGTAACCGTGAAGTCGGTTAGCTCATCAGCGTCTAGCCCCAACCTGCTCGCGAAAGATGCCAAGACAAAGGTGTGTGAGGCCCCTGAGTCGAAGAGAACTGATGCCTTAATCCCATTAATCGGAAAGGTGCCGGTGAGGATAGTACCGTTGGCGTCGGCCTGTGCCTCTGTAAGTATGCTTAGCGCACCTTCCATACCGAGTCCATAACCTAATTGTGTTCACAAGCTTCATGAGTATTGATGGTATAACAAGAGTCGTAACAATTTATATGAACAACACTGTTATTTTATTCATAACCATCCTGTTTACAACATGTGCTTCAATCTTACATCTCATTCCTCATCTCATTCTAACATTACATGACTAATATTGTCTAAAGGTTAGGTTTAATCTCCCAGGTCTCATATGCGTCGCATTGATTAATGCTGACGGTGTTGTATTCAACTTGATTCTCTCAATCCCATGGTATAATATCCTTGATTCTCCTCCCATAACTAATACATCTCCAGACTTAAGTACCAACTTATTCGCACGGTCCGCACGCTTCTGCTCGCCGTATAAAAACTCTGCATCATCCCCAATGGACCAAGACACTACGGGTATCCCTCTTTTGAGAGACTCCGTTGTCTCGTCCTTATCCTGGTGTAGTCCAAGTCGCCCATCCTTCTCATAGAAGTTCACAATGCAAATGTCTGCTTGAATGTCTAGAATCGGTTCAGCTTCCAATTGCTGAGCGATTTCCACGACTTGTGTAATAACTGGATGGAACTCTTCGGGTATCCCCGGTGGTGAGACTCCATCTTGCATCGTCGTGGTTTGGTAGTTCTTGGCATACGGATTCCAATCCTTGCCTAAGCTCATCATTTTAATCATCTTTGCTCCCCTGGGTACTCCGGTGTGTAAAAACCTCCCGGTCCCATTCCTAGTTGACTGCATTTCCTAATGATGGCTATTTGCGCTTCGGGTGTCAGGTATCCCCTTAATAAGATCATACCTGGGCGGATAACCTGACATTGTTCGGTTGGAAAGTCTATGGTTTCAATGTCGGTGTGCTCCGGGTTAGGTGTAAATGGTATTGGATAGCAGATGTTGAAGCTTCCTAAAGTGGTAGTAGATTATATCTTACTTATGTTCTAATCTCATCTCATTCTTACTTAACTCAATTATTCACCAAACATGCATGATAATGCGGTAAGCAGGCAATTTTATTACTAAGTGGTTATAGCGGTACCTGGCCTCGATGAGGGTTCAGGCTCATCGTCCCGGTCCACCAAGTGTAGTGTGGGTCCCGACTTCTGGGTCACCCGTGGGTTCTTGTCTGCAGCTTGCTGCACCTTCCTCCGACCGTCAGATCCAGCTCCCTGATCGGTCTTGCCCTTGACCCTAGTATCGGGCCTATAGGCTCTGCTAGCAGGGTTCCGGAAGCACTCATATGCTCGGTGTCTGTATACCCCACAATAGTTGCACTCCACCTTATTCCCCTTGCAATCGAGCCCGGGGTGGTCCTTGTGACACCACCTACAGATGTAGCGTCGCTGGTAGCCACCACCGGCTCCCTTCTTAGTCTCAGATCCTGATCATTAATAATATCAATACTCATATCTCAAACGGTTACTAATTGTTTCTTAACTCACTCAATACCAATCCCTTACCCTTTGGCGCCCTAGAGCAAAGGGGTGTAGCTGCGTAAGCATACGTCAACTTCAATGGCTCTTCCGGAGCCTTCTCCTTTTCCTCCTTCCCTTTTGGGTTCTGATTTTTCTAGGCCTGAGGCTGGTACTTCTGTTTCTTGTACCCACCTTGCCCTTGGCTCTCCGTGCTCTTACCAGCACCCTTCCTCTTAGCATTCTCCTCGTCCCTCAGCTGGACGGTTATCTCAACCTTAGTAGCGGCATGATAGCACTCCTGCTTTCCACAGTATTAGTTACTCTTATTTCTCATAATCTAAATCTTACTCATTTACTTACTCAAATCTCAATCATTCTTATTACCTGCAAGGTAGTGTAACTCGTCGGCCCCATGCCGTAGCGGAGTCGATGGCTAAGCCCGCCATAGAAGCGGTCCACTAGGATCTGGTCTGAATATCCAAGACCTAGCAGAAGACGGAGCAAGGCGGTGAACTCTGAGTAATACTCGTCCACCCTCAACTTGTCTGTCTGCTTAAGCGCATCCAACTGCAAGCGCTTCTTCGTCTGGACATGGGCGGGGTAGTACTTTGCTCGTAGCAACGCGGTGTACTGCTCCCAGCCGAACTCTGGATTGGCCACATGCTCGGCCCTCACCAGCTTCCACCAATCGCCTGCCGCCCCTTCAGATAGAAAGCAGCCAGACGCACCTTGATCCCAGCAGGGACATCAAGGGTCTCAAAGGCGGTCTCCAGCTCGGAGATGTACGCCTCAAGCTTGGCAGGATCGGTCTCCCCCTTAAAGTGTGCGGGTCGAAGGTCTGCAAGACTCTTCACCCAATTTGGTTCCCTGGGTTGTGGCGGTGGAGGTGGTGCACCCACACCAGGCTGATAGCCCATGTGCCCTAATGCGGCAGCCACGATCTCGGCGATCGTCTGCCCTCCCGGTATCCGTGAAGCATCATCGCCCTGGTGTTATACCCAAAATTTTGACCCCCTGGGTTAGGGTCTACAGGGTGCTGGTGTTGTGAGAGGCATTTTAATCAAGTAGTGAGGGATTCCGGCTCGATCGGCGCGTTCCATGGCATGGGGAGCAGCTTCGTCATTTTCAGGGGCGTTTTGGTAATCTTTAAAGGCTCCTAAGACCTCCTATAAGCTTTCTCTCTCCTCCAAGGATGCCCAATCAGCTTGAAATGCTTTGATATTTTAACCCATGATAGAGGATGACATTCTAAGCATAATGGCGTTGGAATTTTGATTTTTCGAGTTTCCAATAATTTTCTAGCAATTTCTGACTGAATCTGACAAGAAATTCAATTTAAAAAGATTCCAACACTTAAAAAATTCGGTTCCACCTCAGAAAATTCATAATATCCATCCTTGACATGTGGTAAAATTCACAGCAATATTTCTTTTGGAAAGTCTTTTAATTAAAATACCAAAAAATCTTACTTTTACTAGATTTTCTTTATCTTTAAGAAAGTCTATATAAGGGGATAGGTTTTTGGATAAAAGGAGAACCTCATATGCTCAAGAACCCTAGAGAGTCAGAAAACACAGCCTTCTCTCTCTCTCTCACGTTTTCCAACACCCGGCCACCCAAATCATACCGAAAATCCCCCGAAATCACCATCTGAACACGTTTTCCAATCCCCAAAGCACCAATAATCATCAAAACCCCACAAAACACCACCAAAACGTGAAGAACAGCAAGTACAAACCAACAACCAGAAGCTTGGTTCGAAAACCTGTCGGGTCTGCCATCAACGGAGCACTCGACTAATCCCGGTGTGAAGAATTGTTGTGAATCCGAAGGTAAAACAGGCTACACACCCATAAAATTTGAGCGAAAAACACCTTCGGGAACGGCCTCAACGCCGCCGTCTGAGGGCGGTCTGCACCCACGGACGTAATGTCCGGGGTCCCGGACTCCCTGTCCGTAAGCCCGGACACTTACGGACGGAGGCGGGATTTTTTAAAAAATTCAAAATTTAGGTTTTCTAATAATGTCCGGGCCCACGGACAGCCTGTCCGTGGCCCCGGACTTCGCAATTTTCTGTTTTCCTTTAATTTCGACTCTTCTGTATAATTAGGTGAACTGGGGTCCGTGGTCTCGGACATGGGGTCCGTGGCTACGGACGTAAGCAAAATTCGACCTAATTCTGCCTCTGAAACCCTAGTTTAGATAGCTTTTAATTTCACTTTAATTTTCTGTCAAAAAATGCTAAAAAACACAAAAAAACAGAAGCTCACGCACTTAGGTTAAAACGACTCGTAATAAGCCGTAATTAGACTAAGTAGAGGAAAAACGACTTCTAGGGGTAATGAAAGTAATTTGAACCCTAAATAAGTCGAATATCAAGCCCCCGAACCCGAACTCTCCTTTCCTAATTTAATCTAGGTCAAAATTAGGTGGCGACTCATAATAGGTTCCAGTGAGCTAGCTTAGGTTTTAATATTATTGTTTATATGACATAGTTATTAATCTTAGGTTATAAGTGGACCTAAATCCCATTTAGATCATAATCAACTTTAATCAACATAGGATAGGGGTTTAAAATCGAGGCTCACAGACTGGCGACTCTGCTGGGGACAGACTTCTTAATTTTAACTTGTTTAATTTTAAGAAAGAGGGCTTAACTTGAAATGTTTATTTATGGCTTTATTTACTCTGTTTGTTTACTTGCGTGCGCACTTTAATTTTTTGCACCCTTGCATCATATGAGAGCGAGGGTCCACGCAAACCAATTTCACCCCGGGACCCATTTGAGGGTCCCCTGTCAGGGACTCACACCTTTTAGGTGATGTGAATAAGTGGGGGAAAGAGGAGGGTGTCGTCTAACCACACCCCCTTAATACCTGGGCCCTTAGCCCCAAGCATTTTCCTGGCAGTACCATTACCTAACCCATTGTTTGGTCAGTCAAAGACCCGACCGTAGACGCAACCTTTAGGTGATGTGAAAAAGTGGGGTAGCCCAAAGAGAATAGCGTGCAAGCCCTATTCCTTTGCGGTGACCTGGGCCCGTGCCCCAAGCACCTCTCTCGGATCGATCTGTACCCATTGGACTGAGTTATTTCGCGAGGACATTTGCGTCACCTCCTTATGTAGAACTTTTGTGTGTGTGCCTTTTCTCCTAGGCCTCAAACCCAATGTCTGAATCGATCCATCCATCTCTTCTAGCCCAAATAAAACATTTAAAGGGTTTCCACAGTCCAAATACTTTGATCACCCTAAAACACAAAAATATCCTTTAAGCTGACTCTTGTTACAAGCCTGATTCTTGCAATATCCACTTGTAAGACCAACGAATCTTGTAACCCAAAAGTGCAGTCCAAAGTAGACCCTCCCAAATTTTGGAGTTCGGCATTCATTGCAGCACACTAATCTTCGGCCTAGTTCCTAGTCTCCCGCAATGCTGACTTATCTTTTGCTTAAAACAGGCAGCACCCTCGCAGCTAGGATGTCATCTGGAGTTAACGGTCGAAGTGCTCAGCTCGCCGAGCTTGTGGATTTGATAAGGAAATTAGCTGAGTTAGAATTTGTCCACAGGAGTGCTTTGGAAGAGCTAAGCTCAGGATTTGTGTCGGCTGCGACAGAAGCCGAGATTGGAGAGCTCTCATTCGTGCTCTCGGGGGAATCATCCCTTTAGATCTGCCCCCCAATGAGGACGGGATCGAGTCACCAGAGAACCAGGAACCGCAGCAAGAGCAGGCCGCGCGGTGCCCATTGTTGATCTGCAGTAGCCGTAGAGTCGGATTCTGAGAGTACTTCTAGGGGGGGTTAGTCCAACTAAAAGCCCCGCGGTTTCACGGGCGGCATCTGGGGGCGTATCCCGAACAGTTCTGTCGTTTCCACCTACTCACGGGCCACTCCACGGATAACTGTCATAAGTTGAGGTCTAAAATTCTGTTATTGGCCCAAGAAGGAAAAATCCAGATTGCAACCCCGGTACCGGAGCTTCCCCGCAAAGCCGAAAGGGAATTCACACCATTGGTTGTCCTCTAAGCCAGGCCTTTGAGGAGCTGCAGGACGAGGGGATAATACGGCCACTCATTCCTCGTCATGGAGAGACGCGAAAGGGGAGTAGACTCAGTCAATTTTGCAGGTACCATCAGCTAGCGGGACATGATACCAATGATTGCAAAGTGCTGAGACATCGGATCCAAGACCTTATCGATCAGGGATATCAGCGTTTGGATGACCTCGAGACCTCAGAATCCGAAGTTCAGTGTGCTGCCTTTACTGTTTTCTGGGATGACCAAAAGCCAGCATGAGGGGCAGGACGGAAGCCCACATCCACGGTCAGCTTTGTCCCAGCAAATGCTCACGTTACTCAGTCAGGCAAGCATTACGGGTCACCTGAAAAGCCATCGCAAGGGGAAGAGCGAATGTCGTCTCCCCCGGTGGCTGAAGAGATCCCAAGTGAACGAGAACTGCTTCAGAAGCTGAAGGCAACAACCATCCCCATGGCCATTTGGTCTTTGCTTACGATCTCGCCAGAGCACCGACGGGCCATTGCCAAACATTTGGGCGGGCCAGAAGAAAGTTTAGCCCCAGAGAGGATGGTCGCGGCCCTTTGGCAAAAGCAGGAGGAGGAGATCAGTTTTCATGATAGCGAGATCTCCGAGCACTCGGGAAAAGCATTGTATATTACTGTTTGGTGCGGGCCCTTCAAGGTGCCAAAGGTCCTCATTGACACGGGAGCAGACGTTAGCATCTGTCCTCTGAAGGTGGCAGAGGGTATGGGTTACGACAAGTTTGAGTCGTGCCAAATAGTGTTACGAGGGTATGATGATAACCCAAGACATGTCTTCGGCCTGTTGGATCTTCCACTCAAGTTTGGGACGGTTGTTCATCCAGTGAAGTTCTTGGTTCTGCAAATTCCCCATTCTTTAACCTGATTCTGGGACGGGATTTCCTTCAAGATTTGAAGGCCGTCCCCTCTACGGTGCATCAATGTTTGAAGTTCAAAAGAGATGGGAAGGTTCATATCGTTAGAGGTGAACCACATCAGAAGGAGTTGCCTGTTTGCATGGTTGAAGAGGAGGGCTCGTCCCATCTGAGCAGGTTCAGTGTTGTGCCAGAGCAGTCTGACCCAACTTCTCTTCAGAACTTAAGGTTGGGCCGGGGAAGGTCATCATGGAGAAGTATGGTTATCAAGAGGGTAAGGGCCTTGGCAAGGATATCCAAGGAATCCCAGACATTCTATCTCCAGCAGTGAATCCTGGTCGTCAAGGACTTGGTGCGTTAGTGGACCCATCTTTCATTTCGGTAATTGAACTATCATCTTTATTCATGTGCTCATGTTCCCCATGTTTACAGGATACATAAGAGCAGCGGAGGAGAAAGCGATGCCTGATTGGATGTTCCTTGAAGAATAGGTCATGGATTAGGGGTAGTTAGTCATTTACTTCCGCTTTGGGGTCATCAGGGGTCATTATTGTTGGTTGTTTTACGTAGTTTCTTTCTTTCCGTAATTAGTTTAGTTGTCTCTCCCATTTAGTTGGTACTCAATGTCGTTGTTACTTCTTTTGGTTATCAATAAAATTTCTTCTTTATTCATGTTTTGATGTTTATGTATTTGTTCACATGCAAAAAAAAAAGAAAAAAGAAAAATCATTCAGCAATCGCCCCATCACCACTCACCACCATTGTTCACCACCACACGTGTAATCACCCTCCACAAATAACTTGGCATTCTAAGGTTTGTCAAGAAAACCCCACAACAATACTGGGGGCAATCTGAGTTAAGGAACGATAATGTTTATTTCGTTTGTTTAAATGTGCAAACGAGTCTCTGAGTGCACGCTTCGCGAGAGTGCCTTGAGCGGTAAAACCAAGAGTGAAAGAGCATGTCTTTTCCACATGACTCCAGAGAGATCACATTCAAAGGTAAGGTAAACGGCATGACTCCAACCGAAGGAGATATTTTGTAAATTTACGCTTAAACCTATGAAAAGTAACAAAGAACGGATACACAACTATTAGGGATGACGAGCACCTAGGCACACAGCACCACACAACCAAAAGCTAATGAACCCTGACATTACACCCTAGGCACCCCCGTTGAGCTTTTCATGTATAACCTCTTTTACAACACTACAAGCTCCACAAACAAGCCCGCCAATGATGAATAACCGACCCGGTGACCAAAGGAGGCAAGAAGCCCGACTTCTGAACAACAACTTCACAAGTCCAAAGAAGCAAAACTGCTACCAGCATGACGAAACGATCCGCAAATGGTCCCAAAGTGACACAGGATCCAAACAAGCTAACATCAAAAACAGCTCTCAATGTTCAAAACCGGGAACACAAGACCCCGAAGGAAAGGAGATTCAAGGAAGGCAAACCTGAAAAGCCTCAAAGAAATCCAGAATCGGAAAAAAGAAAGAAGATGCAAGGAACAATCAAAAGTTCCAAGTCCCAAGTTCATAAGCGAAGTCATCACGAAGTAGCTAAATGACTTCAAGGCAAAGAAGATAAGTCCGAGAGACGGTGCAAGTTGCAGCTTTGGTCATCCTTAAAGCTCCACATATCCTAAACATTCCTCCTCATTATCCCGTTGTCATTCATCACACCCCATGGCCACGTTATAAGCTCAAAAGACTTCCGACTTAGTAGTGTGTATCCAATTGAATGAAAGTAACAGGTTAAACGCGTAAATCTAACGAATGTCAAATTCAATGGTTGAGAAGTTGTGCTTGTAAGTGAGAAATGAGTGCAAACACCAAACACGTCGAGTGTAGGAAGCACCACATCAAAACATAAGCCTTGACCCTGTGAGGACGAGACTTGTTCGCACAAGAAAATACTGGGGGAAATCGATCGTTCCGATCAATCGCCATGAACTCTAACTCAGGTTGCCTTAAGAAAGAATACTGGGGGCAATTGTTGGTTCCAGCAATTGCAACAACAACACCGATTGAGGCCCAAAAGTCAAAAACCCAAAGGTTCAAACCATTCTCACATCCCACAGGCCCGTCCTAAGCCCTATCTCCACATCCAAACATTCACAGGCCCGTCCTAAGCCCTTCCTCCATCAAATTCCCACAGGCCCGTCTTAAGCCCTACCTTCACACCCAAACATCCGTAGGCCCATCTTGAGCCCTACTATCTCCAGATTTGACATAAACCCTAATCCTTCTACATCCATTTAGACCCATACATATTACTCACTTTCACTTCGTTTCACTTCGAACCATCCTTAGGCTCGTCATAAGACCTAGATTCTTCCTTTAGGCTCGTCATAAGACCTAGTTGCATACCCTTAGGCTCGTCATAAGACCTAGAACCATCCTTTAGGCTCGTCATAAGACCTAGTTGCATTCCCTTAGGCTCGTCATAAGACCTAGAACCATCCTTTAGGCTGGTCATAAGACCTAGTTGCATTCCCTTAGGCTCGTAGTAAGACCTAGTCGCATCCCTTTAGGCTCGTCATAAGACCTAGAACCATCCTTTAGGCTCGTCATAAGACCTAGTTGCATTCCCTTAGGCTCGTAGTAAGACCTAGCGTTACCCTTTAGCTTACCCACTCTTATCAAGCACATCGCATTCATCTCATTCATATAGGCTCGTCATAAGACCTAGTTGCATTTTCCAGGCGCGTCACAAGACCTGGCGGCAGAAAAGTTGGCGAGGTGATGGCAATAAATCCTCCTTTTGCGATGTTAACTTATTTACGGGATCAACGAATGGTGGGCGAAGGCAATAAGTCCCCAGGGTTTTTACCAGGAGTTATCCCTGCACACCGGCTTGGGGGCGATGGCAATAAGTCCACATTGGGTCCAGCCAGGAGCATTAGTACGGGTTTCGGTCCCCAGAAGCATCCGAGCATCATCGGCATCAGCATCAGCATCAGCATCAGCATCATTAGTATCGTTGGCATTTCAGCATTCTCGCATTTGCATAACACCCCGTTCTCACATCATAGGTAGTCAACGCCTTAGAATCGCTTGGCATCGCATCATTTCATGTATTATAGGTAGTCGACGCCTTAGAACCACTTGACATTATTTCGTTTTCGTCACCTAGGTAGTCAGTGTCTTAGAATAGCTTGACACATTTTCACTTATAGGTAGTCAGCACCTTAGAATAGCTCGACAGCGTTTGTTGCTTAGGTAGTCAGCGCCTCCGAATAGCTGGACGCAGTCAACGCGGTTTCGCACAACATGGAGAATTTCGTGAAGTCCAAAATTTTGGGGCATCACTCAAGCATCAACCAGACTTTTCACATCCACTACAAAGTCTAGTTGACGGGGGGCAATCTGTTATACCCAAAATTTTGACCCCCTGGGTTAGGGTCTACAGGGTGCTGGTGTTGTGAGAGGCATTTTAATCAAGTAGTGAGGGATTCCGGCTCGATCGGCGCGTTCCATGGCATGGGGAGCAGCTTGGTCATTTTCAGGGGCATTTTGGTAATCTTTAAAGGCTCCTGAGACCTCCTATAAGCTTTCTCTCTCCTCCAAAGGATGCCCAAATCAGCTTGAAATGCTTTGATATTTTAACCCATGATAGAGGATGACATTCTAAGCATAATTGCGTTGGAATTTTGATTTTTCAAGTTTCCAATAATTTTCTAGCAATTTCTGACTGAATCTGACAAGAAATTCAATTTAAAAATATTCCAACATTTAAAAAATTCGGTTCCACCTCAGAAAATTCATAATATCCATCCTTGACATGTGGTTAAAATTTCACAGCAAAATTCCTTTGGGAAGTCTTTTAATTAAAATACCAAAAAATATTACTTTTACTAGATTTTCTTTATCTTAAGAAAGTCTATATAAGGGGATAGGTTTTTGGATAAAAGGAGAACCTCATATGCTCAAGAACCCTAGAGAGTCAGAAAACACAGCCTCCTCTCTCTCTCTCACGTTTCCAACACCCGGCCACCAAATCATACCGAAAATCCCCCGAAATCACCATCTGAACACGTTTTCCAATCCCCAAAGCACCAATAATCATCAAACCCCACAAAAACACCACCAAAACGTGAAGAACAGCAAGAATAACCAACAACCAGAAGCTTGGTTCGAAAACCTTTCGGGTCTGCCATCAACGGAGCACTCGACGAATCCCGGTGTGAAGAATCGTTGTGAATCCGAAGGTAAAACAGGCTACACACCCATAAAATTTGAGCGAAAAACACCTTCGGGAACGGCCTCAACGCCGCCGTCCGAGGGCGGTCCGCACCCACGGACGTCATGTCCGGGGTCCCGGACTCCCTGTCCGTAAGCCCGGAAGCCCACGGACGGAGGCGGGATTTTTTTAAAAAAATTCAAAATTTAGGTTTTCTAATAATGTCCGGGCCCACGGACAGCCTATCCGTGGCCCCGGACTTCGTATTTTCTGTTTTCCTTTAATTTCGACTCTTCTGTATAATTAGGTGAACTGGGGTCCGTGGTCTCGGACATGGGGTCCGTGGCTACGGACGTAAGCAAAATTCGACCTAATTCTGCCTCCGAAACCCTAGTTTAGATAGCTTTTAATTTCACTTTAATTTTTTGTCAAAAAATGCTAAAAAACACAAAAAAACAGAAGCTCGCGCACTTAGGTTAAAACGACTCGTAATATGCCGTAATTAGACTAAGTAGAGGAAAAACGACTTCTAGGGGTAATGAAAGTAATTTGAACCCTAAATAAGTCGAATATCAAGCCCCCGAACCCGAACTCTCCTTTCCTAATTTAATCTAGGTCAAAATTAGGTGGCGACTCATAATAGGTTCCAGTGAGCTAGCTTAGGTTTTAATAATTATTGTTATATGACATAGTTATTAATCTTAGGTTATAAGTGGACCTAAAACCCATTTAGATCATAATCAACTTTAATCAACATAGGATAGGGTTTAAAATCGAGGCTCACACCTGGCCACGACCTCTGCCTCCTCTAGGACGTCCTGCCATCTGAACAAGCATAACTCACATTAGATTCGCATCCACCACTGTTTCGGTTAACGAATTTATAACGTCCGTAGACGGTAAAGACAATCCACACTTATTGGTGGTCATCTGACTCTACTCACTCTAACTTCTCACACCCTTCACCCTCACTTATTCCTTAACTTATATCCTAACTCGGTGGTTTCTTATGTCCGGTATTTCTTGATCAGAGCGTAACTACGCTCTGATACCACTTTTTGTAACACCGCAACCAAAGCCAATCGTGGTTATCGCAAAACTGCACACTTAATCGAATTTGTCGCAGCGGAAATAACAAACACCTGGACCTTGCCACGGTCTGATCATTAGAACATACCGGCCTAATCGATTACAATACTTATCCAAAATAACAACCGACCAAACACCACCAACCAAAATACCACCACCAACCAACCGAGTACAAGTAACTAAGTCATAATCACAAACTTACATCAGTTTCAATATAAACAGACGGGTGCACAAGCGCAACCCGTACTCAATGAACAACCCATCCTAAGTCTAACCGCTCATACTCTCATGGTGCGACTTCATGGGTCTCTTACCTGCAAGTGTAAAAACAGCCCCCAAAGGGGGTCAGCACGAATGCTGGTACTCCCTCTCATGGCCCCTAAGCTAACGGGACTACGACAACTAATTGTCGATAGCATGGAAATTGATTAAGTACACAAGCATGATATGAAGTGCAATAAACAACAATCCACAGATGAACATACCTAGCTCACACACAATGAACGACACAAGTGTTCCCTTATCAAGCGGGTTAGTAACCCCCTCCTTAGTCCTGACTTCCTTAACCTCAGTTCCTTATCTTACCTCAATCTTAACCTTAACTTATTCTCAGTATACAAACCGTTCCTGGAAGGCAATGGTTGTAGCTTAATCTCAAACCTAGGATTTAGGTGATCCTACCGCACCATCTTAATGCCACCTACCCTGGACGGGAGTCCAGCGTAGCTGAGCCAGCAACCGGCCCTATGCTACAAGTCCGAAGACAAGTCCTTAAGTGGAGGGCGGATCTGATTCAGATACCGTCCCCATTTCCTTAGCATGCATGACCGGAGTCAGTCCCGGGTTTCCTCACTCAAGTTCCAGTTAGTAGAAATCTTAAACACCAAGGGCTAGTTAAACCTTAACGGGTATTAACCAACATTCACCAATACTTAACTCTTATTCTTAACTCAGTAAGTACTAAACTTGGTTAGTAACAATCTCAAGTCTCGTGGGTTAGTGTAAAGAAAACACATACACGGCGAGAACAAATATAACCGGTTGCATGCTTTATCTTGTCTTAGCCATAGCAAGTAAACAGATAGCACACAAGCCGAGGGACACCTCGTTAGCAAGCAGGTCACAAGAAAGATTGTACCGTTCACCGTCGTCTGTCGTTCGTTAACCTTCTCCGGGGTCCCAATTCACAAACCTAAAACATTCATTCATTTTTAGGCCATTAGTTATTTGCACCTTACTTAACTCACTTAGTCCCTAAAGATTCCCATTCGATATCCTCATAAATCCTTGCCACTTAACCTTATAAACTTAACTTTAAACATTAAGATTTTTACTTAACTTAACTTAATCCCTTTAGGTTCTTAGGTTTCTAATCATCAATGCCCTCTGAATGGTGTACCATTAATACCATTAAACATCATTAGAATTTAAAGTTTTTTTTAAGTGTTAATGGTCGTCCGACCCACCGTCTGACCCAACCAACTAGGATGGACCATTCCAGAAAGCTTTACGGTGGCTTAACAGAGGTCCGTCCGACCCAGAACTGGGTCGGACCCTGGGTCGGACCACTACAGACCTTACTCTTAAGTTGTTCTTTCAATTCCAAATTTTTTCCCCAAGCCTCCTAATGTGTTCTAACATCATTTAGACCCTTAAACTCACCTTAAACCATCCTCTAAACTAATTAAAACAACCTCCAAGGATCATTCCAATCCTTTCCTACATTTCTGTAACACCCCTACCGTTATTACAATGCTTACCGTCCAATCTCCTTACACATCAGGTACATGCAGCGGATACATACTTACATACAGTGGGTGATACAATGCCGTTAGTCACCCACGTGACTAACAAGGCTACTACTTCTACATACAGCAGGTCGTCTGATGGACCGGAATCCCGAGTACTACACATCTCTAATACATACTCCCTTCATCGATCAAATACAACAATGCTCCGTTCAATACTTACTCCTCCATAATTCATACAATACAATACATAACCGAGTCTACTAGAATCCTTATACAATTACAATATTTCTTCCAAGTTCACACGTACTCAATAAGAGTCTACATCTACCCATTCCTCACAACTACTTACTTTCTAAGTACAGAGTGTGCCGCCGGCCTCTTACCTTGACCACATTCGCTTCGGGTACCTGGACACTAAAACGTTCCCCCTAGGGGGTCAGCTTTCGCAGCGCTTGATAACCGCATACCCCCCGCGTACTAGTGAGGGTACGCCGACCACTTGGTCGAATACATGCAGTTCAGTTTCATACAAACATACATGCATACATGCTCTTACACACAATACAATAATACTTACGCAACCATACATACATACACTTCATTTCATACGAGGAATACAATACAACCATCCAATACATACTTACCTTCTTCCGATTTACACATACACATTACATACACAATATACAATACTTGTTAGCTTCATTGGTCCGCCCGGGTTAATCGGGTGGAGATTACTCTTTTACTCGTTACTCCATACATACACATACATACTCATACTCATACTCGTACTCATACATACTTCCTTACTTACTCTTACTCATGTTAAGCCGGTATGGCCTCTGGGCAGGGACTACACCGTCCCACCACAAGGCTTTACTTGGTTCACTAATCCAGGATGCTACCCACTTAAGGGATTTGGGCCGTGGACCAGCTTACGAACCAGGAATCGGATCCAACCTCTTGTGTCTCCTCTCCTCACACGCGTGGCCGAAACAATATCGGACTTCTACTCATTCCAATTTACTCACTTAAGTTAGGAGTTAGGTAGTTAGGAATTAGCAGAAGTCAACATTCAAGCCACAATAATACAATACCCATATACACATACATACGAGGTACAATACATTACACAAGTACAATACGAGGTTCGAATACCATTCATCATCATTCATATATTTCATGAATTATACAAACTAGTGCTCAAGACAATATATCCAGCACAACATAAGTCAAGCACAGGTAAGTGCAATATAGTCCGATTCATGCATTTATCTTATTTAGGTGGTCAAATAAGCACACAAATCGGGGTAACCAGATTAGGATACAGGGCATGAAGAAATCATACCTTTCACCGTTGTACGTGTTTCCAAACGTCCTTCCGGTGTCACAAATCAAATCCTATTATATGTGTATACATTTGAATGATATAATAACTATCATTAACTTAACTCATACTTACTGTGTCCTTATACTTCTTACACCTTCACATTACTCACTTATTTTTCTTTACCTTAAGTTTATTTTCTTACTTAAGATTGGCATGCTTGCATACATATACATATATATACATGTGGGTATACATATATATATATATAATTACTATTTACTCAAAATAATTTTTTTTTTGTATGACTCGACCGAACTTGCAAGTCCGGTCGCAAGTTCGGTCCAAGTCAGTAAGGAATTACGCTGGAGAATTACAGGGCCGACCGACCTTGCAAGTCCGGTCCCAAGGTCGGTCCATTCCAGTAAGTTTCGTATGTGAAAATTTTAGCTCGACCGACCTTGCAAGTCCGGTCGCAAGGTCGGTCCATTCCAGTAGCTTACTCGACGGAAATTTTCTTCTGGCCGACCGAACTTGCAAGTCCGGTCGCAAGTTCGGTCCATTCCAGAAGGTTACTGACGGAGAATTTTTCTGGTCCGACCGAACTTGCAAGTCCGGTCGCAAGTTCGGTCCATTCCAGAAGCATTCCCGTCTTTGTAAATCTGGGCTCGACCGAACTTGCAAGTCCGGTCGCAAGTTCGGTCCGGCCCAGTATTTGCATTTTTGTTTCTGTTTTCAGTCCTCTCTTTCACCCATTACTTCTCCATTGTTCCTACACTTATTCTCACATGTTACAACATTAATTAAACCTCCTAATACCCCTTAGTTCATCCACCAAGTTCCTTACTAAATCCATCGATCATCTTACACAATCTCCTCATTTCCTTTCCATACTTACAACAGATTTTCATTCTTCCATGCTACAGATTTTTGTTCCAACTTCTTACACCCAATACTCCTACTACCAATACCATCGCTAGCATCCCAAATACATTTCCAAGCAATTACACATCTATACCCAGTCCAACATTCATTTTACTAAGTCTTGTACTCTCATTCCTCCTAATTCCTCTAATGGAATCCAATACCTCTTGCTACAGATTTTGTTTACCCCCTTATGCTACAGATTTTCACTCACACTTCTATCATTCATTACTCATTCAACTACTGCTATTCCTAGCATCCAAAATGCCTTACTTTACATCTAGCTTCATCCCATTAACACACTCATTTCCAAATCTGTTTCAAACTTCAAAACACTCCCATTGCACTCCTCAAGTACACCTAGTCATCACTTAGATTGCTTTCTCTTCTTAAACAACCTAAGCCCTCTCATTCGTAGGTAAAATTGGACATAGTCTCCCCTATATTATTACCATTCTCCACAAATCATCTCAGCTCACATGTCCTCACCCTCACAACCTGTTTGCTCAAGCCATATGCTCGCATTTCAACACTACTACAACAACATAAAATTCCTGCACATATACATTCAATACCCAATGTTTTCCCAAGCTTTTAAACATCATTTAAAAGGCTTCAAGACTGTTACCTTGCTCTCTACTTATACTCCAATACACTCATTACTCCTTATCATACACGTTACTTATTTTACTTCTCAAAATCTGTTACAGTACACACTACTAATTACACAAGAGAATGTGATTTACCTTCTTCTTCTTCTAGTTGTTTTTCTCTTCTTGCTTCTTCCTCCTCTCTTTCCTTCCTCTTCCTCTTCCCACCGTTTTAGCAACCAAGATTCTACACTACAGCCCACATATACATACACACTTCAATACTAAAAACTAACCCTAACCATTGTTGAGTTTTAATGTAGGTTTTAGGGTTTAGAAATTTCATTACCTTGCAAGGCTATAAGTCATGCTTGGAATAGCTCAAGAACAATATTCCTCACCCTCAAGAGTGCCAAAATCGGCTAGAGTACAAAGGAGCAAGCAAGAGTTTAGCTCCAATTTCGTTTTGCCCATAAGGCTAGAAAAACAATAGGTTTCAAGAAGATTTTTACCTCAAAATGACAAGGAGAAGAAGGTGGTTCTAGTAGTAGTCTTGAAGCTCCAAATGCTCCATACCCATGGAGATGAAGTTCTCCTTTTCGGATTTCGAAAAGATAGAAACGTTGCTCTTGATGAGAGGAAGACAACGGTGGTATTTTTATAATTTTTGGAGAATGTTTGATGGAGTAACAAGAGAGAGAGTGAGGTTTTGTGTGTGTTTTTTTACTCCTCCATGGCTGTCGCCTGCTTGGGAAGAAGAAGGGAATCAGAGAAAAGAGAGGGAGTGGATACGGTGGGGATAGGAGAGAATGAGAGAGTAGGAGAGAGAGAGGTAAAAGTGTGTGTGTGGGGTTACTTTAATTATTTTGTTTGTTTGTAAATAAGAAGGAGTTAGTGAGTGTGTGAGAGAGGGGGATAGGGGGCCGGATGGCACCACACACACACACACACAACTTTACTTTTTATTTAAAAAGTGGACACATAAGTTTGGGTTAATTATGTTTCTACCCCACAACTTCCCGTTTTTGACAGTTTCTACTAATCTCTCATTTTATTGATTTTATTGGTTCTAAAGCTTCAATAATATTTATTAATGATTATTTAGCTGACCAAAATTGTTACAAGTCTATTTGACCCGCTTAAAGTCACGTTTTCCCGGTTACCTCGAAAAACGCGCTTTAAGGTTCGTTAGTGATTTTAATCCGTTTTAAGGATCCGTTTCTTTGGGGTTGTTCCCATATATTATTTAGGTCTTATTAAACCTTTAGAATCCCTATAATACTCTAACCGAGGTCTCATACCTCCTATGGTTATTTAACACTTATTTAGCGTCTTCCGCTTTTAAAGCGTTTCTATTTCTTTTGGATTTATTTTCCTTACCAGTATTAATTAGGTACCATTAGGCCCTTAAATACGTATTAGATTAATTTTAATCCTTGTTTAAGTTCGGGGTATTTCAATCTACCCCCTTAGGAACTTTGTCCTCAAAGTTGTTCGAGGTTATGGGTTTACAATGCTTACTCATTCTTACGTGTCTAATACCAAAGCCATACCTTCTTCCTCCTTACACTTCCCAAATCCATTACTCAGGGTCCCTACATACCATACCATACCAATGTACTATAGTTACTCCAATCTGCATTACTACCAACCATCCGGTTTCTTATTACAACATTTATACATTCACACAGTGCAAAGCTATCCCCAAAGCAATGCAACACACATTACGATCCCGCAGGCACTCAGGTCATCTAGACACAGGACTCCTCTATGTCCCGCTGCCCTTGGAATAATACAACCTGCTACACCACTATCTTCTCCGGTATAAGCTTCTAGCAATACTTAGTCTCCAGTCTATGGAAAATCCTTCCCCACAGCTACATAGAAATCCTTCTAAAACATACAACTCTAGTTTCCAATTTATGTTCATTACTTCTATCCTATGTGTGATTCTTGTGACCACTTGAGGGGAGCTTCAAGAATGATTCGACCCTGATGTGATCAGCATCAGTGTTGAACTATCTTCCACCCCAATTTGTGTTCGGTTTCCCTTGATCTGATCAGGATCAAGTTCGACATCCCACATCAGGTTCAACCAACAAATAATTTAATTGTTTTCATTTTCTATCTTTTTATTCTTTCTAGTCGTGATTACGAATTCATACATCTCCAAAGGATGGAATCAATCCATCGGTCGTTCTCACTCTACTTCCCAAATGCTTTACTCCGTGGTTCAATACCTAAATGCTCACTTCATCGACTGTTACTACTTCCATTCGCTACTCTCCTTCATCTCTAATATTCTAGCTAAGGCTACAGTACTTATGAAATTCAGTTGTTCTCAATTTACTTCCAATCATTTACCTAGGTATACACTACCCCTAGACTTCGTTCATCTTCTTCACTACTACTCTCATCATTTCGTACTACTTCTTCCAAGGCTACAATACTTGTGGAACTCCGTCCACTACTCATTACTTTCTTTTACATACTCTTACACTGGTGTTACAAGATGGGTACATTCCTCCTATGGTATTTGCATATTTAATGCCTAGTTACCATAATTACAATATGAATGAGTACTTATGTTTATTTAACATAGTATCAATCATCAGTTTGGTTCTCATTTGTGCTATGCACATTATGGTTTATGTGTTTATATTCACAAAACTTACATTAAGCGGTTTTCGCTCTACCCCCTTATTAAAGGGATTACGCCCACGTAATCTACCATATTTTATTATTATTAAACTTTGGTTTAATCAGTCTGGGCAAACTGAAGCGTTTAGCTTCACTACCGTATATACTATACAATGCTCTGGTCAAAGGGATCTTAACCATACCAATGGTTTAGTCTTTGCACCAAGAGTTCCTATATGAGTTTATTTAACTCATATTTAATTCGATTCTAGCATAATCGGCTTCAAGGCATTAATAGCCATTGTATTATGCTCACTAGGTACATTAATCTTCTAACTAGGGCCCACTAGCTTCTGCTGCGCGACCCTGATAACTTGGGTTATTCACCCTTCTTGTTATCCTTAATGTGCTATACATCACCTTCTCATCCGTCTATTATAGGAATAAGGTTTACTAAAACTGCGGTATTCTTTTACCGTGTTTGAACTCAACGAGTTTAAGATTTATTACCAGCTCTCTGGTAATCTACTGCACATGCTATTTATGCTTCCATGATTATTCATTAAGCTCCTCCGACTTATTGTTGGGCGAGGTTAAGTCACTACTTAGTTGTAGTACTTCCTCTGTTGTCAATAGCTTCTGAATTATACCAGTTCTCCTGGTTCAGTACAAGTGTTCTTTACTTGTATGACCTTGCATTTTCTATGCGTCGGTCCTAGTGACTTTGATAAGTCTTCTTTCACCTTATATTCCAATGGGATTCACATCTTGTGATTACTAGTGTGTTGTACACTCTTCGTGCTTCTTTGGCCTTAGGCCGCACTGTATGTTGCTAGCTTGCTTGACTGGCTTATGCCATGTTTGTGGTGAAAGGAAGGATTTACTACGGTTTACATTCTCCATATCCCTAGCCATCTCATTAGATCATTAGCTGAACAAGTGCAATGCCAAAACACTCAGTCATACAGAGTGCAGAGGCGTAAACGCTTGATAGTAAGTCACTTATGTGATAGGAAAGAATATTTATGCCTGTCATCTCGTACTTATACTCCGTGTCATTGCTTATCTACTTCCTCATAGCGGTCGCCTGTCGCGCACCGTATTCTTACTCATTGTACAACATCGTTCTTACTGTCTCTGTTACTGTGGTAGTTTCTCTTTACTCACTGTTACTATCATTGGCACTATTTCTTATGGTGTGTATACGCTGAGGTTTCCTATATTCGTGTATATCGCGGTTGTCATAGCATACCGCAGTATTATAATTCCAATGTGAAGATGTTCTTCCACCTTAGGTTTCATGTGTAGGTTAACTTACCTCACATTCTATCATCATTGTGATACAATTTACCAAGTGTCTTGGTTGACCAAGGATAAAGCAATTTACCGGTTTACAAGCTCTCTTGAGCGTTGGTCATTCATGGTGTGCAATGTGCACTCACATTGATTGTTTTTGACAATTACTGTCCTCCCAAAGCTGAGCATTGGTTATAGGATCTAGCTGTGCAGTTTTATTCTTGTATGTACATCACCGGGACATCCCATTAAGCTTCAAGGGTTTTCTGGTCCCGTTCTCCAATTGAAGAGTACTCTGTCATTGATAAATGGAAGTTCTTGTTGAGGGGTTTGTCTCCGCTCATAGGTCTAATGACAAGGTTTGCTATGTTGGTGTTTACACAATGGTCCACCACATGTTTGGGTGCATATGGAGTATGCTTACTCCTTAAGTCATAATGGTTTGGAAATCTCATTTCCTTATTCCATCGCCCCTTGGCAATCTCCATTGCGTGGGCTTTATTGTTATAGTAGATGGAAGCCTTTTCTAAGGGTTCACATCATCACCGCATTGGTGGTCTTCGGTTAACAAGGGTACCTTCCCTTGGGTTTCTCGTAGTGTCCAAATGTGGACTAGGCCAATGTTGGCATTATCCTAATTTTTATGCCTCTATGTTATTATTGCTACATAGGCATGAAGGGTAATTAAAAGCTTGTCAACTGTATACTAGACTGGTGCTCTAGTGACAGTGATACTGAGGTGGCCATTACTCCATGCCACTCATAAGGTTGGGTTTGGATCGATGGTCCAGTTGTTGATTTCTTGTCGTACGAGGCAATATCTCTTGCAGGTCTTGTTAACAATTGGTGCCGGTTTGGCAACCGTTTAAGGTTATATAACGTATTTGGTTTACGACTTCTGAGCCGTATCGCTGCAAGCTATGCTCTTCGCAAGCTGCTTATATATGTTTCCACTCCATGTATACCGTCATAGGTTGGAGATATTATTGGGCTCCATGGTAAGTCGTGGCATCACGCTTCCGTTCATAGGAGACTCTTAGGCAATCTGGTGCTGATCAGTGCCTTTTGTAGACTAGGGTATTTCCTGTCAAGTGAAATCCCTTCGGTGTCTTAACCGAGTGTTCGTTCCAGCTCCTGTATTCTTATCTTGACGCTTGGTTTGGCTGTTGTTAATCCAGTCACCCTCAAGATTTGCTCCTGGTGTCGTTAAATTATGTCGTTACATCCGGCAAACGTTTATGATATGTTGTCCACTGTATCGTCTTGTGGTATTGTACTTGAGTTGTCCCTTTTAGGGTCATGGCGTCTCCCGTCCTTGGGTAGACTAGGTTTAAAATATCCTTTCCGATGATGGATTATATTTATGGTAATCGTGTATTGTCCTTGGGAACTCTGTCCCATTTATTGAGTATCGTGGTGTTCACGTTAGGCGGTTGCCTTACCATGTCTAGGCTGGGTGTACTTCCCAGCTATCACGTGTTTGTTTGATGTCCTTGAGACATATCCAATGTCTATACTTACTAGTATGTGATCTTTGCACTTCTTAGTTCTTATTCCTCATCTTCAGATGGATTCTCTGAGTTCCTTGATACTTGTCATCTGAGGTGTCCAGCTGTTCTAGTTTGAACTCACTCATGGTCCGTAGAACGGAGTTGACTACTTCCCGTGCGTCGCACACTACATGTATAATACGTGGGGTACCATATTGATACGTTACCACTTACCCAACTATATGTCGGGCCCGCAAGCTCCTTCGGAGTGCGGTTGTCCCACATCCCGTAATTGGGTACACTCGTAGTGTTCGTCACACGCCTAGGTGAAGTATTCTGTTGCCAACTCCTCTTGTATCATTCTGTGATACTCACCGTAATTCTGTTGGTTTTGTTTAAAATCCAAGGTTTAAAAGAAATGTTGTGGTTTTGAAAGAAAATTTTGGTTTTAAAATCATGGTACGTTGTCAAAAGAAGATCTTCATGGCATAGCCATGTTCGAAATCTTGACCAAGTCCATCTTCTCTGCTGACTGGTATTCTCTTAATATAATGGACGGGCCGTTAGGCCTTTCCCGGTTTCGTTCCTTCAGTTTCAGGATTTGTGATCCCGTAGTTGCTTCATTGTAGTCACGGTACATTACTATGTACCTATGGTGTGTTAGAGTTTCTTTACGTATCTCTGTCCTTACTGCACTTGCCGTGGCAAGTGCGTGGTACTGGTGGTTTTTGGGTAATCCTATACCCATCTTGGTAGGGTTTCCGCTTGCATTTGGTAGTCTTGTCGACTCTTCCTTTGATCTTATTGATCTACAATTGGAATGCTCGATCCCTTAGGCAGCTTCTTGGTGGTCTAGACATGGCTGTCGTAGATCTGGGTACTTCTCCAATCCTTGGAGATTCCCACTCTATTTGTCTTGTGTTGTTCCTTGTGACTCGTTCCCACACATTTGTGGTGGTTACTGAGCCTTCCTTGTTTAGGCACTACTCTTGTAGTCCTATCGGATTACATCTTATGGTCATTCTTGTAATTGTCTGAGCTATATTGGCCAGGTATTGCAACCTTAGTGGCGTCGTAGTTCAGGAGTTAACCGCTTCTGACTATGTCCTTAGTCAGCTAGCATACCGTTGGTGGTATTATTCAAGTATTACTATCCCGTAGACTTGTGTCTCGGGTTCCGTTGCTGCTCCCTTTTCCATTCCGTTGCACGGTGAGTGCTTCTTTCCTACTGTTGGTTGACTAGCTAGTTTCGCGATGCCAAGCACGTCGCCCCATGCTGTTGTAAGTTGTAGCCTCCTCGTGGTTTGAGTGTTCATCCTACCGCTATTATGCGCGGTGTTGTGGTTCAACCGGGATCCATCTCCAGGACTTCCAGTTCTTGGAATCTACCATATGTCGGTTCTTTTTACCGTGTGATTGCTTCACAACTGCCAGATCGGGTTTTCCCCGAGTATGAGAAGGCTTTCTTCTCTCTGGCGTCCTTTCCCGAGTTATACAGTGGGGTTTGCGGCGGGCGGGACTGGTATTGTAGGTATCCGGTACTCACCGGTAGTTCCTAACTAGCATATCTCTAATGCTAACACTCAGCCCTTAGCCCTAAGCTTCTAATTCCTAACTCGGTATTTCCTAAACTCGGTATTTCCAGTCATCAGAGCGATACTTCGCTCTGATACCACTTTTGTAACACCCCTACCGTTATTACAATGCTTACCGTCCAATCTCCTTACACATCAGTACATGCAGCGGATACATACTTACATACAGTGGGTGATACAATGCCGTTAGTCACCCACGTGACTAACAAGGCTACTACTTCTACATACATCATCGGTCTGATGGACCGGAATCCCGAGTACTACACATCTCTAATACATACTCCCTTCATCGATCAAATACAACAATGCTCCGTTCAATGCTTACTCCTCCATAATTCATACAATACAATACTTAACCGAGTCTACTAGAATCCTTATACAATTACAATATTTCTTCCAAGTTCACACGTACTCATAAGAGTCTACATCTACCCATTCCTCACAACTACTTACTTTCTAAGTACAGAGTGTGCCGCCGGCCTCTTACCTTGACCACATTCGCTTCGGGTACCTGCACACTAAAAACGTTCCCCCTAGGGGTCAGCTTTCGCTGCGCTTGATAACCGCATACCCCGCGTACTAGTGAGGGTACGCCAACCACTTGGTCGAATACATGCAGTTCAGTTTCATACAAACATACATGCATACATGCTCTTACACACAATACAATAATACTTACGCAACCATACATACATACACTTCATTTCATACGAGGAATACAATACAACCATCCAATACATACTTACCTTCTTCCGATTTACACATACACATTACATACACAATATACAATACTTGTTAGCTTCATTGGTCCACCCGGGTTAATCGGGTGGAGATTACTCTTTTACTCGTTACTCATCCATACATACACATACATACTCATACTCATACTCATACTCGTACTATACATACTTACTTACTTACTCTTACTCATGTTAAGCCGTATGGCCTCTGGGCAGGGACTACACCGTCCCACCACCAGGCTTTACTTGGTTCACTAATCCAGGATGCTACCCACTTAAGGGATTTGGGCCGTGGACTAGCTTACGAACCAGGAATCGTATCCAACCTCTTGTGTCTCCTCATCCTCACGCGTGGCCGAAACATATCGGACTTCTACTCATTCCAATTTACTCACTTAAGTTAGGAGTTAGGTAGTTAGGAATTAGCAGAAGTCAACATTCAAGCCACAATAATACAATACCCATATACACATACATACGAGGTACAATACATTACACAAGTACAATACGAGGTTCGAATACCATTCATCATCATTCATATATTTCATGAATTATACAAACTAGTGCTCAAGACAATAATATCCAGCACAACATAAGTCAAGCACAGGTAAGTGCAATATAGTCCGATTCATGCATTTATCTTATTTAGGTGGTCAAATAAGCACACAAATCGGGGTAACCAGATTAGGATACAGGGCATGAAGAAATCATACCTTTCACCGTTGTACGTGTTTTCCAAACGTCCTTCCGGTGTCACAAATCAAATCCTATTATATGTGTATACAATTGAATGATTAATATAACTATCATTAACTTAACTCATACTTACTGTGTCCTTATACTTCTTACACCTTCACATTACTCACTTATTTCTTTACCTTAAGTTTTATTTTCTTACTTAAGATTGGCATGCTTGCATACATACATATATATACATGTGGGTATACATATATATTATATATAAATTACTATTTACTTAAAATAATTTTTTTTTTGTATGACTCGACCGAACTTGCAAGTCCGGTCGCAAGTTCGGTCCAAGTCAGTAAGGAATTACGCTGGAGAATTACAGGGCCGACCGACCTTGCAAGTCCGGTCCCAAGGTCGGTCCATTCCAGTAAGTTTCGTATGTGAAAATTTTAGCCCGACCGACCTTGCAAGTCCGGTCGCAAGGTCGGTCCATTCCAGTAGCTTACTCGACGGAAATTTCTTCTGGCCAACCGAACTTGCAAGTCCGGTCGCAAGTTCGGTCCATTCAGAAGGTTACTGACGGGAGAATTTTTCTGGTCTGACCGAACTTGTAAGTCCGGTCGCAAGTTCGGTCCATTCCAGAAGCATTCCGTCTTTGTAAATCAGGGCTCGACCGAACTTGCAAGTCCGGTCGCAAGTTCGGTCCGGCCCAGTATTTGCATTTTTGTTTCTGTTTTCAGTCCTCTCTTTTCACCCATTACTTCTCCATTGTTCCTACACTTATTCCCCACATGTTACAACATTAATTAAACCTCCTAATACCCCTTAGTTCATCCACCAAGTTTCCTTACTAAATCCATCGATCATCTTACACAATCTCCTCATCTTTCTTTCCATACTTACAAACATATTTTTCATTCTTCCATGCACATCAGATTTTGTTCCAACTTCCTTACACCCCTCAATACTCCTACTACCAATACCATCGCTAGCATCCTAAATACATTTCCAAGCAATTACACATCTATACCCAAGTCCAAACATTCATTTTACTAAGTCTTGTACTCTCATTCCTCCTAATTCCTCTAATGGAATCCAATACCTCTTCCTACAGATTTTGTTTACCCCCTTATGCTACAGATTTTCACTCACACTTCTATCATTTATTACTCATTCAACTACTGCTATTCCTAGCATCCAAAATGCCTTACTTTACATCTAGCTTCATCCCATTAACACACTCATTTCCAAATCTGTTTCAAACTACAAAACACCCATTGCACTCCTCAAGTACACCTAGTCATCACTTAGATTGCTTTCTCTTCTTAAACAACCTAAGTCCTCTCATTCCTAGGTAAAATTGGACATTGTCTCCCCTATATTATTACCATTCTCCACACATCATCTTAGCTCACATGTCCTCACTCTCACAACCTGTTTGCTCAAGCCACATGCTCGCATTTCAACACTACTACAACAACATAAAATTCCTGCACATATACATTCAATACCCAATGTTTTCCCAAGCTTTTAAACATCATTTAAAAGGCTTCAAGACTGTTACCTTGCTCTTCTACTTATACTCCAATACACTCATTACTCCTTATCATACACGTACTTATTTTACTTCTCAAAATCTGTTACAGTACACACTACTAATTACACAAGAGAATGTGATTTACCTTCTTCTTCTTCTAGTTGTTTTTATCTTCTTGCTTCTCCTCCTCTCTTTCCTTCCTCTTCCTCTTCCCACCGGTTTAGCAACCAAGATTCTACACTACAGCGCACATATACATACACACTTCAATACTAAAAACTAACCCTAACCATTGTTGAGTTTTAATGTAGGTTTTAGGGTTTAGAAATTTCATTACCTTGCAAGGCTATAAGTCATGCTTGGAATAGCTCAAGAACAATATTCCTCACCCTCCAAGAGTGCCAAAATCGGCTAGAGTACAAAGGAGCAAGCAAGAGTTTAGCTCCAATTTCGTTTTGCCCATAAGGCTAGAAAAAAAATGAGGTTTCAAGAAGATATTTACCTCAAAATGACAAGGAGAAGAAGGTGGTTCTAGTAGTAGTCTTGAAGCTCCAAATGCTCCATACCCATGGAGATGAAAGTTCTCCTTTTCGGATTTCGAAAAGATAGAAACGTTGCTGCTCTGATGAGAGGAAGACAATGGTGGTATTTTTATAATTTTTGGAGAATGTTTGATGGAGTAACAAGAGGAGAGAGTGAGGTTTTGTGTGTGTTTGTTTACTCCTCCATGGCTGTCGCCTGCTTGGGGAAGAAGAAGGGAATCAGAGAAAAGAGAGGGAGTGGGTACGGTGGGGATAGGAGAGAATGAGAGAGTAGGAGAGAGATAGAGGTAAAAGTGAGTGTGTGTGGGGTTACTTTATTATTTTGTTTGTTTGTAAATAAGAAGGAGTTAGTGAGTGGTGAGAGAGGGGGATAGGGGGCCGGCTGGCACCACACACACACACACAACTTTACTTTTTATTTTAAAAGTGGACACATAAGTTTGGGTTAATTATGTTTCTACCCCACAACTTCCCGTTTTTGACAGTTTTTACTAATCTCTCGTTTTATTGATTTTATTGGTTCTAAAGCTTCACTAATATTTATTAATGATTATTTAGCTGACCAAAATTGTTACGAGTCTATTTGACCCGCTTAAAGTCACGTTTTCCCGGTTACCTCGAAAAACGCGCTTTATGGTTCGTTAGTGATTTTAATCCGTTTTAAGGATCCGTTTTCTTCGGGAGTTGTTCCCATATATTATTTAGGTCTTATTAAACCTTTAGAATCCCTATAATACTCTAACCGAGGTCTCATACCTTCTATGGTTATTTAACGCTTATTTAGCGTCTTCCGCTTTTAAAGCGTTTCTTTATTTCTTTTGGATTTATTTTTCCTTACCAGTATTAATTAGGTACCATTAGACCCTTAAATACGTATTAGATTAATTTTAATCCTTATGTTTAAGTTCGGGGTATTTCAGCCACTGTCAAAATAACGGTACCAAAATATAACGCCACGGGAGCACAGGCGCATTTCGGGTTCAACATCCAAAACGTATCGAAGTATTTCTACAACCTAGGATCTACAGCCACTCTACTTCTTCGATCCTCATCCTGCAATAAATATGGAGCCCCGAGGGGGTCAGCAACCTTGGCTGGTATGGTTAACGCGCAGCCATCGGCTACCGGGATACGCGCAACTATTTGTCATGATAACATGGCATTGATTTTTAAACAACAACTTAAATAGCATAGCAAGAATATCGCATAGCAACAACATCACACATAACACACAAGAACGATTTCTTTTGGAACCGAACCAACATAGTTAGATCACATAGAGAGCCCAGAGAATGTTGCCAAACTCATACTAAGCTCGTTACATAACTTGTTACCGTCCTTTTAGATTAAACGGAAAACTTAATCCCAAGGTGCGTCGGATATAGTGATCCAAGCACACCGAACAAACATAGTATGCCCCTGTGGCCCGACGTGAGTCGGTAAAATAGCCTTGGATAAGCTAAAGGGAAGGTTGGAAACCAAAATGGAGAACAACCATAACATACAAAGAGAATCGAACCGGTTATGACATCGACTCCCATACTCACACGCGTGGCCGGAACTACCGGACTCCTCACTCCCCAGTTAGCACTTGTTAGAAGTTCCACATTGAAACTTAATAATGAAATCACAAGCAAGTGTTTAGGTCTTGTTAGACACACACAAGGGATATGAGACACATCTTAACAACACAATAATTTTAACAACTGTAAACTCATTACATGACTTAAGTCTTACAAGGTCATAAACAAACAGAAAAACAAATAACACACAAGCCGGTGTAAACCGGTAGGCAACAGACTGCAAGAAAACCATACCTTGGTCCCTGCTTCGATTGGTTTCCACCGTTGGAGAATCCTATACACATTTAGTAATGTCGGTTAATTAACGTACTAGTCCGTTGTTAACTTATTACTTCACATATCTAGTTTATTTTATTTTCACACTTTGTTATAACTTCTCACCCTTTTAAATTGTCATTATAACACACCTAACATGTCTTAGACAACCTTTTAACATCATTACTAACTAATCCCCATCATTAGACATCATTATTTAACCTTAAACTAAGTTTTTTAAGTGGTCCGGGACTTGGTCCTCATCTAAGGTCCCGGACCTAGCCTTTGTAAAACTCTCAGGTTGTTTTCAGGTAGTGGTCCGGGACTTCATACAGGACTTAAGTCCCAGACCAATGTAGTCAGATACTATCGGGGGTAAATTAGGGGGTGGTCCGGGTCTTTGTACAAGACCTAAGTCCCGGACCAGTATGGCTTATGAACTCTCGGCTGTTTTAATGCATGGTCCGGGACTTTACCCAAGACCTATGTCCCGGACCATTGCTACAGATTTTGCATTTTTACATTTTCTAAGTCTTGTTGCAATGGTTCTCCACATCCATTATATGTATAAACTTCCCAAATGATCTTAGGTATATTCTAATGCCAAAATATCATCTTAAACTCACCTAGTTCCTTGTCCAACTTGTTACTCAATTTCTTACAAACTTACCAACACTTATAACATTTCTTACTAGGTTTCTAAATGGTGTTTCTCACATATGACAAGAACTATCCTAAAACACTCATTTGCATTCTAAATCCTCCAAGATAATGCCTAAGTCCTTTTTGCATTCTAGAACATCTTAATACATGGTTCTTTCTCTAGTAAAATACTTATTCACCTCTAACACTTCTTAGCTCACCAAAACTCATTTAAAACACTTAGAACTTCTTATGCATTACCTAATTTTGACATGGGTTCCCACTAACAACTTGTTACACCAAAAGACATAGTTTTCACCATTAAACATCCAAGAACACTTAAATCCATCAAGAACATTCTTATACACAAAACTTCACCCATTTAACACTACATCACAATATAGTGAACAATTTAAATTGCTTGGCACTTAGGCCCTTAAATAAACATGGCTCTTAGGCCCTTAAATTGCATAAACCTTAAACACTGAATTTCCACATTATATTTGCCTTTGACCTACAAAAACACTCAACATAACAATATGCCCTTAATAATCTCTTTGAGAGCTTTTACTAACTCATTCACCATTGGCTCTTTAGGTAGTTTTAATAAGCAACATAAGCTCATTTTCCTAAGGCATTAAACTACATTAGGTTAGCACATTTACCTCTTAAGGATCCGTTTTCTTCGGGAGTTGTTCCCATATATTATTTAGGTCTTATTAAACCTTTAGAATCCCTATAATACTCTAACCGAGGTCTCATACCTCCTATGGTTATTTAACGCTTATTTAGCGTCTTCCGCTTTTAAAGCGTTCTTTATTTCTTTTGGATTTATTTTTCCTTACCACTATTAATTAGGTACCATTAGGCCCTTAAATACGTATTAGATTAATTTTAATCCTTATGTTTAAGTTCGGGGTATTTCAATTTCAACATCCCTTTCACCTAGAACTTCTACTTGCCAAAAGTTCCCTCCTTAAGAACTTGACTACACCATATACACCACTTGCACCCCTATTACATTTTCCAAACCTTCCTTAAATTCTAAACTCTAGTTTCTACCTAAATCATGTCAAAGTTTTACACTCATTCACATCAAACTTACACAAGTTTCCTAGCTTCTTTTATGCATTTACTTAAGGTTCCTTCATAAGCTTATGCTTTCATCCATCAACACATTATCTCCTTCCTAGTTGTTTACCAACATTTACCTAAGTCCTAAATACCCAAGTACACTCTTTTGATTCCTAAATCCTTCATAGTGATGCCTAAGTCATTATAAGCCATTTAAACACCTTAATCCCACCCTTTTCATCAAGACAACCTCTAGAACTTCCTAGTACTTCCTTAATCATGAAATCTCCTTAGAACATCTCAAACACTTAGGTTCTCCTCTAAATTTTTCCATGGGTTCTCTAGTATATAGTTACATCCAAACACTTGGTTTTTCACTATCAAACAACCAAGATCACTTAAATTCTCATCACAACACCTTAACACACAATTTACACTAAAACTACACCACATCATCATATAGTGTATAAACTTAAAATGCTTGGCACTTAGGCCCTTAAATGACAATAAACTTAACCACTGAATTTCCACATATATTGCCTTTAACCTGCGAATACACACAATAAGGCTCCCATTGAAATAAATGCTTCTTGTAATTCATCTCAACATTGTTGACTATCTCTTTTCTCATTGGCTCCTTAGTCACAAGTTCTCAAACAATAATCATCGTTTCTCCTAGGTTATATATAGCCCTTTTCTAATATAAACTCTACACTAAACTCATCACATATCTAAATCCCATTCCCTTAAACAATAAAACACCTTAAGGTAAGTAATTTACCTTATTCTTTCACAAGCTCACAAACTTCCCTCCTTAGGTTTTTCCTTGAGCAATCTCGGTCACCAATATATATCTCCTTGCCAATGCTCTAACCAATATCCAATGACTCCAATGAGTACTAGATAATACATTAACCCTAAGGAACAACCCTAGGTTAAAATGTGCTTTAAGGTATTAAGGTGATTGTTTTACCTTGGTTTCTCAAGACAAGCATGGATATGAAGCAAGAAGGACCTCCTTTATCCTTTGAAGAGTAGAAAACAAGCTAGAACAAGGCATTAAAATGAAGCCTCATGAGCATGTATTTTCGGTCATGAAGAAAAAGTGATGGAAACCTAGATTTTCTTACACTTTCTTTACCTTAAGAGAATGGAGAAGCCAATGGAGTCTCCAAACTTGAGTTTCCTCCTATAATGGTGGTTTGGCTTGGCACCAAATCAAAGCTCTTGAAGTTTTGAAAAGATAGAAAGATAGATCTTGAGCTAACTAAGAAGAATATGTAATTTGTTTTGGTTTTGGAGCTAAAATGAGTAAGTAGTGTACAAAGTAATGTGGAGCTAGCATGGGGTTGTTCTTCACGTCAATGGAGAAGGGAGAGAGCAACTCAAAACCGGTGGGAACAAGAGAGAATGAAGAGGTGAGGAGAGAGGTAAGTAAAGTGAGATATTTATGTATAAAGCAAATAGTAGTTTTTACTTTATCTTATAATTTCCTTTCTTATTTGCTCATGTGGTGAATCATCACCTTAAAAACCGGCCACCCCCTTTTAATTAAGCTAGTCATGGTCTTGTTTGACCAACTAAATAAACTAAATTGACTTACTTTGACTAATGTCTTAAACTAGCACTATTTAGTTACTATTCACTAACCAAGGCACATATTTGTGAAATTTTTGATTTCCCATTGATTTAGACCTCCTAATGTGATACTAATTAGTACACATGTTAGTTAAAGAGTAATTATGGACATTTAGCCATTCAAAACCCATTTACAAGACAATTTTTCAAAAAGGTGCTTTAAGAGTCCTTAAAGCACATTTTGTGTTTTAACTTGTTTTCAAGCTTGGTTTTCTTTGTTAATTGATTTAAAATGACCATTAGGATATTACTAAGGTCTTAGAACAATATTTGGGTACTCACCCAAGTCTCTCCAAGCTTAGAGCACGTTTTTGCTTAAACTGCTCTTTTGGTGTTTCCTTATGTTTTCTTTGGTTAAAATGGTTTCTTAATGTTTCTAAGGCATTATTTTGCCTCCTTATATCTTAGTTTATCACTTAAACACCATATCCAAGTTTGGGGTATTTCAAGAATAAAGAGTTCCTTTCCTTATTTAATTACTTACTCAAAAAATAAGATGAAGAAAGACCTCCTTAGCCCTCTCATCTTTACTAAAGACCCGGACGTCCTAAATAACATAAACCCCAAAACATAAGAGCAGATAAATCTGACTTACAGGGAAAACTGAAAACCCAGGTTATAACATCTAGTTAGTAAACGACGAAGGGAACTTCACCCTCATGTCATCCTCTAACTCTCATGTAGCCTCCTCAACCTCGTGGTTCGACCAAAGAACTTTCACCAGTCTCACCGACTTGTGGCGAGTGTCTCGGGGCTTTCTATCATGGATCCGCTTATGATTCTTCATGTATCTCATAGTCGGCTCTAGAGATAGCCTCTCGGATTGTAGGACCTGAAGGGGAAGGGGCATATACTTCTTTAGCTGGGAGACATGGAAAACATCATGTACCTTTCCAACTCTGCTGGTAAATCAAGCCTATATGCGACTGGGCCCTCCAGCTCAATGATCGCATACGACTTCTTCCTATCTTGAGTAGCTCTCATGTTCTGCCTAATCTGTTGGACCTCTGCCTGGACTTGCTCTAAGTACTCATGCCCAATGATTACAATCTCACTAAACTCATCCCAGCACAAAGGCGTGCGGCAAGGTATGCAGTATAGTGCCTGGACGGGAGACATCTTGATCAAGGTGTGATAACTGTTGTTGTACGAGAACTCGATCATATATAACCTATCTATCCAGCTGCCCTGAAAGTCTAAGGCACATGCTCTCAGCATGTCCTCAAGTGTCTGGATGGTCCTCTCTGACTGACCATATATCTGCGGGTGAAACGCTGTGCTGAGCTTCAGCTCTGTGCCAAGCGCTTCCCATGTAGCTCCCCAATATCGAGAAAGGAATCTTGTATCCCGATCTGACACTATGGTCTTTGGCTCCCTGTGGTGCCTGATAATCTCTCTATCCAATAGCTCTACCAACTTCGGCACCTTCCAGGTTTTCTTCATCAGTATGAATCAGGCCACCTTGGCCAGACGATCGACAATAAGCCAAATCATGTTCAGACCTCCCTAGCAGGTTGGAGTCCGACCACAAAATCCATCAAGATGTCATAAAACTTCCACTCTGGGATCGGCATAGACTGCACCATGGCCACATGACTCTTATGCTCGAACTTCACCTTCTGACAGGTGAGGCATCACAAAACATACTTAGTTACATCTTTTTTCATCCCACTCCACCAGAAGTACCTCTTCATATCCTTGTACATCTTTGAATATTTCATTCACCCCCTCTTAATAAAAGCTTCGACCCCAAACCTCATTGTCGGGGCAAAACTTAATACGATAGGTGTACCAGTCTTTTATAGCAATTTTTTCAAAGGTATTTCCAAAGGTTATCGAACCAAGGAGGCAATTTCTAGTTGAATATATATGTATATATAACTAAAAACTAATAAAATTTAAATAATAGGAAATTTGGGGGTTTTGATTATTTATTATCTAAATTCTAGAAATAAACAAGAATGAGAACAATAACTGCAAAAAAGGAAATATTGGTTTTCTTGATAATTATGGAAGAAATTCCGGTTCACTATTCTTCCTAAATCCTCGGTTCCCTTCTAAATATGTTTACCAAATTATAGATTAAAATCTTAGATCATAGTTAATCCACGTTTGCTCTTACGCTTCGTGGTGTCTAATTAACAACTACCAAACCCTAACTCTTGTTATGAATTTCCTAATTGCCAAGAGTTTTGAGAATAATCTAGTTTGATCTTCAGTTAGTATTCTAGAGGAATTACCATCTCTAACTAACCGCACTGCCCCTATAGTCTATTGAATGCCAAAGTTCTCACTTATAAGCAAATAAACTAATAAAACCTAGTAATTGGCCAGATCAAAAGGGATTAAATATGAACAAGGAACAAGTACATTAATCTTATTAAAACGGGTAAAATCACAAAAATATTGGAACCTTAAATCCAGATTATTGGAACCTCGATTCTGAATTACTTAGAAAACTGGAATTTAGAAGTACTACTCAGCTATAGCCATAATCACAATGTGGAGTCTATAAAAAGTAGTATTAAAGAGGAAACTATGATTGAAGACACCGTGGTGAAGCCTTTGTCTCATATTCCCAATCTGCTCTGCTCAATCTCCCATGTAACACCCCTGACTCATAATCCCGTCTTAACCACGTACTTAGCATAATTAAATAAACCGATCGCAGCGGAATAAATACAATCACACTAACACCGGGTGTTTGTGAGCCTCGATTTTTGAACCCTATCCTATGTTGATTAGAATGATTAGGATCTGATCGGGTTCTAGGTCCACTCATAACCTAAGATTAGTTACTATGCCATATAACACTAATTATTAAATCCTAAGTTAGCTCATTGGAACCTATTATGAGTCGCCACCTAATTTTAACCTAGATTAAACTAGGAAAGGAGAGTTCGGGTTCGGGGGCTTGGTATTCGACTTATTCAGGGTTCAATTATTTTCATTACCCCTCGAAGTCGTTTTTGCTCTATTAAGTTTAATTACGGCTGATTACGAGTCGTTTTAACCTAAGTGTGCAAACTTCTGATTTTTTTATATTTTTATAAGTTTTTGACAGAAATTTAAAGTGAAAAGTGAGATTACCTAATCTAGGGTTTCGGTGCAAAATAAGGTCGAATTTTGTTTCTATCCGTGGCCACGGACCTACTGTCCAAACCCACAGACGCTAAATAACCTAATTTTACATAAAAGTCAAATTAAAAGAAAACAAAAATTTGAAAAATTCCGGGGCCACAGACAGAATGTCCGTGGGCCCGGACATGCTTTCAAAAACCTTAATTTTTAAAAGATAAAAATTCCTACCACCGTCTGAGGGCATCTGTGACCACGGACAACCCGTCCGTGGGGCCGGACATAGCGTCCGGGGTTGCGGACCACCCATGGACAGCGGGTTTTTGGTGGTTTCTGATTGTGTTTTCAGCTCAAATTTTATGCACGTGTAGCCTGAAAATTTTCTGAGATGTTAGAAATTAAATATTTACAATTTGAAGTTGAATTATTGATGAAACTTAATGAACAAGTTAGTTGATAAAAACAGAAATAAACGACAATTCAAAAACCGTAAAGAGTCGGTTCGATCCGGGATTTTGATAAAGAGCAATTAAAGATAAAAGGAGTTGAATTATCCATTTACAAACCTTGTTTACCTTTCGGATTGTTGTGATCTTTCACGCCGGGATAGGTCGAAAGCCTCATTGATGGCAGATTCGAAAGGACTTCGAACCGGGCTTCTGATCCCTAATTGTTTTTTATGTTCTCCACGTTTTGATGGTGTTTTAGTGGGGTTTTGATGATGGTTGATGCTTTAGGAGTTGGAAAAAGTGTTTAGAAGGCGATTTTGGTAAAGATTTGACAGAATTTCGGGGCTCAGGAGTTGAAAAACGTGAGAGACTTAAGACGCTGAGTATTCTGACTTCTTAGGGCTTGATAGATTTTGATTTGATCAAGGGTTAATGTTCCTTATATAGGCATCCTTAAAGATAGAAAAATCTATTAAAAACTAAGATTTACCAACGTTTTAGCTCAAGGGCTTCCAAAAGGAATTTGGCTATGATTTTAACCATGTGTAAAGGATGATATTTCTGATTTTTACAAGGTGGAATCAAATTTTTGGATATTGGAATATTTATAAATTCAATTTCTCGTCAGATTCAAAATTATTGGAAATTTAAAAAATCAAAATTCCAAATCCATTATGCCCAAATGTCATCCTCTATCGTGGGTTAAAATTTTAAAGCATTTTGAGTTGATTTGAGCCACTTTTGGTTTAGAGAAAGCTTATAGAGGGCTTAAAAGCCTTTGAAAATTATGAAAATGCCCCTAAAGCTGACCTAGCCATCCCTGACACTCTGAAATGTGCCGATCGAACTGGGAATCATTGCCGCTTGACCAAAGTGTCTCTTGCAACACTAAAGTCTTACAAACCCTATACTGGGGGGTTAAAATTTTGGGTATAACATATTGCCCCCCATCAACTAGACTTTGTAATGGATATGAAGCGTCTAGTTGATGCTTGAGTGATACCCCAAAATTTCAGATCTTAAAAGACCCTGTCTGCTATTGAAAATTGACAAATTGTGTCGAGCTATTCTAAGGCATTGAATACCTATGAGCAAAGTGGAAGGATGTCGAGCGATTCTATGGCGTCAACCACCTACAAGTGAAAATGAAGTGATGTCATGCGATTTAAGGCTTTGACTACTTAAAAGTGAAAATGAAGTAATGTCGAGCAATTCTAAGGCGTTGACTACCTAAAAGCGAAAATGAAATAATGTCAAGCTATTCTAAGGCGCCTACTACCTAAAAACAAAAATGAAGTAATGTCGAGCTATTCTAAGGTGTCGACTACCTAAAAGTGAAGACTAGATGGTATGTAGATGCAGGAATGCTGATGTGCCAACGATGCTGATAGTGCTGATAACGATGACGATGCTGATGATGTTGATGATACTGATGATGCTAATGATGCTGATGATGTTGATGATGCTGATGATGCTCGGATGCTTCTAGGTCTGAAACCCGTATCGTTGCTCCTAGCTGGACCCAAAGTGGACTTATTTCCATTGCCCCTCAAGTCGGTGTGCAGGGATAGCTCCTGGTAAAAACCTTGGGGACTTATTTCCATTGCTTACCATTCGTTGATCCAAAATAAGTTGACATAGCACATGAGGATTTATTGTCATCACCTCGCCAACTTTTCTATCGCTAGATCTTATGACGCGCCTGGATAATGTAGATTGGTCTTGTGACGTGCCTATATGAATGAAATGAATGCAATGTGTTTAATGGAAACAGGTAAGTTAAGGAGTGGTGCTAGGTCTTACTATGAGCCTAAAGGGATGTTCTAGGTCTTATAACAAGCCTAAAGGAATAATTCTAGGTCTTATGACGAGCCTAAAGGGATGATTTTAGGTCTTTTGACAAGCCTAAAGGGATAATTCTAGGTCTTATGACGAGCCTAAAGGGATGATTCTAGGTCTAATGACAAGCCTAAGAATGATACTTAGTCTTATGGAAAGCCTAAAGGTGGTAGTAAGTCATATGACGAGCATAAGAATGACACTAGGTCTTAAGATGAGCCTAAAGGTGGTACTAGTGTCTTATGATGAGCCTAAGGATGACACTAGGTCTTATGACGAGCCTAATGGTGCTACTAGGTCTTAAGATGAGCCTAAATATAGTTTTGGTCTTATGACAAGCCTAAGGATGTTTTGATGTAGAGATAAGGCTTATGTTGGGCCTAAGGAAATTTTGATGTGGAAGTAGGGATAAGTCGGGCATGTGGATGTTTGGATGTGGATGTGGGGCTTAGGACGGGCCTGTGGATGTTTCGATGTGGAGGTAGGGCTTAGCACGAGCTTGTGTGATGTGGAAAGGGTTTGAACTTTAGGGTTTTATGCTTTCGGGCTTTGGGATCTTGAGCCTCAATTGGTGTTGTTATTGCAATTGTTGGAACCAACAATTGCCCCTAGTATTTTTCCTTGAGGCAATCTAAGTTTTTAGAGTTCGTGACAATCGATCAGGACGATCGATTACCGCTAGTATTTTTTTGGTTTAACCACATGAAACAAGTCTTACTCCCACAGGGTCAGGATTTATTTGTTGTGGTGCTTTCTATCCTACACTCGATATGTCTAGCACTTGCACTCATCCTTTCCTTTCGGTCATAACGTCTTGATCACTGAATTTGACATTTGTTTGACTTACACTTTCGATCCGTTACTTTCACTTGATTGGATACACAACTATTAAGTCGAAAGTCTTTAGAGCTTATAACGTGGCCGTGAGGTGTGATGAATGACAATGGCACCATGGAGGAATGTTTGGAATATGAGGAGCTATAAGGGTGACCAAAGCTGCAACTTGCTCCTTCTTTCAGATTCACCTCTTCTCGTCTTGAAGTTATTTAGCCACTTCGTGATGACTTTGTTTGTGAGGTGTGGAACTTTGAACTTTGGGGTTGTCCTTTGCATCATTCCCTCTTCTTGTTTTGTGTTTGGACTTCTTTCGGGCTTTTCAAATTTCCCTTGTGTCCTTTTCCTTTCGGAGTTCTTATGGTTCCCGTTTTGAATGTTAAGAGCTATTTTGGATATGAGCTCTTTGGATCCGGTGTCACTTTGGAACCATTTACGGATCATTTCGTCGTGTTGGTGGTCGTCTTACTTCTTTGGACTTGTGGAGTTGGTACATGGAAGTCGGGTTCCTTGCTTCCTTTGGTCACTGGGTCGGTTATTCATCATCAGCTGGCTCATTTTGTGGAGCTTTCAAGTGTATTATTAAAAAAAGGAATATATCAAAAGCTCAGCGGGGGTGCCTAGGGTATAGTGTCAAGGTTCACTAGCTTTTAGTTGTATGGTACTGAACCTAGGTGCTTCGTCATCCCTAATAGTTGTGTATCCGTTCTTTGTTACTTTTTGCAGGTCTAAGAGTAAGTTTACAAATAATCTCTTTCGATCGGAGTTATGTCGTTTGCCTCACTTTTGAATGTAGTCTTACTGGAGTCGTGTAAAAATGACACACTCATTCCCTCTTTGTTTTACCACTCTAGACACTTTTGCGCAATTTTTCACTTAGAGACTTGTTCACGCAATTAAACAAAAGAAATAATCATTATCGGTCTTAAGCTCAGATTACCCCCAGTATTATTGTTTTGAGGTTTAAATAACAAACCTTTTGAATGCCTTCTTGTTTGTAAATTTTTTATGGAGAGGCGATTATATGTGTGGAGGTAATGGTCGGGTGATGTGGCAGCTGAATGACATATCTTCTTTTTGGAGTTTTCTGCTTTGGGTCCTGATGGAATGGTGAAGAGGTGGAGTGGTGAGACATGTGTGTGATACATGTGATAGAGGTGATAAGTGTATGTGGACAGGTTGTTTTGTATAAGAAGCTGTGGTGAGTATGGATGGAGTGATGAGATTACTCATTTTTTTTTGAATTTTTGGTTTTTCTTTGATGACAAAGATGTACATATAACTTGAGATAACGAACAATGATTTTCTACATGCAAGAAAGTTCTTGAATAATACTAAATAGAACATGCAATAAATGTCAAAGCTGGGTAACATCCAAAGAAAACTTATGTCTGATAATACAAATGAAAAGAAAGCTAAAAGTCCAAATAAGAAGTACATAGAGAGAACATAAAATCCTATGACTACTGCTCTGGAGGAGGTGGACATGGTAAGACTGAGTACATGTGAGTCATGAAGTCGTCCATACGGATCTCCATGTATATCTGCCTAAGCTGCATGCGACCCTGGGTAATATGGAGTGACCAGATGTCTCTCTGTAGGTTCTCAAGTGTGGCCGGCTGCGGGGGAGGAGCTGGTAAGGCGTAATTGGATGAGAGTGGTACGGGGTACTCGGTTTCCATATAACTTGACCCCTCACCTTAGTAGGTGTATCCGCCTGACAGGTCCTCATGGTGCGAGACATCCTCAGGATCTAGTGCCTACTACCTCTGTTTGGGCCGGACTGGCCTCTAGGAAAAGACTTTGGCGTGCTGCGGGAAGGCCCATCCTTGGTCAGCTGAGTAGCCAAGGGACCTCAACATCTCCATGGTGTAGATGGGATATAGATGCTCCCAATCATCATCCTCCATCGGGACTCGTGCGCACTCACATAGCCACTAGATAAAGCTCGGGTAGAGTAGATCATGGCGACTGGCTCAAGTTGCTGTCATCAGATGGTCTCGTATCAAAGCCGACAGTGGGATCAAGCTCTCCTCTAAATCAGGTGGGTGCTAGATATACCTCATAAGGAAACAATAGCGAGTGAAGACGTCGTTACGTGCTTTTGGTAGCAAGTTACGGGATAAGACCTCCAATAGCACTCTATCAAGAGCGGTGGGTAAGGCAGGGGGGAGAATCACCTGCTTCCCCGGCTGATCCCTCGTGGAAGAACGAACACGCTCTGACAAAGTAGAATACTGTAGGTAGAACTAGCGCGCCTGACTCTCTGATGGTGCTACCGTCTCTAGCCCCCTGTGCCCAGGGTCACTAGGATGCAGGCCGTAAAAATGCACGAAATCCTTTAAGCCGGCGGTGATGGGCTGACCACACACGTAGGATACCACAGTCCCAGTCTCGTCCTAGACCAAGTTAGCATAGAACTCTATGACTAACTCTCTAATGTAACTCCTCGGGCAGGTAAGCAACCCTAGAAGGTGCTGAAACAGGTGGTCGAGATCGAAAGTGGCGATCACCTCGTCACTAAAAAGACGCTTCTGCTGAATGGAAATGTCTTTGTTCTCATGAAACCAACACTCCTGCTAAGCTCCCCTAAAACGGGTGTGGTCATAAGCTGAAGATGCCCCTCTATGGCGCCTACGTCGTGGTTGAGAGTCTGATGCCCCAGCCTCTGCTACCCTACGAGAACTCCTATGGCCTTCCATAGCGCTCCTGAATAAGGCATAAAATATGAAATTTTGACAGTCTCTCCTAATTTTTCCAATAATCCAGTGCTTTCCATTGCACTCCACATCATAGAATCAGTCCTAAGATCTATCATTTATACAAACTTGCAACATTCTATGAGCTAAAAACGCAAGAAACTTCATTTTGAACTTAAAACGCACTAAACCGAAATGGGCGATTTTGGCAGCCATGAATAGTTCTAGCTTTCCAAATCAACTTTTCATGTTTTCTAATTTCAAATTAAAGCTAATTGACCATTCAAAACATAAAATATCAAACTTTGCAAATTTGACCCGAAAAACACCATTATCGTCTTCTTCCTAGCTCCAAATTTTGTTTTTTTTTTCATTTCTTCACCAAAATGGACAAATGAGTAGTCAAAATGTAGATAAAACTTACCCAAATAATGGTGGAAGAATATTTTAGATTGGAAGTAAGAAAAGTGCCAAAATGGAGAAAAAATAGTCCGCCCCGGACTTGACTTCGGACGCAAGTTTTTGCCTTCGTAAGTGCTTGAAATGAAGAGATCTTGGTATTGTGTAATTTGGTCAAGAAACGAGGGAGATATGGATGAGAGAAGTTAGGGATTTGAAAGTGGTGTGTGCTGGACCAAAAATGGTGAATTTGGGAGAAATCCCGATTTGAATCGAGGGAAGGAAAGCTATTAAACAAAATAGCGCCATTTGGCGGCCAAACGAACGCATTCGAGTCAACGTCCAGGGCCACAGACGCCTATTTTTAAAATTTTTTTAATTTAATTCAAGTTCAAACTAGACCAAAATAAAAAGAAATATGAAATTGCAAAAAAATTTAGAATTGGAAAGAGATGCAACCCGACAAATGCTTCAAAAAATACGGGAAACGGCCCTATGAACTTTTTCCTAACTAACCCTGGCTTCACTGTTTCCCCTTCTTCTGCATTGATCATCTTCTTGTTCCTTCACCCATGAGGTCCTTGAGCCAAAATTAAGTAGAAATGGGCGTTCGGGCATGGACGTACTGAATGACACCTGGACTGAAATGTCTTAAAGACATGACGTTTGGGCCGGGATGATTTCCAAACCATGTTCAAGATGTGAATTGGAATTCGGGCCGAATCAAAACGAGTGATTCTGCTTGGGCCTAAAAGATGATACCTAGATCTAGGAGTTTGGGTCAAAGCCTGAGTGAAAAAGTTTTTCTTAGACTAGAATGGGCCTTGGGCCGAAAGATTTTTCAGTGAAAAGGCTTGATTGATTTTTTCACGAATTTTGTGAATTACCTCAAATTTGAGTGAATTTATTTTTCATGGGCCTAGAACTAAATGGATAATTCAAATCCGACTGGAAGGGAAATCACCTAAATTTAGGCTTTTGGGCCAAAGCCCAAACAAACAATTCACTCATTTAAACCAAACAGAGCCTCTCGGCCGCAAACAATAGAGCTACCAATCTGGGTTGGGTTAAGTTGATGTAGGAGAAATTGCTATCATTTTCTAGGCTTGGTAGTGGGTCGATCATACAAGCAAACAAGGTTTCACACACGTTCAACATGTTCTCACTAGACGCTTTGGACCAATGGGTATGGATCGATCCGGAGAGATGCTTGGGGCGTGGGCCAAGGTCATCGCAAAGGAATAAGGCTTTCACACTATTCTCTTTGGGCTTCCCCACTCTTTTCGCATCACCTAAAGGTGTGCGTCTACGGTCAGGTCTTTGAATGACCAAACAAGGCTAGGTAAGGGCACTGCTAGAAAAATGTTGGGGGCTAAAGCCCAGGTATTAAGGGGATGTGGTTAGACGACATCCTCCTATTTTCCCACACTTATTCACATCACCTTAAAAGGTGTGAGTCCCTGACAGGGGACCCTAAGGTGGGTCCCAGGGTGAATCGGTTTGCGTGGACCCTCGCTCTCACATGATGCAAAGGTGCAGGAATTTAAATTGTGCATGAAAGTAAACAAGCAACGTAATAAAGCCATAAATAAATAATTTCTAGTGAAGCCCTCTTTCTTAAAATTAAACAAGTTAATATTAAGAACTTATCCCCAGTAGAGTCACCATTCTGTGAGCCTCGATTTTTGAACCCTATCCTATGTTGATTAGATTGATTAGGATCTGATCGGGTTCTAGGTCCACTCATAACCTAAGATTAATAACTATGCCATATAACACTAATTATTAAATCCTAAGTTAGCTCATTGGAACCTATCATGAGTCGCCAACTAATTTTAACCTAGATTAAATTAGGAAAGGAGAGTTCGGGTTCGGGGGCTTGGTATTCGACTTATTCAGGGTTCAATTACTTTCATTACCCCTCGTAGTCATTTTTCCTCTACTTAGTTTAATTACGGCTTATTACGATTCATTTTAACCTAAGTGCGCGAACTTCTGATTTTTTTATATTTTTATAATTTTTTGACAGAAAATTAAAGTGAAAAGTGAGATTACCTAATCAAGGGTTCCGGGCAGAATAAGGTTGAATTTTGTTTCTGTCCATGGCCACGGACCTACTGTCCGAACCCACGGACCCTAATTAACCTAGTTTTACAGAAAAGTCGAATTAAAGGAAAACAAAATTTTGAAAAAGTCCGGGGCCACAGACAAAATGTTCGTGGGCCCGGACATGGTTTTTAAATCCCTAAATTTTAAAAGATAAAAATTCCTGCCACCATCCAAGGGCGTTCGTGACCATGGACAACCCGTCTGTGGCCACTAACAACTCGTTAGTGGGCCCGGACATAGCGTCCAGGGCTGCGGACCACCCACGGACAGCGGGTTTTTGGTGGTTTCTGATGGTGTTTTCGGCTCAAATTTTATGCACGTGCAGCCTGAAAGATTTCCGAGACGTTAGTATTTAAATATTTGCAATTTGAAGTCGAATTATTGACGAAACTTAATGAACAAGTTAGTTAACAGAAACAGAGATAAATGACAATTCAAAAACCGTAAAGAGTCGGTTCGATCCGGGATTTTGACAGAGAGCAATTAAAGACAAAAGGAGTTGAATTATCCATTTACAAACCTTGTTTACCTTTCAGATTGTGGTGATCTTTCACGTCAGGATACGTCGGAAGCCTCATTGATGGCAGATTTGAAAGGACTTCGAACCGGGCTTTTGATCCCTAGTTGTTCTTGATGTTCTCCACATTTTGATGGTGCTTTATTTGAGTTTTGATGATGGTTGATGCTTTGGGAGTTAGAAAAAGTGTTTAGAAGGCAATTTTGGTGGAGATTTGACAGAATTTCCAGGCTCGGGAGTTTATAAACGTGAGGGACTTAAGACGGCTGAGTATTCTGACTTCTTAGAGCTTGAGAGATTCTGATTTGATAAAGGGTTAAGGTTCCTTATATAGGCTTCTTTAAAGATAGAAAAATCTAGTAAAAACTGAGATTTACCGACGTTTTAGCTTAAGGGCTTCCAAAAGAAATTTGACTATGAAATTTTAACCATGTGTAAAGGATGATATTTCTGATTTTTCCAAGGTGGAATCTAATTTTTTGGATATAGGAATATTTGTAAATTCAATATCTCGTCAGATTCAATAAAAATTTACTAGAAAATTATTAGAAATTTGAAAAATCAAAATTTCATAGCCATTATGCCAAAGTGTCATCCTCTATCATGGGTTAAAATTTCAAAGCATTTTGAGTTTATTTGAGCCATTTTCGGTGGTAAGAGAAAGCTTATAGAGGGCTTAGAAGCCTTCGAAATTTATGAAAATGCCTCTGAAGCTGACCTAGCCGTCCCTAACACTCCGGAATGAGCCGATCGAACTGGGAATCATTGCCGCTTGACCAAAGTGTCTCTCGCAATCACTATACCAGGGGGTTAAAATTTTGGGTATAATAGTGTTATCGCCATTTCTCACCTTTGTGAATAATGAAGCATCCAAAATACATACATAGTCCAACAAATGTTGTGATGACCAAGAGATAGTCATCCATAATTTGCAACACTTAATCCAAAATATACAACCATTAACCAAAATAAGTGAACAGTCTATCTATGCCAAAATAATCCTAAACATAAACCAAAATATAACATAAAAAGGGAAGTATTTAGCTAACTACCCCCAATCCCGCACTCCGACGTGTGTCAGCAGCTACGTACCTGTAATTAGTTTTGTTTTGTATGGAATTAGCCCCTGCTGAGTATGTTATCATGCAACTGTTATGCGCCCTTAGGCCTCTTGAGTTAACATGCGGTTCCTTTTCCATGCATTTTCATTTTCATATATATAAGTAACAATAAACATGACTTGTCATTCCAATAAATTACCCAACATATAAATCACACAATCCATATACATCTCATTCATAAAGTCTCTCCCACAGATAGCTCAATATAAAACTTACGAGAGTTAATTTAAAAGTTTCTCATTTCTTGGCCTTCAAGGCCTTTGCTCGTTCTCCAAGCTGTTACGAAAGCAATTGTTCTCTTGTATCTTACTATTCTACATGTTTATCTTTTAACTCTTACTACTCAACAAGTCGACATGTTAGTAGACGACTTGTTCCTAACAACATCCTCTTGTTATAACTCGGATTACCTTAGGCCACTTGCCCTTTACACCAACGGTAGTGCCTTCGTCCAACAAAACTTTTGATTGTTGGAAATCCACAATTTCTGTTTGTAGGATTTTTTATCTTGGGTCGATGTCCGTACACTTAACGGTAGCGCCTCCAACCAAGGAACCGTTCGATTCTTGGAATTTCAATAGAGTGAACCTTTTCTCAATTATCCTCTCGTGATCAAAATGTGCAACCAGGCATCCTGGATTTCTCATCATACTCTACCACTTACTTTGTGATTAAGTTCTCTTAATTTAAATGCCTAAGATTCAATCTTAGGTCATACAGTGATTAACTTCTCGAATTTATATATGCCTTTTAGGTCTTTAATGTATACCTAGAAGTCATCTGGTGTATTTCCGTATTTGGATACATTCCACTTGAGAACGGTGTTACCATTAATCTACCTAAGGTCGCTTCTTAGGTCATCGTGGGATAATATAAATTATATAATTATCCAACCATAGTTGACAGTTCTGTTATCACATCTCATAACTTAATTCAAGTTATGTTCGGTATTTGCCTCGGTTCGGATAATAACGCGCACAATTAATCACGCAAGATATATGACAAATTAAATCACACAAGCATAATAATCATACATATCTTCTGGGCATACAATACACACATATTTGAACCCAAGGAAACCTTCAGGAAAATAGGATCACACAACAATATACTGTACACTGACGTATAAGATGCCAGCTCGGAATCCCGCGCCCATCCTATATTCTCTTAGCTCTGGAATATGACGCTAAGTATTGATTTAAGGTAATTCACTAAACCATCCCAGTTTCCTTTGCAACTATTAATCCCTTGTATTTAACCTGGTGTTTGCCACTCGTTATTAGTCGGTTTTTACTTAATGTACTCAAGTACGGGATTAATTATTTAAACCTCTAGTAATGTCAATAACTAACACAGTTGTATTATTCTACAACTTTAGGATTAAGTCATTCACTCCATTTATTTCTTTTAATCATAGGTATATATTTTTGTATGTATACTCACTCATATAGATTTTGTTGCTATATGGTATTAATGAAATTGACCTTTAATGTTAATGACCTTTGGCAATTAAATTCTCATTTAATTAATGAGTTTGTCAACTTGACCCTCTTTGGTCAATTTAGTTGACTTGGTCAATGTAGTCAAACTATCGGGTTGGTCAACACAGTCAGCCCTCTAATTGGTCATCATGGTCATGGTCAACATTGTTATATGTTCTAATGACCTTATAATATATTCTAAGTTCCATAACCTATTATTTAACCCAAAGCACTAACCATTTTATATAATGGTTATATAACTTCCAACCTTAGATTAATGACTTGGGGTTATTCCCTAATCATACTCTTCCATAATTAAATTCTAACACCTTAGTGTATAATTCGCAATTTAGGCAAACTCCATGTAATCTGTGAATTATAAAGCTCCTCAAACTTTAATAATTTATCCTTTCCAATCAACCTTAAATATTTACATCAAGTTCCTTCACTTAATGTAACACCATATAATCATACAACAAACTTTATACTTAATTTATATAACTCCCACCTTAGTTTATAAATCCATAACATCCCAATTATTCATTAATTCATGTGAATCATAAAACTCCTTAAGGTTTCTACTAACCTTTATACGTTAACATTAAGACTTTATTCTTAATGTTATACAATGAAATTCTCAACCTTATATTAATCTTCCGTCTTAATTCCCATAAATCTCGCCTATACCACATGATCATCAAATATTATATTCTTACCACCAAATATTTCTAATTTTACAATTACCTCCCAAATTCACATATCTTATAAGTCTAACTTCTCACTTAATTATATTCAAAGTTCCAACCCAAATTCTTTATAATTGACGAATAGACCCCTACTGGCCTATTCTGATTTTGACACTAATCTTTCCCATATTTACAAATTAACCCCACATCTTTTCATATACTTAATATTCACCACTAATCTTTCCTTAGTTCACACTTTCAACATTTTTTTCTCTCACTTGGTCAAAACCCTAAGTCCACCTAGGTTTGACCGATTTATGCTACCTTACTCCATATTTTCCAGAATTTATAATTTAACTCCCTAAACTTTCCAAACTCTCCAATTCACTAGAGCTGCCCAAAAAATTCCAAAACCGCGGTATCCGACCGAAACCGAAGTGAACCGTACCTGTTTTCAGGTTAACCGTACCGGTTTTTGTCGTATGGTTAACCGAACCGTGTAAATTGACTGGTTTCGGTTTTGGTAACGGTATTGAATTTTCCAAAACGGTTAACCGCATAGTTAACCGTGGTTAACCAATTATATGAACAATCAAAAACGTTAATGACTAATGCACACCTTATATAACAATTAATGCTAGCTATTGAGGGAATATACATATTATTATATTTTTTGTCACATATGTTTGATTTGTCAATCATGATTTAGGTGAATGATCAATGTTGTACTATAATATTAATGGGATGGGTATCATCAACAAAAAAAGTATACGGCTACAAGGCTAACCGATTAAACAGAACCAAACTAAAGGTTAGCCGGTCTAAACGGAATGGTAATGGAATTGAATTTTAGAAAACCGAATTAGATGGTTAACCGAATCCGGTTAACCGGTGTAAATGGAATGGTAATGGAATTGAATTTTAAAAAATCGAAGACCGGTTAACAGAAGCGGTTAACCGAATAAGGTGGTTAACCTACCATGGACAGCCCTACAATTCATCATAAACTTGTTCTAAGTCCAATTTTTAATCTTTTCTTTCTTCAACTTGGTCAACAACCTAACTACATCTAGGTTTGACCGTATTACACTGCATACACCTAAGTTTTCCAAAATTACAGTGGCCTACAAGTTTCCCAATCTTTACAATTTACTCCCAAATCGTACTTAAACTTGTATTTCTATTTCTAACCCAAATCAAACTCTTACTTTCATCGATGTTTTCACTAACATTCCTAATTTAAGTTTATTTACATTATCCAACCTATCCTTTAATCATATTAACACTAAAACATCCAATTAACTATTAATTACTTTTAAACCCAAATTTATCTTTAAACCTCAACCAAACACTTTCTAATTTTGTAGGTATTCTTCCACCAACGTTTTGAGTATTTTTAAGCAACCAAACAGCACTTTAACAACATATTTATACAAATGAAAATACCATAGCTTAGCAGGGGAAGGGCTGGTTTAGAGGTGAGCATTCAGTTTGGATATTCTAGGTTTATCCAAAAATCGAATTAACGAAATTTATTTTTTGGATTTTTTTATCGAATTTTCTAACCAAATTTAAAATTTCAGTTAACTGGATTATATTATCCCAATTATAATTTGGTTTGGATTTCGGTTTTGACTTTGTCTAATTCGGTTAAAAATAAAGTTAACAAATAGAATACAAATTATAAAAAATAAATTTCTAAAAATATTTGTTAAATAATATAAATATTTTATTTTGAATAAATAATTTAACTTGCTAAAAATAATATAAAAAGGTTAAGGTAAAATTTATGGTATTTAATTGGTTAAATTATGATTTTTAATTGCTATAAATTATGGTACTTAATTGGTACAAATTATGGTGCTTAATTGGTATAAATTAGTAGAAAAATTGGTATAAATTATGTATTTAAAACACTATATTTTGTTTATGGTGATGAATAATTTTAAAAAATCTAGGAAAATTTCACCAAATACCCTGAGGTTTGAGTGAATTTTACGAAATACCCCAGATGTTTCATTATCATACAAGATACCCCTGAGGTTTCATTTTCTTTACGAGATACCCCTTAGGTTTCTGAAATACCCCTAAAGTTTATGAAGTAATAAAAGAATTAAACATAACCTTTAAACACATTTATATAACTGAAATACCCCAAACCAAAGTATGCTAATTAAACATCAAGTTATGATGTAATAAGGCTAAAACATGCCTTAGAAAGTTTGGTAGACAATTTAAACCAAGGAAAACACAAGAAAATGTCATAAGGGCAATTTAAGCAAAAATGTGCTCTAAGCTTGGAGTGACTTTGATTAGCACCCAAATATCATTATAAGACCTTATTAACATGATAATGGACATTTTAAATCAATTACCAAAGAAAACCAAGCTCAAAAACAAGCTTAAACACAAAATGTGCTTTAAGACTCCTTAAAGTACCTTTTTGAGAAATTGTCTTAGAAAAGAGTTTTGAGTGGCTAAATGCCCATGATTTCACCTTAATCAACATGTGTACTAATTAGTATCACATTAGTATGCCTAAATCAATGAGAAACAAAAAATTTCACAAATTTGTGCACTAATTTGTGAATAGTGCCAAATAGTGCCTAGTTTAAGCTTTAGTCAACATAAGTCAATAAGATGGTCAACCAAGACCATAAATAACTCATTAATGAAGGGGGGCAGGTTTTTGACATGGTGAGTCACCATAAGTATCCAGCAACTAAAGGAAAAGAAGAGGAAATGAGAGAAAGTTACTATTTGCTTTTAAAAGGTAAAATATCTTACTTTTAGCCTACCTTTTCTCCTCTTCTTCATTCATTCTCTTCTTCCATGGTTTTCTTCATCTTCTCACCCTCTCAAACCATGAGAACCAGCTCCATACTTGCTCCACCTTGCTTTGTCCATAACTTGCTCATTTTAGCTCCAAATCAAAAATTAAGCATATATTTCTCTTAGTTAGACCAAGGCCTTGCTTCCTCTCTTTTCAAAAATTGAAAAGCTTCATTTTGGAGCCATGGGAAAACGCCATTGAAGGGGGAAAACTAGCTTGAGGTGTTCATTGTCTTCTCCATTCATTCAAGGTAAGAAAAACCAAGTTTCCATCACTTTTCCTTCATAACCGAAATTCATCTCTTCATGGGACCTTGTTTTATCTCTTGTTCTAGCTTGAGTCTATTCTCCAAAGACTTGAGGAGGTCTTGCCTTGCTTCATTATGAAAGTCCATTCCAAATTCCTAAGGCAAACATCCATTTTTGTGCATTAAGCAATTCTTGTAAACCTAGGAATGAATTCCATGAGTCTAGGCATGTTCCTTATCTTATTACATTAATTTAATGTTGGTTAGAAGGTTGGGAAGGGAACTAAAGTTCTTGGCTGAAATCTAAGCAAGGAAGTCAAAGGAGGAAAAATGAGGGAAAGGCTTGAAACATGAGGTAAATTGCTTGCCTTAATGTAAATTAGTCTCCTAAGGAATGGTGTTTATATAGATACCAAATGTAGCTTAAATCTTACATTATATATGAAATACCCCAAACCTTAGTATGTTGTTTAAACATTAATATATGGTATATTAAGACTAAAAAGAGTCTTAAAAACAGTAGTAAACAATTTAAACCATAGAAAACACAATTAAATACCTTAAGGTCAATATGGGCGAAAATGTGCTCTAAGCTTGGGATAGTCTTGGCTAAGACCTAATGAGCTTACCAAGACCTTATTTATATATTAATAAATATATTAAACCATTTTCCAAAGAAAACCAAGCTTGAAAACAAGTTAAAACACAAAATGTGCTTTAAGGAGTCTTAAAGCACATTTTTGAAAAATTGTCTAGTAAATGAGTTTTGAGTGGCTAAATGTCCATCATTACTCTTTAATTAACATGTGTACTACTTAGTATCATATTATGAAGTCTAAATCAATGGGAAATCAAAAATTTCACAAATATGTGCCTTGTTTTGGTGAATAGTAACCAAATTAAGCAAGTTTATAACATATGTCAATATAAGTGAGACAATCGGTCAACAAAGACTAAAATACCCCTTATTATAATATGGGGGCCGGTTTTCTTGATGACTCACCACACTTAAAAAAAATAAGCTAAGTAATGTAATAAAGTAGAAAGTACTATTTACTTTACTACTTAAATATCTGAACTAGCAAACTTATCTTCATTATCTTCTTTCCCTCTTCATTTCCCGCGCCTTCAACCTCTCTTCTACCTTCTCCATTCACGGTTTTGCTACAGCACCAACACCAACTTCCATTGCCATTTTCTCCTAGCTCCCTTTACCAAATCAAAAACAAAGACCACCATTCTCTTTGTCTAGCCAAGCTCTTCAATTCTGTCTTCTCAAAATTCCAAGAGCTCCATTTCGGTGCCAAGAGGAATCTCCATGGGAGGAGCTTGAGCTCATCTTTTTACATTTTATTGTTCTCCTTTGCTTCAAGTTAAGGAAACTCAAAGAAAAACTCCATTTCCTTCATGTTTTGATGTTAACCGAAAATCACCATTGATGGTGTTCTTTACCTTGCTTTGTTTTAGCTTCATTTGAATCTTCCAAGGGCTTGGTGGATTCCTCTCTTGTTACTTGTTCAAACTCTCTTCCATTCTCAAGGTAAAACAATCACCTTAATGTTTTAAGACAATATATGTAACTAGGGTTTACAATGAGATTACGCATGAAGCTTGAATACTCATTATATTGCTTGTATATTATTTAGAAGTTGACAAGCAATCCCAAGTCCTTGCCGATTTTAATCAAGGAAACAAGAAAGAAGTTTGTGAGGAAAAGAGGTAAATGTGCTAACCTAATGTAGTTTAAAGTCTTAGGAGAAATGAGCTTATGTTGCTTATTAAAACTACTTAAGGAGCCAATGGTGAATGACCTAGTAAATGTTCTCAAGGAGACTATTAAAGGGCATATGAGTTGTTGTATGTATTTTCAGGTCAAAGGTAAATATATTGTGGGAAATTCAGTGTTTAAGGTTTATGCATCTTAAAGGCCTAAGAGCCATGCTATTTAAGGGCCTAAGTGCCATGCAATTTAAATTATGCACTATATTGTGATGTAGTGTTGAATGGGTGAAGTTTTGTGTATAAGAATGTTCTTGGTGGATTTAAGTGTTCTTGGGTGTGTAATGGTAAAAATGATGTGTTTTGGTGTAATAAGATGTTAGTAGAACCCATGTCAAAAATTAGGTATTTTGTAAGAAGTTCTAGGTGTTTTAAATGAGTCTTAGTGAACTAGGAAGTGTTAGGTTGTTAGAAATGAATAAGTATTTTACTAAAGGAAATTTGGTTTGTAAGAAGAGATGCTTGGGAGATAATGTTGTAATGGAGAGGAAACATTTTGGTATAATGATTATCATAGGTATGAAACACCACTTATGAACCTAAGGAGAAAATATTAAGTGTTAGGAATTTTGGTAAGAAATGGGTAAGTGTTTAAGGAGATAGAAAATGGGTTTTATGGATGTTGTATGATGGTGTAAGTGTGTCAAATGATGTTAGAACACATTAGGAGGCTTGTGGAAAAGTTTGGAGAAGATTGGACAATTTTTGGGCATGTTCTGGTGTCGACCGACCCAGGGGCCGACCCAAGTTTGGGTCGGTCGGCCTCTGTAAGTCACCTGTGAATGGTTCTGGAACGGTCTGACCCAGGGGACTTGGGTCGGACATGGGTCGGTTGGGTGGGTTTTAAAAGACGAAAAAAAATTTTGGAGTGGTCCGACCAGAGGACTTGGGTCGGACGTGGGTCGGACGAAGTGGAATTTTCAAATCCGAGAAATTACTCGAAGGGACCGACCCAGTTGGTTGGGTCGGTCGGTGGGTCGGACTGACCCAAAACTTAAAAAAAAAATAGAAGAGAATATGACTTATGTAGTTAACCCTAGGAGGTATAATGAAGATGATCAAGGATAAGTTTGGGCATTAAAACATGTCATATAACCATGTAAAATACTTAGTAAAATTTGAAATTAAGTAAATTAATTAACCAATGTTATTAATCATGTATAGGAGTGGCCTACGGTGGAAACAAATCGAAGCAAGGACCAAGGTATGGTTTTCTTGCAGTCTGTTGCCTACCGGTTTACACCGGCTTGTGTGCCGTTTGTTTTTCTGTATGTTTATGACCTTGTAAGACTTAAGTCATGTAACGAGTTTACAGTTGTTTATATTATTGTGATGTTAAGGTGTGACTCATATCCCTTGTGTGTGTCTAACAGGACTTAACCACTTGTTGTGATTTGTTATTAAGTTCCAACAGTGAACTTCTAACGAGTGCTAACTGGGGTGTGAGGAATCCGGTTGTCCGGTCACGCGTGTATGTATAAGAGTAGATATCTGTATCAGATTCGACTCTTATAATGTTAAGGTTGTTCTCCTTTATTTGGCGTTCGATCTCCCGTTAGCTTCCTCCAAAGCTTACATATTCTGACTTATGATCGGTCTAGTGGGAACATGTGTTTGTGTGGTGTGTTCGGGTCACAATATCCGATCCATCTGTGCGTTAAGTTACTCATTCGACTAATAGAACGGTAATGAGTTTGTTAACAAGCTTAACATGAGGGTGAACCATTGTCTAGGCTTATGATGTCGACTAACCTTCTTGGTTTGTCATTATGGGAAGTGTACTCACTATGTATGTATTGTTGTGCTAAGCAATATTTCTTGCTATGCGATATATGTTGTTTGTGTAAAATCAATGCCATGTTATCATGATAATTAGTTGCGCGTATCCCGGTAGTCGATGGGCTGCGCGTTAACCATACCAGCCAAGGGTTGCTGACCCCCTCAGGGGCTCCATATTTATATTGCAGGATGAGGATCGAAGAAGCAGAGTGGCTGTAGATCTAGGTCATGTCATACTTTTGGTTATTTTGGATGATAGGCCCGGGATGTGCCTGTGCTCCCGTGGCGTTATGTTTTGGTTCCATTGTTACTACAGTGATGGTATATTGCCAGTTTACAGTGATGGAATGTAATTAAATACTCGGTATTATATATGATGTATTTATGGTTTTAGTTCTATGCTCGGGAGTCTGATCATCAGACCGGTACAATGTGAATGTATTCTGCCTTGTTAGCCACGTGGGTGGCTAACGGCGTGTAACACCGACCCGTTTAGTGTGTGGTTAGTTATTTAATTCCGCTGCGATTTCATATGGTTGCTAAGTGCGTAGTAGGGGTGTTACAATATAATGGGTTATATAACCTAGGAAAAAGAATCTAAACAAGCTTGTGAACTTGTGACTAAGGAGCCAATGGGAAATGAGTTAGTAGAATAAATTTAAGATGGATTTTAAGAGCATTATAACTACTATGAGATTGATGGGTGTAATTGCAGGTTGAAAGCTATTATATGTGGGAAATTCAGTGTTTAAGTTTAAGTCATTTAAGGGCCTAAGAGACATGTCATTTAAGAGCCTTAGTGCTATGCAATTTAAGATTATTGCACTATATTAAGTTTGTTATGAATGGGTTGATTTGGGTGAGAAATATGATGAGGAAAAGATTTGATATGTGTGAGATGATTGAATGGGAAAAACCATGCATTTGGGCATGATAATATACTAGAAGAGCTATGGCAAAATTTGAGTAGAAAACAAAGTGTTTAAGTGGTTGTTGTGGATTAATATGACCTAGGATTTACTAGGAGTCATTAAAAAAAGATTTGAGTGGAAATGAGTTAACTAAGGAGTTCTTGAGGTTTAGAATGACCTAGAGTTGCCTAGGAGGAATTAGAGGTTAGGGGGGTGTATTAAACACACCAAAATCAGGTTATGAGGAATGATAAGACTTGAGCAAAAATCTGGAGGAAATGGTGTGCAATGCTTTAAGATGATTTAGGTATGAACTTGAGAATATAACAATGAGCATTTCTGGGAAACTTGTGTAAGAGGTGAAGATGCTAGTGGTGGATTAATAAGGTTCTTGTTTTGATGGTAATGAGTGCACTTGGGTGATGGAAGAGAAGATTGTAAGAGAATGTTGGAAATTGTCAAGGAAAATGGCTAGGAATCTATAAGAGGGTATGATCATAAGAATGGTGAGTAATTTGAGTAAATGAGATGGGAATGTCTAAGGAGGGTGTAGCATAGTCAAGGTAAACGAAGAACAATGCTAAGGTGCTAAGAGGATGAAAAGAAATGTATATGGATGTTTAGGAGTTTAGGAATGATGTGTAACAAGTGTAAAGGAGAGAGATTTGTGCATGGAGATGCAAGATAACCTTGGAAGGTTTAGCAAAGGAAAGATGGATGAATGATGATGTTTGAGGAGTAGTTATATTGGTGGAAAGGAAACACTTTGGTTAGTTGAAGTCTTAGACAAAATTTACATGTTGGAAGTGTAAGGAATTAAGTTATAAGTGTTAAGGATTTAGTAAGAACATGAGTAAATGATCAAGGAGTTTGGAGGAGAATTGATCCATGAGTTAGGAGGATTTTCAGTGTTAAAATGGTGTTAGAACATGTGTTAATACACGGGGAAAGATTAGAAGAAGATTGGGAAAAAGAATAAGTGTGGAAAGAGATTCAAAACTGTAAAATTTGACAGTTTAAAGTGTGGTCTGGGACTTGGTCCTTGGATAAAGTCCCGGACCAGCACTAAAAACATGCCGAGAGTACACCCCAGGATTGGTCCGGGACCTTGGGTAAGTACCAAGTCCCGGACCATAGCTAAAATGTAGCCGAGAGTGAAGACACACATTGGTCCAGGACCTTAGGTCCAGACCATGTCCCGAACCAGGACAATTTACAAAGAAAATGTGTTTTTCTGGTGGTAAATGAAGGGGGATTGTTGGGTAATGTTATTATAAGGATGTTAATAGTTGTTTGGTGGAGTTTTAAGGCCATTGGAGGTGTGAACAAGTGTGAGTTAAAATGAGAAGTAAGTAACATAAGTGATTAAGTTTAAACTACAATGACTTAGTGGAATTTAGTTGGAAATCATTAGTAATTAATTAAGCTAGGTTAATTAAAAGTAATTAACCACCCAATTCGATCAATATTTTAGGGTTTGAGAATTTGGACTCCGGAGGAGAGTAAGCAACTGAACGACCAACGGTGAACGGTACAGTTCTTCTTGTGACCTGCTTGCTAACGAGGTGTCCCTCGGCTTGTGTGCTATTTGTTTATGTGTGCCGGCTAAACAAAATAAAGCATGCAACTGGAATATTGTGTTTATTGTATCGTTGTGTGATGTTTGAAAACTAACACAACTTACCGTGAGAACTTACTAACTAATGTTTGTAAAGAATTGTGTGAGACTTCTACTAACTGGAACTTGGGGGGAGTGAGGAATCTAGGACTGACTCCGGTCATGCATGTTAAGGTAAGGGGGTCGGTATCTTGATCATATCCGACTTCCGCTTAAGGACTTGTCTTCGGACTTGTCGCCTAGGGTCGGTTGTCGCCTAGGGTCGGTGCGGTAGGATCACCTAAATCCTAAATTATAAGATGAGTTGTTTATTCAACCAACGGAGTTAATAGCTCATTGGCTAGGGATGCTTTTGACCCGACAAAAATAAACATTGAGATAAGATACAACCATTTCTATTTTAAGAACGGTTTGTATTCTAAGACTGAGATAAGCTACAACCATTTCTATTTAAAGAGTGGTTTGTTTTCTAAGACTAAGATAAGAACTAATGTAACACCCCCAAACACTGGCCTAGGAGTTAGGGGTATCACACGCCGCGTATTATTACATAATGACGCAAGGCTCTAATAAACGAACTTAAACAAGTACCAAACAAGGCCCAAAACGAATACTTGCATAAAAGTATAACAAAGAGATGTTGAAACATCCCAAAAGTCATTACAGAACCCATCAAACGAATATCCAAAAGCGGAAGCTAACTGAAGAGGCCCAAAGGCTCAAAATCAAATAAAATGTCTCAAAAGAATTCAAATAACGAAACAAACTAAGCTCCAGAGCTGAGCAAGTGACCTTCGCCGATCAATCTGCAATGTTAGATAGAGTAGGGGAATGAGCAAACAACTATGCCCAGTAGATGACAAACTTCATCAACCAGCATGCTCAAAACATTTTACAGAATATTATCAAATTAGAAGGAAACGAAGGAATCCACAAGCATGACAGAAAACAGAAGCAGAAGTCCATGCAACAAAGGACTAAACAGAGTCAGAAGCAGACAGAATCAGAAAACAGAGCGGGACACTAGTTAATCACAGCATACAGACAGAACGAGCAACCAGCTCGTGAACAGAACGAGGAAACCTCACTCGTAAACAGAACAGGTGGAACACCTGTGAACAGAACGGGGAACATCACCCGTGAACAGAAGGATCCTACATAGCGCGCTACGAGACAGCGAGACCAGCCATCCAAAGGTTCAGACACAGAGATAACTAGGTCCCAAAACAAAAGCTTAAAACAATTAAGCATATGTGCACCAAAGGCACCAGAAAGCACTTAGACGGCTTGGAAATCAGAAGGGGAATCCAACCCCGCAAACGGAGCTCAAACGAGCAAGTTATGGTCAAAACAGAGCCATGTCCGAACTTGTGTCCGGACATCAATGTTCGGACATAGGTCGAACCTTAAAACAGAAGCAGAGACAGTGGTGTCCGAACATCAAAGATCGGACTGATGTTCGGACACCCTTCGGAAATCAGATACGTGCAGAGTCCGAACTTGTGTCCGGACATCCATGTTCGGACACAAGTCGAGGCAAAATCAGAGAATACAGAAGGTTGTGTTCGAACTTCAAAGCTCGGACGGAAGTTCGGACACAGTAAAACTTCAGAAAATTTAAAATGCAACGATGCATGTCCGAACTTCCAAGGTCAGACGGAAGTTCGGACACGACGAAAAACACAGTGAACAGAGGCGATTTTCACACAAACAGAGGCACCAAAACAATGTCAAAACATTATAAGTTAGCAGAAAACAACCTTGGGGGTTTGTAAGAGTTAAAACGGCATTAAACAGACAGTTCACAATCACAATTTCAAGACAAAACACAACTCGAATCAGAACCGGAATGAAACTCCCCAAGGCTGAACACACAAGCCGAATCCATAAGCCACCTACCTCGATAATCAGCAGACGAAAACCAATCTGAACAGCAGAGCCAACCAACGAACAGAATTCCCGAATGCAGTACGACAATACACCCGAACAACGCAACTGAAGAATAGACCGAAATCAGAACCAAATTCCCAAATCAGAAACTGCCATCGCAAACGAATTCACAATTCGTACCTGAATCTAACAGCAAAGGAACCACAGAGGAGAGTCCGAACACGGCCATGCAGAAGAATTGAAGATTCTGACAGCAGATTGCAGAAACCTAAATCAGAACGGGGGAAGGTTTCCCAAATGCAGAATTGAACGAGAATAGACTACGCTCTTACCTTATACTAAAACCAGATTCCAGAACGAGGTAGAATCTACAGCAGAATTCCAAGAGGAGCCACAATCCACAGCACTTGAGAGAATGAGCAGCACGTAACTTTTGAGAGAGAGAACAGAGAATGGAGCGCACTAACGGTTTCCAAATGAGCGAGGGTTAGAACGTGATTGAGAGTGAGGGGAATTAAGGAAATAACTTTACTGATTTAATTACCTATCAGTAATTAGAAGGGGGATGGAAAATGACCCATTAGTCCTCGCCTTTAATTAAAAGGACTCCCATGTCCTGAAGGATTAAATAACTCATTTAATCAGCTTGTAACAAGATAGAATACAAAGGAAATTCTGAAATAAACTTTGGGTTATAACATCACCTCCCCCTTAAAAGAATTTCGTCCTCGAAATTAAACGTACCTACTGCTCGAAGAGGGCGGGGAACTTAGAACGCACTTCACTTTCGACCTCCCAGGTCGCCTCTTCCTCGGACTGACCCGACCACTGCACCTTCACCAAGGGCATGGTCTTACTCCTGAGCTTACGAATATCTCGAGCTAGGATCCTCGAAGGAATTGCCTCGAACGTGAAGTCCTCCCTCAACTGAAGCGGACTGAAGTCAATCACATGCGACGGGCCTGGAATATACTTCCTCAGCATAGACACATGGAAGACACTATGAACTCCAGCCAACGACAGTGGCAAAGCTAAACGATAGGCAACCGGTCCGATCCTCTCCAGGATCTCAAAAGGACCCACAAAGCGAGGGCTAAGCTTGCCTCTCTTCCCAAACCGAACAACTCCTCGAACTGGAGAAACCTTCAGATACACATGGTCGCCCACCTCAAACTCTAGAGGTCGTCTCCTCTGATCGGCGTAGCTCTTCTGACGACTCTGAGCCACAAGCAAGCGCTCTCTGATAGACTGAATTTTGCCCACAGCATCCTAAACTAAGTCCGGACCAATAACTGCTCTCTCCTTCAGATCATCCCAACAGATGGGTGATCTGCACCTCCTGCCATACAAAGCCTCAAACGGGGCCATCCCGATACTAGTCTGGAAGCTATTATTGTACGCGAACTCTATCAGCGCCACGTGCTGATCCCAGCTGCCTCCAAAGTCAAGCACACATGCTATGAGCATGTCCTACAGGACCTGATTCGTCCTCTCTGTCTGCCCATCCGACTGAGGATGATACGCTGAGCTGAATGACAACTTCGTCCCCATAGCCTGATGTAAACTCTTCCAGAATCTAGATACGAAGCGCAGGTCTCTATCAGACACTATAGAAGCAGGAACTCCATGCAGACGCACTATCTCATCCATATATAACTACGCCAAGCGATGCAAACTGAAAGTCTTCCTGACATGCAAGAAGTGGGTGCTCTTCGTGAGCCTGTCCACTATCACCCAAACTGCATCAAACCCCCTCGGAGTCTTAGGCAGCCCCATGACAAAATCCATACCGACGCTCTCCCACTTCCACTCCGGAACGGGAAAGGCTGACAAGGCACAACCATCAGTTCTCTAAGGCTCGCTTTGACCTGCTGACAGGTTCGACATCTGGATACAAGTCAGAAATATCCCTCTCATGTTACTCCACCAGAACGTCTCCCGAAGGTCCCGGTACATCTTCACACCACCTGGGTGTACCGAGTACGGGGCCTCCATGAGCCTCCTGCATGATCTCACGTCTCAAAGCGTCGTCTGCCGGCACACAAACACGGTCTCTGAACCTCAAGCAGCCATCCTCGAAACTCTGAATCAAACTCCTGACCGGAAGAGATACCTCTCTGATCTTACACAAACGACATCGAGCTCCTAACTGGCCTTGATCCGGTCGATCAAGTAGGCTGAATCTGCAAACGCTGCTAACATCCCAGATCTCTCTGGACGGACGACCCAGATACCCATACACTGCAACTCGAGAGCAGACCTCTGCACCCCAGACAAAGCACAGACGGCCCCAGACGGACCCCTCCTACTAAGCGCATCAGCAACCACCTTCGCCCTACCCGGGTGGTAGAGGATCTCCAGATCATAATCATGTAGCAACTCCAGCCACCTCCTCTGCCTTAAGTTCAACTCCTTCTGAGTGAACAGATACTTGAGGCTCTTGTGGTCTGTATACACCTTGCATGCCGCTCCATACAGGTAGTGCCTCCAAATCTTTAACGCAAAGACCACAGCAGCCAGCTCCAGGTCGTGGGTCGGATAGTTCTTCTCATATGGCTTCAACTGACGAGAGCCATATGCTACTACATTCCCATGCTGCATCAGAACACACCCAAGTCCCTTATGGGACGCATCGCAGAAAACCTCTAGTCCGTCACTACCCTCTGGAAGGGTCAGAATCGGCGCAGATGTCAACCTCTTCTTCAGCTCCTGAAAGCACTGTGCTCGCACAACTACTGGCCTCGCTCCCCTTCAAACTTCACATCCTTCTGCAGCAGACGAGTCAAAGGAATCACGAGCTTGGAGAAGCCCTCCACAAACTTACGATAGTAGCCCGCTAGTCCAAGGAAGCTATGAATCTCTCCAACATTAGTAGGCCTGGCCCACTCAGTAATAGCTCTAATCTTCTCCGGATCTACGGAGATACCATCCTTGGAGACAACGTGTCCCAAGAATACCACCTGATCCAACCAGAACTCGCACTTCTTCAGCTTCGCAAACAGCTCCTTCTCCCTCAGAGTCTGGAGAACAGTCCTCAAATGCCCCTCGTGCTCCTCAGCACTCTTGGAATACACCAAGATATCATCTATAAACACCACGACGAACTGGTCTAGAAAGGGCTTGAACACCCGGTTCGTCATGTCCATAAACATAGAAGGCGCATTCGTCAAACCGAATGGCATCACTAGGAACTCGTAATGTCCGTAACGAGTCCTGAAGGCGGACTTAGGCACGTCGTTTGCCTTAATCCTCAGCTGATGATAACCAGACCTCAGATCGATCTTCGAAAACACCTTAGCTCCTACTAACTGGTCGAACAAATCATCTATGCACGGGAAAGGGTACCTATTCTTAATGGTAACCTTGTTGAGCTCCCTGTAGTCAATGCACAAACGCATGCTACCGTCCTTCTTCTTAACAAATAACACTGGCGCTCCCCAAGGCGACACACTAGGGCGAATGAAACCCTTGTCCTACAACTCCTGCAACTGAACCTTCAACTCCTTGAGCTCAGCAGGCGCCATGCGGTATGGGGCCTTAGAAATGGGCTGAGTCTCAGGTGCGAGCTCGATCGATAACTCCACCTCTCTAACAGGGGGAAGCCCAGGTACGTCATCCTGGAACACATCTGGGAAGTCTCTGACCACTGGAATCTCCTCCAACTTCGCATCCTTGCGAACCTTAGGGATGTAACACAGATATCCCTGGCATCCCTTCCTCAGAAATCGAAACGCCTGCATAGCTGATATGACTGGCGGCGAGCACGGGAGTCCATTCCCTGCTACAACTAGGTGAGGCTGACCCGGCTCCTCAAAAGTGACTCTCAAAGCAGCACAATCAATGTGGGCATGGTGCGCAGCAAGCCAATCCATGCCCAGAATCACATCAAAAGTAGTCATCTCCATCGGAATGAGGTTAGCACACAGAGTCCTATCTCTGACTAACACAGGACTATCTTTACAGACAGAATTCAAAAGCATAGAAGAGTCCCTAACCAATGGACTATGCACACATAACTCAACACCCAGAGGCACAACAGGCAAACCGAGCTCACCCACTAACTCAGCAGAAATAAAAGAGTGGGTGGCTCCAGAGTCAAACAAGCAGAAAACAGAACGAGAAGACAGCTGGAGAATACCTGTGACAACTCTGTCAGTCGATCGGTCTCTCTCTCCAGCCATCGCATACACTCTGGCCTAGCCCTGGGGCTTCTTCTGCTCAGCCCGGTCTCGATCTCTAGATCCAGATGCAGATCCTCCAGCTCAACCTCCAGAGCTACCCCTGCTCCTCTCAGCCTGAGGGCAGTCAGCTATCCTGTGCTCCAGGGATCCACACTTGAAGCAGGCTCCAGACTTCCTGTAGTCGTCCTGGCCTCGATGAAACTTGCCGCAGACCTGGCACTTCGGAGCGGGAGCTGACAAAGACGAACCACCTCTATCTCTCGAACGGTCTCCAGCTCGGTCTCTAGTAGACTGCTTCTTCTAAGAAGCAGACTGATCCCTCTTATCACTCTCGTCGGACCGCTGCTTCCTCTTCTGGTCCTTCCCTCCAGACTGGCGGCCCCTCAAATCAGCCTCTACCAACAGGGCGACATCAGCAACGTCCCTGAAGGTCTTGTGACGCAGCGGCGTCACAGCAGAGCGAATATCCGGCCTCAAGCCGCTCTCAAACTTCCTGGCCTTCCTATGCTCATCTGGCTCAGGTGCAAACTTAGACAGGCTGATGAACTTCCTGACATACTCCTCCACACCCATATCGCGCCCCTGGCAAAGCCTATTATACTCCAAGATGCGCTGGTCCTTATAGACGTCGGGGTAGAACTGCTTGTTGAACTCCCCGGTGAACTGCTCCCACGTCCAAGGCTGTGGGAACTTCCCCATCACAGACCTCCACCACTCCTTGGCTTCGGCCTTGAAAAGAAAGGTGGCGAAGTCCACCTTCTGCTCCTCCTCAGAGCCCATAACACGCAGCAAATCCTCCACCTCTGACAGCCAATGACTGGCCTCCTGGGGATCTCCTGCCCCGTCGAACGATGACGGCTTCAGCTTCATGAACTCCTGAAGTGCCTTCACATTCCGGCCTCCAGCATCCGCCCCAGCTGGGCCTGCTCCGCCAGCTGGTCCTCCTCCAGCTGGTCCACCCCCCGCAGCCATGGTCTGCATGAGCTACGTCATGAACTGCTGAACAGCATCAGCAACGTTCCCTGGGGCCCTTCTTGGCGGCATTCTGAAAGTCCAACAGCAGTCAATTAGACTCAGACACTAACACTAATGTTTTTGACTGACTGGCTAAATAAAAATCCCAGCAGATTAGAACCCAGAGCTCTGATACCACTAAATGTAACAGCCCTAAACACTGGCCTAGGAGTTAGGGGTGTCACACGCCGCGTATTATTACATAATGACGCAAGGCTCTAATAAACAAACTTAAACAAGTACCAAACAAGGCCCAAAACGAATACTTGCATAAAAGTATAACAAAGAGATGTTGAAACATCCCAAAAGTCATTACAGAACCCACCAAACGAATATCCAAAAGCGGAAGCTAACTGAAGAGGCCCAAAGGCTCAAAATCAAATACAAATGTCTCAAAAGAATTCAAATAACGAAACAAACTAAGCTCCAAAGCTGAGCAAGTGACCTTCGCCGATCAATCTGCAATGTTAGATAGAGTAGGGGAATGAGCAAACAACTATGCCCAGTAGATGACAAACTTCATCAACCAGCATGCTCAAAACATTTTACAGAATATTATCAAATCAGAAGGAAACGAAGGAATCCACAAGCATGACAGAAAATAGAAGCAGACGTCCATGCAACAAAGGACTAAACAGAGTCAGAAGCAGACAGAATCAGAAAACAGAGCGGGACACTAGTTAATCACAACATACAGACAGAACGAGCAACCAGCTCGTGAACAGAACGAGGAAACCTCACTCATAAACAGAACAGGTGGAACACCTGTGAACAGAACGGGGAACATCACCCGTGAACAGAAGGATCCTACATAGCGCGCTACGAGACAGCGACACCAGCCATCCAAAGGTTCAGACACAGAGATAACTAGTTCCCAAAACAGAAGCTTAAAACAATTAAGCATATTTGCACCAAAGGCACCAGAAAGCACTTAGACAGCTTGGAAATCAAAAGGGGAATCCAACCCCGCAAACGGAAGTCAAAACGGAGCTCAAACGAGCAAGTTATGGTCAAAACAGAGCCATGTCTGAACTTGTGTCCGGACATCAATGTTCGGACACAGGTCGAACCTTAAAACAGAAGCAGAGACAGAGGTGTCCGAACATCAAATATCGGACTGATGTTCGGACGCCCTTCGGAAATCAGATACGCGCAGAGTCCGAACTTGTGTCCGGACATCCATGTTCGGACACAAGTCGAGGCAAAATCAGAGAATACAGAAGGCTGTGTCCGAACTTCAAAGCTCGGACGGAAGTTCAGACACAGTAAAACTTCAGAAAATTTAAAACGCAACGATGCATGTCCGAACTTCCAAGGTCGGACGGAAGTTCGGACACGACGAAAAACACAGTGAACAGAGGCGATTTTCACACAAACAGAGGCACCAAAACAATGTCAAAACATTATAAGTTAGCAGAAAACAACCTTGGGGGTTTGTAAGAGTTAAAACGGCATTAAACAGACAGTTCACAATCACAATTTCAAGACAAAACACAACTCGAATCAGAACCGGAACGAAACTCCCCAAGGCTGAACACACAAGTAGAATCCATAAGCCACCTACCTCGATAATCAGCAGACGGAAACCAATCTGAACAGCAGAGCCAACCAATGAACAGAATTCCCGAATGCAGAATGACAATACACCCGAACAACGCAACTGAAGAATAGACCAAAATCAGAACCAAATTCCCAAATCAGAAACTGCCATCGCAAACGAATTCACAATTCGTACCTGAATCTAACAGCAAAGGAACCACAGAGGAGAGTCTGAACACGGCCACGCAGAAGGATTGAAGATTCTGACAGCAGATTGCAGAAACCTAAATCAGAACGGGGGAAGGTTTCCCAAATGCAGAATTGAACGAGAATAGACTACGCTCTTACCTTATACTGAAACCGGTTTCCAGAACGAGGTAGAATCCACAGCAGAATTCCAAGAGGAGCCACAATCCACAGCACTTGAGAGGATGAGCAGCACGTAACTTTTCAGAGAGAGAACAGATAAGGGAGCGCACTAACGGTTTCCAAATGAGCGAGGGTTAGAACGTGATTGAGAGTGAGGGAAATTAAGGAAATAACTTTACTGATTTAATTACCTATCAGTAATTAGAAGGGGGACGGAAAATGACCCATTAGTCCTCGCCTTTAATTAAAAGGACTCCCATGTCCTGAAGGATTAAATAACTCATTTAATCAGCTTGTAACAAGATAGAATACAAAGGAAATTCTGAAATAAACTTTGGGTTATAACAACTAAGATTGAGGTAAGATAAGGTTGGACTGAGATTAAGAGGAAACTTAATTTAAGGAGTTAAATAATTGACTCACTAATTAAGGGAACGCATTTGAGTCGTTCATTGTGTTTGAACTTTGATTGTTCATATTTGGCTTGTTGATTATTGAACCTTCTATTATGTTGTGCATCTAATCAACCTCCATGCTATCGACAATTAGTCGTCATAGCCACGTTAGCTTGGGGGCCATGAGAGGATCGTACCAGAAATTTTGCTGACCCCCTTCGGGGGCTGTTTTTATTTCGCAGGTGAACGTCAGAAGGTGATCGTCGTGAGAGTAAGATGGGGTAGATGTTTTACGGGTTTAAGTGTGACCTACGAGTTGTGCATGTACTCTCGTATGGTAATTTGAGTTAGTAAGTTGTATAGGATGTGAGGAGATTGTAAGGTTGATATGTATTTGATTAAGACTTGTAAGTACTAATGTTCGGTATATTCGGGTCCATCAGACCGTAGCTAGATCTTGGAGTATTTAGTATGCCTAGTTAGTCACGTAGGTGACTAACGGCGGTAACACCAACTGTTGTAAGGATTCCGCTGTAATGTTGAGTTAAGTAAATGGAGGATTACGAGATTACTACATATTTATGAGTTGGGGTGTTACAATAACTAAAAATTTATAATTTTTGGTTGAATTTAAGGGTCATGGTGTGTACTAACTAACAAAACCACCAAATCTATAAGGGAATTGCAAAAACAGAGCGTTCCAGCCTTCGCAAATGGGGTATTTTCCCCCCAGGACTCAATTCTGGATGTCCGGAACCATATTCCAGACGTCAGGAACAAGCAGTGCTTGGGGGGTGTTCCAGTTCGGCCCCCAAAATGGTGCGTTCCGGACGTCCGGAATGACCCCCGGAACCACTGTACAACACACACACCAATTTTGTTCTTGCTCTTAAATCTTTGTTACAACTCCGTTTTCACCTCTGTTTGTTCCTACACACTCCTCTCTTCATCCTCTACCACATTAAAGTGGGAAATCTAAGAATATAATGTTTTGGGTCAGATTAATTGGGAACAATTTAAAGGAGAAGACCATAACGTGAATTAAGTGCACCAATGTCATGAGGGAATTAAACAACATACTCATCTAGTCACAATGATTAGAAAAGTATACTAATCACTTAAAATACAAGGAATACACCATATCACAAGGGTATAGACCTTATAACAAGGCAACTACAAAAGTTACAACCTAACACATGAAATAAGTCATAATGTACAACTTATGACTTCTTAATATTAAAAAGTCACCAAATGACCAACATACCCACCCACCCCCCCCCCCCCAAATATCTAATGAGGTTGTCCATGCTTGGATGGAATTCAAAAGGCAGCTCGTCTTTTCAAGGAAGGAAGCTTCCTAAGTTAAAAAGGAAGATTTTTACATGGGAACCCCAACTCACACACTTTTTTACTCTCTCACCACCTCTCATCTTTTCTCCCCATTCTCTTACAATTTCTCCTCCTCTCACCTGAACTACTAAGCCTTCACCATCTTCTCTAGCACTCACCATTTCAATTCTTGAAGTTCTAGAGCAAAGTTAGGAGAAAACCAACTCCAAGAGCATAAGGTAAGCTCTTAAGGCATATCATCTATCAATCTCTTCCTCTTTTCAATACCTATCAAACGAGTTAACCTTTAGCTCATTCCCACCACTAATATAGGCCAAGTTCACCTTGCAAGAGAGGGTACAAATCGGATGAAACAAGTTATTTTGGAGTAAGGAAAGACAAAGTCATTCCTTAAGGTAAAATGTGCTCTAAACTTCCATCTCTCTTTTGGAAAATTAAATGGCTGAACCCTATGGATGTTTCCACTCATCTTATTCCTCTTATCATGCCAGAACTTTGGCTGTCCCTAACCCCTTATGAAGTGGCCGAAAACTCCATAAAATCAACCTTCAAGGAGTTCTTCAGGGGTAAGTTTTAACTAGACCTTTCCAAGTACCTAAACCTGATTATAAATTTGGTTTTAGAGGAGAACTAACTCCCCTTATACTGTCCAAATATAGGGCCGAAATCACCTTGGAAAGCCCTTGAAAACCGAAGGTAAAAATCACCTTCTTATGGCTTATTTTCATACTTTAAGATTCTACCTATGTTATGCAGTTCCTAGAGCTCATCCATGTCTTAAATTCCATGTCAAAACCACACCTGAAAGTTGAGGAAAACTTCCCCAAATTGTCGTGAGCAAGAAAAAAGGATTCATGTGGGAAAAAGTCATTTTTCAAGGGTAAGAATAACCCTAAACCTTGGTTAATCACCAACTAAGCTTTATATTAGTTTAGAATTCTGATATATCACTATATTTAAATGTAGAACCGTGATTGTTGTGTAGGAAGTCAAACTTTGAGCGCCCAATTTGAAGGTAAACTCTTAAAACAAAATTTTATGCTCTAAGGCAATTTATTGTGTTTAGCCAATCAAGGCCGAGAGTTGGGTGGGATAAATGGTCAAATTTGAACCTAAAATATCTAGGTAAAAATATAGATAACTTTGGTTAGTCACTTACATAAATTAATGACATAATTTTCAAACATAAGACATTTTGGCTAAATGTGCAAATACCATAAAAATCTTGGTATGCAGCAGTAAGGCCGTGAGTGTTATGCATTTTTAAGACCATTTAAGGGTAATTTTAAGTTACTATATGGTTGTAATAAGGCCATGCCATTAGGCCAAGTATAGGAAAGTTTAAGTCTTTTTAATGCTTTAAGTTTTAAGGATTTGGGTAGCTTCTAGTGGATGAGTAAACTTACTATAAAAAAAGGATTATTTTAAGTGTTAAAACACCTAAGGAAGTTTGGATGAAAATACCTAAGGATTAGGTGATGTTAAGTTGGAAAAAGATGTGAAAAATGGCATATAAAGGTGTTATGGAACTTAAGGAAAGTAATAGTGAGTTTAAGAGTGTTATGTGAGTATAATACTGTAACTAAACAATATTGGGAATGTTTAAGTGTGACATAGCAGAAAATTAGACCTTAAAAGGATTTAAGATGTCGAATGTAAGTTATACAAAAGTTAAAGGCTAAATGGAATGTCTTGGAAAAGGATAGGGGAAAACCCATAATTATAGAGAAAATCTGGTCAAGGCATAAACTTGGAGGTCAACCTTGATTAGGGAATAAATGTTGTCCAAGTTTCGGTGAATAAATAATTGAATTAGCAATGTTAATGAAGATTAGAAGTTAAATGTACATTCTATAAACTTGAGGGGTTAAAGTGCATTTTATAAAAGTATAGGTGTTGTTATGCAATTAAAAATAGCCTAAAGGTTTGTTCTGACCTTTTGGAAGAAGTTGGGTTGATTTTGGAATTATATAATTAGTTATTGTATAACATAAAGTTTAAGGATGAGATTGTAACAATTTCATAACAAGTGGGGTCAAAGTGTAAATTCTAAAAGATTTAGGTGAGTGGAATAATTTTGGAACAGCAAGGGGGACTTTTTGGAATATTAGTAAAGAGTTTTTAAAACTTTAGGTTATAATTATGCAAGGTAGAAAGGTTATGTGAAATACCCCAAACCTTGATAAGTTGTTTAAATGTCAAAACATGGTATTTAAAGGCTAAAAAGTGCCTTAGACACATCAGTGGACAATTTAAACCGTAGTAAAACACAATAAAGCACTAAGACACAGCTTGAGCAAAAACATGCTCTAAGCTTGGAGTGAACTTGGTTGGGACCCAAAAGACCTACCAAGACTTGGTGATATTCAATTATGATTTAATAAGGCTAATTAAGTCCTTAGGAAACTTTGGTAGACAGTTAAACCAAATAAAACACAAGAAAATACCTTTGTCAATAAGAGCAAAAATGTGCTCTAAGCTTGGGATAAATTTGTATAAGACCTAAAGGACATACCTATACCTTATAAATATGTTAATGAACATATTAAACCAATTACCAAAGAAAACCAAGCTTGAAAACAAGTTAAAACACAAAATGTGCTTTAAGGAGTCTTAAAGCACATTTTTGAAAATTTGTCTTGTAAATGAGTTTTGAATGGCTAAATGTCCATCATTACTCTTTAATTAACATGTGTACTACTTAGTATCACATTAGCAAGTCTAAATCAATGGGAAATCAAAAATTTCACAAATACGTGCCTTGTTTTGTGAATAGTAACCAAAATATGCTAGTTTATGACATAAGTCAATATAAGTAAGTTAGTTGGTCAACAAAGACCATGATGTGCCCTAGTATGTAAAGGGGGCCGGTTTTCATGTGTGACTCACCACACTTGACCAATCAAATGAACAAGAAAAGTAATAAAGCATGGTTACTATTTACTTTTGGCATAAATATCTCCAAAAGCAAGTTTCTTCCTCATTTCCTTCCTTCCTTCTCATTTCACACGGTCTCCAAACTCCTCCTCCCTTCTCCTTCAGTGATGCTACAGCACAAACACCATCTTCAAGCTTTGAACCCTTATATCTCCTTGCTCCCTTTGCCAAATCAAATTCTAAGACCATATTTGTCTTAGTTAGGCCAAGCTCTACACTTCTCTCTTTTCAAACCTTCAAGAACTCCATTTCGGTGCCATGGAGATTCACCATTGAAGGAGCTTGAGCTCATATTTTCATGCCATGTTATTCTCCTTTGCTTCAAGGTAAGGAAAAACCAAAGAAAACAACATTTCCTTCATTTTTATTACATGTCCGAAAATTCACCATTAATGGTGTCTTCTCTTGTTCTTTCATAGCTCCATTTCAATCCTTAAAGGAAAAGGAGGAGTCCTCTCTTGATGCTTATTCAAGCTCTCTTTTGTTTCCAAGGTAAAACAACTATCCTAATGTGCAAAGACAATATATAACCTAGGGTTTGTAAATGAGTTTAAGCATGAAGCTTGAATGCTCATTGGTTCTACTTGTGTATTGATTATAACATTGACATGTAGCCAAGTACTCTTGTCGATTTCCAAACAAGGAAGAACAAGAGTGTGCAAGTAAAAATCTTGAAGAAAAGAGGTAAACAAACTATCTCAATGTAGTTTAAATGCCTAGGAAAAATGAGCTTGATTTGCTTAATAAAATACCTAAGGAGCCAATGGGAAAAGAGCTAGTGAATTGTTCTTAAGGAGATTATTAAAGGGCATATGTGATGTTGAGTGTATTTGCAGGTTAAAGGCAATATATTATGTGGGAAATTCAGTGTTTAAGGTTTATGCAATTTAAGGGCCTAAGAGCCATGTTATTTAAGGGCCTAAGTGCCAAGCAATTTAAGTTTATGCACTATATTGTGATGTAGTGTAAATTTGGTGAAGTGTTGTGTGTGAGAAAGTTCTTGATGGATTTAGGTGTTCTTGAATGTTTAAATGGTGAAAAACAATGTGTTTTGGTATGACATTGTGCTAGGAGAACCTATGGCAAAATTTGGGTAATGTATAAGAAGTTTTAGGTGCTTAAATGAGTTTTGGTGAACTAGGAAATGTGAGGAATGAATGAATGTTTACTAGGGAAGAAAAACTTGTATTAAGGTGTTATATAGTGCTACGAGGAATTAAGCACTATCTTGAAGTTCTAGGAATTCAATGAGTGCTTTTGAGGATGTATTAAAGTCTTGGAGAAGTTTGTTTAAGGTTTAGGAATGTTGATATACAAGAAGGAAATGATGTTTAGGTAAGATGTGGAAAAGGAGATTTAGTTAGTAAGAAAGGATGTTTGGGAGATGATGTTATGATGGTAAGGAAACATTCTTGGCATAGTGGTTATCATAGGTATGAAACACCACTTGGAGAAACTAAGGAGAAAACATTATAAGTGTTAGGAATTTTGGTAAGCAAAGAGTAAGTGTTTAAGGAGTTATAAATGAGTTTTTATGGATGTTATATGAAGGGTTAAATGTGCCAAATGATGTTAGAACACCTTAGGAGGCTTGAGGAAAAGTTGGGAAGAAGTTTGACAAGTTTGGAAAGTCCTGGTGTGTCGACCCAGGGTGGGTCGGACGGCCCCTGTTAATTCACTCGTTGATGTTTCTGGAATGGTCCGACCCAGAGGACTTGGGTCGGACATGGGTCGAACGGGAGGATTTGAAAGATGGAAAAAGTTTCTGGAACGGGCCGACCCAGTTTGTGGGTCGGACGGTGGGTCGGACGTCCCAAAACATGTAAAAAAAACAAGTGTGGTTTAAGTAGTAAACCCTAGTGGGTATAATGATGACAACCAAGTGTGAGTTTAAACAAAATAAAACATGTTATTCAATCGTGTAAAGTGTTTAGTAAACTGGAACTTAATAAGTAATTAACCGACATTGTCAATCATGTCTAGGAGCTACGTTTGGCGGGACTCGTACGCAACAAGGACCAAGGTATGGTTTTCTTGCAACCTGTGTCCTACCGGATTACACCGGCTTGTATGCCAATGTGTTTTTTTGTATGTTTGCCATGTTGTAAGATAAAACATGTAATAAGTTTACAGTAATTCATTTATGTGGCGTGTTCAACTCCGATACCATTTAACCTCGGAAGTGTTAAACCTTAGTTAACTGAGTCTAGGAGCACATGAGAGTTCGGTATTCGGATTAAACGACCCGAACCATGGGACGTTCTAACCACGGCTATGCGTGTGTTAATTATGTGATTTTGTGTGTGTATGTAAGGACCTCCTCGTATGTGTAACCCAGTTGTAATACTGTATGATGTGTGGATGTGATAGACTCCATATTGGGGTTCTAACTAATATCTAAAAGTATGTACTAACAGGGGTGAGGAATCCGGTTCGGCCGGTCGCGCGTTGTTTGGGAGTGGGTATTCTTTTTAGCCTTACCCTCCTCTCTATTATGTTTGTTTCCCTCACGGGTTATGATCTCCCATTATCTTACTCCAAAGCTTAGCTATTCTGACTTATGATTGGCTTAGGGGGAACATGTGTTTGTGTGGTGTGTTCGGGTCACAAAACCCGAACCATCTTAACTTAAGTTACTCGTCTGACTATTAGGACGGTAATGAGTGTTGTATAACGAGTTTATCATGAGGGTGACATCATTCTCTAGGCTCACTAGTGAATTAACTATGTTTGGGTCGGTTCCTAAGAGAATCATTCCCATTATGATGTGTTATTGTTGTACTGCAATTCCCATTGCGATGTTATGTTATGTGCACATTGAAACGTGAAAAGTGTTGTTATGTGGTGTATGTTATATGTTGTAAAGTGTGGAGTATGTGGATCATGGATATGAATCCCAGTTTATGATAAGAGGCGTTTAGGGATAACCCGATTAATGGGTAAGTGTCGTCTATTAAGGAAGTAGCTCCATTAGAGGATAAACACTCTAGGGTTAATGAACACCATGAGTGACTTATCAAGTAGGGATGTGTTATCTGTTTGTTGAGCCCATTGTGGGGAATTTTATGTGTTGTGTGTTTATAGTTTACATGCATGATTCAACTATAATCAACCGCATGCTAAGACGACAATTAGTTGTGCGTGGCTCGGTAGCATGCGGGCTGCGGGATTACCATACCAGCAAAGGTGCTGAGCCCCTGGGGGGCCACCCTTTCTCTTCTTTTTCCTATTTCAGGTACAAGGAGCTGGAAGCGGTTCAAGAGTAGGACGGGGTAGTCGTTTGTACATGGGTAATCATTTAAGTTATATATGTACAGTAGGTGTAGTAAGACCGAAATTGTTATCGGCATTCGTTTGTGAATACTCGGTACAGTTGAAAGGTGTATGTTGTTTCTATTGTTAATGAAGGGTCAGTAATGTGTAGTCGCTCAGGAATCTAGTCCATCAGACCGGTACAATGTATATGTAATAGCCTTGTTAGCCACGTGGGTGGTTAACGGCGTGTAACACCAACGAGTTAAGTAATGTGATGAAGCTTGTTTTCCGCTGCAGTTTGTTATTAAGTGCGTAAGTGTTGGATGGGGTGTTACATTATGACATATACTATAATGAAAGATTGTAAGTTGTAAAATAAGGTGGGGTGAAATTGTAAATTATGAAAGATGAAGGGTATATGCAAAAATATACAGAACCTTGGATGAGTTGTTCAATATGATACCACGTGTCATTATGTGATATTAAAGATTGGGTTAAAATACTACCTAAGAAAAGTTAGTATAAAGTTTAAATAACTATGTAATAACCTTTGTGTGTAAGGAATAATTGGAGTGTTACACTTATATAAATATAAGTGGTAACTTAAAGTATGTTGGAAGAAGAATTTACATATTAAGTGAGGGGCTTAGTATGCGAGAGGAATATATTATCAGATATTAGACAATTAAAAGTCTAAGATAATTATATGAGGAAGTATATAAGGGAGTTACATAATGGATTGTAAGTAATGCAGACTTGGATGATTAAATCAAGTCAACTACATTGATTTAGTCAACTCAATGGACCAACTCTTGAGTAAGAAAATACTTAGGAGAATTGTATAACATAATATCAAGTTGTACATGTAATATAGTGACAATGCTATAAAAAAACTATATCTAATGTAGTACGTGTGAATATATGTAAGTATATACATATATGTATAACAAACCTATAATAAAGATGATAAGTTATTAGGAGATGATGTCCTAAGTTTGAAATGTAGAACATGTACTAACACACGCACTGTAACAATGTCATTAATACGGGGATTTAAACATTGACGAACTCATAAGAAAGATGAGACTTACAAACGTAATAAACAGTATAAGGTCAACTATATATAACATATAGTAACAAGCAATACATATATATTGATACATATATCCAATCTTAAATGTATATATGTATAACAATAAACCTATGTTTAAGGAAATAGGTTTTTAAGACTATACCATAGGTTGTAAGACATACATCAATGTCATTACTACATGAACTAAAACATTGACATAACTAATCCTGAACCATTTCAAAAACCGATTAACAAATGACTAGTTAATCACGAGATTAAGTGTCGGGAGTTAGCTTTTATTTGGAACTACTGAATTGAACTTTGACCATAGGATATTAATACATTATGTGATTTGTATTCCAGATTGTTAGAACTTTGAGGATTGTCGGACGAGCGTGATACGTCACGCTAGTGTATATTATGGTGAAAAGTATGTTATTGTGTGATCCGATAGTTCCTGAGGATTTCTTCGGGTTTGGATATTTATGTGCTTACTTGCCTAAGAGCGATATGTGTGTTTGCATGTATGTGTTAAATAATATGTTTTAGTTGTTCGCTTATCTCGCAACATTTTATTGTGCACGAATGTCCACTGGACTCAACCTACACATGTATTGTAACACCCCTACCGGTAATCACACCATTATCTCCTAACCTGTCTTAATTACTAACAACAATGCAGCGGAAATTCAAACTACAACCGGGGGTGAAACAATGCCGTTAGTCACCCACGTGACTAACAAGGCCAATCCAACTCAAATACAACAATCAAATACATTATCGGTCTGATGGGTCTTATACCGAGTACACTATACAAATCATACTTCCATTACTTAATCAAATCTAAACCAAATACAACTTCAATCCCATATTATACAATACAACTTCAATTACATTCCATACCGAGTATCTACAATTCCCAAGTCTATCCATGACCTTTCGGTCTTACAATACCATGATACATAAATACAATTCCTTCACAACTACCCATATCAATAACAACCCCGTCCTACTCTCGATCGGTTGACGGCTTCGTTGTACCTGGAAAATAAAAACATCGCCCCAAGGGGCTCAGCTTACGCTGCATATGACTTCCGCATACCCCGCGTACTAGCGAGGGTACGCCGACTAATTGGTCGAGAGCATGCGGTTCATTTTATTTCAAACAGCATGCAAGACAACAATACATTATATATGTATGTCAACACAATCAAGTTCATCATTGAACACAAACACTAACACACATATAAGGGGTTAGTTTAGTTTGTCACATACCTAGGCTTGAGGGTTTCTATCTCTCTAAGCCTTACTCACTTGCTCATTGCCTTACCCACTCTCTTGGGTACTCTTACTCACAATTTCACAAGATCTACAATGCTCAACCTAATTCTCAAGTCCTCAAGCCTCTCAAGTCACATCTCAATTTTCGATACTCACATACTCAATTCGATACTCAATACTCAAGTTCCCAATTCAATACTCAATACTCAAGGCATCTTTTAAGTCTTAGCCACGACCTCCGGGAAGGGTCATACGCAAGACCCACCACCAGGCTCACAAATGCAAAAGGAGCTATGCATTTAGTTCCTCAAGTTCACAAATGTCCAGTTCTCTACCGGACTACTCAAATTCCCAAAACTCCACTCTCGAAGTCATTTCACAATCACAAGGATCAGCCTAGAGGTATCTCTCTCGATAACATCTATTGGCTTAGAGAATTCTCAATGTCTGGTATTCTAAGATTTAGGGTTTTACCCAACTTATGGAATACTCTCGTGTTCGTGACATTGTTCATTTCAGTCGGTTCCTCTCATTGGGGTTCGACTATGTCTCTAAGGGGTTTGGTGATTCCTTACCATGCTTTAGTTTACTCAAGGTTCGTATTTCGAACAACTTTCCAATCCTCTAGTTAGAGGTTACTCATATACTTCCACTAATATTTATCGTGTGGATTAAGTCGTTTCGGTTCTCTAACCGTTATTGGAAGGTTGCTACTCCCGTATGTTTTCTCGCGTGCTGGTGCGTTCGTAGGTTTATGTTACCGTGTATTGGTTCGATAGTTGTAGGATGTTTCCTCATTTTATTAGTTCACAACTTGACTCTTTCTACGAGTCTCTACCAACCAAGAGTCAACTATGAGTCACACTACCATACACAATCAAAATCAAGCAATTCATTCACAAACACCCATTTCATGAATTATACCAACTTCAGTTCACAATACAAGCCAACAAACAACAATACCATACAAGCACTAAAAGTGCACACAATCCGATTCGTGCATTTATCTTGTTAGGTGATCACACAATCAAACAAGCACACAAATCGGGGTAACCAAGTTAGGATACAGAGCATGAGGAAATCATACCTTACACCATGGTTTTACTTTACCGGGCGTTCTCATGTTCCTCGGTTCACACTCGTTCCTCAAATCTTACTCTTGATTCACTGATAATATTTTAGACATCTTCATTAATTTAACACACTACGGTATGTAGACTAGTACTGTAACACCCCATCCGATAATTCCTCTAACCACGGTCTAGCCGTCACGAACACTAAATTAATCGCAGCGGAAAAACACCTAACTACCGAGGGTGATACAATACCGATAACCACCCATATGGTTACCGGGTCTAAACTACTACAATTACAATCCCGGTCTGATAAAAGAAATACTAGCTTAATTGACATAATTTACAACACTTGATTACCGAGTACTAAGTGTATATACATCAAGGCTCACAACCCGTCAAAAGAATACGAGTTAACTGTTACTCGACTACGCCATGTTTCCTCCTAACAAAAGCAACAAGTGTACCACATAGTACACCGACTATACTAGGGCTGCAAGCCCGTGTACAACTCGGTACACCGCCCCATCTACTACTAACTATCAAAAGCATAACATCCCGGTCTTCATGACTATCAACCGTCTCGTGTACCTGTAAGAATAAGAAAAATGGTGCCCCAAGGGGCTCAGCTAAAGCTGCATATGGTAATCGTATACCCCGCGTACTAGCGAGGGTACGCCAACTACTTGGTCGCCAACATGCGGTTTATTATTATTCAAACAAGCATGCTATTAATAACAACATTATAATCATGTATAAACAATACCCTCACATAGAGCATATCAAAACAATGGGAACCACCCAGTTATGCACACATTGGTCACTGAGGCCTCGAGACTCTCTCCTCAAGATCACACCTCTTCACATGTTAGCCAATTTCTCATCCGGGTTAGGCGGATGTTCAAACTCTTATCTCAAGATCATATGTCTCGCACAAGGCATGATCACACTTAACCATTATTTATCTCTTGAAATAATTACTCAGTTAAGTCGGGTGACCTCCGGGCAGAGATGAGGCATACACACCCCAACTCACCACCGGCTTTAGGTTGGCTTACTTCCCCGGGCTGTGACCTTACGGTTCGGAACCATGGTGGGAAGGTTAGGCCAGAACTCGGTAAGCAATCTCTCTTGCTTCCTCATTCTCACGCATGGCCAACACTCTATCGGTCTCCTCACAACTTCAGTTACCATTTCCAAGTTAGGTAAGTCAGAAGGTTAGTGTGTTAGTGAGTCATCTCAAACACAAGAATTCTTCTCATTCAAACATTTCATGAATTATACAAACTAGTCTTTCAAGACATAGTTCATTGGGTGCAAAGACAAGCACAATATATAAGGAATTACCATTAAACATATTCATGCATTTAATCTTGATTAGGTGATTGCACATAAACACACAAACACAACAAATCAGAGTAACCAAGTTAGGATACAGGGCATGAGAAAACCATACCGTTCACCGTCGTATCTTGCCCGTGGACTCACTCTCTCGGAGTCCAACTAATCGGGTCCTATAACATACATTTATTCGGGAGGTCAATTAACCATAATTAACCTAACTCGTTACTCCACTAATGTTTCCCGTATTTTACTTACTTAGTCATTACGTTTCAAGCTTAACTCACACAAGTTCATGTTTCACATTTTTCCTTAATCTTATTTAAGCCCTTAATGACCCTCACATGTCATTATTTAAGTCCTAATTAACTTGTAATATCATTACCAATCCATTCCCTAGCTTAAACCCCACTTAAAACTCTTTTTTTTCATTTCTGGTCTGGTCTGGGACTTCATACGGGACTTAAGTCCCGGACCAGAATGGTAGTGCACTCTCGGCTTGAAAATCACATGTGGTCCGGGACTTGGGCATGGACTTAAGTCCCGGACCAAGCTGGTTGTGAAGTCTCGGGGGTAAAATCAGGGGTGGTCCGGGACTTGGTCCTGGACCTAAGTCCCGGACCCTGCTACAGATTTTACAATTTTGACAGTTTCTAACTCTGTTCAAGGTCCTCTCTTAGCCCATTGATTAACCAATCTTCACCAACTAAAATCTTCATGTTTTAGCACCTAATTACCCACTTAAACCACCTTAAATCAATCACTAAGTACACTCACCATTCTTGTTAATTTCACTTAGATTCTTTTACACTTACAAACTAGTTCTTCTCTTGTTTTCTATACGACTTGTAATAGATTTTGGTTTCTTCTTTAAACCATTCAAACCTCACTTACTAATGCCATACCTAACTCTCAAATGACATTATTTTGCTCCTAACACATCTTTCTTTTTAGTTAGGTTCTTCAAAACATTAACCACCCATCTTAACCTTCTTAAGCATCCTAGTTTCTTCTTCTAAAACAGAACACTCAAACTATCCTTCCCTAGGCAAATTTTGACAGCAACTACTTACTTCTCTATGCATTTTCACCACACTATAAAAGCTCACAACACTCTTCTACCACCTGTTTGGTATAAGCATTAACAACACATCAAAATCCCATTTGCTCACATATGTAAACTAACCTAGCTTCTAGTTTATTTACACCCTCATACACATTAAAACATTCCCTTTCAACTATCCATATTGTAGTACCATGACTACACAAGCTCAAAGTTATTTATACCACACCAACATAGGTTTCACAAAGGAAATAAAACAAACGCAAGGTAAGCTCTTTACCTTGTTTACTTTCAGTTTTCACTCCTCTTCTTCCTTTCTCTTGTTCCCTCTTTCTCTTCTTGTTTTCCACACCACACAAGGATTATGGATTGCTAGCTACAACCACATCCCATCACACACATACAACAAACCAATTCAATTTCTCTTCACACAACCTAATATCTTAAAGAGATAGTCCTCAAAGTTTAGTTTAGATTTTACCTTAGAGAAACCAAATGGATGGCTTGGCAATCAATTGGAGGAGTTTCCAACACCATAAAAAAACAAGAGGGTCCGACTGAAATGAGACGGGTTTTCAATCGTGAGGGAAAAATCTCACAAATGGTAAGAATAAGCTTGAAATGGCCTAAACACATGCTTATTATTACCTTAAGGCATCAAGGAGAAGAAGGAGGGTTAGAATCAACTCTTCAAGCTTCAAAAGCTCCAACGTCCATGGAAGTGAAGATTGAGGAATCAAGACTTGGTTGGGTGCAAATCGAAGCTCTCACCGAGAGGAGTCTAACGGTATAAATTTCGAGTGATTTGGTGGAGAAATGAACAAGATAGAGGTTAGACAAGGTGAGGGCTTATGCTGTTGTAGTCGCGAGTTACAGAGGAGGAAGGAGAAGTTTGCAAAGCTCTGGAGCAAATTGTGAAATGAAGAAAGGAGAAGGTGAGAGGGTAAGTAATTTAAGTTACTTTTTACTTTATACTATTTGCTTTATTCATTTATTTGTCTTATTATTACTTAATAGCTAGCAAGCTATTAATGGGTGTATGCTTATTAATTAAAACCGGCCCACATTAATTAATAGCCCCGGTCGTTTTTCGTCTTTTCGAATTAAACGTGTTTCGTCTCCCGGTTCCGACACTATTCATTTACCGAATCCATTTTCCAGAATTTTGTCGTTTAATTAATTTTAATAACTCTAGACCCACACAACGGTTTAATTATAGATATTTAACTAACTATAATTATTACGAGTTAATTAAACCCGTTTAAAACACGTTTTCCCCGGTTTCTCGAAAAATGCGTTTTAAAGCTCGTTTACGTTTTTAACTCGTTTTACGAATCCGTTTTCTTCGGGAATCGTTCCTACATATTTATTTAGGACTAATTAAGCTTTTAAATATTTCATTAGCCTAATTAATCACTATTTTTAATCCCGGGGTATTTCAACCTACCCCCCTTAAGGAACTTTGCCCTCAAAGTTAGTCAAAGTCGGTGGATTAACAGCTTCAATCATTTGACAAGTCAATTGTCAAAATCACACTTAACACAATACACAATTAGTACACATACAGATGTCATATCTGTCAAACAAGTTCACAAAACAAATCTCACACATATATTCATAGCAACATGCACATACACACATTGTGCAAACAAGCACCATCCATGCAAGCAATACACTGCAAGCACTATCAACACTACAACCAATACCCTGGTTGTCACACTGTGTCAAACAAAATGTAAACATATACATACAAGCAAAGCTATCCCGAAGCAATGCTAAAACAAAATGATCCTACCCCCCTTAAAAGGGGTACGTCCCGTACCCTCACGACACTAGACAATCTAGTCTACAAACAGTGTCGGATGCTTCGCCCTCATGGCGTCCTCTAATTCCCAAGTAGCCTCCTCGGCGTCGTGGTTCTACCACAAGACCTTGACCATCCACACAGACTTGTTGCGGGTGTCTCTCGTCTTGGTGTCAAGGATGCGCAAAGGGGTCTCGACGTACCTCATCGTCGGCTCAAGGGATATGTGATCAGGCTCTAAGACATGAGATGGATCGGCTATATACTTCTTGAGCTGTGAAACATGAAAGACATCATGAACACGACCCAAGTCTGCAGGTAACGCTAACCTGTAAGCTACAGCTCCAATCCTTTCTGTGATCGTATAAGGCCCAACGTATTTCGAGCTCAACTTGCCTTTCTGGCCGAATCGGAACACACCCTTCATCGGTGATGTAACACCCCTCTCCACAATCAAGTAATAATCTCTCACGTAGCAATAAATAAAACGTCTCACAGCGGAAAATAAATAACAATTACAAAACTCACTCGGGTGTCACCGGCCATTACTCGCCCATGCGAGCAATGAAGCCAAACTACATCCAACTTCCAACATATACAAACTGCTAACCGCCGTGATAATGAGAAAACTCCTATACATCATTCTAAGTCCATAAACCATAAACAGCGACAAGTGAGCGTCTACCCAAACCTGAATACACATAACCTTACCATAGTACCATACACCATCTTCTTTGCTATACCAAACAACCTCCATGTGCGGTAATTTAAGCAGACTCTAATTACCCTGCTCCCGCACCTCGGCTCCGGCGCTGACCAACAACCTGCATGAGTGTAGTATCAGCGATAGACGCTGAGTATGCCGGGCCTGGACCCTAATGGTCACTTGTCATTTTAACCATCTTGTTATTAGATTAGTTTCATGCTTTTCCATTTTACAGATATACTCAATACTGTAATAAACATGTATAATATACATAATCAACCATCCATCCAAAAACCCACAATCATTCATTTAATATCTCATACAATATTTATATATCGAACGTATCGAGTAAAAACAATATAATGTACAATGTACAATCGTCGTAGCGTTCACCATCCTTAATTAATTCAACTTAACCTGGCCTTCAAGGCCCCATCCGTATGTACAATGTACATTCGCCGTGGTGTACAGTTTTCATATTTAATTTACCTTAGCCTTGTAGGCACCATCCAATCATGTTTAATTATTAATACCAGTTGGGCGTCATGTTAGGACAACCCGATAACCTCGCCATGGACAGTAGTCCTCCCGTACACACAAAGGTGCTCATTTCGCCAGAGGTCCGGAGGCCCCTGACTCTCTTATGTCTCGTAAGACGTCCATATAAAGGCCGTAGCCACCTGATCCACGATCCAGTTTGGGCTCGTTGGATATAACTTGGAGCGGAATCCAATTAGGAAACCCCTCAGTGATCACAAATACGCAACCAAGTAGTTCGTAAACTACCGGGATTCCTCACCTCAACTCATACCATCTCTCTCTCATAATGTTGAAGATCTGCTCTTAGTCTTATGGAGAATAATTATTAGTTAGCTGCCCAATGGGTCTCACGCATACCTTGGAGTAATCTAGGTTATATTCATGTTCGAGATCCATGCTCTAGAGACCGACAATGTCGTGACTCATACCTAAGTGTTTTTCTTAGGTTACCACATACTTAATATTAATACTATGGTATTATATCAAGTAACCGTCATGTCATCACAATAACGTATATGTATGTTTATATAAGTCGATCTATAGTCGACGTAGTGTTAGTCTCGTAGGACGTTCGTGCATAAATAAGTAATGCAGTAACACTTAATCACATACATGTAACCACACACATAACACACAAGTTATATCAACCAAATCCGAGCCCAAGGAGCAACCTTAGGTCAACTCGGATCAAACCCCTTTACATAACGTTCACCCTGATCGTATTACGGTGGAGTATGAATCAGCAAGATCCTATGCTCCGTGTAGTCCACTTGCTCGTCAAGCGTCTTGTCAGAAGTATAATGTAAATGGTATTAAAACTATAAGTCAGTCTCCATGACTAACTACATCCGGTATTTCCGAATAATAAGTAACCCCGACAACTCACCCCTGTTTTCTACAGTTGTTTGTTACGGGTTTCTCTAAACCGGTCGGCTTGTTACTTTAAAACTCGTATGTCAAAACATTTCAACTGCTAAGTTAAATTCCTTATATTTCTTTTAATCTTATCCACCATCAAGTTTAGGTACATAACCTATAGTTGCATGTATGCATGCATGATTATATTGTATTATGTTCCTTTTCATATTGTATCATTCTCCCACCATCCATTATAATACAATGTATTATATAATCCATTTATCTTTAGCAAATAATATTTGCATCCAAAACTCTTAACTTATAGTTCGTAACTATTATTATTTTTAAATAACCACCACCATTATATTATATGGTTTCCAACCATAATATATATCCATCCTTATATACATTATTCTTGTGTATGTATATATTTACCACGTAGGTAATTCCCATGAGTTTAATAAACTCTTATATTTTATGTTACTTTTTATCATCTTTTATTAGATGATTATTCTCATTAGTTGTATTATATTATACAACTTATATTAAGATTGTTACCCTAATATTATGTAACATTTTATGTTGTATATTTACTACTCCTAAGGTTTATTCAATAAATACCTTAGTTTATAAATCCCATTTATTTATAGTTTGTCACATTCTTTTATGTGAGTACCGTTCCTTATATTAATTCCATCGAAACCATATCATTGTTATAACATTTATAACATTATAGACCTTAGTCTAAAATTCATTTTCCAACTCTTATTAACTCGGTATAGCCCTTGAATTTATTTAAATTCCATTTTGACCACATAACATTTTGTAATGTTATACCATACACTAATATCATACTATGTGATATTTTTATTCCCTTTTACTTATACTTTTTGTAACACCCCAACTCAATCCAAATGTGGTCTCGTAACTTAACAGCATATATATATACATGTCACAGCGGAATTCTTTACACTCCAGGACCTTGCCACGGTCTGACTACAGAATATACCGAACAATAGTGCATTACAACCTTAACCAAATACATAATCTTCTTACAATCCTCTCACATCCTATACATCTTACTAACTCAATTGCCATACGAGTGTACATGCACAACTCGTAGGCCACACTTAACCATTAACACTTGTACTCCTTCTTACTCTCGCGACGGCCGCCTCCTGATGTTCACCTGTGTAGTAAAAACAGCCCCCAAAGGGGGTCAGCACGAATGCTGGTACGATCCCCTCATGGCCCCCAAGCTAACGTGGCTACGACGACTAATTGTCAATAGCATGGAGGTTGATTAGATGCACAATATAATAGTAAGTGCAGTAAACAACAACTCAGATATGAACAATCGAAGTTCACACACAATGAACGACTTGAATGCGTTCCCTGAATTAGTGAGTTAATTATTTAACTCCTTAAGTAATGTTCCCTCTTAATCTTAGTCCATCCCTATCTCACCTCAATCTTAATCTTATCTTAATCTTAGAAACAACCATCCTTTAATAAGGAGTGGATGTCGCTTATCTTAATCTTAATTATACAAACCATCCTTTAAAGAGGAATGGTTGCAACTCATCTTAACCTTACCTTAATCTTAAATTTAACAATACAAACCATCCTTTAAAAAGGAATGGTTGCAACTTATCTTAACCTTACCTTAATCTTAATCTTAACTTAAACTCAATATACAAACCGTTCCAGGAAGGGAATGGTTGTAGCTTAATTCGAACCTGGGATTTAGGTGATCCCACCGCACCATCTTAATGCCACCTACTCTGGAGGGAGTCCAGCGCAGCTGAGCCGGCAACCGGCCCTAGGCTACAAGTCCGAAGACAAGTCCTTAAGCGGAGGGCGGATCTGATTCAGATACCGTCCCCCTTTTTCCTTAGCATGCATGACCGGAGATCGGTCCCGGGTTTCCTCACTCAAGTTCCAGTTAGTAGTAGTCTCAAGACCATGTTTGTTGGTTAACCTCTTTCGGTTTATATCGTCCCATATTAGGGAGTGTTCCTTATTCTCACTCATTTCCTTACTAAACGTTGGTTAGTAAGTTCTCACGATATGTTGTGTTAGTTTTCAAACATCACACAACAATACAATAATCATAATATTCTGGTTGCATGCTTTATCTTGTTTAGTGAGCACACAAAACAAATAGCACACAAGCCGAGGGACACCTCGTTAGCAAGCAGGTCACAAGAGAACTGTACCGTTCACCGTTGGCCGTTCGGTTGCTTAATCTCTTCCGGAGTCCAATTCCAAGTCCTAAAACATTCATTCAATTTTAGGTTGTTAATCACTTAACTCAATTCAACTTACTTATCTTACTTAACTTACTTAACCCTTAATGATTCCAACCTAACACCTCTTAAGTCTTACAACTTAATCTTACAAACTTAATCTTAAACTTTTAAGTTTATTCTTAACTTAATCCCGTAGGTCTTTATACCTCTAATCATCATTGCCCCCTTAATGGGGTACCATTAATACCACGAAACTCTCTTAGGGTTTCCTTCTTTTTTTTTAAGTCTTAAGGGTCGAACGACCCACCGACCGACCCAACCCCTGGGTCGGTCCGTCCCAGAAACTTTTCCGTCTTTTGAAACCCATCCGTCTAACCAGAGCTAGACCGACCGACCCAAACCCCTGGGTCGGTCCATTACAGAACCCATTTCCTACGTTAAATTTTTGCCCGACCGACCCAAAGCTAAGCCGACCGACCAAACCCTCTGGGTCGGTCCAGTCCAGAGACATTCTGGCTGGCTCAACATGGCCCGACCGACCCAAAACTGGGTCGGACCCTGGGTCGGTCCACTACAGATTTTTCTCTTAAATTGCTCTTTCAATTCCAAACTCTTACACAAGTGTCTTAATAGGTCCAACACCATCTTGGCACTTTAAACCCACTTTATAACCTCCACCAAACTCATTAAAACAACTTCCAAAGATCTTCTCAAACATTTACTCAATTCTTACAAAGCTCCCAACACTTAGCACTTATTTTCTTACATTTCTCACATGCATTTTGCCTAAAACTTCAATTAACCAAAGTGTTTCTTTTCAACCCATATAACTCCTCCTTAACATCATTGCACTCCATCTTTGCTTGTTAAACCTTCTAAGGTCATCTTGCATGTCCATGCACAATTCCTCTTCTTTTCACTTGTTACTCATCACTCTTAAACTCTTAAGCTTGCTTATACAATTCTTTCCATTACCTTAATACCTTGACATGGTTCTTCATCTACCCTGACCATGTAACACCCTCCTTAGACATTTCCACCTCTTTTGTGCATCTTACTCACCATTCTCATGATCATACATCCTCATACGTTTCTAGTCATTTTCCTTGACGACTTACAACCTCCTCCTACAATTTTCACTTCCATTACCCAAGTCCACACATTACCATTTGAAGAATCCTACTGTGCGTGAGACTAGAACAGACAGAATACGATGATGATAAACGAACACTGTAACTCAGATTATCACTCAGAACACGTATCAAAGTCGATACAAGATTGACACGTAGTATGTTCACCACACTACCTATACACGAGATCTAAACTCTCAACACGTTAAGAGAACAATCCTCTCTTAAAACCTCACACGGAAAATATGCTTCTCAGTACGAATGATGTTTCAGTACTAAACTAATCTTTCTCATGTAAACATCTCTCCTCAAGACTTATGCGGCGCTTTTTCTTTTGTTTTCACAACTCTCTCTAATGCTTTCTTCCCCCTCAAAACCTACCGTAACCCTAGAGTTACAATCCCATATATAGATTCCGATACCATTAATTACAACTCATAAATCATAGATATTATTTATCTTTAATAGATAGATAAAAAGCCGTTTAAGATATTCTTCCTGCTTAGATTATTTCCTCGGTTATGGACTGGCGCGTGGATTTCTTTATTTCTTCTTCACGCTCATCAGTCTGAAGCTGAGTTTGCCGATCAAAATACATCAACAATTTCCCCCTTTTTGATGCGGCAAACTGTTGAAGTCTTGAACCTCTTGCATTAATTCCCCCTGAATCTTGTAATGCCATAGCTTCGCAAGAAAGTCCCATCTACTGTTGGTATTCCCCCTTAATCTCACATCTTTTTCTGCTTGCCCTGTACTTAGTGTAAAACTCACAACCTTTTGTGCATTAAATGTGATATGACAGCAAGTAAAAGAATAAAGAGACAAATAACCGAACATAATCTCTACATATGTGATTCGCATCATAAACCCACTTGTACCAAGTATCAACAGACAGAGTAATGGAGATTCAGTTCGAGAATTTTTAAAAAAATATACTAGCCGTAAGCACAACACAAGTATAAACCTGCACCACTGTTTGTGCATAAACCCATTTGTTAAAGACTTCCTAATACACTTCCCCCTTTTGCCACATCAAAAAGAGACAAAAGATAGCAGATATTGTAATGAGCAAGAAGGGGAGGGGTAGGATGCAATCCAACTGAAAAAAATACTAAAATTTATCAGATTGTTCAGATGTTGAGTTATCCGCCGACATCAAGAAATTAAGTTTGTCCTCCAGAATCTGCAGCCGGTCCAGTAAGCGCTTCTCCATTGCCATCATTGAGTCGAGGACTGACTGGATCAGAGAGGCGGTGGAGGGAAGTGCATGGCCAGTCTTCTCCTCATGTTGCCCTGTTTGTTTGAATTGCCAGCCTGACGATGTCAATTCCAAGCCCATCTTGGAGAGTGTTGCGACAGCTAGATAGTTAGTGGGTTGAGCAGTGAAGAAATAAGCATCATCTTTAACAAGATTGAAATGACGAAGAACCTTTGTAAGCCAGAAGGGGTAAGGAATGGAGGGCTTGGAGCTATTCACAATTAACCGCAAGTGAGATATGATGAGTCTTGGCAAGGAGAGATGAATCTTTTTATCTAAGCACCACATCAATCCTAAATCCACGGGTGTGACCTTATCACGCATATCAGAGCGTGGGAGTAATGTCTGATAAGCAAGCAAATGGAGTAACCTTGGTAATACATCTAGGTCTCTCTGTGGATAGTGCTTCAGTCTAGAACTAGCACGAGTCAGGCCAAAGTGTTGCACAACGTCAGAGTGCGGTGCGACATCCACCTTCTGAGTATTAAACTCAGCTAAACCATCGAGAGGGACATCAAGAATCATAGCAAGCCATGCAGGAGAGATTATCATTTTTATTCCAGCCACCTCAGTCTTAAACTCGTATGGTGAAACGAATTCTAAATTTAGAACAAACGGAAAGAGTAACTCTGGGTAGTAGGTGGTTTCAGAATTAAATAATTTGTCCCAACCTTGAAATTTAACAATTTCCACCAACGATTCCAGCGAGTTCTTGCCTAACCAATCGCAATCAACCAATTTTCCAGGAAGAATATCGGATTCAAGCATCGAACGATTAAAAATGGGTTTCTGTGGAAAGGTACGACCTGGGTTTTGCGACCGTTCTTGATGAAACTCCTTGACCTTGGATGCAAAAGGACGACGTGGCACAGACTTCAGCCTCTTCGACGATCGCTGTTGAACTACTGGAGAATCACCCTCTTGCGCTTTGGGTTCACCGAGGAAGCATCGTCGACTCCCGGAGCGGCTTTCTTTGCAGGTGTGCGCAACCGACGACGTGTTTTAGCCAGAGGAATGTCGTCCTCAGTAGGAACAGCAGAGGAATCTTCATCGCTGACAATAGTGGTTTCTTTTGGAGTTGGAGATTTTGCGTCGGGTGAGGGTTTTGAGATGGAATCGGGGACGATTGTTTGTTGGCTATAATGCTCCGGTTTTTCAGTAGCAAGAGGAACAGCATTCTCATAAATGAGTTGTTCGAAAGAATCCATGGCTGAAGGAAGAAGGAAGGGGAAAATTTTCAAGAACGAAGCTCGAGAAGAGCAAGAGTTGGCACTGTTTAAGAGACTTCGGGAGGTGTAACCAAGTGAGTAAGCAGTAGATGTTTTAAGTATGCTGAGAATGGGAGAGAAATAGAATAAAAATTTGTGTGGGGTTTTTTTATTCAAAAATTAAAGCTAAACTCCTCCGTTTGAAAATAAACACAGTTGAGAGATCTAGACTGAGTCTTTCAGAATAAAACCTTTAGAAGATTAGGAAGATGAGCACATTTATCTACAAAGATATCACCCAGCATACATTAGGAAATAATGACTCCAGTCTCCTGATATTAAAAATTCCTTCAGTGAACATACCACAAGCAGGGCATGTGGATAATTTGAGTGAATAAGCCTGTGCACAATCATAACTTCCTTTGAAACGACAAGAGGTGAGAAGTATAATCATATTCCATTATACCTTTCATCACCACAGACTCATACTCACAGCTGTGAAAGACATTATTTGTGTTATTTAGTAAACAACACCTTGACTTTTTCTCTCCATCCATGTAGCGACTTTGGGTCAACTTGTCCAGAGTAATTACCCTTAGAAAGTTAGATGATGAAGCATCCTTGAAGACTTAATTATCGAATGAAAGAGGCCAAATACGTGTTGTTTGTGCTGTGAGCAGAGGAATCTCTTGCCTTGTTTGTTCCATTGTATTATAAAGCCACTGTGATGTTATAGCATTTAGTTTTATGCATACCCCAACATGATGCTTGTGAGACACATTCAGGAGATTTATACGAAAGAGGAGAAAGATGCATACATCCAATTAATGTATATTCGGAAGACATGCTGAAGTAAATAACATACTCATCTTAATAACCTTCATAACGTTGTATCCATAAAAGACTTGGTATAGAATACTATCATCCATGTGGAACAATCAGAGATGTTTAGAGTAAAAAAAAATAAAACAAACCCACAACCGAACAAAATAAAAGAAAATTAACAAAAACAAAACATCTGATCTATCTCTCACTTGGTATCTACCATGCCAATCTCAAAACGAAGTCGCTCAAAAGTCTCTCTTGGTAAGGGCTTGGTGAATATATCGGCCAACTGTTTTTCTGTGGGACAATGAACGAGAATAACATGGCCATGTTCAACGTGATCACGAATAAAATGATGACGGATGTCAATGTGTTTGGAACGTGAGTGATGAACCGGATTTTTGGTTAGCTCAATTGCACTGGTATTGTCGCAATAGATAGGATAGGAATGAAGAAGACCATAATCCTCAAGCTGCTGATGAAGCCATAAGATCTGGGCACAACACGCCGCCGCAGCCACATACTCAGCTTCAGTCGTAGACAGAGCAACCGAAGCTTGTTTCCTAGAAGACCAAGCAATGAGATTAGAACCCAAAAATTGAGCTGTGCCCGTGGTACTCTTCCTATCAGTAAGAGAGCCACCAAAATCTGCATCAGTATATCCAGAGAGTGTAGGCAACGAAGTAGCCGTGTATAGAAGTCCAAGAGATGATGTCCCTTGTAAGTAGCGAAAAATGCGTTTGACCGCTTTGACATGAGGTGTTTTGGGATTAGATTGGAACCGAGCGCAAAAACACACACTTTGCATAATATCAGGCCGACTCGCGGTAAGATAGAGAAGAGACCCTATCATCCCCCTATAAATAGTAGGATCTGTAGATTCTGCAGTGGGTTCCAGTCCCAGTCTGAGAGTGGTTGACATCGGAGTGAACATTGGTTTACACTCATTGAACTTGTATTTCGCTAAAAGCTCCAACGTATATTTAGTTTGGCTGACAAAGGTGCCATCAGCTGTCTGTCGAATCTGCAAGCCAAGAAAATAAGTTAACTCACCCATGTTACTCATTTGGAACTCTTGAGTCATTACGGTCTCAAACTCCTTTGTTAGCTGAGGACTGGTGGACCCGAAGACAATGTCATCGACATATATCTGAACCAGAAGCTTATCCACCCCGCACTGTTTGATAAACAGTGTACGATCAACATGTCCACGTACAAACTGTTGACTAACAAGGAAAGTGGTCAATCTTTCATACCACGCCCTTGGTGCTTGTTTAAGCCCATATAATGCCTTTTTCAACCGATAGACATGAGTAGGATGGATAGGATCTTCAAACCCCGGGGGTTGAGTAACATATACCTCTTCCTTGAGGTGTCCATTTAGGAAGGCACACTTAACGTCCATCTGGTAGAGTGTGAACCTATGTAAAGTGGCAAAGGCTATGAGCAATCGAATAGCCTCAAGTCGTGCAACGGGAGCATAGGTTTCATCAAAATCCAATCCCTCCTGTTGGTTATACCCTTTGGCAACTAGTCGAGCTTTGTTTCTGGATATCTGACCATTTGAATCCAGTTTATTACGATAGACCCACTTCGTTCCTATAATGTTCTGATTTTCGGGTTTTTCAACAAGTTCCCATACCTCATTTCGTACAAACTCATTCAACTCCTCATGCATTGCATTTATCCAGCTTTCATGTTCTAATGCTTCCTTCACAGTTTTTGGCTCTATTGTTGATACAAATCCAAAGTAAGCACAATAGTTTTGTGCATTCGACCTGGTTTGTACCCCTGAGTTCAAGTCTGACAAAATATTGTTAATCTCTATACCCGGGGCGTTACGGGGTGTCAGACGACGCATGACTCTGGCTTCCTGGTTCACTACTGGTGGGATGACAGTGTGCTCTGGTGGTGTGGCTTCTAAGGTCGGAACCGATGAAGGAAGAACTTGAGTTCGTACCACTTCTACCTCTGAATCAGTTTCGGAATTATTTTCCATGAGTACATCATCGGCCTTACACTGAAAGAGATCTTTTATCTCCTGATGACTGACACGTCCTCCAAAGTTATTCTCGTCAAACGTAACATTTGCAGACTCTTCAACAACCAAGGTGCGTTTGTTAAAAACCCTATAAGCTTTACTGCTCATTGCATAGCCGAGAAATACTCCTTCATCACTTCTTTTATCAAACTTCCCAAGTTGAGTCTTTCCATGATTGAGGATATAACACGAGCACCCAAACACTCTGAAATGTGATATAGATGGTTTGCGCCCTTTGTACAGTTCATAGGGAGTCTTGACTAGAATTGGCCGAATCAAGGCTCGATTGAGAATATAACATGCCGTATTTATCGCCTCCCCCCAAAAACTTGGTGCAAGCCCACTACCATTTAGCATCGTACGAGCCATTTCTTGGAGAGTCCTATTTTTACGTTCCACCACTCCATTTTGCTGAGGAGTTCTGGCTGCGGAATAGGTATGTGTGATTCCGTTGTCAGTACAGAACTGGGACATCTTCTGGTTTATGAATTCCGTCCCCTGATCAGTCCTAATAGTCTTGACCTTATTCTCCGTTTGAGTCTGAATCTTAGCAAACAGACTAATAATCTCAGAATATGTATGATCCTTACTATGAAGTAGAACCACCCATGTGTACCTTGAGTAATCATCAACGACCACCAGTATATATCTCTTACCAGACCTGCTCTGAATCCTCATTGGTCCCATTAAATCCATATGAATCAACTCTAGAGTCTTGGTGCTATTGACCGCATGAGTCGAAGAGTGCGAAACCCTGTTTGTTTGTTCAGGGCACAATCAGCACAGATAACATCATGACTTATCCTTCTTTGTGGTAACCCATTGACTAACTCCTTTAGTCTCAATCTGTTAATCAACCTGTAATGAGCATGTCCTGAACCTCCGATGCCACAAAACGTCTTCATCATCTTTAGCTGTAAGACAATTAAGTCTTCCTGGTCGTTCACATCTACCATGTAAGATTCCTACTCTACACCCTTGTAACAGTCCTCCTGTTAACCTTGTTACGAATTTGAAAACCATTAGAATCAAGACAACCTCCGAGGGACCTTTGTCGCACACTTGTGACACGCTTAACAGATCATGACTGAGACCTTCCACCAAACTAACTTGATCAATACATTCTCTTTGCCAATCGACCCTACTCCTATTATTCTCCCTTTGCCATTGTTCCCAAATGTACTTTTCCTCCTCGATGTTCTTCTAAGGAATTGAACTTCTTCCTATCTCCACTCATGTGTCGTGAGCACCCACTGTCCATCAGCCACCAGTTCTCCACGAGGTAGCCAGTGCCTAAACACACCCAATTACTGTTTAGCTTTAGGTACCCATACTAGCCTAGATCCTGTTTTACACCTAAACTGCGAATGATAGTTGTTATTACTAGCTCTAGACTGACGTGTATTGTCAACAAAGATTTCTATAGTATAAATCCCTACAAAAACACTATGACCGGGTTTGTGGCAATATTGACACAAAAATCTTGACTTAAGAGATCTTTCATAAAAGACTTTTTTTACTGGAGTATAAACAGGTGTAACACTCTTCTTCTTCCCGGTTAGCATCTGAGTTAAATCCGCTTTTCCAGTGTACCAAACGGGATTCCGTGGTGTTGCTAGTTCTTTTTCTCTCCTAACCTTGGACAAGTTATCCTCTAACATCTCATTTTGCTTTCTTAAGTTCTCATGCCTTCTTGTAACGTTTCAAATTCAGATTGAACCCAAGCAGGTAACAAGCACTCTCTCTTTTATCGGTTTGACAAACTTAATAGTGATTTTTCTTTATCCTGAGATTCTTAGCAGACTCTATAGGAATATCTAGGTTTGACATTCTAGATTCAAGCAGTTTAATCTTAGCCACAGCAGTTTGTTAACAAGCTAAACATTCTTTCTTTGACAAGGTATTGAATGCACTTTCTATGAGTTCAGGACTTACCTCGTCTGCTTCTAGGATCTCTTGCCATCCATCTTTAGCCATCATGCAGAAGTTCCTATCTGATTGTACGCTGATCCTTTCATCATCTTCAACCACCGCAGTCATGCATACTTGTGCTACCTCTTCTGTCTCTGAGTCTTCATCTGACTCTTCTTGTCCCCACGCTGCAGCTGCTGCCTCTGTGAATTTTTTGATTTTGTCACGAAATTCATCCTTTGTCTTTAACATACAGTCCTTCACCACATGCCCAGGCTTGTTACACCGGAAACAAATAATTTGTTCCTTCTTATACTTGAATCTGTCAGTTCTGGACCCAGACCCTCTTCTTCCGCCGAAGATCTTCCTAATTCCGTTAGCTATCATAGTAATCTCTTCATCCTCGTTAGCATCATCATCTTCTTTATCGCTTGATATCTCTTCGCCTTTAGTGCCAGATCCTTACTAACACCGAGTCCAACTAGTCCACCTTTCATCTTGCTTGCCTTCGTACACTGTTAGTTCAGACCCCAGTTCTTCAAAGGACAATTTTGATAGATCCTTCGTAGACTCTAAAACGGTGGTGTAATTTAACCATTCTTTGCACAAACTATCCAGAAACCTCTCGTTTATTTGAGCATTATCCAGAGTTACACCGACCGTCTTAAGTTCACATAAAATTTTATCAAATTTTTCTATTGCCTCCGTAATTGTTTCTCCCTCTTCCATCTTAAAATTATCAAGCTGCCTCTTGAGTTGTTTTCCCTTTGCTTTCTTAACTGAATCTGTCCCCGCGTAAGCCGTCTTAAGGAATTCCCAAACCTCTTTTGCGGTGCGCAAACCTAAGACTTTCTGTTGGTCCGAGTCTGACAGGGAAGACATTATAACTCTCCTGCTTGTCGATTCTTACTTATCAATTTGTTATCATTCTCCCCCCAGCTAGACTTTGGCTTATCCTTGGTAACTCCTTCTTCAACATATTTCGGTTTTAGGTCTCCTTCAGTCACCACATCCCAAAGTTGAAGATCAATAGAAATAAGTTTATCCTCCATCTGTTCACACCAGCTTGTATAGTTGAACTTGGTCAACTTAGGTGGCTTGACACTGTAGGTATTCATCTCGACCTACCCTGAGAGATTTTTCTCTGAATTTAGGGTAACCTTGCTCTGATACCAATTGAAGAATCCTACTGTGCGTGAGACTAGAACAGACAGAATACGATGATGATAAACGAACACTGTAACTCAGATTATCACTCAGAACACGTATCAAAGTCGATACAAGATTGACACGTAGTATGTTCACCACACTACCTATACACGAGATCTAAACTCTCAACACGTTAAGAGAACAATCCTCTCTTAACACCTCACACGGAAAATATGCTTCTCAGTACGAATGATGTTTCAGTACTAAACTAATCTTTCTCATGTAAACATCTCTCCCTCAAGACTTATGCGGCGCTTTTTCTTTTGTTTTCACCACTCTCTCTAATGCTTTCTCCTCAAAAACCTTACCGTAACCCTAGAGTTACAATCCCATATATAGATTCCGATACCATTAATTACAACTCATAAATCATAGATATTATTTATCTTTAATAGATAGATAAAAAACCGTTTAAGATATTCTTCCTGCTTAGATTATTTCCTCGGTTATGGACTGGCGCGTGGATTTCTTTATTTCTTCTTCACGCTCATCAGTCTGAAGCTGAGTTTGCCGATCAAAATACATCAACACCATTTAACTAGGCCTTACTAGTCCACCACTAACATCATCACACTTACACAAGGTTCTCAAAACTCTCATTGTTTTACTCTCTAGTTCATACCTAAATCACCTTAAGGCATTATACACCTTTCCTTAAAACTTATGCACAAGTCTTACATTCCTCATATCATGATTTTGGTGTGTTTAGTACACTCGCCAATCCTCTATTTCCTCCTAGACATCTCTAGGTCACTCTAAACCTTAAGAACTCCTTAGTTAACTCATTTCCACCCAATTTTTCTTTTCATGCTCCCTAGTAAACCCTAGGGCATATTAACTCACCACTACCACTTAAACACTTTGTTTTCTACTCAAATTTCGCCATAGCTTCTCTAGCATCTTATCATGCCCAAATGCATTGTTTTCCTCATTCAACCATCTCACACACAAGTTCTTCTCATATCTCATCATCTCATCACCCAAACCAATTCATTCACAACAAACTCAATATATTGCAATAATCTTAAATTGCATAGCACTAAGGCTCTTAAATGACATGGCTCTTAGGCCCTTAAATGACTTAAACTTAAACACTGAATTTCCCACATATAAAAGCTTTCAACCTGCAAATACACCCATCAATCTCATAGTAATTATATGCTCTTAAAATCCATCTTAAACTTATATTACTAACTCATTCCCATTGGCTCCTTAGTCACAAGTTCACAAGCTTATTTAAGTTTTTTTCTTAGGTTATATAACCCAATACACAATGTAAGCTCTAAGCCACATTGGTATCCACCTAAACTCATCCCTTAAAACTTAAACCACCATTAGGTAAGCATTTTACCTTGTTTTCTCAAGCTTATCTTAACTTCCTCCTTAGACCTTCTTCTTACATGAATCTCGGCCACCACTTAAATCCCCCTTGCCAATGTTCAAATCAATATTCAATGACTCACATGAGTACTAAACAATACACTAACCTCAAGGAATGAAACCCTAGGTTAGAAATGTGTTCCAAGGCATAAAAGTGGATGATTACCTTTGAAGTCTCAAGATAGACTTTGGCATTGAATGAAATAGGACCTCCACTAGTCCTTGGTGAATAAATCAAGCTAGAACAAGGCATAAAAACACAGCCCCATGAGAAGGAATTTTCGGCCATATAAGGAAGATGATGGAAACTTGGTTTTTCTTACATTTTCTTTACCTTAAGAGAATGGAGAAGCTAATGAGCTCTTCAAACTTGATTTTCCTCCATCAATGGAGTTTTCTCATGGCACCAAACTTGAGCTTTGAAAGATTTGAAAAGATAGAAAGCTAGAGCTTAAGCTAACTAAGAATAATATATGTTTAGTTTTTGATTTGGAGCTAAAATGAGTGAGTTGTAGACAAGACAAGGTGAGGCAACAATGGAGCTTGTTCTCTCGGTCTGAGAGGATGAAGAGCATGAAGAAAACCGTGGAAGAAGAGAATGAATGGAGAAGAGGAGAGAAGGTAGGCTAAAAGGTAAGATATTTACCTTCAAGCAAATAGTAACCTTTCTTTATTTCTCTTTTCTTTTCTTAAGTTGTGTGACTCATGTGGTGACTCACCACCTAAAAACCGGCCCCCTTATTAAATAAGGGCATGTTTGGCCTTTATTGACCAATTAACTAAACTAAGTTAATTAAAGACTAAGCTAGTCACTATTCGGCACTATTCACAAATTAGTGCACATATTTCTGAAATTTTTGATATCCCATTGATTTAGACCTCCTAATGTGATACTAATTAGTACACATGTTGATTAAAGAGTAATGATGGACATTTAGCCACTCAAAACTCAATTCTAAGACAATTTCTCAAAAATGTGCTTTAAGACTTCTTAAAGCACATTTTGTGTTTTAACTTGTTTTCAAGCTTGGTTTTCTTTTCTAATTGATTTAAAATGTCCATTAGCATATTACTAAAGTCTTATAATGGTATTTGGGTGCTAATCAAAGTCACTCCAAGCTTAGAGCATGTTTTTGCCCTGATTGCCATTAAGGCACTTTCTTGTGTTTTCCTTGGTTTAAATTGTCTACCAATCTTTCTAAGGCATATTCTAGCCTTACTATATCATAATTTGATGTTTACTTAGCATACTTAGGTTTGAGGTATTTCAACCTATAGCTTTTATACAAAACTATTTTATATTGCCTCTTAGGCACCATAAGAAAATCTTATTCTTTTCCATAAACCATAGTTTCCTTAATTTACAAAATCACCCCTTAATTTGTACCATGTTATATATGCCATTTAATATAACATTTATAACTTATAAAAAGGGTATAACCTATGGTTATTTTTTGTAAATTCCGAACAGCCCTTGTGCTATTCTATAATTGCCATTTGGCCTTACTTATAACATATAGTTTTACCATATCATTAATACCATATATTATACACATACCTTAATAAATACTCTTATATAATTCTAAAAATCTCCAAATTCCACCAAAGGGTTATAAATATCTGTTATACCCAAAATTTCAACCCCCCGGAGGAGAGTCTCTACTAATAGGCTAGTAGCAAGGGTTCCCAGTTCGATCGGCACATTTCAGAGTACTAGGGACAGCTTAGTCATCTCCAGGGGCATTTTCGTAATTTTTCAAGGCTCCTAAGCCCCCTATAGGCTTTCTCTCTCCTCCAAATAAGGGTCAAATCAACTTGAAATGCTTTGATATTTTAACCCATGATAGAGGATGACATTTTAAGCATAATGGCGTTGGAATTTTGATTTTTCGAATTTCCAATAATTTTCTAGCAATTTCTGATTGAATCTGACGAGAAATTGAATTTAAAAATATTCCAATACCCAAAAAATTCGATCTCACTTTAGAAAAATCAGAATTATCATCCTTTACCCATGTGTGAAATTTCATAATCAAATTCCTTTTGGAAGCCCTTGAGCTAAAACGTCGGTAAATCTCGGTTTTTACCGGATTTTTCTATCTTTAAGGAAGTCTATATAAGGAACCTTATCCCATGATCAAATCAGAACCTCAAGAACCCTAAGCAACCAGAAAACCTAGCCGTCTCATTCTCCTCACGTTTTTACACATCCAAGCACCAAAATCACATCAAAAATCTCTCGAAATCACCACCTAAACACACTTTTCAACTCCTAACACATCAACAATCATCAAACATCAACCAAACCACCTCCAAAACGTGAAGAACATCATCAACAATCAACAACCAGAAGCCCGGGTCGAACTCAATCCGGAACCGGCATCATCGGAGCCTCCGAAGAATCCCAACGTGAAGAATCATCTTGAATTCGAAGGTAAAACAGGTAGAAACTCCACTTCCCTGATTCACCACGGTATTATCTGTCTTGCCTCAAAATTTGGGCTCAAACTAACCTTTACTCTTCTGTATTGCTGTTTATTTAAGCCTCTGTCAATAACTTGTTTGCTAAGTTTCGTGCTTAATTCGAATTCAAATTGAAAACTTTCAATCACTAACGTCTTGTACATCTTTCAGGCTACACACCCATAAAATTTGAGCTCAAAACACCCTCGGGAACCTTCTGAAAACCCCTGTCCGTGGGTGGTCCGTGACCTCGGACCTATGGTCCGGGACCTCGGACGCGTTGTCCGAGACCACGGACACCCACGGACGGCGGCGGGATTTTAAAAATTCAAAATTTAGGTTTTTCTATAATGTCCGGGCCCTCGGACAGCCTGTCCGAGGCCCCGGACCTGCAAATTTTTTTTTTCTTTATTTCGACTCTTCTGTATATTTAGGTTAACTGGGGTCCGTGGTCTCGGACATGGTCCGTGGCTACGGACGTAAGCAAAATTTGACCTAATTCTGCCTCCGAAACCCTAGTTTAGGTAGCTTTCAATTTCACTTTTTTTTCTGTCAAAAATGCTAAAACACAAAAAAACAGAAGCGCGCACTAGGTTAAAAACGACTTTGTAGTAAGCCGTAAATAAACCAAGTAGAGGAAAAACGACCTAGGAAGGGTAATGAAAGTAATTGAACCCTAATTAAGTCGAATATCAAGCCCCCGAACCCGAACTCACCTTTCCTAATTTGATCTAGGTTAAAATTAGGTGGCGACTCTAATAGGTTCCAGTGAGCTAGCTTAGGTTTTAATAATTTTGTTATATGACATAGTTATTAATCTTAGGTTATAAGTGGACCTAAAACCCGGTTAGATCCTAGTCAACTTTAATCAACATAGGATAGGGTTTAAAATCGAGGCTCACAGACTGGCGACTCTGCTGGGGAGAAACTTCTTAATTTTAACTTGTTTAATTTTAAGAAAGAGGGCTTAACTCGAAAATGTTTATTTGGCTTTATTACTTTGTTTGTTTACTTTTGTGCGCACTTTAATTTCTGTACCTTTGCATCATATGAGAGCGAGGGTCCACGCAAACCGATTTCACCCCGGGACCCGTTTGAGGGTCCCCTGTCAGGGACTCACACCTTTTAGGTGATGTGAATAAGCGGGGGAAAAGAGGAGGATGTCGTCTAACCACATCCCCTTAATACCTGGGCTTTAGCCCCAAGCGTTTTCTTGGCAGTGTCCTTACCTAGCCCATTGTTTGGTCAGTCAAAGACCCGGCCGTAGACGCACACCTTCAGGTGATGTGAAAAAAGTGGGGAAGCCCAAAGAGAATAGCGTGCAAGCCCTATTCCTTTGTGGTAACCTGGGCCCATGCCCCGAGCACCTCTCCGGATCGATCCATACCCGTTTTGATTAAAGCGTCTAGTGAGGACATGTTGAATTTGTGTGGGCCTTGCTTGCTTGTATGATCGGCCCACTACCCAGCCTAGAAATTGATAGGAACCTCTCCTACATCAACTCAGCCCAACCTGAATTGGCAGTTTTATTGTTTGCGGCCTAGAGGTCCTGTTTGGTTTAATGTGTGAGTCATTCGGGCTTCGGCCCAAAAGCTTAGACTTAGGTGATTTCTCATCTGGTCCAATTTGAATTATCCATTTTGTTCTACGCCCATCCACCTAAAGCAATCCATAAAAATCCATCAGGCTTTTCCATTTCAAGGCCCATTCTAGTCCAGGAAGACTTCTTACTCGGGTTTTGACCCACGGTCCTAGACACGGGTATCATCTTCAGGCCCAGTCATAATTACTCGGCCCAAATTCCAATTCACATCCAGAACATGGTTTAGAAATCACTTCGGCCCATTGCGCTTTACTTTTAACCCAAACACATTCTGGCCCAAGCGCCCAATTCTCAGAACATTTCAGCCTAGGCACCAGTTCACAGCTCATGAATCATCTCGGCCCATGTGCCTCTCTTCCAACTCATTTCGGGCCTCAGTGCCAACCCACAATTTTCAAAACATTCCAGCTCATGTGCAGCCCAAACAAGTCTTAGCCTAAAACTTCTTTGCGGCCCAAAATTTTTAGCTCGGGTCACTTTTGTTTTCCAACAGATAAGCCCAAATCTCAAAGAATGGGAGAGGGAGGAAATCCAATCAACATGGATGCCCAGTTAGCCGAAGAATTCAATGGGATGCTGAAAAAGATTGAGCGCATGGAGAGGGCCAACAAGCCAGCTGGTTTTGACCACTTTCCCACTGGATTATATCCCAAGGTTGATCTCCCTCCAAGGTTGAAATTGCCAACACTTCCTCTATACAAAGGTTCCTCCGACCCACAACTTCATTTGGCAATGTTCGATAGGGAAATGTCCATCCTTTCGCTAAACGACATGCAGAAGCCAAGGTATTTGCTCACTATCTTGATGAGACCCCTCAGCATTGGTACATAACTCAAAGGATAAATACCAAGACATACGAGGAGGTCTGTGAAGCCTTTCTGCATCATTTTGAGTACGCTAGAAGTTTTGGAGTCACCAGGGCTGATCTTGCAGGCACACGACAAACAGAAGGTGAATCAATGACCGACTTCGTCAAGCGTTGGAGGATGAAGGCAGCCGCTATGCTCACAAATATGGACGAACAGGAACAAATCCGAATGGTAATCAAAAATATGCGGAAGCAATACAGTGACGAGCTGAAATTCACATACTTTCCTAGCTTCAACATGCTGATGGGACAAGTTAATGTCCTAGAAGAAATGATTCACCAAGGGGAGCTAAAACTTGGGAACTCAAAAAACACCGGGAATGGCTCGGGGACAGCAGCCTGTATCCAGAGTGGCACCCGAAAGAGAACTAGGCAGCATGAGGTAAACACCGTTCGACAGGTAAAAGGACCAGGGCAAATCGTTGGGGCAGTGGAATCATCCCGAAAGAGCTCCCGTCGAAGAGAGTTCACAAACATCGGTCAGCCATTGAGCCAGGTTTTTGGAAGACTCCAGGAACGAAACATGCTGCAACCTCTCACCCCTCGACAAAGGGACCCCCAAAAAGGAAGGAATCTGAACCAGTATTGTCAGTATCACCAGCTTCCCGGTCATGACACCGACAACTGCAAAATTTTGAAGCAGCACATCCAAGATCTTATCAATCAAGGTTTTCAACTCCCCGAGTAGGAATCCCAGGTCAAGCACCATCAGAGAGTGCTATCTTCAAGTGTTTTCTCCGATTTCTTCTCTTTACTAGTCATTTTTATGTCTTTCCAATGTTTGTAGTAGTTAGTTTCCTTTATCATTTTCGGTAGTTTTCCTGAGTTTGTAATTTCCAACATTATTCTTTTTGTTGAATAAAACATAGTTCCGTTTTCATAATTTTTATACAAAGCATCATTCGTTTATTCGAAAAAACTTAAAAAAAAGAGCACTCACGAAGTAATCGTTTTCAGACTATGCGATGGAACGGCTTGTCTCTTGTTTCTAAAAATTTGAACATGCCTAACCAAACACCACAACTCACCACATAATATCCAAACAACCCACAATGAGGTTCAAGGCCCACATCTAAACTGTTGTCACAAACCCCAAATCAATACTGGGGGCAATCTGAGTTTAGAATCATTGTCTTCGAATCTTTTGTTTAAACGTGTGAACTAGTCTTTGAGTGAAATTCGCGAGAGTGTCTTGAGTGGAAAAACCATGAGTGAACGAGCGTGTCATTTTTACACGACTCCGGTGAGACCACATTCAAAGGTGAGATAAACGGCATAACTCTGACCAAAGGAGATAATTTGTAGATTTACACTTAGACCTGCGAAAAGTAACAAAGAATGGATACACAACTATCAGGAATGACGAAGCACCTAGGTATAGCACCACATAGCCAAAAGCTTGTGAACCCCGACATTAAACCCTAGGCACCCCCGCTGAGCCTTTCATATGTACCTTTTCAATACTGTGAACTCCACAAACAAGCCAGCCAATGATGAATAACCGACCCGGTGACCAAAGGAAGCAAGGAGCCCGACTTCCGAACAGCAACTCTACAAGTCCGAAGAAGCAAAACTGCTACCAGCATGACGAAACGATCCGCAAATGGTCCCAAAGTGACACAGGATCCAAATGAGCTAACATCAAAAATAGCTCTCAAAGTTCAAAGCCGGGAAACACAAGAACCCCGAAGGAAAGGAAATTCAAAGAAAGGCAAACCTGAAAAGCCTCGAAGAAATCCAAAATCGAAAGAAGGTAAAAGGTGCAAGGAACAACCCAAAAGTTCCAAGTTCCAAGCTCATAAGCGAAGTCATCACGAAGTAGCCAAACGACTTCAAGGCAAAGAAGACAAGTCCGAGAGAAGGTGCAAGTTGCAGCTTTGGTCACCCTTATAGCTCCACATACCTGAAATATCCCTCCATGGTCCCGTTGTCTTTCATCACACCCCATGGCCATGTTATAAGCTTTAAACTTCCGACTTGATTTGTGTGTCCAATCACGTGAAAGTAACAGATCAAATGCGTAAATCCATCAAATATCGAATTCAATGGTCGAGAAGTTATGACCGTGAGCGAGAAACGAGTGCAAACACCAAACACGCCGAGTGTAGGTTAGGAAGCACCACATAAAAACATAAGCCTTGACCCTGTGAGGACGAGACTCATTCGCACGTTTAATAAAAGAAAATACTGGGGGCAATCGATCGTTCCGATCGATTGCCATGAACTCTAGCTCAGATTGTCTTAAGGGAAAATACTGGGGGCAATTGTTGGTTCCAACAATTGCTATGACAACACCAATTGGAACCCAGAGCTCAAACATCACCACCACCATTCCACCGCAGGCACACATAAGCCCTTACCTCCACACCACCACTACACAGGCCCACAAAAGTCCTTACTTGCACATCAAACACCACAGGCCCACATAAGCCCTTACTTTCACACCATACACCACACAATCCCAAACCGCTACACAGGCCCACATAAGTCCTTACCTTTACATCATACACCATACCCCCACCGATGGCATGTTCATCTCCTAGGAGATAAATTACAAGTCTGAAATCTATGGTCAGGAAATGATAACTTCACTTTCTTTTTCAATAAATAGAATTTTCCTCAAACACTGCCATGTTTGGCACCTTCATCAGCAATTTCTTGTCTTGAACAATTCTTCTTCAAACATCGCCATGTTTGGCGTATTCCTAGCAATTTCTTGCTTTCAACAAATCTGCATCATCGCCATGTTTGGCATATTCCTAGCAATTTCTTGCTTTCAACCAACCTACATCATCGCCATGTTTGGCATATTCCTAGCAATTTCTTGCTTTCAACAAATCTGCATCATCGCCATGTTTGGCATATTCTTGCTTTCAACCAACCTACATCATCGCCATGTTTGGCATATTCCTAGCAATTTCTTGCTTTCAACAAATCTGCATCATCGCCATGTTTGGCATATTTCTTGCTTTCAACAAACCTACATCATCGCCATGTTTGGCATATTCCTAGCAATTTCTTGCTTTCAACCAACCTACATCATCGCCATGTTCCTAGCAATTTCTTGCTTTCGACAAATTAGCATATCATCCCCATAGCATCATCACCTTTTATACTTCAGGTTCCCGACACCTTATAATGCTCGGCGTACCCCATTCAATCTCAGGTTCCCGACACCTTATAATGCTCGGCGTATTCCAGGTTCCCGACACCTTATAATGCTCGGCGTATTCCAGGTTCCCGACACCTTATAATGCTCGGCGTACTCCAGGTTCCCGACACCTTATAATGCTCGGCGTATTCCAGGTTCCCGACACCTTATAATGCTCGGCGTATTCCAGGTTCCCGACACCTTATAATGCTCGGCGTACTCCAGGTTCCCGACACCTTATAATGCTCGGCGTATTCCAGGTTCCCGACACCTTATAATGCTCGGCGTACTCCAGGTTCCCAACACCTTATAATGCTCGGCGTGTCCCGTTTAATCTCAGGTTCCCGACACCTTATAATGCTCGGTGTATTCCATTCATCTTTCAGGTAGTCGACGCCTTAGAATCGCTTGACATTACTCCATTTTCATCATTTTAGGTAGTCAACGCCTTAGAATAGCTTGACATCACATATCATCACTTTAGGTAGTCAACGCCTTAGAATAGCTTGACATCATATCATCCTTATGGGTAGTCAGCGCCTTAGAATAGCTCGACAACATATCATCATTTTAGGTAGTCAACGCCTTAGAATAGCTTGACATCATTTTCATCACTTTAGGTAGTCAACGCCTTAAGCTTGACATCATATCATCCTTATGGGTAGTCAGCGCCTTAGAATAGCTCGACAACATATCATCATTTTAGGTAGTCAACGCCTTAGAATAGCTTGACATCATTTTCATCACTTTAGGTAGTCAGCGCCTTAGAATAGCTCGACAACATATCATCATTTTAGGTAGTCAACGCCTTAGAATAGCTTGACATCATTTTCATCACTTTAGGTAGTCAACGCCTTAAGCTTGACATCATATCATCCTTATGGGTAGTCAGCGCCTTAGAATAGCTCGACAACATATCATCATTTTAGGTAGTCAACGCCTTAGAATAGCTTGACATCATTTTCATCACTTTAGGTAGTCAGCGCCTTAGAATAGCTCGACAGCATATCATCACTTTAGGTAGTCAGCAATAGCTCTACAACATATCATCATTTTAGGTAGTCAACGCCTTAGAATAGCTTGACATCATATCATCCTTATAGGTAGTCAACGCCTTAGAATAGCTTGACATCATATCATCCTTATAGGTAGTCGACGCCTTAGAATAGTCTGACATTACTTCATCATTACCTTTAGGTGGTCGACGCCTTAGAACCACTCGACACCCTTCCACTTTACTCATAGGTAGTCAGCGCCTTAGAATAGCTCGACACAACTTGTCGGATTTCAGTTGCACGAGGGGCCTTTTAAGATCCAAAATTTTGGGGTATCACTCAAGCATCAACTAGCCTTTTCATTTCCACTACAAAGTCTAGTTGACGGGGGGCAATCTGTTATACCCAAAATTTCAACCCCCCGGAGGAGAGTCTCTACTAATAGGCTAGTAGCAAGGGTTCCCAGTTCGATCGGCACATTTCAGAGTACTAGGACAGCTTAGTCATCTCCAGGGGCATTTTCGTAATTTTTCAAGGCTCCTAAGCCCCCTATAGGCTTTCTCTTCCTCCAAATAAGGGTCAAATCAACTTGAAATGCTTTGATATTTTAACCCATGATAGAGGATGACATTTTAAGCATGTTGGAATTTTGATTTTTTTCGGATTTCCAATAATTTTCTAGCAATTTCTGATTGAATCTGACGAGAAATTGAATTTAAAAATATTCCAATACCCAAAAATTCGATCTCACTTTAGAAAATCAGAATTATCATCCTTTACCCATGTGTGAAATTTCATAATCAAATTCCTTTTGGAAGCCCTTGAGCTAAAACGTCGGTAAATCTCGGTTTTTACCGGATTTTTCTATCTTTAAGGAAGTCTATATAAGGAACCTTATCCCATGATCAAATCAGAACCTCAAGAACCCTAAGCAACCAGAAAACCTAGCCGTCTCATTCTCCTCACGTTTTTCACATCCAAGCACCAAAATCACATCAAAAATCTCTCGAAATCACCACCTAAACACACTTTTCAACTCCTAACACATCAACAATCATCAAACATCAACCAAACCACCTCCAAAACGTGAAGAACATCATCAACAATCAACAACCAGAAGCCCGGGTCGAACTCAATCCGGAACCGGCATCATCGGAGCCTCCGAAGAATCCCAACGTGAAGAATCATCTTGAATTCGAAGGTAAAACAGGTAGAAACTCCACTTCCCTGATTCACCACGGTATTATCTGTCTTGCCTCAAAATTTGGGCTCAAACTAACCTTCGTAGGCTTCTGTATTGCTGTTTATTTAAGCCTCTGTCAGATAACTTGTTTGCTAAGTTTCGTGCTTAATTCGAATTCAAATTGAAAACTTTCAATCACTAACGTCTTGTACATCTTTCAGGCTACACACCCATAAAATTTGAGCTCAAAACACCCTCGGGAACCTTCTGAAAACCCCTGTCCGTGGGTGGTCCGTGACCTCGGACCTATGGTCCGGGACCTCGGACGCGTTGTCCGAGACCACGGACACCCACGGACGGCGGCGGGATTTTAAAAATTCAAAATTTAGGTTTTCTGATAATGTCCGGGCCCTCGACAGCCTGTCCGAGGCCCCGACCCTGCAATTTTTTGTTCTTTATTTTCGACTCTTCTGTATAGTTTAGTTAAACTAACTGGGGTCCGTGGTCTCGGACATGGGTCCGTGGCTACGGACGTAAGCAAAATTTGACCTAATTCTGCCTCCGAAACCCTAGTTTAGGTAGCTTTCAATTTCACTTGTTTTTCTGTCAAAAAATGCTAAAGCACAAAAAACAGCGCGCACCTAGGTTAAAAACGACTTTGTAGTAAGCCGTAAATAAACCAAGTAGAGGAAAAACGACCTAGGAAGGGTAATGAAAGTAATTGAACCCTAATTAAGTCGAATATCAAGCCCCCGAACCCGAACTCACCTTTCCTAATTTGATCTAGGTTAAAATTAGGTGGCGACTCTTAATAGGTTCCAGTGAGCTAGCTTAGGTTTTAATAATTTTTGTTATATGACATAGTTATTAATCTTAGGTTATAAGTGGACCTAAAACCCGGTTAGATCCTAGTCAACTTTAATCAACATAGGATAGGGTTTAAAATCGAGGCTCACAATATCCTTATTAACCCATATACTTCCGGTATTTACTATTCCACCATCTATATTTCTCCAAAGTGTCATAATGACATAATAACTATATATTATACATATATAGTTTATTTTAATTCCAAAAATCAACCCAATAAATTCCTAAAAATTCCTAATAGCCCATGGGTGTTTAAAATACCATTGTACACCCTTTATTTCGGTAATAACATATTTACCACATATGTTATAAAAATATTACCACTAAGTGCTTAACTTATTATAAAGCCTTAAATAAGTTATCTAACTTATCTAATTTGGTCAAAACCTACCATATGGTCAAGGTTGACCACCTCAATATTTCCTTGACCACCAATTCCTTATAATTACGGTTTTAACCCTTAAGTTTCCAAAATTCACCATTTAAGCCCAAAACTTTATAATATCTTATAACCTTTATTTTAAATCCTTTTTAACTCTAATTTTCGGCCTTATTATTTTAGAGCCCCTAAATTTAGTTTAATTACACCCAAGACCCCATTTCTTTTCGGTAATAATTATATATCACCTAAACTTAAATAAAAGCTTGTAAATGCATAATTAAAATGGCCTAAAGTACATGGCCTTATTACAACATTTGCTCACAAAATAAATTACACATAAATGTCCCAAAAATGCTTGTAAATCTCGGCCTCACCATATAATTTTCATTTATTTACCAAACTTCCACATAATGTCTTAAATTTGACATTTATGCTTGTTTAATTAGTTATAAAATTTATTAAACCATTCCTTAATCATTTTAAGGTCAAACATGACCAAATCACCATGTTCCCTCACGGCAATTTAATTAGAAGTAGTGTAAGAACATATTAACTTGGCAAAGTTAATGTTTAAGTGATTTATACCTTGATTTAGCTTAGGTAAAGCCTTGTTTGCATTCGCCACCTTAAGGAGAGTTTCTCCAAAGCTTGATTTACTTGTCTTCATGTAGAAAACAAGACATGATTAAGCTCCACACATGAGCTAACCATGAGAAGTAATTTATGTCATAAAAATCATGAATTTTTACCTTAAATTTCCAAGTTTGTTGGAGTAAGATCTCGGCCCTATTTTTCCAGAAAGAAAGAGTATCAAAACACTCTTAAGAACAAGGTATAAAACCGTGGGTAGCTAGCTTGGAAGATGGCTACGATTTACCTTGTTTAAGATGCCAAAAATGGTTTTTTTGGCTTGGATCTAGCTACTCCTTGTAGATCTTGGTATACCAACTGAATCCACATGAAAAGGAGAAGAAAATTAAGCTAGGGAACCAAAGTTTACAACCGAAATTTTCAAGGAAGAAGAGATATGTGCTTAGAGCACATTTTTACCTTAAATGGTCAAAACTTGAACTCTTCTCCTTAGATCTTGTTATGGCCGAGAATCAAACTTCCTTTAAATTCCAAAACACTCTACATAGATGTATAGAAAAGTTTGGAGTGTGGATCAATGGAAAAAGGAAAGAAAGATGAAGAAAATGGGCATTTTTATGCCTTAGAAGCTTACCTAGAACATGAGCTCTCATCAATGGAGTTTGGGAAGCTTACCTTCGGTCAAGAGGAGCCAAAGGGAGAGTTTGGCAATGAGTCCCACGGTTGGAATGGGACTAATGAGAAAAATGACCTAATTTTGGCTTAAAACACATTTTTGCTTATTTTATGTCTTTATTGTTTTGATGACTCATCAATAACTAATTGGTGTTGATTATTGAAGCTAAATCGGTGGAGACAAGAATCATAGGCAGCTGGCCATGATTGAGAGAGTGGGTGAATAATTGGTGCTTATTTGATTCAAAAATGAGATAATATGTTACTTTAAGCAATAAATGAAAGATGACTCACCATGCCTTGTCTTGTACTACTTGGAGCACCGTGTAACAAGGGAAAGGAGAGGCTCCAAATCGGCTGGCTTCACATGGGTAAGCAAGTGGTGAGACAACTTTTGTTTTTATAAGGTAAAGTATGCTTTTTCCTTATTTTATGTAAAAGTAATGGGTATATTTAATTGTCACATGGGTTTTGTCTCTTGGTCTATTAAGAGACTCTCTTCACCGATTTTAAGAGGTACAATTCGTGGTCAATGGTCAACATTGACCAACTTGGTCAATGTTGACCCAAACGGGCCCCACTTAGGGTTTTATTAATATTTTAATATTAAATTTGTAAAAATTCGTAAATTTCTGGAATTAAATTCCTAACATGTTATCATATGATATTTTATCATATTTAAAGGTATTTATAACCTTTTAGCCCATTTAAAACCAATTTAGAAGACAATTACACAAAACGTGCTTTAAGGAGTTTTAGTGCACATTTTGTGTCGCAAGGTGTTTCTGGGCTCTGTTTTCTTTGAAAACGGTTTTGTTGTGTTACTTACATGATATTTGATCATGGTATCAAATTTTATATCATTTAGAGGTCATTAGACCTTTAAGGTTTCTTAGAGCACATTTTTGCCCTTTTTGACCTTGAAGCATGAAAGTGCTTGTTCTTTGTGTTGGCGTGTTGCCCAACAATTGTAATATGTTTAGTAATGTGTTAATATGCTTAGGACAAATTTTTAGGTCCTAAGTAGTTCATTTGGGTATTTGTTTACCCTTAACAGTCAAAGGGTGCAACATCTTGTTTTGTGTTGACCACTGTTGTTCTCAGTTGACTTTTAAGGAAGGTTTAGGCCTTAATTAATGTAATTAAATATTTAATATATGATTTATTAGTTTGGGGTATTTCAGATGAGACGCGTAGAAACACCTGATCGCCCACAGCGAACTCCAGGTTGCGTCGTCGCACATCGGCATAAGACTTTTGTCTATCCTGGGCCGCTTTCAGATTCGCTCGAATTTGTTGCACTTCAGATTGCATCTGCTCAAGGTATTCCGGTCCAACAATGACCGCTTCGCTGGACTCATCCCAACACAGTGGAGTACGACACGGTCTGCCATACAAGGCTTGGAAGGGTGACATCTTAATCGAAGCGTGGTAGGTGTTGTTATGAGAGAACTCGATCAGATGTAACTTGTCAACCCAACTCCCCTGGAAATCTAAGGCGCATGCTCTCAGCATGTCCTCCAGTGTCTGGATGGTCCGCTCTGTCTAACCGTCAGTCTGTGGATGGAAGGCTGTACTGAGCTTCAACTCGGTACCAAGCGCTTCACGTGTGGCTCTCCAGTATCTCGAAAGAAACCTGGTGTCGCGGTCAGACACAATCGTCTTAGGAACTCCATGATGTCGAATAATCTCTCGATCAAATATCTCAGCAAGCTTTGCTACCTTCCAGGTGTCCCTCATCGGTATGAAGCGGGCCACCTTGGTAAGGCGATCGACTATCACCCAGATCATGTTGAGTCCTCCCCTAGCAGATGGGAGTCCAACAACAAAATCCATCGATATATCATGGAACTTCCATTCAGGAATCGGCATAGGTTGTACCATTCCTCCAGGTCGACGGTGCTCAAACTTTACTCTCTGGCAAGTGAGACACCTCAGGACAAACTCATTCACATCAGACTTCATTCCCGACCACCAGAAATACCTCTTCATACCCTTGTACATCTTAGAGGCTCCCGGATGGACAGATAATGAGGAACAATGGGCTTCTCGCAGAATGCGATCCCTCAGCTCGCATTGCTTCGGGGAACGCATAATCTGCCGTTTAGTCGGATCAAACCATCGTGGAGCTTGAAGTCATACTTCCTGTGCTCAAATGTGTCGATGATACTCTGTCTGATCTCACTCATATATGGGTCCTGCATCTGAGCGTCTCGCACCTCATCAACCAAGCTAGAAGAGGCGAGTAGCGAATGGAGCGAGTGTGCTCGACGACTCAGTGCATCTGCCACGACATTCGCCTTCCCTTCTTTGTACTGAAGGTCGATGTCATAGTCTGATAGGAATTCCATCCATCTCCTCTGCCTCAGGTTCAACTCTTTCTGCGTGAAGACATACTGCAGGCTTTTGTGGTCGGAGTAGATGGTAACACTAACCCCATAAAGATAATGCCGCCATATCTTCAATGCGAAGACGATGGCTCCTAGCTCGAGGTCGTGAGTGGGGTAGTTTTCCTCATGCTTCTTCAGCTGGCGGGAGGCGTAAGCAACCACCTTGCCGTGCTGCATGAGTACGCATCCAAGGCCTCTGCCTGATGCATCACAATAAACTTCGAATCCCTCTGAACCCTCAGGAATGGTAAGGACGGGCGCAGAGGTCAACGAGTCCTTCAGGCTCTGAAAGGAAATCTCGCAGTCATCGGTCCACACAAACTGTGCGTCCTTCTTCATCAAAGCTGTCATAGGCTTGGCGACCTTTGAGAAATCTTTCACGAACCTTCTATAATAACCGGCTAGCCCAAGGAAGCTCCGGATGTCGGAAACGTTCCTGGGTCTAGGCCACGAGCGAACTGCTTCAATCTTAGCCGGGTCGACTGAGATACCCGCGCTTGATATCACATGACCAAGAAATGAAACTTGATCAAGCCAGAATTCACACTTGGAGAATTTCGCATAGAGTCGGTTCATGCGGAGTGTCTCGAGTACTTGCCTCAGATGGCTCTCGTGCTCCTCTCTGGATTTCGAATATACCAGAATATCATCAATGAATACCACAACCGATGTGTCAAGCTGATCGCTGAACAATCGGTTCATCAGATCCATGAACTTCGCAGGCGCATTCGACAGTCCGAATGGCATCACTGTAAACTCATAGTGGCCATATCTCGTACGGAACGCTGTCTTCTCAATATCTTGCTCTCGGATGGCTATCTGATGGTATCCGGATCTGAGATCAATCTTAGAGAATATAGAGGCTCCCTTCAATTGATCAAACAGATCATCTATACGTGGTAAAGGGTACTTATTCTTGATGGTGACCGCATTGAGCTCGCGGTAATCGATGCAGAGGCGGAGGCTACCGTCCTTCTTTTTCACGAAGAGGACCGGTGCTCCCCAGGGTGATACGCTCGGGCGTATAAACCCCTTGTCGAGCAGATCTCGAAGCTGCACTCTCAACTCGGCCATCTCTGCCGGTGCCAATCGGTACGGTGCTCTGGCTATAGGTCCGGTACCAGGCAGAAGTTCGATCTCAAACTCAACCTCCCTCTGAGGTGGCATGCCGGGAAGTTCCTTCGGAAACACATCCGGGAACTCCGACACTACCGGAATATCAGTGCTGAAATCAGGGTCTCTCTCAAGGTCTTGCACGTAACAGAGGAATACCTCGTGCCCCTTTCTGAGCTCTCGGTACATGGCCATGGCGGTGATGACTCTAGTCGAAGGCTCTCTGGGCCTCTGGCGGTATGAAACTGCAACCCCAGACGGACTCCTGAGCAGCAATCTATGCTCGGCACAAAGGATTCTCCCCTTATGCCGCTCCAACCAATTCATCCCAACTATCAAGTCGAAGCCAAGACCACTGAATTCGATGAAGGATATAGGGAACTGCTCGCCCTTGATTCGGATAGAAGCATCTCGGTAATACTTCGTGCAACGCACTCGCTCCTTCGATGGGAGTGTAACCATAAAGTCGGGTAACTCAACCACATCTAGCCCCAACCTTCTCGCAAATGACGGTGAGACAAAGGTGTGAGAGGTGCCGGAGTCGAATAGCGCGGAGGCATCAATGCCATTCACCGGAAAGGTACCCGTGAGGATCGTGCCGCTTTCACCGGCCTGTGCCTCAGTAAGTATACTCAGGTTACCTTCCGTACCGATTCCACGTCCTATTTATTCATAAGATTTATGAGTTTGATTGTATTAAGTAATGGAAAGATTGATAATGAACACTGCTTTATTATAAAACCATTTAAGGTACACATGGTGTTTTGTTACAACATTCCTAGGATATTACATGGGATTACATGCCTAATACTTCCTAAAGGTGAGGTTCAGGCGCCCTGGTTTCATGTGTGTGGCATTAATCACAGTCGATGGTGCCGTATTCAACTTGATCCTCTTGATACCGTGATACAACATTCTCGACTCGCCACCCATGACCAAGACATCTCCTGACCTAAGGATAATCTTCTTCGTGCGGTCTGCACGCTTCTGCTCGCTATACAGAAATTCAGCGTCGTCGCCAATGGACCAAGACACTACGGGCACTCCTCTCTCAAGAGATTCCGCTGTCTCGTCCTTATCTTGGTGTAAGCCAAGTCGTTCTCCTTCTTGGTAGAAGTTGACGATACAAATATCTGCTTCAAGAGCAGGTACGGGATCAGCTTCAAGCTGTTGTGCAATCTCTACGGCTTGTGTAACAACCGTTTGGAATTCTCCAGGTATTTTAGGTGGTGTTGCTTTGTCTTCCGCTCGTCGTTCGTGGTAGGTGCGGGTGTAAGGATTCCAATCCTTCCCCATGCACATCATTTTTAGTTTCATCCTTGCTCCACCGGGGTATACTGGTGTGTAAAATCCTCCTAGGCTAGCTCCGAGTTCATTGCACTGTCGGATGATGGCAATTTGTGCTTCGGGTGTCAGGTATCCCCTTAATAATAACATACCTGGGCGGATAACCTAACACCGGTCGATGGGGTAGTAGTGTGTGGTGATGTCGGACTCTTCAAGGGTTGGTTCAGTCAGTATAGGATAGCAGATGTGGAAGGTCCCTAAGTGGTGAGTTCAACTTATAAGTTCTATTCTTGCTAGTCAATTCATGCTCTAACTATATGTTATTTCTAAGTCATTCACTAATTCGGGTAATTAAAACTGTAGATATGCTCTCAAGGATTAAAGGCGTGTGAAAGTACCTAAACCGGCCTTGTGACCAGCTCTCTCTGAGCGATCTATGATGTGGAGGGCGGACTGCCTCTGTGGTGCACCTTTCTGAGCACCTCTAGGTCCCTGCCCCTGCTGGCCATACTGGGTCTGAGTATCACCAGCTGCTACCTCCTTGCCCTCTCTCTGCTTGAACTCCTGGTTGTTGCCCTTCTTGGCAGGGCACTCATAGGCACGGTGCCCCATTTTGCGGCAGCTATAACACCTGACCTCTCTTCCCTGGCAATTAGTGTCGGGGTGGTCGTTCTTGTAGTACTTGCAACTGTAGGCCCGTCCATCAGAGTTGCCCTTGCCTGAGCCAGATCCAGAACCTGAAGTATTGAGAGTTAGCAAAGTTCGGTATACTAAGCTTAGGAACACACAAGTGTCGGTTATCGAGAATCTTACCCTTAGGCGGGTGAGACCTCAGCGGTTTTGCTGCTATCGGTGCGGAATAGGCGAGCCGTAATGGCTCAGCTGCCTTGCCCTTCTCAGCATAGGCACCGCTCTCGTCAGTGGTAGTCTTCTGGGTTTGGGTCGGGTGGGAGTACTTCCCTTTCTTCTTTCCCCTTCCTTTTCTTTGGGTCTGCTCACCAGAGCCAGAACCCTTGTTGCTGATCTTGCGCTTCTGCGCATTCTCCTCGTCCCTTATCTGGATGGTAATCTCAACTCTCGATGCGGCATGGTAACACTCCTGATATTAGGACATTAGTTGGTATTCTTGCATACAAAGACACTAATTGTATTGACTACGGCATTAAGATCTCAAACCGTCGTTTACCTGTAGAGAGGTGAACCGCATGTATCCCATGCCATACCGGAGGCGATGGCTCAGGTCGCCATGGAAGCGGTCGACCAAAACCTGACCGGTATACCCGAGATCGGGTAGTAGTCGGAGGATAGAGGTAAAGGTGGTATAATACTTGTCAACGGTCATCTTATCCGTCATTTTCAGAGCATCCAGTTCGATCTGCTTCTTCGTCTTCACATGCTCGGGGTAGTATTTGGATCGTAGGAGAGCAATGAAGGCATTCCAGTCGAATGCAGGGTCAGCGACGTGCTCGCCCTTGACTAGCTTCCACCAGTCCATAGCGGCACCCTTCAGATAGTAGGCAGCTATTCTCACCCTCACTCCAGCGGGAGCCTCGAGGGTCTTGAAGGCCGTCTCCATCTCGGAGATGTAAGCCTCGAGCTTAGTTGGATCGCTCTCACCCTTGGAGCAAGCAGGTCGTAAGTCAGCTATAGCTTTCACCCAATTCGTCTCTCTGGGTGGTGGGGGTGGGGGTGGCTCAGTCTGTGTCTACTGAGTCTACTGTGTCTGCTGCATAGCGGTAATAACATGTGGTAGCATCTGCGCCACCGTGGCCGTGACGATCTCAGCTATCGTCTGCGGCTCTGGCTCCTCAGCAGCCCCCCCACGGGTTCGACCTCGTCCTCTGCCGGACATCTGAACCATTAACAGTTTACATCAGGTGGTGCGGCCAAATGGTCTAGAGTTTAAGCATTTGTATCGCCATTAAAGACGTTAAAGGGTAACCGTTGTCATTAACGGTCATTCAGGGTTAGGTTTCCTAACTCGGTAATCAATACACTCAGTATTTCGTTCTATCAGAGCGAGGCTTCGCTCTGATACCATTTTTGTAACACCCCATCCGATAATTCCTCTTACCACGGTCTAACTGTCACGAACACTAAATTAATCGCAGCGGAAAAACACCTAACTACCGAGGGTGATACAATACCGATAACCACCCATATGGTTACCGGGTCTAAACTACTACAATTACAGTCCCGGTCTGATAAAAGAAATACTAGCTTAATTGACATAATTTACAACACTTGATTACCGAGTACTAAGTGTATATACATCAAGGCTCACAGCCCGTCAAAATAATACGAGTTAACTGTTACTCGACTACGCCATGTTTCCTCCTAACAAAAGCAACAGGTGTACCACATAGTACACCGACTATACTAGGGCTACAAGCCCGTGTACAACTCGGTACACCGCCCCATCTACTACTAACTATCAAAAGCATAACATCCCGGTCTTCATGACTATCAACCGTCTCGTGTACCTGTAAGAATAAGAAAAATGGTGCCCCAAGGGGCTCTGCTAAAGCTGCATATGGTAATCGCATACCCCGCGTACTAGCGAGGGTACGCCAACTACTTGGTCGCCAACATGCGGTTCATTATTATTCAAACAAGCATGCTATTAATAACAACATTATAATCATGTATAAACAATACCCTCACATAGAGCATATCACAACAATGGGAACCACACCAGTTATGCACACATTGGTCACTGAGGCCTCGAGACTCTCTCCTCAAGATCACACCTCTTCACATGTTAGCCAATTTCTCATCTAGGTTAGGCGGATGTTCAAACTCTTATCTCAAGATCATATGTCTCGCACAAGGCATGATCACACTTAACCATTATTTATCTCTTGAAATAATTACTCAGTTAAGTCGGGTGACCTCCGGGCAGAGATGAGGCATACACACCCCAACTCACCACCGGGCTTTAGGTTTGGCTTACTTCCCCGGGCTGCGACCTTACGGTTCGGAACCATGGTGGGAAGGTTAGGCCAGAACTCGGTAAGCAATCTCTCTTGCTTCCTCATTCTCACGCGTGGCCGACACTCTATCGGTCTCCTCACAACTTCAGTTACCATTTCCAAGTTAGGTAAGTCAGAAGGTTAGTGTGTTAGTGATTCATCTCAAACACAAGAATTCTTCTCATTCAAACATTTCATGAATTATACAAACTAGTCTTTCAAGACATAGTTCATTGGGTGCAAAGACAAGCACACAATTATAAGGAATTACCATTAAACATATTCATGCATTTAATCTTGATTAGGTGATTGCACATAAACACACAAACACACAAATCAGAGTAACCAAGTTAGGATACAGGGCATGAGAAAACCATACCGTTCACCGTCGTATCTTGCCCGTCGACTCACTCTCTCGGAGTCCAACTAATCGGGTCCTATAACATACATTAATTCGGGAGGTCAATTAACCATAATTAACCTAACTCGTTACTCCACTAACGTTTCCCGTATTTTACTTACTTAGTCATTACGTTTCAAGCTTAACTCACACAAGTTCATGTTTCACATTTTTCCTTAATCTTATTTAAGCCCTTAATGACCCTCACATGTCATTAGTTAAGTCCTAATTAACTTGTAATATCATTACCAACCATTCCCTAGCTTAAACCCCACTTAAAACTCTTTTTTTCATTTCTGGTCTGGTCCGGGACTTCATACGGGACTTAAGTCCCGGACCAGAATGGTAGTGCACTCTCGGCTTGAAAATCACATGTGGTCCGGGACTTGGGCATGGACTTAAGTCCCGGACCAAGCTGGTTGTGAAGTCTCGGGGGTAAAATCAGTGGTGGTCCGGGACTTGGTCCTGGACCTAAGTCCCGGACCCTGCTACAGATTTTACAATTTTGACAGTTTCTAACTCTGTTCAAGGTCCTCTCTTAGCCCATTGATTAACCAATCTTCACCAACTAAAATCTTCATGTTTAATCACCTAATTACCCACTTAAACCACCTTAAATCAATCACTAAGTACACTCACCATTCTAGTTAATTTCACTTAGATTCTTTTACACTTACAAACTAGTTCTTCTCTTGTTTTCTATAAGACTTGTAACAGCTTTTGGTTTCTTCTTTAAACCATTCAAACCTCACTTACTAATGCCATACCTAACTCTCAAATGACATTATTTTGCTCCTAACACACTCTTCTTTTTAGTTAGGTTCTCCAAAACATTAACCACCCATCTTAACCTTCTTAAGCATCATAGTTTCTTCTTCTAAAACAGAACACTCAAACTATCCTTCCCTAGGCAAATTTTGACAGCAACTACTTACTTCTCTATGCATTTTCACCACACTATAAAAGCTCACAACACTCTTCTCCCACCTGTTTGGTTTAAGCATTAACAACACATCAAAATCCCATTTGCTCACATATGTAAACTAACCTAGCTTCTAGTTTATTTACACCCTCATACACATTAAAACATTCCCTTTCAACTATCCATATTGTAGTACCATGACTACACAAGCTCAAAGTTATTTATACCACACCAACATAGGTTTCACAAAGGAAATAAAACAAACACAAGGTAAGCTCTTTACCTTGTTTACTTTCAGTTTTCACTCCTCTTCTTCCTATTTCTCTTGTTCCCTCTTTCTCTTCATGTTTTCCACACCACACAAGGATTATGGATTGCTAGCTACAACCACATCCCATCACACACATACAACAAACCAATTCAATTTCTCTTCACACAACCTAATATCTTAAAGAGCTAGTCCTCAAAGTTTAGTTTAGATTTTACCTTAAAGAAACCAAATGGATGGCTTGGCAATCAATTGGAGGAGTTTCCAACACCCCACAAAAACAAGAGGGTCCGACTGAAATGAGAGGGGTTTTCAATCGTGAGGGAAAAATCTCACAAATGGTAAGAATAAGCTTGAAATGGCCTAAACACATGCTTATTATTACCTTAAGGCATCAAGGAGAAGAAGGAGGGTTAGAATCAACTCTTCAAGCTTCAAAAGCTCCAACGTCCATGGAAGTGAAGATGGAGGAATCAAGACTTTGTTGGGTGCAAATCGAAGCTCTCACCAAGAGGAGTCTAACGGTATAAATTTCGAGTGATTTGGTGGAGAAATGAACAAGATAGAGGTTAGACAAGGTGAGGGCTTGTGCTGTTGTAGTCGCGAGTTACAGAGGAGTGTTATACCCAAAATTTCAACCCCCCCCCCCCCCCGAGAGTATCTACTAATAGGCTAGTAGCGAGGGTTCCCAGTTTGATCGGCACATTTCAGAGTACTAGGGACAGCTTAGTCATCTCCAGGGGCATTTTCGTAATTTTTCAAGGCTCTTAAGCCCCCTATAGGCTTTCTCTCTCCTCCAAATAAGGGTCAAATCAATTCAAAATGCTTTGAAATTTTAACCCATGATATAGGATGACATTTGAAGCATAATGGCGTTAGAATTTGGATTTTTCGAATTTCCAATAATTTTCTAGCAATTTCTGAGAGAATCTGACGAGAAATTGAATTTAAAAATATTCCAATATCCAAAAAATTCGATTCCACTTTAGAAAATTCAGAAATATCATCCTTTACCCATATGTAAAATTTCATAATCAAATTCCTTTTGGAAGCCCTTGAGCTAAAACGTCGGTAAATCTCGGTTTTTACCGGATTTTTCTATCTTTAAGGAAGCCTATATAAGAAACCTTATCCCATGATCAAATCAGGACCTCAAGAACCCTAGACTCTCAAAGAAGGCGGCCGTCTCTCTCTCTCCACGTTTTTGAACTCCAGAGCCCCAATCAAACACCGAAATCTCACCAAAATCAACACCAAAACATATTTTTCAACTCCCACAACATCATCAATCATCAAACATCAACCAAACCACCTCCAAAACGTGAAGAACACCTCAACAATCAACAACCAGAAGCTCGGGTCGAACACAATCCAGAACCGGCACCATCGGAGCCTCCGAAGAATCCCGACGTGAAGAATCCTCTTGAATTCTAAGGTAAAACGGGTTACAATTCTACTTTTCTAATTCCCCACGACCTTATTAACTCTCTGTCAAATTTTGGGCTCAAACTAACCTTTTTACGCTTCTGTATTGTTGTTTGTTTAAGCTTCTGTACAATAACTTGTTTACCAAGTTTCGTGCTTAATTCGAATTCAAATTGAGAACTTTCAATCACTAATGTCTTGTACATCTTTCAGGCTACACACCCATAAAATTTGAGCCAAAAACACCTTCAGGAACAGCCTCAACGCCGCCGTCCGAGGGCGGTCCGCAACCACGGACGTCATGTCCGGGGTCCCGGACTCCCTGTCCGTAAGCCCGGACGCCCACGGACGGCGGCGGGATTTTAAAAAATTCAAAATTTAGGTTTTCTAATAATGTCCGGGCCCACGGACAGCCTGTCCGTGGCCCCGGACCCTGCAATTTTTTGTTTTCCTTTAATTTCGACTCTTCTGTATAATTAGGTTAACTGGGGTCCGTGGTCTCGGACATGGGGTCCGTGGCTACGGACGTAAGCAAAATTCGACCTAATTCTGCCTCTGAAACCCTAGTTTAGATAGCTTTTGATTTCACTTTAATTTTCTGTCAAAAAATGCTAAAAAACACAAAAAAACAGAAGCTCGCGCACTTAGGTTAAAACGACTCGTAATAATCTGTAAATAAACCAAGTAGAGGAAAAACGACCTAGGAAGGGTAATGAAAGTAATTTGAACCCTAAATAAGTCGAATATCAAGCCCTCGAACCCGAACTCTCCTTTTCTAATTTAATCTAGGTCAAAATTAGGTGGCGACTCATAATAGGTTCCAGTGAGCTAGCTTAGGTTTTAATAATTATTGTTATATGACATAGTTATTAATCTTAAGTTATAAGTGGACCCAAAACCCGATTAGATCCTAATCAACTTAATCCACATAGGATAGGGTTTAAAATCGAGGCTCACAGACTGGCGACTCTGTTGGGGACTACTTCTTAATATTAACTTGATTAATTTTAAGAAAGAGGGCTTAACTCGAAAAATGTTTATTTATGGCTTTATTACTTTGTTTGTTTACTTTTGTGCGCACTTTAATTTTCTGCACCTTTGCATCATATGAGAGCGAGGGTCCACCTAAACCGATTTCATCCCGGGACCCGTTTGAGGGTCCCCTGTCAGGGACTCACACCTTTTAGCTGATGTGAATAAGCGGGGGAAAAGAGGAGGATGTCGTCTAACCACATCCCCTTAATACCTGGGCCTTAGCCCCAAGCGTTTTCCTGGCAGTGTCCTTACCTAGCCCATTGTTTGGTCAGTCAAAGACCCGGCCACAGACGCACACCTTCAGGTGATGTGAAAAAAGTGGGGAAGCCCAAAGAGAATAGCGTGCAAGCCCTATTCCTTTGTGGCGACCTGGGCCCGAGCCCCAAGCACCTCTCCGGATCGATCCATACCCAAATTGATTTAACCGTCAAGTGAGGACATGTTGAATTTGTGTGGGCCTTGTTTGCTTGTATGATCGGCCCATTACCCAGCCTAGAGATTGATAGGAACTTCTCCTACATTAACCTAGCCCAACCGAATTGGCGGGTCTACTTGTTTGTGGCCCAGAGGTCCTGTTTGGTTTAATATGTGAGTCATTCGGCTTCGGCCCAAAAGCTTAGACTTAGGTGATTTCTCTTCTGGCCCAATTTGAATTATCCAATTAGTTCTAGGCCCAAAAAAAAGGAATCCACCTGAACGTGAAATAACCCACAAGTTCTGAAAATAAAATCTTTTTCTGCTTAGCAACCATCTTCTCTGGCCCAAAGAAAGTTAGGCCCATTTGTGATTTAGGGACCATTCCAGCCCATGTGCTTTACTCCAGGCCCAAACACATTCCGGCCCAAGGACTCATTCTAGTCTAGGTAGACTTCTTATTCGGGCCCTGGTCCAAAACCCTAGATCTAGGTGTTACCTCTCAGGCCCAATCAAACCATCTGTTTACATTTCAGTCCAAATTCCATTCTGAGAGATACTCCAGCCCAAACACCTCATTCTCTGGGTATCCTAGCCCACTTCATTCTCACCTAGCCTCTTTCAGTATCTTTCACTTCTAGCTTGCAATCCACCTTAGTATCTTTCAGCCCACTTCCTTTTGTTAGCTAATAATGGACACCTTGGACACAGGTAGACTCAAGTCCTAAGTGCGGTCCAATCGACATGGAAGCCCAACTCGCAATTTTGGAACAAAAGCACATGGCCACCTGCAGAATGGATTTATCGTGAGTGATTTAGAAGAGGTGTGGTTGTTAAAAGAAAGAAATTAATACTCAAAATATCCGTCGGGCTGCAAATTTTAAAACCCGGTCGTAGTAGTGTAGAAGACTGAAGCGGCCGGGGTCAAACCGTGGGACTTATAGCGAGCTAAATTAGTACCTAAGCTTGTCACAAAAGGGGGGAAGTTAATTGACTTGTTTTTAGAGAATTAAAAGAGCAGATTAAATTACTGAGTGCAGATGAATTAAATGGAACTCCGGGTTCAGGTTTTATATAATCTGATTAATTATGCTATCTCTTCCGGTTTAATAAATTAGTTTGGCAAAATTCATGTTTTTATCCTAAGGACTAAGTCATAGACCCTTAAGAACTCGTTTACCAGAAATGCTCGGTCTAATCAGGTTCGAGCAGTACTATGTAAACGGACGTTAAATTCGAGGAATTATAATTGCATCTGTAAATACTAACTTATTAAATCATAATAAGTTTTCTCCAGATTTACGGCTTAAATAACCTGTCTATTTATCACCTGGTCTGATCAAAATAGACTTAGGAAAACATTTTAATAAATTCATGTAATTTATTAAAATGGTGAGAGAAATCCTTTAAGCGTAACAAACTGTATTTATTAAAACCGGTAAAAATATTGATTACATAATTAAACAAACCATAATTAAAAACCTTGCCCGGAGTAAATCCTCCTTAGCCAGACATATTAACTGGTAATAAATCTGACAGAGGTTGGACGTAATAACAGCACGGAGACGTGATTAGTGAATGGAGAAATGGAGAGGTCGAAGAGTGAAACATGTACGTAGGTTATTATAAGTGAAGTGGGTGAATTTGAGAATTTAGAGAACTGGGGTAAGAGATGTACGTGAGTGTTAATGGAAGAGAATGAATGAGGTGAGAATGAGTGATTTTCTGGTTTTCTCCGTGCACTCGTAGAAGGCTGTAGGGAATGGGTATTTATAGAAGAAAATGAAGAGGTCTTCCGTAGATATTTGCTTCATTGATTGCTTCATTGATTGAAGCATTAATTGCAGGGGACAGGAGCTGACTGCGTGAGGGAAATATGGTAGGCGGTGCGGAGTAGATAGATATGGCGTCTCAAGTTGAAGACGACGACTGCGCGAAGAAGAAAACTAGTCCGGTTGATTTCTTGGTCTTAACCGCCTCTTAACGGGCGGTTTAATGTGCTGACCGCCCCAAAATGGGCGGTTTCCTTGTTCTGACCGCCTCAAAATGGGCGGTTCTATTGTCTTTGACCGCCTCGAATTGGGCGGTTGCCCTTGTCTTGACCATGACCTATTTTCCTTCAACTTTGACCGGCTCTAGATTCTTCGTTTGGACTCCGTTTTCTGAGCCGTTTGCGTCTACGCGTTCGTCTCTTCGTCTACTTCACTCCCGGCTTGGTTTTCCTCATGTTAAACCAATAATTTTGTGAGATAAACAATAAAACATAAACTAGAGGAAAACTAACCGAAGTGGAGAAATGAGCAAGAAAAGTGCTAATATTACATGAAATACACCTATAAATGCTCATTTGACACTTATCACACCCCCACACTTATCTTTTTGCTTGTCCTCAAGTAAAACCATGTACCTAAGCAAGTAGGAAATGCTCAATACTAACAAATATTATTATGAAGGGTAGGATAAAAAAGTCAATAGTTCATGATCTCTAAAACTTATTGAGGAGTGTGAAAAATTATCTGCTGGTGGCATAGGTGTGCTCAGGGAAAACAAAATAGAGTTTCGGGGTATGATCTAAGGTACTTCAATGTTTCTTTTGTTTTGGTGACTCCGAGAACTTTTACCATGGCCAACTTCTCAAGAATGGGCATTGAGGAGAAAATAAAAGGAAGAAAAGATTTATGCATTTGCTTCACTTTTGCATGAGATGAGAAAATAGGCATACCTTTGTATTTAAGAACACTCAACTCTCTTTTGTTGGTTACCAATGGTGTCTCGAAAGTCCCTTATTTTTTTGTATACTTCTTCTTTTTTTTTTCAGAAATACCCCTTAGCAATCCCTAAGAGAGAAGACAGAAAGAAACCCTGAGCAATAAAATCCAACCAATTTGCAGATTATTTGGTCACACCGCATATAAAATGCTCCTCAAAAGTAATCAAATGTAAATTTTGAAAAATTTGTACCCTTTATCCTACAATTCATAATAGTATTAGTTTTTAAAGAGAACAACCTACATTAGCAAGGTACATAATTCAATTAGAACAAATGCGAGGTAAGCAGAAAAATAAGCAGAGAGACTTAACAAATTTAAGCATTTAGATGTCCTAGGTTCTTCCCCCACACTTAGCTTAAGCAATGCCCTCATTGCGTAGATGAAATAAAATTAATAGGGCAAGCAAAGTAAAGGAAAGAGTGTACTCCCCAGATTTCGTAGAGTGTGTAGAGCTCCCCCACACTTGAGTGTTGCTGTGGAATGTCATGAATTCCTGTAAAGAATATTCTACACAGCGAGAAGAACTCAAGTGAAGCCTGCATTTTATTATAGCAAATAAAAGGGAAATATAGTACAAAAAGGAAAAACACATTAAATTAAAGGAAAGTTAAAGATAGATAGTGGGTTGCCTCCCACCGAGCTGCCCGGGTTTAACGTCTCTAGCTAGACGTATTTGACCAAGTTTTAGTTTGGAGAAGATTCTGAGGGCGAATTGTCCTGCTGTTCTTGGACAAAATAAGTTGCAGATAGGTTAGTTGAAATATTGGAATGAGAATTATACCTTTTAAGACGTGCCCCGTTGACCTTGAAAGTTTCGCCTTGTTTGTTTTGGAGTTCAAAGGCACCGTACGGGGTCACACTAACAATTTGAAAAGGGCCGGCCCAATGTGACTTGAGCTTCCCTGGGAAAATCCTTAATCTCGAGTTATATAAGAGAACCCAATCACCAACTTCGAATTCCTTCTTGAGGATCATCCTGTCGTGGAACTTTTTGGTGCGCTCTTTATAGATCTTTGCATTCTGATAAGCCTGATCTCGCAGCTCTTCTAATTCGGTAAGTTGGAATTTTCTTCTCTCTCCTGCAGAAACCATGTCAAAGTTTAGGGCTTTGATTGCCCAATATGCTTTATGCTCCATCTCTACAGGAAGGTGGCATGCTTTTCCATAGACCAGCTTAAAAGGAGACATCCCGATGGGAGTCTTGAATGCAGTGCGGTAAGCCCAAAGCGCATCATCCAGTTTAAGTGCCCAATCCTTCCGTGATGAGTTAACCGTCTTCTGAAGGATCCATTTTAACTCTCGGTTGGAAACTTCTGCTTGACCGTTTGTCTGGGGGTGATAAGGTAAAGCTACCTTGTGACGTACCCCGTATTTGACCATAAGTGCTTCGAATAAACGGTTGCAGAAGTGTGTTCCTCCATCACTAATAATAATTCTGGGCACGCCGAAACGGGTAAAAATGTGCTTCTTGAGGAATCTTGTTACTGTCTTTGCATCGGCATGATGACACGGTACAGCTTCCACCCACTTTGACACATAATCAACTGCCACCAGAACATATTCGTGGCCCTGCGAGGAAGGGAACGGTCCCATGAAATCGATGCCCCAACAATCAAAGAGCTCTACTTCTAGTATCCCTTGTTGCGGCATCTCATGTCTCCTGGATGTGTTACCCATTTTCTGACAATTATCACATTGTCTGCAGAATTGGTACACATCTTTATGAAGGGTTGGCCAATAAAAACCTGAGGCCAGGATCTTAGCAGCGGTCCTCGTGGGTCCATGGTGACCTCCGGCTTCCCGAGAATGACAAAAGTGAATGACGCTCGAAACTCTTCTTCCGGGAGACATCGTCGAATTAACCCATCAGCACTAACTCGGAACAAGTACGGGTCCTCCCAGAAATAATGCCTCGAGTCAGAAAGGAATTTCTTCTTCTGGGAGTAGGAAAATCGTAGGGTACTGTTCCTGAGACTAAAAATTGGCCAGGTCTGCGTACCATGGCTCCTGTACTTTGGTGATGGAGAAGACAGTCTCGTCGGGGAAGAATTCGTTTATGGGCACACTATCCGTAGGAGTCACCAACCTAGAGAGATGGTCGGCGACGACATTCAGTTTCCCGCTCTTATCTTTGACTTCGATGTCAAACTCTTGAAGTAGAAGAATCCAGCGCAAAGCGAGGCTTGGCTTCTTGTTTCGTGAATAAGTATTTGAGAGCGGAGTGGTCTGTATGCACGATGACCTTGCTTCCCCATAAGTAAGATCTGAACTTATCGAGGGAGAAAACTATAGCCAAAAGTTCTTTTTCGGTGGTCGTATAGTTTTTCTCTGCGTCGTTCAGTGTTCTGCTAGCATAGGCGATCACTCTCAAGATTTTCTCTTTCTTTTGGCAAAGAGCTGCCCCACGGCATAGTCACTTGCGTCACACATGATCTCAAAAGGAAGAGACCAATCAGGTGGTATGACCACAGGTGCTGTCACCAATTTTTGTGTTATTGTTTGGAATGCAGCTGAACATTTCTCATCAAAATGAAACGGGGCATCTTTCTGTAGCAGGTCGGTCAAAGGTTTGCTGATTTTGGAAAGTCCTGAATAAACCGCCGATAAAATCCTGCATGCCCTAGAAATGCTCGTATATCTCGAACTGTAGTTGGTGCTGGTAACTTCTCAATAACCTCTACCTTGGCTTTATCCACCTCTATCCCTTTTGCTGATATTTTATGTCCAAGGACGATCCCGTCCTTGACCATAAAATGACACTTCTCCCAGTTTAAGACGAGATTCGTATCCTCACACCGTCTCAGGATCAAATCTAGTTGTGCCAAGCATTTGTCGAAACTAGAGCCATAGACTGAGAAATCGTCCATGAAGACTTCTATGCTCTGCTCGATGAAGTCAGCAAATATTGCTTGCATACATCTCTGGAAGGTAGCAGGGGCGTTGCATAGACCGAAAGGCATTCGTCGGTATGCAAAGGTACCATAAGGACAAGTGAAGGTTGTCTTGTCCTGGTCCTCAGGTGCGATTGGTATTTGAAAATAACCCGAGAACCCATCTAGAAAACAGTAGTACTCTTGCCCTGCTAGTCGTTCCAACATCTGGTCGATGAAGGGGAGAGGAAAGTGATCCTTCCTGGTGGCCAAGTTCAAACGCCGATAATCAATGCACATGCGCCATCCTGTGATCTTTCTTTGAGGGATAGTCTCTCCCTTTTCATTAATAACAGCTTCGATGCCCCCCTTCTTAGGGACAACTTGAACAGGACTGACCCATGGACTGTCAGAAATTGGATAGATGATGTCTGCGTCAAGGAGTTTCAGAACCTCCTTTCGAACTACCTCCTTGAGGTTAGGGTTTAGCCGACGTTGAGGTTGTCGGATAGGTTTGAAGTTTTCCTCCATGTAAATATGGTGTGTGCAATAGGAGGGATCAATTCCTTTGATATCAGCGATAGTCCACCCGATTGCTGTCTTGTGCTTCTTCAATACCTCAAGTAGCTTCGTTTCCTCTCCGGAATTCAGAGAAGAGGAAATAATGACAGGCAAGGTCATTTTCAGCTAGGAAAGCATACTTGAGGTTAGAGGGTATTTCTTTAAGCTCGAGTTCAGGTGGTTGTTCTACTGATGGAATTGATTTTTGAGGTTTTCTGTCGAGTTCTTCGATTGGTGGCCGGAACGATTGATAACCAGCCCTTCCTTTCTACGTACGCCAGCATGGCGTTAACTTCTGGATCCTCCATCTTTTCTTCTAGAGAAGTAAGTAATACTTGCTCTAGGGGTTCAGTTTCAGCTTCCTGGATGGAAGATGGAAAATACGTGTCCTCCTCTGTAGCAAAATCGCCTTCCTCCTCCTCGTCATCTGTGAATCCCACCGTCTTAGCATGAGGAGAAAAGTTTGAGCTTTTCTTCATCATTTTCTGCATGTCGAATTCAATCGTCTCATCTTCGTACCGAAGAGTGATTTTCCCGTCGTGGACGTCAATGATAGCTTTGGCGGTACTTAGAAACGGTCGACCTAGAATCAGGGGAACCTCGACATCGTCATCCATTTCTAGAATGACGAAATCAGCTGGAAAGATGAAGCGAGACACTCCAACTACCAAATCTCGGACTATGCCCATGGGCTTGATCTCTGATCTGTCTGCTAGTTGGAGTTTAAAAGGAACCGGTTGCATTTCTCCTCCTTTAACTTTCAGAAGGTGGCGTATGGCATGATATTAATGCTGGCTCCTAGGTCGCATAGACCACTTCCACAATCCACCCCACCTATAAAGCACGGGATCACGGGATTTCCCGGATCTGTTTGTTTAGGAGGGAGTGCTCGAAGAAGGGCTGCAGAACACTCCTCTGTCAGGTGCACTGTCTCTTTTCCAGGTTTCTTTTTCTTCTTCGTCAAGAGATCCTTGAGGAATTTTGCATAGTTAGGCATCTCTTGCAAAGCATCGATCAGAGGTATGTCGAGGGTCAGCTTCTTGAAAATGCTCAAGAACTTGGAGAACTGCTCATCAAGATGTTTCTTTTTCATTCTGTTTGGGAACGGGAGTTCACTGTTTTTATGAGTGGAGGTTGGGATGTCGATGGTAATTCGAGATGGAGGTGGAGTAACAGGAGTAGGAATTTGATTTCTGAGGGAGGTAAAGTTGGTTTGGTGGTTTCATCAACATTGATATAGGAATCTTCAAGATTTTCTTTTTCTTTTCCTTTGCTGGTGGCAAGTTCCCTTCCACTCCTTAAAGAGACTGCACACAAGTTTGTTGTTGTGATGTGCCATCGTCTATAAGGACTGAATTTGCTTGTTCCTTCGGATTGGGATTTGTTTGTGAAGGGAATTGACCAGGTGGTCTTTGTTGAGTGAGTAGCTGTTGGATTTGAGATTGCAAGGCTTTTTGGTCTTTGCGCAGAGCTGCGACCTCTTCTTGCGTATCTCGTGATTTACCCATCATCGCCTTAAACATCTCCTGCATCTGAGACATATCAGACTCAGGATTCGAAGGAGGTGGAGCTGGTCGGCTCGATGAAGCTTCGTTGCCATAAGGCTGTTGTTGATATTGCCTTGGGCCTCCTTGGAAATTGGACTGAGGTCTGTAATTTTGGGATGTTTGTAGGGTATGTGGGTTTTGGATATTTCCGGTGTTTGAGTAGCTAAGGTTGGATTGCATGTTACGTTGCCATGGTTGTCTATCCTGAATTGTTGGTGATGTAGTTTGCTTCCTCCGCTGCTTTCATTTCTTGTAGTTGGGGGCATTGTCATAATCATGAGGCCCGCAACATTGCGTACAAGAAATTGTTGGAGTTTTGAGATTGAGGAGCATAGCCTGGAGGGGTAGTAGGTGGTCGGGAAATCATCGATTAGCTTGCTGAGGGAAGGAATTCATAGCCATCTGTTCGACCACTTTCTGTAGAGTGCTCACTTTTGTTGCTTGCTGAGCGTTGCTTTCCATGAGTTGCTCATGGCTTCTCATGAGCTGGTCGAATTTGTTATCACTCTCCCCAACATGATATAATCCTGGAGTACCGCTCCTTGATCCACCGGAGGCCCAGTCTCTAATTTCCTCACAGAGAGACTCCATGCTGTTCAGAAATTGTGCTCCCGGCTTTTTCAGAATGTCAGCCCCTAACGAAGATAACACCATTGTTCTGCACGGACCGATCAAGCCCTTGTAGAACAATTGTGATACTTGTTCCTTCGTCAGACCGTGGTGAGGACAAGTGAGTAGTAGACCTTTGAAACGGTCCCAAGTTTCACAAATATTCTCCGACCCTGGTTGCTTAAAATTATAAATTTCAGCAATCATCTCCAAAGTTCGGCTCGGAGGTAGGAATTTGTCATAGAACTTGGTGGCCATGTCGTCCCAGGTAACAATGGTACTCGGTGTTAAGCTATGATACCACTTGCTCGCGTTTCCCGTCAGGCTGTGTGGGAATAACGACAATCTTGCATATTGAAGTACTGCGTCGGTTGCAGTAAGGCTATTGGCATGTTGTAAGAATTTTGTAACATGTAACAGGGCTTCGTCTGGACTGGTGCCATCAAACATGCCCAACTCCTTCACACATCGAATCTGATGATATGGCTTCAGCTTTTGCCACTCTCGTATTCGGATGGGCTGAGGTGAGGAAGGACGATAGCAGGCTGTTGTCCTTGGTTAGACGGCCTGTTGATATTTCGAACCGTTGCTGGTGTAGCTGCCATGTTAGCTTCCGGGTCAGAATCTATCACTGTGTTGGTAATGTTCTGTTGAGTTCGTCTCTGCCTGAGATTGCGCAGAAAGGTTCTCTCGATTTCTGGGATGTAACCAACCGTGTGATTAATATTCTCTGGGAGCTCTGTGACCTGGTGAAAGGCATACACCACTCAAAACAGAGAAAAGAACTGGTTATACGTTAGAATAATAAAATGTTAGGAATTAGTAGACAGAAATTTAAAGTTAGTAGTTAGTATACAATGGAACGAAATGACAAGGGAACGAAAGACATGGACGAAATGAACAGCATTTATAACAATAATATTAACAAATGTCATGAAGTCCGATGTCCAAATTAGATGTCCAGTCAGATCAGAAGTCAAGTCCGATGTCCAAATCAGATGTCCGAGTTATATGCCCGAAATTGGATTAACAGTTTTTTTTGAATTTTATTATTTAATTATTTTAGTAGATTAACAGATATTGTAATAAAACAGGTGAATTAACCGGGCTTAGGGACTAGATTAAATCAAGTCCCCGGCAACGGCGCCATTTTGCAGAATGGATTATCGTGAGTGATTTAGAAGAGGTGTGGTTGTTAAAAGAAAGAAATTAATACTCAAAATACCGTCGGGCTGCAAATTTTAAAACCCGGTCGTAGTAGTGTAGAAGACTGAAGCGGCCGGGGTCAAACCGTGGGACTTATAGCGAGCTAAATTAGTACCTAAGCTTGTCACAAAAGGGGGGAAGTTAATTGACTTGTTTTTAGAGAATTAAAAGAGCAGATTAAATTACTGAGTGCAGATGAATTAAATGGAACTCCGGGTTCAGGTTTTATATAATCTGATTAATTATGCTATCTCTTCCGGTTTAATAAATTAGTTGGCAAATTCCTGTTTTTATCCTAAGGACTAAGTCATAGACCCTTAAGAACTCGTTTACCAGAAAATGCTCGGTCTAATCAAGGTTCGAGCAGTACTATGTAAACGGACGTTAAATTCGAGGAATTATAATTGCATCTGTAAATACTAACTTATTAAATCATAATAAGTTTTCTCCAGATTTACGGCTTAAATAACCTGTCTATTTATCACCTGGTCTGATCAAATAGACTTAGGAAAACATTTTAATAAATTCATGTAATTTATTAAAATGGTGAGAGAAATCCTTTAAGCGTAACAAACTGTATTTATTAAAACCGGTAAAAATATTGATTACATAAACAAACCATAATTAAAAACCTTGCCCGGAGTAAATCCTCCTTAGCCAGACATATTAACTGGTAATAAATCTGACATAGGTTGGACGTAATAACAGCACACGGAGACGTGATTAGTGAATGGAGAAATGGAGAGGTCGAGAGTGAAACATGTACGTAGGTTATTATAAGTGAAGTGGGTGAATTTGAGAATTTAGAGAACTGGGGTAAGAGATGTACGTGAGTGTTAATGGAGAGAATGAATGAGGTGAGAATGATGATTTTCTGGTTTTCTTCCGTGCACTCGTAGAAGGCTGTAGGGAATGGGTATTTAGAAGAAAATGAAGAGGTCTTCCGTAGATATTTGCTTCATTGATTGCTTCATTGATTGAAGCATTAATTGCAGGGGACAGGAGCTGACTGCGTGAGGGAAATGGTAGGCGGTGCGGAGTAGATAGATATGGCGTCTCAAGTTGAAGACGACGACTGCGCGAAGAAGAAAACTAGTCCGGTTGATTTCTTGGTCTTAACCGCCTCTTAACGGGCGGTTTAATGTGCTGACCGCCCCAAAATGGGCGGTTTCCTTGTTTCTGACCGCCTCAAAACGGGCGGTTCTATTGTCTTTGACCGCCTCGAATTGGGCGGTTGCCCTTGTCTTGACCATGACCTATTTTCCTTCGAACTTTGACCGGCTCTAGATTCTTCGTTTGGACTCCGTTTTCTGAGCCGTTTGCGCCTACGCGTTCGTCTCTTCGTCTACTTTACTCCCGGCTTGGTTTTCCTCATGTTAAACCAATAATTTGTGAGATAAACAATAAAACATAAACTAGAGGAAAATCAACCGAAGTGGAGAAATGAGCAAGAAAAGTGCTAATATTATACATGAAATACACCTAATAAATATGCTCATTGTGACACTCATCACCACCATTGAAGCCATGGAGCAGAGGCATAGTGCTGCCATGGACGCCGTGGAATCTAACTACGTTGCTGTTATCGAAGAGTTGAAAGCAAAGGCTCTTTCCCTCGAGTCCGAACGTCAAGCTCGGGATGAGTTAGTGGACAGGCTTCTCAACACCCTTTATGACTGCATTGAAGTTGGCTCCATTAGGGTCCGAGGATCGGAGGAGAATGTCAAAGAAATTGGTACAAAACTTAGGAAAGTGATCAGACAACTAGGAGCAGCAACTTGCATCCAAAGCTGCACCCGTAAGAGAACCAAGCAACATGAGGAGGGCAGTGATCGACAGTCAAGAGGACCTGGTTGGAGCGTTGGACAGTAGAACCATCCCGACGGAGTTCTCGACAGAGAGAGTTTACAGACATCGGCCGAACACCAAGACAAGCACTTGAGGAGCTTCGAGGAAGATATCCGATGCAACCGCTCGCCCTGAGGCCAGGAACTACTCATTTGGGGAAGGATCTTAATCAATTTTGTCACTTTCATCAGCTGCCCGGTCACGACACTGACCACTGCAGAGCCCTACAACACAGAATCCAGGATCTGATTGATCAAGTGCTCCAATTCTAAGAACGTGGTGGGGAGCGTAGAGCACGCGTGCCCAGGCATCATCAGAAATGTTGTTTTTTAGTGTTTTTCTCATTAAATGCATTCCTTTTCTTGATTAGTTGTCTTTCAACTTTTAGTAGTTAGTTCCCTTGAATCGTTTTCGGTAGTTTTCCTGAGTTTGTAATTTCCAACATTATTCTTTTTGTTGAATAAAACATAGTTCATGTTTCATAATTTTGGTACAAGGCATCATTCATTTATTCGAAAAAACTTTTTAAAAAAAAGAGCACTCACGTCTTTCAAGGATCATGAAGTAATCATTTTCTGACTATGCAATGGAATGACTTGTCTCTTGTTTCTAAAAATTCGAACATGGCTAACCAAACACCACAACTCACCACATAATATCCAAATAACCCACGAAGCGGTTCCAAATCCACATCCGTTTAAGTGTTGTCATAAACCCCAGGTCAATGCTAGGGGCAATCTGAGTTCAGGATCATCATCTTTAATCTTTCGTTTAAGCGTGTGAACTAGTCTCTGAGTGAAATTCACGAGAGTGTCTTGAGCGGAAAAACCACGAGTGAACGAGCGTGTCATTTTTACACGACTCCGGTGAGACCACATTCAAGGGTAAAGTAAACGGCATAACTCCGACCGAAGGAGATAATTTGTAAATTTACTCTTAGACCTGGGAAAAGTAACAAAGGCGGATACACAACTATCAAGAATGACGAAGCACCTAGGTACAACACCACGTAGCCAAAAGCTTGTGAACCCTGACATTAAACCCTAGGCACCCCGTTGAGCCTTTCATATATTCCTTTTCGATATTATGAACTCCACAAAATAACCCAGCCAACGATGAATGTCCGACCCGGTGACCAAAGGACGCGAGGAGTCCGGCTCTCAGATAACGTTCTCATCAGTCCAAAGAAGCAACGCCGCTGTCAGCATGACAAAGTGATCCGCAAATGGTCCCAAAGTGACACAGGATCCAAAGAGCTCACATCAAAACAGCTCTCGAAGCCCAAAACCGGGAAACACAAGAACCCCGAAGGCAAAGTCAAGAAAGGATAAAGAAAAAAAAGGCAAACCCGAAGCGCCTCGAAGAAGTCCAAATGACAAAAAAGAGAAATGGTGTAAAACAACTCCAAAAGTCCAGGTCCAGAAGCTCGAAAACAACGTCAACATGAAGCAGCCAGACAACTTCAAGACAATGAAGATGAATCCGAGAGAAGACGCAAGTTGCAGCTTTGGTCACCCATTTAAGCTCCACATACCTCAAATATCCCTCCATGATCCCGTCGTCTTTCATCACACCCTATGGCCACGTTATAAGCTTTAAAGACTTCCTACTTGATAGTTTGTGTCCAATCACGTGAAAGTAACAGATCAAATGCGTAAATCCATCAAATATCGAATTCAATGGTTTAGAAGTTATGACCATGAGCGAGAAATGAGTGCAAACACCGACCACATCGAGTGTAGGTTAGGAAGCACCACATCAAAGAATAAGCCTCAACCCTGTGAGGATGAGACTTGTTCACACGTTTAATCAAAGAAAATACTGGGGGCAATCGATCGTTCCGATCGATTGCCATGAACTCTAGCTCGGATTGTCCTAAGGAAAATACTGGGGGCAATTGTTGGTTCCAACAATTGCCATGTCAACACCAATTGAAACCCAAAGCTTGAGCACCACCATCCCACCACAGATACACATATGCCCTTACCACCACACACACACTCTCAAGCCCATCATAAATCACAACCCAATCCTTGGTCTATCACAAATCTGGAACACCGGCAAAAGCCTTTAGCACCACAACAAACACCACACACTTCCACCAATGGCATGTTCATTTTTCAAGAAGCAAATTGCAGATTTGAAATTTTTAGTCAGGAAATGATCATTTCACTTTCCTTTTTCAGCAGGGTTTTTCTCAAGCATTGCCAAGTTCGGCACCTTTTCCAACAGTTTCCTGTTTTGAACGAGTATCTTTCTGCAAACGATTTATTTGATGTATTAAAACCTAAGAAATTAATCCTAGAAATCAATTAATCAATAGATCGTCGGGTTGCAAAAATCCCGGTCGTAATAGTATAGCAATTTAGAAGCGACCAGGTGTCAATCCACGGGACTTGATAAAGTAAGTCTAGCCTAAGACAATGGTTAATTCAAAAGGGGTTTGTTTTGGTTTTGGGATTTAAATAAATAACAAAAATGAAATAATTAAAATAACAATCAGGAAAATAAATAACAGATAAAATAAAGTGGTAGATAATATGGATAAAAGGGACTCTGGGTTCAGGTTAATACCGTTTGATTAATTACATCTACTGGTTAATTAAAGAGATTGGCAATATTCCTATAATTTTCTTAAGAGCTAAATCATAGTCTCAGAAGAACTCATTTACCAGAAATGCAGGACCTAGTCTAGGTTCAAGCAGAAACACATGTAAACGGATTAAGTACGAGGAATAATAATTTGCGTCTGTAGGAATAATTAATTAATCCAATTAATAATTCCACAGATATACAGATTAATTTAACCTATCTATTTATCACTTGGTCGGATCAAAATAGATTTAGTAAAGCAATTTAATAACTCATGACATTTATTAAAAAGCGCAACAATAACATTAATCGTAACAATCCGTAATTAATTAAAACCAGTAAATATAATTAAAACAAACTTAAATTAAACCATTACCCAGAGTAAATATAAACTACTCGCTCATTATGTCACAAACACAAATTAAACATTAAAACAAATACCAAATGTTATATAACACTAAGAATGTAACAAGCAACAAATAACATGTAACAAATGTACTGTAAAAGCATAAGTTAGGAAAAACCCTTATATGAATCCGGTCCGGTTCACATGTGGGCGGTTCTTCTATGCTCTTTTCTCCCGGTTCGCTCAAGACCGACTTGCCCGATCGATCCCCTTTCTTTTTCTCGGTTCTGTCCTCAGGTTTGTCGTTTTCACCCCGTATCAATTTCACCCCGTTCTTCTTCAGAGCAAAAGGGCTCTGTTCTTCACGTAGCTCATTCTCGCAACAATCGTCGGTTGTATCGGTGGTCGGTGAAGTCGATGAATGATAATGGGGCGGCGAAGACGATGGCGAAGGCGGTGGGATGTGATGCGGCGAGAGTGGATGTTGTACCGTCGGAAGTCAATGATGAGAATGGACGAGTTGAAGATGCGTCGACGATGGATTTGTGAAGAAACGAAGACGATGAAGACGATGGTGTGTGGAAGTGAGTGCGTGAGATATTGTATCGTGAAGATGGTGAGCGATAGTCGGTGGTGTGTGATGCGGTGGTGAATGGAGGTGACGACCGTCCGTGATCTCCGGTGATGTGGTGTTGATGACGGTTAATCGATACCGTGGTGAAGACGAGATGGAGGTTGATGGAGTTGTGGCGGGATCGTAGTGCGAGGCGTGATTGTGGTGAGTCGATGAAGATGGCGTTGGATGAACGGGATGGATGAACGTGATGATAAAGATGAGATGAAGTCGGGTGAAGACGGGTCGACGATGGCGAGTGTGATGTCTGGTGAGGATATGAATAACGGTGATGTAAAGATGTCGATGGTCGTCGACGGTGAAGGTGAAATGGTGAATGGAAGGCGGTGCGTGGTGGATGCAGGCGTGAGTGATGATAGATGATGAATCGGTGACGGTGGTGATGGTGTATCGTTGATATGGGATGAAGGCCGTGAGTGAGGTGGTGATGGCGGGGGCGAATCACCGATGAAGATGGAAGTGAACGGGGTGCGGGTGAGGCGGTAGTCGAAGCCTGCACAATCTCAGTAGTGCACTCTGTTTATGTAGCGTAAATGTGTGTTCTGTAGATGGTGATGACTAGTGCGATCCCAGCGTGAATTACAGATAATAGCATGGGTTTTACGATATGTTAATCTCCTCTGTTTGGTAACATGCTTTATTTCTTCTGCTCCATGTCAGTCATGTTACACGCCAACAGATCAGCCCAATATTAACCCAATTTCATGCGCCTCTATATAAGTCGATCATACATGGTCCATCCATAATACTTCACTTGCATGGCTCGTTTGCGTGGCTGCTAGCCTCTCCGTATGGCCCATTCATATGCCAGCCATGTTCACGTGATTGTCCAAAAATCTCCACATGTGCTGTATGTTGTGAATTCATGGAGCGTGTGAGTATGAAATAGAAAAACTGATCCAACCCACGTGAATAAGTTGGCGGCCCATGTGTGCTGCGATTGTTGATATATATAATCGGTATATTATAATTTTCCTACATTTAACACACAAAATATATCAGCTCTCATCTAAACACAAATCTTAGAAAAAGTACATGATAAGTGTAAAGTATGACATGAATTGTTATGATATGAAGAATTAAAGCCCTAAAAATATATGTATTTTACACTTATCACTTTCATATATTTTGATTGCATACATCTTATCATCATTGCCATGTTTGGCACTCCAGTAATCAGTTTTCATCATTTGCACGAGACCATTATCTTCCTAACTCATTTTTAGTTCGAGACCCAAAGCAGTGCGAGGCCCTGCAGTTTCCTCATTCAGTACGAGACCTAGCATCTTCATTCAGTGCGAGACCCATCTTTTCCTTCAGTGCGAGACCCACCATCTTCATCAGTGCGAGACCCATCATTTTCAAGACTTTAGTACAAGACATCTTCATTCAGTGCGCGACCCAGAATCAGTGCGGAATCCAGCTTTTTCTTCATCCATTTAGTACGAGACTTCGGTGCAAGACCAAGCATCTTCATCAGTGCGAGACCTATCATCTTCATCAGTGCGAGACCTATCATCTTCATCAGTGCGAGACCTATCACCTTCATCAGTGCGAGTCCGAGCATCATCATCCAGTGCGAGACCAGTACGAGACCTAGTATCATCTTCAGTGCGAGACAAGTACGAGACAGAGCGTGATCTAAGTTGGCGGGGCAGAGGCAATAAGTCCCCATCTTAATGTCAACTTCTCGGGAGAAACAACTAGTGGGCAGTGGCAATAAGTCCCCTTGGTAATCTAGAAGTTATCCCAGCACCCCAGTTGGTGGGCAGAGGCAATAAGTCCCCATAGTATACCAGCCAGGAGCATTGGAACGGGTTTCGGTCCCCAGAAGCATCTGAGCATCATCAGCATCATCAGCATCATCAGCATTATCAGCATCGTCAGCATCATCAGCATCATCAGCATTATCAGCATCGTCAGCATCATCAGCATCATCAGCATCGTCAGCATCATCAGCATCACTAGCATTTCAGCATTCTTGCATTTGCATACCATCCAATTTTCACTTGTTAGGTTGTCAACGCCTTAGAATCGCTTGACATTATCTCAATTTCACATTTTAGGTAGTCAACGCCTTAGAATAGCTTGACATCATTTCATCCTCAAAGGTAGTCAATGCCTTAGAATCGCTTGACATCCTTCCACTTTACTCATAGGTAGTCAGCGCCTTAGAGCAGCTCGACACAACTTATCGGATTTCAATTGCATGTGGGGTCTTTTAAGATCAAAAATTTTGGGGTATCACTCAAGCATTAACTAGACTTTTCATTTCCATTACAAAAACTAGTTGACGGGGGGCAATCTGTTATACCCAAAATTTCAACCCCCCCGTAGTCTCTACTAATAGGCTAGTAGCGTGGGTTCCAGTTCGATCGGCACATTTGCAGAGTACTAGGGACAGCTTGAGTCATCTCCAGGGGCATTTTCGTAATTTTTCAAGGCTCCTAAGCCCCCTATAGGCTTTCTCTCTCCTCCAAATAAGGGTCAAATCAATTCAAAATGCTTTGAAATTTTAACCCATGATAGAGGATGACATTTGAAGCATAATGGCGTTGGAATTTTGATTTTTCGTATTTCCAATAATTTTCTAGCAATTTCTGATTGAATCTGACGAGAAATTGAATTTAAAAATATTCCAATATCCAAAAAATTCGATTCCACTTTAGAAAATTCAGAAATATCCTCCTTTACCCATATGTAAAATTTCATAATCAAATTCCTTTTGGAAGCCCTTGAGCTAAAACGTCGGTAAATCTCGGTTTTTACCGGATTTTTCTATCTTTAAGGAAGCCTATATAAGAAACCTTATCCCATGATCAAATCAGGACCTCAAGAACCCTAGACTCTCAAAGAAGGCGGCCGTCTCTCTCTCTCCACGTTTTTGAACTCCAGAGCCCCAATCAAACACCGAAATCTCACCAAAATCAACACCAAAACATATTTTTCAACTCCCACAACATCATCAATCATCAAACATCAACCAAACCACCTCCAAAACGTGAAGAACACCTTCAACAATCAACAACCAGAAGCTCGGGTCGAACACAATCCAGAACCGGCACCATCGGAGCCTCCGAAGAATCCCGACGTGAAGAATCCTCTTGAATTCGAAGGTAAAACGGGTTACAATTCTACTTTTCTAATTCCCCACGACCTTATTAACTCTCTGTCAAATTTTGGGCTCAAACTAACCTTTTTACGCTTATGTATTGCTGTTTGTTTAAGCTTTTGTACAATAACTTGTTTACCAAGTTTCGTGCTTAATTCGAATTCAAATTGAGAACTTTCAATCACTAATGTCTTGTACATCTTTCAGGCTACACACCCATAAAATTTCAGCCAAAAACACCTTCAGGAACAGCCTCAACGCCGCCGTCCGAGGGCGGTCCGCAACCACAGACGTCATGTCCGGGGTCCCGGACTCCCTGTCCGTAAGCCCGGACGCCCACGGACGGCGGCGGGATTTTAAAAAATTAAAAAATTTAGGTTTTCTAATAATATCCGGGCCCACGGACAGCCTGTCCGTGGCCCCGGACCCTGCAATTTTTTGTTTTCCTCTAATTTCAACTCTTCTGTATAATTAGGTTAACTGGGGTCCGTGGTCTCGGACATGGGGTCCGTGGCTACGGACGTAAGCAAAATTCGACCTAATTCTGCCTTTGAAACCCTAGTTTAGATAGCTTTTGATTTCACTTTAATTTTCTGTCAAAAAATGCTAAAAAACACAAAAAAATAGGAGCTCGCGCACTTAGGTTAAAATGACTCGTAATAAGCTGTAAATAAACCAAGTAGAGAAAAAACGACCTAGGAAGGGTAATGAAAGTAATTTGAACCCTAAATAAGTCGAATATCAAGCCCCTGAACCCGAACTCTCCTTTCCTAATTTAATCTAGGTCAAAATTAGGTGGCGACTCATAATAGGTTCTAGTGAGCTAGCTTAGGTTTTAATAATTATTGTTATATGACATAGTTATTATTCTTAAGTTATAAGTGGACCCAAAACCCGATTAGATCCTAATCTACTTAATCCACATAGGATAGGGTTTAAAATCGAGGCTCACAAGGAGGAAGGAGAAGTTTGCAAAGCTCTGGAGCAAATCGTGAAATGAAGAAAGGAGAAGGTGAGAGGGTAAGTAATTTAAGTTACTTTTTACTTTATACTATTTGCTTTATTCATTTATTTGTCTTGTTATTACTTAATAGCTAGCAAGCTATTAATGGGTGTATGCTTATTAATTAAAACCGGCCCACATTAATTAATAGCCCGGGTCGTTTTTCATCTTTTCGAATTAAACGTGTTTCGTCTCCCGGTTCCGACACTATTCATTTACCGGATCCGTTTTCCGGAATTTTGCCGTTTAATTAATTTTAATAACTCTAGACCCACACAACGGTTTAATTATAGATATTTAACTAACTATAATTATTACGAGTTAATTAAACCCGTTTAAAATCACGTTTTCCCTGGTTTCTCGAAAAACGCGTTTTAAAGCTCGTTTGCGTTTTTAACTCGTTTTACGAATCCGTTTTCTTCGGGAATCGTTCCTACATATTTATTTAGGACTAATTAAGCTTTTAAATATTTCATTAGCCTAATTAATCACTATTTTTAATCCCGGGGTATTTCAAGTACTCCCGTAATTAACCCCGTTAACCCATTATTCTTTGGTTTTGGTTTATGTGCTCTTAGACTCACAACCATCTCAATCACTTCTCCAACTTGTTTACACTTCTTAGGACCATTAAATGTCACCAAACAACTCCTAAACATCACCTAAAACCAATACCATTCACTTCCCCATCATTAGGGCACTTAAAAACACTCTCTGGTACATTTTTACACTGGTCCGGGTTTGTGTCCGGGGTTACAAAACCGGACCAGACACGGTTTTCAGTTTCTGGTGTATTTTACATGTGGTCTGGGTTTGTGTACTGGTTTACAAACCCGGACCACCCCCTGGGATGGCTTTCTGGTGCGTTTTTTATGTGGTCCGGGTTTGTGTACTAGTTTACAAACCCGGACCATGTCTGTAGGTGTTTAAATTGACAGTTTTTGACCTCTTTTCAACCCCTAACTCACCTCCAATCTCTTCCTAATCATTCCACATGTATTCCAACATATTTTAGCACCTTAATCATGCTCAAAACCTCTTCAAATCATAGATTTAATCCCTACTCAAATTCTTGCTCAAATTCACAATTTTCTATTCTCTCTGTTACATTTTGCACCCTTGTGCTACAGATTTTTATCTCTTAGCAATTTGCATTTTGTTCCCACTCTAATTGACCATTCCAAATCCTCCTAGACAATGCACTTTTCACACCAAGGTTCATGCCTCACTCTTAAAGCCTTAAATTCTCATTCTCTTTCTAAAGCTCCCAAAGCACTTAAACAACCCCATTGCTATAGATTTTTGCATCAATCTTCCCTCCTTAAATAAGTATTTCCATGGTGATTCTCTAACCCAATCAACCTCCATCAACACCTAGTTTCTCTAGGTCATTCCTTACTCAAATAATACTCAAACCACTTAAATTTCTACACGAATTTTGCCATAACTTGGCTACTTTTCTAACATTGCCCAAAGCTCATATCAACACTTAATTCCATCCTAAAACTAACCAAACCCACAGGGGTTCTACCAGCATACAAGTTCAATCAAAACTCATCAAATCCTCCAAATACAACATAATGCATAATTCATCAAATGCATAGCTCTCAAACCAAGCATTAACTCATCATTCCCTCAACTATCGGCAAGTACATACTTAACATAAATTTGGGTTCATTCAATTACTTTCCATCCCAAATTTAAAAGCATTAAGGTAGGCTTCAAGGTAAATTATTTACCTTATATTCACAAGCCTTCATATTTCAATCTTCTTGTTTCTCTTTCTTTGTTTCTCCTTCCTTCCTTCATCTTTCCCTCTTTATTTCTTGTTTCTCAACCGGCCAAACAGCTCAAGCTGGCCAGCCCAAGAATAACACACTACTTAATACATAACTCCCATTTTAACCTAGATTTTAAAAGTGAAATACCCCGAACTTAAATATGGTGATTAAGATTATTATAATCCTGATTTCAGAGCCTAATAATGCCTAAGTAATATTGGTAAGGGAAAATAAATCCAAAAGAAATGGAGAAATGCTTAAAAAGCGAAAAACGTTAAATAAGCGTTAAATAACCATAGGAGGTATGAGACCTCGGTTAGCGTATTATATGGATTATAAGGGCTTAATAAGACCTAAATAATATATGGGAACAACTCCCAAAGAAAACGGATCCAAATAATGTATTAAAACGCTAATAGAGCTTAACGCACGTTTTTCGAGAAAGCCCGAAAACATGATTTAAGTGGTCAAACGAACCCGTAAAAATTATAAATCATTAAATAACAATTATTAAGCATTTATGGAAGCTTAATAACCAATAAAAATAATTAAACGAGGAAATAGTAAAAACTGGCAAAAACGGGAAGTTGTGGGGTAAAAGCATAAATAAACCAAACTAGTGTGTCCACTATTGTAAATAAAGTTTTAAAACCCACAATGGGCTGTATGTCAGCCGATTCCCTTCCCTCTCACACACAAGAAATAAGTAAAGAAAGAAAGAAGAAAAGAAAGAAGAAAAAGAAATACAAAAAGTAGAAAAGTACTCTCTTTCCTCACTTTTTCTTCTCTCTCTCCCATTTCTTTCTTCCCCATCGTACTCCCTCTCTTCTTCCTCCCTTCTTGCTGCGATTTTGAGCTCCCCACTACAACAATGGAAACTCTTTCTTCTTCTCCATGCTCTACCTCCATGTGAGCTCCAAATGTAAAAATAATTACACACTCTTACTCCCCTCATCCTCCTCTACACTTCTCTCTTTTCAAAATCCAAAAATGAGGAAGTTTATTTTTGTGGGTATACCCCATTGGTGAAGAAAATAGCATCAATGTGTAGCTTGGAGTCTCCTCTCTCCACTAAGGTAAAAATCTCCATGAAAGAACTCATATTTCTCCATCCTTGCTTGTAACCGATTTTTACCTCCTTGTAACACTCCATTTTCTCTCTCTCTCTTTTGAGCATAATATCAACCTTGCAATGGTGGTGGATTCACCTTCTTGAACCAACGGCTAAAACCCCTCTTAAAACACTCCAAAGGTAAACCCTAGAAATTGTATTCTCAACACTTCAATGAATTAGTGTTAATTTAAGGGTTAGTAGTTTAATTACACTTGTTTTGTGTGCTTTGGGTGATGGGAATGGAGTTTGGCAACTCCATTCCCCATATGACCGATTTTGGTGCAAAGAAGAGAGAAGAAGGAGAAATAGAAAAGAAAGAAGGAGTTAAGAGCTTAAGGTAAGAGCTCCTTTTTGATGCTAAATGTTAATGCATTAGAGTAAGGGGAATGGATGAACTAACTAAGGAACCCAAATTAATGTATTAGTAGTGTAAATGTGGAAGTTGGAGTACTTGTGAACTAGTATGTGAATTATAGGCCTTAGAGCCAAGAGTATTGTATATGTGTATTAATCTTGTGGATTGTAGGCCTTAGAGCCAAATGATTGTGTACGTATATTGGTATTGAAATTGAGGAAGTAATGGTATATTGGTATGGTATCGATTGCTGGTAGGACCCTAGTATGGGTGTGGCTAAGTAAGAAAAGTAGATGAACTATGGCAAAATTTTGGTAGGAATATGTACAATTATGGATGACTTGGGGAATGGGAGAACCAAGGTATGTATTGGGTTGAGTAAGGAGATTTAGTAACCATGGAATGGTAGTGTAGTATGAGGAGTGAGAAGGTAAAAATCTGTAGCAAGAGTTGTTGAAATGTGTTGGAGGAACTAGGAGAACTTATGTGCATGACTTAGTAAAATGAATGTTGAACTTGGGTATTGATAGTGTAGTTGCTTGGAAATGAATTGAATGGTAAAGGTTAGAACAAAAATCTGTATCATTGGGGAAACGAAAAACTGTTGTAAGTGTTGAATGAAATGAGGAAATTGTGTAAGGGGATTTAAGAATGAGTAAGGAGGTTGGAGGATAAACTAAGGCAATTTTGAGGACCTAAGTAGTGTTAAAACATGTAGGATTACATGCAGGAAGATTGGGGAAGCAATGGGAAAATTATAGAACTGAAAACAGATTTTAAAACTGAAGTACTGGGCCGGACCGACCTTGGGACCGAACCCGCAAGGTCGGTCGCGCCTTGAAATATACAGACGGGAAGTCTTCTGACTTCGACCGACCTTGGGGACCGAACTTACAAGGTCGGTCGAGTCGTAAATTGTGAAGGCCATAGGTCTACTGGAATGGACCGACCTTGGGACCGAACTTGGGCAAGGTCGGTCGAGTCCAGAAAACTCGAACCCAGAACATACTGGAACGGACCGACCTTGGGACCAGACTTGTAAGGTCGGTCGGGCCTGAAATTTTCACGTAAGTAACTCACTGGAATGGACCGACCTGGGGACCGGACTTGCAAGGTCGGTCGAGCCTGGAATTTTACCTTAACGAAACTTACTGACTTCGACCGACCTTGGGTCCGACCCTGGGTAAGGTTGGTCGAGTCAAAACAAAAAAAATAATAAAATAAAATAAAATAATGAATATATGTTTTATTATATGACTATGGTAGTCATATGTATGTAAATATATGCCTATACACATATATGCATATGTATGTAGTGATACACCATTAATGAGGTAGTAATGGTAAGAAAATAAGTAAAGGAGTAAGAAAACAAATTAAGAAAAGTTGTAGGTATAAGAAAATTAAGTTAAACCGAAACAACGGGATAACGAGGTAAATACGGGCGTAGTAATTAAGCATGTATTGTAAAGCTTAGTATTAATAGAATCATTTGGCATGTAGTCATTGATTCGAGAGTAAGATTCGAGGAACGAATGTGAACTAAGGAACAAGGGAGCACCCGATAAAGTAAATCAACGGTGAAAGGTATGATTTCTTCATGCTCTGTATCCTAACCTGGTTACCCTGATTTGTATGCTTATGTGATCACCAATAAGATAAATGCACGAATCGGACTTATATTGCACTTAACTGTGTTTGAACTATTTTGTTCTTGGGTATCTTCTTGAACATTTAGTTTGTATAATTCATGAAATGTATGAATGGAAATGAAGAGTATGTGTAAGTAATGTGTACTTGTGTATTGTATGGATGTACGGAAATGAAGTACTGACTTCTACTAATTCCTAACAATCTAACTCCTAACATGAGTAATGAGTAAATGGAATGAGTAGAAGTCCGATATAGTTTCGGCCACGTGTGAGGATAAGGAAACACAAGAGGTTGGATCCGAATCCTGGCTGTAATCTTTTCCATGGACCAAATCCCTTGAATGAGTAGCATCCTGGATTAGTGGGCCACCCTAAAGCCCGGTGGTGGGATGTAGCAATCCCTGCCCGGAGGTCATACATACTTGACTTGAGTAAAGTAAGTAAGAAATAAAGTATCGTATGTGTATTAGTCTTGACTAGCGTAAGTCTCGACCTTGAGTAAAGGAGTATTGTACACCCGATTAACCCGGGTGTGTAAAGAAGCTAACAAGCCTTATGTATGAATTGGAGAAGTGTATCTCTGTATTGCGTATTGAGTATGTGATGTGTATGTATTGCGTATGTGTATTCCGGAAGATGGTAAGTAAGTATCGGTTGACTTGCATTGTCTTCCATGTATGTAATGTACTGTGCGTATGTATGTATACCTTGCGTAGTATTGTAGTATTGTGAAAGAAAGTATGTATGTATGTATGTATGTATTGTAAAATGAATTGCATGTATTCGACCAAGTGGTCGGCGTACCCTCGCTAGTACGCGGGGTATACGGAAGTCATATTCAGCGTAAGCTGACCCCCTAGGGGGAACGTTTTTAGTGCGCAGGTACCGGAAGCAGACATGATCACGGTAAGAAACCGGCGACTACACTTGGATAGCTAGGATGAACTGTAGTTAGTAGAGAATCGTAAAAGGCTTGGAGCCTTGTGTGTAGTTGTGAGGAATGGGTAGTTGTAGACTCTTGATGAGTATATATGAACTTGGAAGGAGTATTGTATTTGTATTTGGAACTTAGTAAACTCGGTTGTGTACATTGAATTGTATGGTATTGTAATGGAGTAATGTGTTGAATGGAGCATAGTAGTATCTGATTGGTAAATGGAGTATGTATTGTAGATGTGTAGTACTCGGGATTCCGATCCATCAGACCGATGCTGTATGTAGTAGTAGTAGTAGCTTTGTTAGTCATGTGGGTGACTAGCGGCATTGTATCACCCACCGTATGTAAGTATGTATCCGCTGCGTGATTCTGGAAGTACGAGGAGATTGGACGGTAATGATGGTATTAACGGTAGGGGTGTCACAAAAAGGATTTCTTAAGCATTAAGAAGGGCATTACCTTGAAACTTCTAGGAGGAGTTCTTAGATAGCAAGGCTAACAAAATTCCAGCCCTTATGGAAGCTCAACAAAACCGGATGGACATGGAAGAAGAGGGGCTCAACGTTGGAATTTATGAAAATCAAAGGAAGGTTAGAAAAGAGAGATTTTGAACTCATTTCTTACCTTAAACAACAAGAGTGTTGTTCTAGATCAAGATGGCACCTTAAAACCTTCAATCCAAGCTTTTTCCATGCAGGTCAAATGTGAGCTTTCCAGATTTTGAAAGGAGGGAAATGTTCCCCAAGTTGAGAGGAATTCAACGGTACAATTTTTGTGGAGTTTGGATCTCATTTGGACTTTCAAAATTGAAGAAGAAGAGAGGAGCTGAGAGGAGCTGAGAAATCGCCATTGGCAACCAGAGGGGATAAGAAGGAGCTCTGGTGAGGAGGAAAAACGTGAGTGAAAAGAATAAGGGAAGAGAGAGAGTAAAAGTGGGGTATAAATCACTTTACACTATTCACCTTTTTACTTTTCAAACTCTTTTAATTAACTAGCTACTCATGTGTGAGAGGTTGTTTTGACTAATAAAAACTGGCCCTCAACAAGTACATATGAGCTGGAGCGTTTTTCGTCTTTTACAGAAAACGCTTGTTATTTTACCCGGTTTGGCACTATTCACTAACCGGGCCCGTTTTTCGGATTTTTCTCATTTCTTTATTTTTAATGGTTCTTAAACTTCCATTAATGTTTATTTGTAGTTATTTAATGAACTACAATTATTACGGGTTCGTTTGACCACTCAAAGTCACGTTTTCGGGTTTTCTCGAAAAACGTGCGCTAAAGCTTTATTAGCGTTTTATTACATTATTTGGATCCGTTTTTTTCGAGAATTGTTCCATATGTTATTTAGGCATTATTAAGCCTTTTAAATTCATTTAATACCCTCTTTAAGGTTGTATTTCTCCTAGGGTCACCTAACGCTCAATTTAACGTTTTTCGCTTTTTAAGCGTTTTCTCTTTTCTTTTGGATTTATTTTCCTTACCAAGATTTATCAGGCGCTAATAGGCTCTCAATATCATATTAGAGTAATTTAATCACCCTAATTAAGTTCAGGGTATTTCATGTATATATATACGAACAAATGATTAAGTCGTTACTCATCAAAGTACGACGAGTATTACAGTTAATGATTTACCTAAGTAAAACACTTAGGAATGAGACTCGGCTATACCAGTCTCTAGAGCTTGGATCTTAAACATGATTATGACCTAGACTAATTCTACGTATTTGCGTAAGACCTCGATGAAAGCTATAATAAAATGAATTCTCCAACCTTAGACTATACTCTAGGTAATTGATTAACACTTAAGCATATGATGGAGAGTAGGTGTGTGAGATGGAAATCCAATTAGTCTTGACTAACTGGTTGCACAACGTGATCACTACGAGGGACTATTATCATAATTCCACTCAAGGAAATTCATACATCCACATTCGATGATGATCAGAGGGCACCGCTGTTGGTGTAGGCTTTGGCCGAATTGGATGCCTTCATAGGCAATTGAGATAAATCCAAGACCAAAGGGTCGGCTGGCGATTGGTTCCATTTGTTGGTTCCCAAGGACTACCATCCAGTGTTATCAAACATTAATGAGTTATTAAGGGTTGTCCCAACTTGACACCTGAGGTGGTAATTAACTAAGATGGCTAAATGGTTCGTTAAAAGAATAACGGGGCTTTAAGGCCGAGTAACGAGAACGTAGTTAAAACGCATATCTCGTTTGGTATTGTTTTATTTGATTCATTGGTGGGTTATGTGGTGATATTATTGGATGGACTGATGCTTGTTTATTTTAAGCATTTACAGTTATTCATTACCATTGTAAAGTGGAAAAACATGAAATGAACAACATGAGTTATGTGATATATATGTTGAGTGATTGAGTTGAGTTGTTACACCCACACATGCTTTGTTATGAAATTGGTTGGTTTGTTATTGGTGTAGTAAGCAAAGTCGGGGGCGTGAATGTTATTTGGATACTACAACGTTATTATTTTTACATTATTTATTATTAAAATGTAACTGCATGTAAATTGAACCCCAATGCCCACTTGACCAATTAATCCGAGGGTCTGAGGGCGCATGACAGTCATATAGTAGCATACTCAGTAGGGATGATACCATATAAAACAAACATTACAGGTATGCAACTTCTGGTGACGACAGAATGCGGGATGCGATGGGTAGATAGTCATCATTTTGAGATTATGTAATTATAATACAATTGTATCGTGAGATTGTTGTATAAAGATTTGATTAATATAATGCTCTCTAGTTTTGTATTGGATTAGTATAGAAGTGTATGTCTATCTCTTGCTCATCACAGTGGTAGTTGTGAGACGGAAATTGGATGCCTAGTTGCTCACATGGGTGAGTAACGACGGTAACACCGAGTTAATGTATTTTGATGTTTCTTCTACTATATCGTAATTAAGTTTGAACAGATTTTGTACCAAGTGATGTATTAATGCATGATCAAGAATGAGGGGTGTTACAGTTTCGATTTCATTACAAGATACCCCAGAGGTTTCAATTTCATTACGAGATACCCTTCTGCTCAAATTCTGATATATTATATTATTAATATCCTTATTTTACCCACACATCATATGCCCCGTAATAACCTTAGGAGTTTATGTTTAATTTCTAAAAGTTGTGAATATAAACTAATACATAAAAATAATTAAAGATCATATAAATTTTAAATTCAACTTAAGAAAAGGAATATTAAGAAGGGAAGAAATGGTATCAACAAGAAAGGGGCATATAAAGCATCTGGTCACCTCTAGCCGGATGAGGACAGGGCTAAAGAAGGACATAAAGCATCTGGTCACCTATGACGAGACCAACCAGGCTAAATAAAATATAATGCGGCCGGTCGCCTGTGACCGGCCAAAAACGTAAGAAGAGGGTAAAATCGTACTTGTACATGTAAAAGGACAGGCTGGCAGCATGGGGTCAGATGTAAAATACTATAAATAGGGGTTCACCCCCATGAAATAAGACACGCTATAATTGGCAATCATACTTAAGCTTGATTCTGGCAAAAAGCTCTCTCTCTCTCTTTCTCTCTCATTGAACTTGTGATCGAAACCAGGTAACATAGGATAGTAAGGAAGATCAAATTGGATGAGAATGAATACTTCATTTCATTTGGCGCCGTCTGTGGGAAGCGAACAGCTAGAAGCAACCGCGAAACCACGTAGAGTCAGGGAAATGTTCTTTGATGTCGATAGGGAAAAGTCTAAAATAACTAATCGTACTTTTGCAGGATTTAAGCACGGGAAATGGCTCCGAGATCTAAGAAAATGCAGAAGAACACCGCTGAAGAAGATAATTGTGCTAAAGAGGAAATGAGTTCTGAAATGCCAGAAGCTATCTCCAAAAAAGATCTCGAGGATATGCTGAAAGGATTGGTCAGATCGATCGATGAGAAGATAGTGGAAGGAAACGAGACTCTGCAACAAGAACTGATGCAAAGAGATGAGGAATATCAAAGAAAGTGGGAAGAAATGATTGAGGCTATAGAACTACTGAGGAGCAGAGACTCAAAGGGAAGTAATGGCGAAGAGAGCAAGGACCGGAAGGATACTACGATCATTATCGGTGAAGAGATGGAAGAAGATGATCAAATAGACATGAGTCTTTATCCATTTTCGGAGAGGATTAGAAAAGCAAAGCTTCCGCCGCATTTTGTCGCTCCGGCAGTCGAGAAATATGAAGGAACAGGAGATCCCGCCCAGCATATCAAAAAGTTCATGTTTGCAATGAACACTCAGGGAATTAGTTCTCTCGCTCTCTACAACTTATTTCCAGGGATGCTTTCAACAAGGGCGTTGGGATGGATCTCAACAAGACCGCCGTAATCTATCACCAGTTTCAAGCAGCTAACCGAGGAGTTCCAGCAATATTTTGCTGCAAGTAAAAAAGTCAAGAAGGAGACGATAGAATTGATGGATCTGAAACAGCGGAAGGGGGAGACTGTGAAGGAATATAGCGAACGCTTCCACAAAAAAGTAGTAGAGATTGATGACATTGATGAAAAAATTCTGATTAAAGCTTTTGGCAATGGCCTAGCACAGCCCCGTCTTGCAGGAAAGATTGAGACCAAGGCACCTAAAACCCATGGGGAATTGGCTGAGATGATTCATGACTACTTAAAATCTGAAATAGCTGAAAATAAAGCCAAAGAGCTAGTGGACAGCTTTAAGGGAACAGTCGCATCAGAGAAGACAGGAGGTCAAGGTAGAAGTGTCGGAGGTTCGTCAGGAGGGGGGTCGAGGTACCGACCTTATTACAAGGCAGTGACTGGATCATCTTCCCAAGGATCACAGCATCAAAACTCGAGGCCCACTGTTTACATCGATCCGGGAAAATACGCGGCCGCAGTAAGAGAAGGATATCTCACTCATCCTAGGAAGCCGCCGCAAGGAGAAATCCTAGTGGCATTTTGTGAGTATCACGGAAATCGGAGTCACCGAACAGTAAATTATGCTACCTTAGCTAAGGAGCTCAGAGTCATTGAGGAGAATAGGAAGAAAGGAAAACAGCAGGCCGGATTACAGAAGCAGTACGGCAATCAAAATTCTTCCCAAAACAACAGTCAGTATGCACCTCGAGGCCGTCAAGAAGAGGAGGTCCACCTAAAGCTCGACCATAGCAAATCTGTTGGTATGATTACAGGTCTGTAAGAAAGGGAAGTAAAGCCTTTTTTCCCAGCAACAGGTGTCCTAGGAATAAAATTCATTATAGATCGCCTTTTAAAAAAATCAAAAATGTATGGGAGTAAGCTTTGCTAAACATCGCATTAAGAAATAAAAGGATAAATAACATTTCATTTCACACTATATTTCTTGAATACAGTGGATTCCCTCCTCAAAGAAGGCTAACAAAATTCTTTCTAAGAAAACTCACAGGGCTTTTTCCGGAGGTAGGACCTCTAACTCCTAATGAAAGAAAAAGGCACATTCATGAGGTGCATCAGGAACTCCCAGAGAAAAAGATCACCAAAAGAGAGAGCTTCCCCCCAATTTTCTTTTCCGATTAAGATGAAGATGGAGTGATATACCCACACAGTGATCCACTTGTTATTCGTGCGCAAGTAAACGATCCAATGATGGAAGGAATCCTAATTGACAGTGGAGCCGGAGCAAATGTCATATCAGCAGAAGCAGTTAAAAAGCTAGAAGTGTCGAAGGACCAAATCAAGCCATATTCGGCAGTTCTGGGAGGATTTGTAGGAGGAGTTTCTACCACATCTTCCGGCAGTATAGATTTTACAATCACTTTGGGTCAAGGAGATGAAAGAAGGACAGAAAAACTCATGACTTTCATTGTGCCAGGCCTCTCTAGATATAACATGTTTCTCAGAAGACCAGAAATCAATGCTTTCAAAGCTATATGTAGTACCCATCATTTAAAATTGAAGTATCTAACCAAAAACGGGAAATTGGTTACGATAAGAGGAAGTCAAAAAATGGCTCGGATATGTGAGGTCCGCATTATGGACAGTCTTCCTAATAAAGAGGTGGTCAAAACTGTAGGATCGGAAAAGGAATTAATGGGAAATTACCGCTTCCCCCAGAGCCAAGTCAAGGAAAAGAAGAGCACCAAGCGACTCACCCCCCCAGAGAGGTATATCTAAAATCTGACCCTTCTAAGTTTTTTAAAATAGGAACTACATTTAACAGTAGAGAACAAACTCACTTAATGAGGTTCCTGGAAAAAAGAAGGATCACGTTCGCTTGGAGCACGGAACAAATGCCTGGAATAGACCCAAGCGTTATCCGGCATGAACTCAGAGTGGATCCAAAGCATCTGGCGGTCAGGCAAAGGAAAAGAGTAATAGGGCAGGAAAGGGATTTGGCAGCTCGAGCCGAGGTCCAAAAGCTCCTCAAAGCCAGATTCATCAGGGAGGTAACTTACCCACGATGGCTGGCTAACGTTGTCATGGTAAAGAAAGCAAATGGAAAATGGAGGATGTGCGTGGATTTCACGGACTTGAATAAAGCATGTCCTAAAGATTTCTATCACCTGCCAACAATAGACAGATTGGTGATTTCAACTGCTCAGAGTTTTGTGTTAAGTTTTCTAGATGCATTCTCCGGTTATAATCAGATTAAAATGAATGAGGACGATTCAGAAAAAATGTCTTTTATCACTTCAGCCGGAACGTTCTGCTACAAAGTAATGCCTTTTGGCCAAAAAAACGCAGGGGCTACTTTTCAGCGAATGATTGATAGAGTGTTAGGTCAACAACTTGCTCGAAATGTAGAAGCTTATGTTGACGATATAGTTGTAAAAAGCCCATCGAAAGAGCAACACATGAGAGATTTGGAAGAAACATTCGACACTCTGGACAAATATCAAATCAAGCTGAATCTGGAGAAATGTGTATTCGGTGTGACTAACGGAAGGTTTCTTGCTTCATTGTCGGACATGAGGTATCGAGTTTACCTAGAAAAAGTCAGGAAATCCTCAACCTTTCCCCACCCAAAAATATCAAGGATGTTCAGGCACTAAATGGGAGACTTACGGCGTTAAGCAGATTTTGCTCCAAGCTTCAGGAAAAATCAATCCAATTCTTCAACATCCTAAGGAAGAATAGCAAATTTCAGTGGGGACAAGAGTGTATAGATGCATTCGAAAAGATCAAAGGGATGCTCCGGGATCTACCTAAGTGAGGTGTACCTGCCCCTGGCCAAGACCTCTACCTTTATTTGTCAGCGACAGATTGGTCAGTTGTGGCTGTCTTGATCATGGAAGAGAAAAGGGAAATACCAGTCTATTATACCGGAAAAATTTTGAGCCCAATTACGGCTCTATTTTGTGGCTGTTGTGGCTGTCTTGATCAGAAGGACGGTATACAAACATAGAGAAGATTTTGTTCGCATTGGTGATAGCATCAAGAAAATTACGGCCCTATTTTCAGTCGCATCGAATTTTCGTCAGGACCAATTGGCCGCTCAAGCAAATAGCGAACAACCCAAATGCTTCCAGCTGAATGGTGAGCTGGACAGTAGAGCTAACACAGTATGAAATTCACTTCTTGCCTAGAACAGCAATAAAGGCCCAAGCCTTGGCAGATTTCATAACAGAAACAAACTTTGCAAAAGAGGAGAGACAGCCCCAGAATCCATACGTTATCTTAGTTGACGGAGCCCGATGCAAAACTAGGGCAGGATCCGGAATAGTAGTGCAAGTGCCAAATGGACATAACTTAAACTACGCCTTACGGCTAGACTTTGACATCACCAACAACGAAGCTGAATACGAAGCCCTTATCCAAGGTTTGGAAGTGGCTACCGCCCTAGGGGCAACAGGTCCCATAGGAAGATACCCTCTCTACTCTTTCCTTCCTATAAAATCTTGTTGGAGATAAAACTTATACATTTTTACTTTTCGCAGAATTAGAAGTATACTCGGATTCTATGTTGGTAGCAAGACAAAATGACAACGTCTATGAGGTCAAAGAAGAGAAGCTATGGAGGTATTTGCTCAAAGTCCAAGAACTAAAAGCAAACTTCCTAAGATGTGAATTAAAGCACCTTCCTCACAAGGAGAATGTCGAGGCTGATGCCTTGGTAAAATTGGCAAGTATGGCCGAAAGAGCGCCCAATGAAATATGGCTAGAAGTCAAAACTGCATCAAGCACAGATGAAACCCAAGTATTTACTGTGGAACCAAGTACAGAAATGAAATCTTGGGTGACTCCGATTATAGAGTATATACGCCAAGGAAAATTGCCAGAAGAAGAAAAGGAAGCCAGAATAATAAAAAGAAGGGCTGCGTCCTTTTTCATTGAAAATAACCAGCTATATAAACGATCTTTCGCAAGACCAGCACTGAAATGCGTTACCATGGCCGAAGGGGCTGAGCTTGTAAAGGAGGTACATGATGGATCCTGTGGAAACCATCAAGGAGAAAGAACCACAGTGCACAAAATCTTGAGGCTCGGGTACTTTTGGCCAAAAATGATGGAACATTGCAAGGAGTATATACAAAAGTGTCTCAAGTGCCAAGAACACGGAAACAGAATACATAATCCTCCGGTAGAACAAAAATCTATCCTCTGCCCAATCCCCTTTGCTATGTGGGGATTAGATATTGTGGGACCATTCCCGGAAGCGTCACCTGGGAGGTTCAAGTTCATGTATGTCGCCATCGACTATTTCACAAAATGGGTCGAGGCAATGCCCACTATCCCTATCACTGCTAGAATATCACAAGAATTCATTTGGAAGTATGTGGTATGCAGGTTCGGCATCCCAAAGACAATAATAACAAATAACGGAGCGCAATTCAATTGCGAGAGCTTTCGGGCATTCTGTGAAGAATGGAAGATTGACTTAAGATTCGCATCGGTGGCTCACCCCCAGGCAAATGGACAAGTTGAGAATGTGAATGGTCAGATAGTAAAAGCAATAAAGAAAAAGCTCGATGAAAGAAAGGGAAAGTGGGTAGAATTGTTACCCCAGGTCCTCTAGTCATACAGGACAACAGAAAGGGGGCCGGCAGGGGAGACACCCTACAGACTAACATATGGATTAGAAGCTGTCATTCCGGCGGAATTGTGGTGCCATCAATAAGGTGGGAGTCATATGATGAAAAAATCAACAATCAGGGAATACAGGACCATCTAGACCTCCTCGAAGAAACTAGGGTGGCCGCCGAAGTAAGGATGGCAAAAGATAAATCCAAAGTGGAGCGATATTTCAACCAAAGAATAAAAGAGCGGAATTTTGCCCCAGGAGAGTTGGTTCTCCGTGAAGTCAAACAGCCCAAGAAACTAGAGCCCCAATGGGAAGGACCATACATCATACACCAAAATACTGGACGAGCTTCATACCGTTTAAAAAACAGTGAAGGGTACGAATTGCCGCATTCTTGGCATGGGGAGTGTTTGAAAAAATTTTATGTGTAAAATCTATGATTCTTTAATAAAGAGTTATTATCTTTTGAAAAGAGTAAAAGAGGTAGTAACCGGCCAACGAGCCGCAGGCTATCATGCCTTGAAAGTAAGCACCGGCCAACGAGCCGCAGGCTATCATGCCTTGAAAGTAAGCACCGGCCAACGAGCCGTAGGCTATCATGCCTTGAAAGTAAGCATCGGTCAACGAGCTGCAGGCTATCATTCCTTGAAAGTAAGCACTGGCCAACGAGCCGTAGGCTATCATGCCTTGAAAGTAAGCAGCCAACGAGCCGCAGGCTATCATGCCTTGAAAGTAAGCATCGGCCAACGAGCCGCAGGCTATCATGCCTTGAAAGTAAGCACCGGCCAACGAGCCGCAGGCTATCATGCCTTGAAAGTAAGCACCGGCCAACGAGCCGCAGGCTATCATGCCTTGAAAGAAATGATCCGGCCAACAGGCCACAGGCTGTCATGCCTTGAAAATAAAAAAAAATCGGTCAAACAAGCCGTAAGCTTTTCATACCTTAGGGGTAAGCACCCGGCTAACAAAACCTGCATAAGATAACCACGTAACAAAACATTATACCCCAAGGCACCACTCAAGGAAAAAAATACCCCAATAAAGGACATCTGACTAGAAAAAGAATAGAGACAAAGGCACAAAAAAAAGACCAATCGCACCGGCAAATAAGTAAGCTTATATTCCTCCCAAAAGCGGGGTAAACTCAATTACAAGAGTATAATCATTACAAAAGTTTGAGGTCCACCAAAGATACATGCAAAAAAAACCTAAACAACCATCCTATTTTTCTGTGGCTTACTTGTCACCACTGTCGGCAACACTTTCTATAAATTTGGATCTCCATGTACCATGCTACACTCCTCCAACAGATGGCTGGATGTTGCTTCTGACCAGAAGAAATGAGGCTTGACCAGGACCGAAGCATGTCTCACCGGGGTAGCGGCCGAATCTCTCGAGTTCTTCAAAGAAATTAGACTTCTGGGCAACAGCTTTGAACTCTAACCCGTTATACAGATCGTCATCCAGCACCTCCCCTTTCTCTAGGAAGTGCTCCGAGATAATTTGGCGGCAGATATTAGCTATCCTACGGAATTGAGAGGCAAAAGACTCCTTGCGATGAGCGTTGATGGTGCCTTGCTTTTGTATTTCCTCCTGAGATTGTGGTGAGAATGACGTGAGCTTAGCCACCTGGGTCTCGAGAGTTAAGACCTAGGCCCGATACTTATCGCGTTGTGTATTGGCTAAAGATAGCTCCTCATTGACACTATTCACTTGGTCGTTTAGCTTCTGGATGTGCTTCAAAAGATTGTCAGAACTCGGGCCTAGCCAGAAGACTAGAAGGATAAGGAATGAAAGACAGGAAAAGAAAGTAACAGAAAATCAAAATCCAAAGGCTTACCTTTGTTCGACAGCTCAGTATTCTCAATTTGGAGGCGAGACATGGCATCCTCCAAATCTTTCACCCTCTCTTCCAGCCTAGCCTTCTCATTTTCCAAGACAATTTTGTCTGTGGCAAGAGCCTTCTTCTCCTCTTCTATAGTGGAGCAATCCTGGAGCAGAGATCGCTTCTCCTGTTCAAAAGCTCTTGACTGCTCTTCCAGTGCGGCCTTTTCTTCCGCTGAGCAGTTGAGCTCCTGAATGAGCTTTCCTTTTTCCTCTACAAGGGCCTTATTTTCTCGTGCAAGAGCTTGCTTCTCCAGCTCGAGCGCCTTGACCTTCTGCTTAAAAGCATTCTTCTCGTTGAAGAGGAAAGACTTGTCAGATTTGAGGGAGGCCACCTCTTTCCGATGAGCAGGCCGCACCTGATTTAGCAAAACTTCTAAGTCAGAGAAAGCCCGAGCCAGCTCATCTTTTCCAAAAGCAAGACGGTTTCGTACCTCTATCAAAGTGTCGTCAGCCTGAAGAATCCAGCTTTTGAGGGAAAAATTCTTTTCTCGTAGACCCTTCAGTTGCAGTTCATACTCGGCACGCTGACAGACACATTCTTGCTGAGACAACCGTAGCTCTTTGTTTATCACTTCAGTCCTTTCCTTCACTTTGAGATCAATCTCATAGTGAATCTGGTCGATGTAGGCATCATGTGTGGAGCGAGTTCGCTTTAGTTCCTCTTGAGCGTTGTTGGCTCGGCTCTCCTCATAACGGAGCCTAGTTTGGAGGTTGCCGAAATGAACCTCATCACTCTGGGCCATAGACATCACCTAAAGCAGCAGCACAGATCACCAAAATCAAAGAACAAACAAAAGAAGGGAATACAAATAAATTATTAAAAGTCAAGGAATGTACACCAACCCGAAAGATGCCCTCCTACATAAAGTCAAACACGTATTTCATTGGAAGAGAATGCCGCATAATGGCATATGCTCCCCCGTCTCCCATTCGCAATTTATCTTTAATTGCAGTAGTAACTGCTGGAGGGGCAAAGATCCCATCCGGATGACCGGACCTCTTTATTACCTCTTTCCAGACAGTAGAGTATTTTGCGGACTCACAAGAGATCTGAGGAAGGGGATGGCCACGGTGGTAGAACCATCCTTCCTTCTAGGAGGGACCGGTGAAGGACTCCTGAGCAGGAGGTGGAGGAGAAGAAGAGGAGGCCATGGTATCCTCCCGTTGCTTACTCCGCAGTTCAGGATTTTCAGGCACCGGCCGGTATTCCATCGCCCTTTGCCGCACTGCATCCTTGGCGCCAGCAATATCATATGAGGAAGAGGCCTCAGGGTTGCCGGAAGATTGTTCCTCTCTTGATATCACTGGTAGTGGAGCCTTTGGTTTTGACGTGGCTTTCTTTTTAAGCTTATGTTTACCAGGGACAAGAACTGCGGCAGCAATCAAAGCCAGGCACAGTCTCATTACCAAAAAAATCAATAAAACGCATACAGAACCAGGGACAAGGAAACGCTGTTTAAAAGGGAAAAAGTGGTAAGAGAAAGGTGGATTGATCAAAACCTTGTTTGGCTGGAGGATCGGTGCAAAGCCCTGTAGCTTCCAAAGTATTTTCTTGGGCGGGATCTAAAGAAAAGTAGCCCGACAAGTCAGGAAACTGTTCGCAAATCGGGGTCGGATGACCGGACTCCCGCTCCGGGCGAGAACCAAGGTCCAAACCCGAACCAGGGGTGAGAGGGAGAAAGACACGACGCCCAGACTCTACACTCACGTGCCATGTACCTGGCAATCCGGCGTTCTGGCGTTTAGGGGATTCCAAGCTTTTCTTTTTCTTTGATTGCCCAGCTTGGTCATCTTCTGCTCCTTGCCTGGAGCGCTTTTTAGAAGGAGTTGTATCTCCCAAGAGCTGCTCAGCCGCACCGACGGCTGTATCTATCGAATCATAATAATTGATCCTTTCGTCCCCGCTCTTGAAACTGATGAAATTCCAACTATTGAAAGGACCAACTTTGTCTCCCTTCCGGAAGAAATCTACATGCAATGCACCAAAACAATAAGGGAACCAATGGAGAAAATAAAATTTATACTAATAATCGACACTTAGTGTAGTAGGTCTTCAGCGAAGATAAGCGCGCTTTAGTAAACAACGCCTTGACGGTCAATGGTTCGCGGCTTCGTGCCTTCAAAATCTTCGAGATAGGCAGCTCAGCTGGAGGAGTAGTGGGGCAGACTAGCTGACCTTTGATAACTTCAGAGCAGTACGGGACACCCAGGTAACGGCCAGATGGAGGAACGATGACGAACCACCGCGAGCTCAACCCATGTACCTTCTTGTAGTCGAAAAGAGAGTATCCGGCCCTCGTAATGATGGTTAGGCTATCAGGATCAACCCTAACCATAAAGAATCGGGGAAATTCGGTACCCTCCGGCCGAATTTTGCTTTCTTCACAAAGAGCGACAAAAGCGTGGAGGTATGAAACGGCCTTTGGGTGTAGATGGGCAAGAGAACAACAACGGCGAAGCAAAAAACCCAAGACAAAAGGATATGGGGGAATGGTCAGGCCGGAAGGAAAGAAGTCAGCGTAAACTACGTACCCAAGACTGAAATCGTCATAGGGGTGGGAGTCAGAGGATGGTAGATAAATTTGGGTACCTGGTGGGACTTCGACGCCTTTGAAACAATTAGAAAGGGAGGAAAAGTCGAGGGAAGAAGGAGAGGGCTCGCGACCAGCCATAAAGGGCTTCAAAGATTTCAGGAAAGAGGTGTAACGCCCCTATTTAACGAAAATGCAGCGGAAATAAAATACTAAGGCGAATACAGATCATCGGGTTCCAAACATCCGACACCAAACCTCACTAATTATAACCTAGGATAATACAAATGCTACGGTCTGAACTCGAGAAAATATAACATAAACCTAACAGTAGCAAAATACGCCAACGCTCCACAAATCCTAATTCCCATCCCAATCACTCATACTCTTCGTGGCCACCTATATAACAATTCATACCTGTAAGATAAAACCAAGCAGCCCACCCCGGGAGGGGTGAGTCAGTTCCCTGGAATGGAACTGGTACAATTCTCATAACAGAAATTAAAACATAATCCTTAAACAATATAGTAACTTGGAAAGAAGCTCTTAAAACAAAATAGAGGAACAAGGCACTTCAAAATCACCAAGTCAAAGTAACAAGCTAAGAATAGAGATAGACAACAAAAAGGTAAAGTTAGTCAATTAAAACCACACCATGAGTTAGTGAACATCCCATGCTTAAGTTAGATGTAATTCCAATTAGGAGTAGAAAGACTCAAGTAGTCACAAGGACTAGGAATGAAAGGAAGAAATCCAAGAACCAACAACTCAAGAGTGAAATGAAACCAATTGGAAGAGATGGCCCCGCTGCCAAGTACGTCCTTTTGGGACAAGGGATATACAACCCCTCGCTGTTAACTACGTCCGATAGGACAGGGGATATATAGCCCCTCGCTGTTTACAACGTCCGATTGGACAGGGGATATACAGCCCCTCGCTGTTTACCGGTGAAGATGTGTGCACATCACAACAAAGACTCAGCTCATGGTTGAAACGATATCCAGAGTCAAAAGAAGAATTTACCAAGATTGACATTCCCATATTCCCACTAGATTAATAACTGCACAAGTGCAATACCAAAACACTCAGTCCTACAGAGTGCAGTGGCGTAAACCCTCAGCAGTTAATATCTAATGTGGTAACCAGATAAGAGGAACCAATGATCATGTGAGTTGTACATTCAAGGCTCTGTTAGTCACATCAAGCTGAGTTAGTCACACAACAGTTTCCTTTCGAGATTCGTTCAAGCTCAGTTAGCGTTTCTCAAAACATTCCATAAAGTTTGTCACCAAAAGTATCTGAGTACGAGAAATCGTACCTGGTATGTGTAGAAGCAGTAACCAAACTTGAAAATGCGAACTACTTCCACTAATCACCTATAATTAAGGTTTTCCAAGCATTGATTAGTTAAGGAACTATAATGCTACACATCTTTCATTCTTACTAGTCTATAGTTTTGGATTACATTTACTCTCTCCTAAGGATCTGGCTAGATCTCGTAATTAAATCTTTAATGTACATTTTAACTTATTCCATTTAGCTACTCCTGAATATAGGTTTAGCTTAATTAAACTCTTTAGTTACACTTGGCTAACTTACTTTAATACCTATTTAAGGTTTAGGATATGTATTTCCCCCTAATAGTCCACCTAGATGTCACACTAACATTTAATATTTTAATTGTTACGTATGAGTTAGGTTTATTCTAATTTTTCCCTCTTATTATGTTTCCCATAAGGTATGTTACTTCTTTTATTTACTTCTAATGTATTTATATATACACATATATTTTCCTTAGGATTTATCCAAAACATTCTTTAAGAAATTCTTATTGTATTTAATTATCTTTAATAACCTTTACACCTATCCACTCCTGGTATATAATTTATAAAATAAAGTATTTCCCTTAGTTTAATTTAAGTACATTACCCTACACATTATCTAGTTGGTATAAACATAGATTGACTAAATTCCTTGATTTAACATATTACTATTTTATTTCTTATAATATATATATATAATATATGTATACATATATATGTATACATATATATATATTCACTTCACTTAAAAGTTTGTACTCAAAATATTTCTTAACATTCTGTATTAAATGTTAGTTTAGAATTATTTTATTATTCCCAACCTACAAAGTTTATTAATCATCTATACTTTAATTTTTGTTACATTCAAAACCATATATTATAATATACCTTAGGAAAAATTCCGAATTACAATTTTTAGACATATTTCTTCTTGTCTAAAAATCCCCAAATTTAATATATAGCACTATAATTTTAGACATTTAAAATTTTTATTTCATAAAAATATCTTTTAAATTATCCAAACAATTCCAAAATTCACAAAATTTACAAAAATAATAACTTACGTTTAAAAACTCAAAACCCATATTAATTTAGATCAAAATAAACTACATTTTATAAGGAATCTATGGTTAAAATTTTGTCTCAAAATACATTAGGGAAGGTCATTAAATAAATCTAACAAGTTAGTATTTTATTCTGGAAAACATATTAAACGATTACAACTTAAACTCCCACGTTTTAATCTCGGTCGTCCGTTCCTCCTAACTAGAATCGGACGGTTACACCTGTCGAGTTCTTCAGAAATCCCAAATCGCACCCGAGTACTAATCCCTCAATATCTCTCAATCTACAGAACGAAATTCGACGATTCTTGTTTTTATGGATTCGAAATTCAATTCCGGTTCTAATGGTACCGATTTCGCTAATTATCATGCAGAATTGAAGGTTTTTGAATCTGGGTTCGAAGTTAGGGTTTATAGTTTGGTTTCGGCTTGAATTCGACAAATTCTCCTATTGTAATGCGTAATAGACTAAATTGGTATGTGGGTTTGACCAGTAATGAAATTCCGATTGGCAACAACGGAGCAATTCGATCAGAAACTCACCGGAATTGCATTAACGAGGAGAATCCAATCGGGTTTTCTGGAAACTTGTTATTTTATGTGCAGTTCAGGTAGGCAACTTCTCGAATCAACTCGCGCCAACTGAGAGGGATTTGATTCACGAAACCTATCACAATCCAAACTAGACATGTAACTCTAGAGGTTAGTGGAAGAATCATTGAATTTGATGAACTAGGGAGAAAGTTACAGATCTCACAAGATCTGTGTTTACCTAGTCGGTTTCTGGATAATCTGGGCAGAAATACCACCGTGATCGAATAGGCAACTTTAGACAGCTTTATCTCCCAAACCAGTACGAATCAGCCTTGGTCATTAACATGAAAGTTGTAGAGGGATTAGAGATCTACATAACGAGCTATAGAACATGGATATTCGTCCACAGACGAAGAAGTAATGGCCAGACGAAGTTTACCTGATTAACTAGATTTCTGGAAATCTGGGTTACGGTTTCGCAGGGAGGCAACTTTGGATCGATTTTCCGGTCATTGTAGAAGGAGTTAGATGGTGTGTGAGTAATGGTTGGAAAGAAGAATGATAGGAGAATTGAATGAAAAAGACGGCATACCAAATGGTGGAGTAGAGAAGGAGATATAGGCGTCTAAAGATCGACCCATGGCATACCAAAACTGCAGGAAACTTAACCGATTCAGTGCACCTCAGTGCTGACTGGGCATGGCACGGATCCCGAGGCGCCGAGCTGAGTCAGCTAGCCCTGGACACATCAGCAACCTCCTAAATTTTGGCTCTAAATTTCAATTTATCATAACTTTGGCTAGGATGATCGTTTTTAACGTTCTTTTTATCAATCTTCTTGGTTTTCCATAACCTTTTATTGGTATAGTTTTCATGGCCTGATTTGACCATTCTCAAAAAGTCAATCCTAGCAAGGCTTTGAAGCTTTAAGGTTTCTATGATTTTATTTTGACTTTTAAGCCTTAAATCAATGTTCAAATATTTCTAAAATCTTTATAATATAATTGGAGTGTCTTGAAATTTTCCCAAGATTTATTGATCTTAAATCTATATTAAATTCATAATACCATATAATAATTAATATTTAATAGTATATTTAGGTTTACTAAAAGAAATCCCCTAAATTAATTTAAATTAATTTATGGGGTATTTAGTCTACCCCCTTAAAGAAACTTCGTCCCGAAGTTTAACACCAACTAATAGCTACTCACACCACTCAGGTGTGCTGCAAGAATACCAGGAATGTTCATCCAATAACAATTCCAAACATAATTCCATACCAATTGTAATTTCTCCCACAATATTTCCACTCATTTCCATTTCCAATTCCACGCAAGATTACTCAACATCAGACCAAAACCAAGATTTTTCATAGGTAGAAATCAAGAATCACACAATGTATAAATCAAGTACAAATACACCTCTCCATACTCGACTAACAAAACAAACAGGGCATAATCTGGATGAGGTGACGAAGAAGAAAGAGTATGCACTACCCCCCCCCCCCCCGAAAAGAGCCAAGGTACGCCCTCGTACCGCTATGAACAAGAACCATTAAAGGCAAGAATACAAGGAAATATCATGAATAGGTGTGGTACTTCACTCTCATGGAGTCCTCAGTCTCCAAGTAGCTTCTTAACCCCATGATGCTCCCAAAGAACTTCACTAGCTTGACTGATCTGCTCTCGTTTCCGGACCTTCGTGTCCAAGATCCGAATGGGAGTCTCCCATATCTCAGTGTAGGTTCAATCTCCAATCTTTCTGGTTGTAGCACGTGAGAAGGGTCAGGAACATACTTCTTCAGCTGAGATACATGAAACACATCGTGTATCTTCCCTAATTCCGCTGGTAGATCTAGTCGATATGCTGCTGGGCCCACGCGCTCCGTAATCCTGTACGGACCAACATACTTAGGGCTTAGCTTTCCTCTCATCCCAAATCTGAAGATGCCTCTCATCGGAGACACTCGTAGGAAGACCATATCACTGATCTGAAATTCAAGCTCTCTGGTACGCTGATCCCCGTAAGATTTCTGCCTAGACTGCGCTGCCCTCATGTGCTGCTGAATAACTCTGACGGCATCCTGCAGTCTCTGAATGTACTCCGAACCAATCAAAACTGCCTCAGCAGGGCCACTCCATCATAAAGGAGTCCAGCATGATCTGCCATACAGAGCCTGAAATGGTGCCATGCCGATAGACGAGTGATAGGAGTTGTTGTAGGAGAACTCTACCAAATGTAGACGCTCTACCCAACTCCCCTGATAGTCTAAGGCGACCGCTCTCAACATATCTTCCAGTGTCTGAATCGTCCTCTCGGTCTGTCCATCTGTCTGAGGGTGGAAGGTTGTGCTAAGGCGTAGCTGAGTACCAAATGCCTCCTGCACCTGAAGCCAAAATCTACTAAGGAAACATGCATCACAATCATAGACGATTGTCTTTGGTACCCCATGGTACCGGATGTGCTCTGTGGTGAACACCTCAGCTAGTTTGGGCACCTTCCATGTGTCCTTGATAGGTATGAACCTAGCTGTCTTAGTTAACCTATCGACTATCACCCAAATTGTGTTCAATCCACCTCTAGCTGGAGGGAGACCGACCACAAAATCCATACTAATATCGTCAAACTTCCAGCACGGTACCGGTAATGACTGAATCTGGCCTCCTGGTCGACGATGCTCGAACTTCACCTTCTGACAGGTGAGACATCGGGAGACAAAGTCTGCTACATCCCTCTTCATCCCGCTCCACCAGAATAACTTCTTTAAATCCTTGTACATCTTGGTGGCTCCAGGATGTACTGACAATGTAGAGGAATGAGCTTTAGAGAGAATCCTGGTCTGAAGTTCTGTCGCATGCTGAGGAACGCAGAGTCTGCCTCTGACTCAAAGCTGTCCCTCGCTCTCTAGCTCGTAGTCATACTTCAGACCATCAGTCAACCCATCTGCTAATTTCTGCCTGACACCCTGTAGATACTCATCACTGTCCTGAGTTGCATATACCTCCTCAGCTATCATAGTCATCTCTATGAGAGCAAGAAGTGAATGTGCTCTTCTGCTCAGAGCGTCTGCCACGACATTCCCTTTACCCTCAGTGTACTGGAGGTCGATATCATAATCAGCTAGTAGCTCGATCTATCGTCGTTGTCTCAAGTTCAGCTCCTTCTGGGTCCAGATGTATTTCAAACTCTTATGGTCTGTCATAATTTGGACCGTGGCTCCATACAGGTAGTGTCGCCAGATCTTCAAAGCAAAAACTATGGCGAGGAGCTCAAGGTCGTGTGTGGGATAATTTTCTTTGTGCTTCTTCAGCTGTCGAGAAGCGTAAGCCACAACTCTGCCATTCTGCATCAATACTCCACCGATCCCCTTGCCTGAAAAGTAAACCTCGAATCCCTCATTTCCCTCAGGGATTACCAATACCGGAGTTGTGGTCAAAGCATCCTTCAGTGCCTGAAAGGAGACCTCACATGCCTCTGTCCATACAAACGGGCTATCCTTCTTCATCAGAGAGGTTAAGGGCTTGGCTAGCCTGGAGAAATCCTTCACAAAGCGTCTATAATAGCCAGCCAACCCAAGGAAGCTCTGAATCTCAGTCACTGAGCGAGGTCTGTGCCAGCTCTTCACCACCTCAATTTTAGCTAGGTCCACTGAAACTCCCTCAGCTGAGATCACATGACCAAGAAATGATACCTTGTCCAGCCAGAATTCACACTTACTAAACTTGGCATAGAGTTGCCTCTCTCTCAGAATCTCCAAGACTGTCCTCAAATGCTGCTCATGTTCCTCCCTACTCTTGGAGAAGATCAAAATGTCGTCTATGAATACGACCAGTGACTTGTCTAGCTGGGCTTGGAAGACCCTCTGCATCAGATCCATGAATCTCGTTGGTGCGTTAGTCAGTCCAAACGGCATCAATGTGAACTCGTAGTGGTCGTATCTGGTTCGGAACGCTGTCTTCTCTATATCTGATTCAGCTACCGCTATTTGATGATATTCGGAACATAGATCAATCTTGGAGAACACCCTTGCTCCCTTCAGCTGGTCAAATAGGTCATCGATCCTGGGCAGTGGGTACTTGTTCTTGATCGTGACATTATTCAACTCCCTGTAGTCAATACATAATCTCATGCTTCCATCCTTCTTCTTGACGAACAGCACAGGAGCACCCCAAGGTGAGACACTGAGTCGGATGAAACCCTTATCTAGTAACTCTTGCAGTTGTTTCTTCAATTCAACCATCTCTGCAGGGCCCATTCGGTAAGGTGCTTTGGCAATTGGTCCCGTACCAGGTATAAGGTCGATGTTGAACTCAACCTCCCTCAGTGGTGGTAGTCCAGGTAATTCCTCTGGAAAAACGTCGGGGTACTCCGACACAACTAGTACATCACTCTTGAACTTTGGGTCTGTCCTCAGATCCTAGGCATAACAGTAGTAGGCAATCGCACCCTTAGACACCTCCTTCTTCAGGGATAACGCCAATACAACCTTCACAGTCGGCTGCTTGGGATGCATTCGGTATGATACTGTGATCCGTGTAGATGACTTCAAGAGGAGACGATGCTCTGCACAGTGTAGCCTACCTCTGTATCGCTGTAGCGTGTCCATGCCCACAATTATGTCAAATCCCATGCCAGGGAAGACAATGGCATCAAAAAGGAAATCTGCTCCCTTGATGTGTATGTTCAAGTCCTTGCATTGCTTACTGCACTTGATTAACTCTCTGGATGGCAATAAGACTGAGCAGTCATGGATATCCTTTGTAGGGGCATCTATCTTAGCATGGAATACCTGGGATATGAATGAATGAGAGGCTCCAGAATCAAACAGAACAGTGGCTTCCACTTCATTAATTAAGAACGTGCTTGAAACCACAGAGTAAATTCTAAGATTTTCAGGCAACTCTTCCAAGGTAACAAATCAGGCTAGTAGTTATACCTGTGATGACCATCCTATTATTCTTCGCTTGAGCCTCGTTCAACACAGTCAACCTGATCTCTGAGTTTCCAACCCCTACAATGACGCAACAAAACTCATAAGATTTCCATTCTTATTAAAGTCTTCATGAGCATCTTAATGATTACAATGCTGAAATTGCAAAATACATGGCTAGATCTGTCTAAAGGTTAGGTTTAAACGGCCATGTTTCATGTGGGTCTAGTTGATGATGGATGTGGGGGCTGTGTTGGGCTTAATTCTCTTCACCCCATGGTAGATAAGTATGGCTGCTCCTCTGAATATCAGCACATCACCCGACTTCAGGAGGATCTTTGTAGCAAGATCCATTCTCTTCTGATCTCCAAATAGGAATTCTACATCGTCTCCAAGTGATATGGACACCACTGGAACTCCTCTGGTGATGGACTCTAGAGACTCGTCCCTATCCTAATGCATTCCTAGCTTACCATCTTTTCCATAGAAGTTGATGATGCACACGTCTGAGGTTAGGTCTGGGACGGGTTCATCCTCCAATTCTTGGGCTGCTTTAACTGCAGCTCCAATGATGGTCTGCAACTCTCCTGGGATTGGTGGCACCTCCACCTCTTCATAGCTTCTAGTGGTGTGGTCCCACTTCTTACCTAGGCACATGATCTTCACCTTCATGGTTGAACCGTTCTTGAAGGTAGGGGTGTAAAAGTTTCCTCCTTTCACACCTAATTCTCTGATCTTGAGGATCAATGCATATTGGTCAGCTGGGGTCAAAAATTCTCCTAATAAGATCATCCTGGGTCTCAATATCTCACACTTCTCTGGTGGGTGTGGTTTGGCTTCAAAGGGAATGGTGGGTGTGGAAATAGGCAATACAGGAAAGCATTAATCGAAATCTGAATGATAAACAACAATTGCCATTAAGTAAACAAGTCAAGGTTCAAACTGGTTTTAGCACAAAGATGTAAAAGAAAGAGGGATTTATAGTTCATCCCTTTACAATATGGAGGAAAAATTACTTAAAGAAATGAAGCAAAACGAAGGTCTAAGCTTCTTTAGTATGAAAGTAGTCCTCACCAGGTGAACTCGGGTCATCACTCGCTGATTCGACACGGTCCACCAGGTTGAGAGTTGGTGCTTTGCCTGGCCTCTGAGGGTAGTTCTGGGTAGGGCGGTTGGTAGATGGTCCTGCACCTCTGTGCCACCTCTACCTCCTCCTCCCGCAGCATTGGTAACTGGGGCTCTAGTCGCCGACCCGGTGTGTGGCTTGTAACTCTTGGAGTCCGGGTTCAAGAAGCATTCGAATCCCCTGTGCCCCTTCTTACCGCAGTAGTTGCACTCCACCAAGTTTCCTTTATAGTCCTTGCCTGGGTGGTCCTTCTGGCACCACCTGCAGAAATACCTTCTCACCGGGTTGTCTCTTGTTTTAGTTCAAGGTTAGTAATGTGATAGCAAAATATAGCTACATTGTAGATTCTAACTTTTCTCACCCCTAGGTGGCTCGTAGCGGAGAGGCTTAGCATCAGCATGAGAGGGAACGATGGCTTTCTCGTTCCCTCCCTTGAAAAATTTTCCCATCTTTTCATGATTCTGAGAGGATCCTCTTCCATTATCATTCCTCCTCTTGCCTAGCACAAAATCGTGATATACAATGGTGGTTTCGCAGTCATTGGCATCATCAGCTAGTTCCTGTCATTACAATATGTGTTAGTGGGGAATCTTAGCATGCCAGAAATTCCATAGTCATATTTCATACCTGTAAAGTCTTTCCTCTGGTGGAACCGATCATATTCATGATCCTGAAGTCCAAGCCGGTATGGAATTTGTCCACCAAGTACCTCGGTGTGTAAGCCCCCTCCCAAATGACAACAAGCAACTTCACAAACTTATCATAGTATTCAGCAACAGAGGAAGTCCCTTGCTTCAACTGCTCAAATTCACTTCTCATCCTCTTCTGTAGGTAGGATGGGTAGAACTTAGCTCTCAGGGCCACCAGAAATGCTTGGAAATCAAAGTTCGTCTGGGCAGTCAGCTCGGCTCTGGCTGTCTGCCACCATCGATGAGCGGGCCCTTGGAAAAAGTAGGCCGCTATGTCCACTTGGTGATCTGCTGGAACATGTAGAGAGGTAAATGCCTTTTGAATCTCGGTGATGTATTTCTCCAGAGCTTTCGGTACTGGCTGGCCTTCGTAGACTGGGGGACGAAGATCGTTGACCACTTTCAACTAGTTGAACTCCCGTGGACCGTTGGGTGGTGGCGGCGGTGGTTGAGGGATTTGAGCCTGCTGCTGAGCTAATGCGGTAGTCACAATCTAAGCTATGACCTCAGGGGTAACAGCGTCGGGTCCGTAACCACCTGGGGGTCCCGTTCCTCGTCCTCCTCGTCCTCCGCGTCCTCCTCTTCCTCCTCTTTGAGACATTTAACTGTTAATGACGGTGTTTGTTGTTCAGAAGTTGTGTGTTAAATCTAGATATCTATGTAGTAACGTGCGAAGTGTTTTATAACAACCCAGGGACGGTATGTAGTTAGAGTGTTCATGAGTAATGTAAGTAAAGTAAGGTATGGGGTAAGGGTAACATGCCTTTCTGGAATCCTCACTTCCCAATTCTACCCCACTTCCCCAGTTTTAAGGGCACCTATATTCTAAGTATTTCACTCGGCTTGTTTTCTCGGGCTCAGAGCGTAACTACGCTCTGATACCACTTTCTGTAACACCTCTATTTAACGAAAATGCAGTAGAAATAAAATACTAAGGCGAATACAGATCATCGGGTTCCAAACACTCGACACCAAACCTCACCAATTATAACCTAGGATAATACAAATGCTACGGTCTGAACTCGAGAAAACATAACATAAACCTAACAGTAGCAAAATACACCAACGCTCCACAAATCCTAATTCCCATCCCAATCACTCATACTTTTCGTGGCCACCTGTATAACAATTCATACCTGCAAGATAAAACCAAGCAGCCCACCCCGGGAGGGGTGAGTCAGTTCCCTAGTATGGAACTGGTACAATTCTCATAACAGAAATTAAAACATAATCCTTAAACAATATAGTAACTTGGAAAGAAGCTCTTAAAACAAAACAGAGGAACAAGGCACTTCAAAATCACCAAGTCAAAGTAACAAGCTAAGAATAGAGATAGACAACAGAAAGGTAAAGTTAGTCAATTAAAACCACACCATGAGTTAGTGAACATCCCATGCTTAAGTTAGATGTAATTCCAGTTAGGAGTAGAAAGACTCAAGTAGTCACAAGGACTAGGAATAAAAGAAAGAAATCCAAGAACCAACAACTCAAGAGTGGAATGAAACCAATTGGAAGAGATGGCCCCGCTGCCAAGTACGTCCTTTTGGGACAAGGGATATATAACCCCTCGCTGTTAACTACATCCGGTAGGACAGGGGATATACAGCCCCTCGCTGTTTACAACGTCCGATTGGACAGGGGATATACATCCCCTCGCTGTTTACCGGTGAAGATGTGCGCACATCACAACAAAGACTCAGCTCATGGTTGAAACGATATCCAGAGTCAAAAGAAGAATTTACCAAGATTGACATTCTCATATTCCCACTAGATTAATAACTGCACAAGTGCAATACCAAAACACTCAGTCCTACAGAGTGCAGTGGCGTAAACCATCAGCAGTTAATATCTAATGAGGTAACCAGATAAGTGGAACCAATGATCATGTGAGTTGTACATTCAAGGCTCTGTTAGTCACATCAAGCTGAGTTAGTCACACAACAGTTTCCTTTCGAGATTGGTTCAAGCTCAGTTAGCGTTTCTCAAAACATTCCATAAAGTTCGTCACCAAAGGGTATCTGAGTACGAGAAATCGTACCTGGTATGTGATGTATTAATTTTGGGAGGAGAATCAAGAATGTTATACCATGGGATTAAGAGAATCAAGCTGAATACAGCACCATCAGCAGTAATCAATGCGACGCATATGAGACCAGGAAGATTAAACCTAACCTTTAGACAATATTAGCCATGTAATGTTAGAATGAGATGAGAAATGAGATGTAAGATTGAAGCACATGTTGTAAACAGGATGGTCATGAATAAAATAACAGTGTTGTTCATATAAATTGTTACGACTCTTGTTATACCATCAATACTCATGGAGCTTGTGAATACAATTAGGTTATGGACTCGGTACGGAAGGTGCACTAAGCATACTTACAGAGGCACAGGCCGACGCCAGCGGTACTATCCTCACCGGCACCTTTCCGATCAATGGAATTGAGGCATCAGTTCTCTTCGACTCAGGGGCCTCGCATACCTTGTCTGCATCATTTGCGAGCAGGTTGGGGCTAGACGCTGATGAGCTACCCGACTTCACGGTTACGCTCCCGTCTAAGGAGAAGGTTCGTTGCACTCGTTACTACCGAGGAGCCACCATCAGAATTAAGGGGGAAGACTTCCCAGTCAGTTTCATTGAGTTCAGTAAGCTAGGATTTGATGTTATCTTCGGGATGAACTGGTTGGAGCGGCACAAGGGACGTATCCTCTGCGCCGAGCATAGATTGCTGCTCAGGAGTCCGTCTGGGGTAACAATATCATACCGCCAGAGGCCAGAGAGCCTTCGACTAAGATCATCACCGCATGGCAATGCATAGAGAATTAAGGAGAAAGGAAGAAGTATACCTCTGCTATGTACAGGACATAGAGAGAGACCCTGAGTTCGACCCCGACTTACGGTAGTGTCGGAGTTCCCCGACTTATTTCCACGGGAACTGCCCGGCATGCCACCCACTCGGGAGGTAGAGTTCACCATTGAGCTGCTACCTGGTACCGGACCGATAGCCAAAGCACCTACCGTATGGCTCCGGCAGAAATGACTGAGTTAAAAGAACAACTGAAAGATTTGTTGGAAAAGGATTCATTAGACCAAGTGTGTCACCATGGGGAGCGCCAGTCCTCTTCGTGAAGAAGAAGGATGGTAGTCTCCGCCTCTGCATCGACTACAGAGAGCTGAATGCAGTGACAGTGAAGAATAAGTACCCAACCCCGTATTGACGATCTGTTCGATCAGTTGAAGGGAGCATCTGTGTTTTCCAAGATTGATCTCAGATCGGGGTATCATCAGATAGCCATTAAGGAGGGAGATATTGAGAAGACGGCATTCCGGACACGATACGGCCACTATGAGTTTACAGTGATGCCGTTCGGTTTGTCGAACGCACCGGCGAAGTTTATGGATCTGATGAACCGCTTGTTCCGGGAGCAGCTGGACAAGTCGGTTGTGGTTTTTATTGATGACATTCTGATATATTCAAAGTCTAAGGTTGAGCATGAGGAACATCTGAGGAGGGTATTGGAAATATTGAGGGAGAACCAGCTATATGCTAAGTTCTCCAAGTGTGAGTTTTGGCTTGACCAGGTCTCTTTCCTAGGTCATGTCATCTCAGATGCTGGGATCGCAGTGGATCCAGCAAAGATTGATGCCGTACGTACCTGGCCAAGGCCGAAGACTGTTACCGACATCCGGAGCTTTCTCGGTCTGGCAGGCTACTACAGGAGATTTGTTAGAGATTTCAGCAAGGTCGCGAAGCCGATGACCAGTCTGATGAAGAAAGATGCACCATTTCTGTGGACAGTTGATTGTGAGAGATCATTTCAGCGCTTGAAGGACTCACTGACCACTGCACCGGTACTGACATTCCAGACGGTACAGAGGGCTTTGAGGTTTATTGTGATGCATCCGGCAGAGGGCTGGGTTGCGTGCTCATGCAACATGGCAAGGTGGTGGCATATGCCTCACGCCAGTTGAAGAAACATGAGGAGAACTACCCCACACATGATTTAGAGCTGGGAGCTGTAGTCTTCGCTTTGAAGATATGGCGCCACTACTTATATGGGGTTAGTGTCACGATCTACACCGATCACAAAAGTTTGAAATACATATTCACTCAGAAGGAGTTAAATCTTCGACAGAGGAGATGGTTAGAGTTTCTGAAAGACTATGACATTGACCTCCAATACAAAGAAGGGAAGGCCAATGTTGTAGCAGATGCCCTGAGCCGTCGAGCACACTCACTCCATTCGCTAGTCTCTTTCTCCAGCTTGGTTGATGAGGTGCGAGAGGCTCAGAGGACAGATGAGTATATGGAGGTCAGACAGAAGCTGACAGATGGTACCTTTGAGAGTCAGAAATACGACTTCAGACTTCATGATGATGATCTGATCAGACTTAAGGGCCGATTATGCATACCACGAGGTAACACGGATCTGAAAGACCGTATACTTAGAGAATCACACTGTTCTTCAGTTTCCATCCATCCGGGAGCCTCTAAAATGTATAAAGACATGAAGAGATACTTCTGGTGGTCGGGGATGAAGACAGATGTTACCGAGTTCGTCTTGAGGTGTCTCACATGCCAGAAGGTGAAATTCGAGCACCGACGACCGGGCGGAATGGTACAGTCGATGCCAGTTCCGGAGTGGAAGTTCCATGATATCTCCATGGACTTGTAGTTGGGCTTCCACCTGCTAGGGGAGGTCTCAACATGATATGGGTGGTGGTGGATCGCCTTACCAAAGTAGCCCGATTCATACCGATGAAGGATACTTGGAAGGTGACCAGATTAGCTGAGTTGTTGAAGAAGAATCATGAGACATCACGGCATACCAAAGACCATAGTGTCAGATAGAGATACCAGATTCCTTTCGAGGTACTGGAGAGCTACCAGAGAAGCGTTGGGTACAGAACTCAAGCTGAGTACCGCGTTCCATCCTCAGACAGATGGTCAGACTGAGCGTACTATTCAGACACTCGAGGACATGCTGAGGCATGTGCCTTAGACTTCCAGGGCAGTTGGATTGACAGATTGCATCTGATCGAGTTTTCATACAACAACAGCTATCACGCTTCGATCAAGATGGCACCTTTTCAAGCGTTGTACGGTAGACCATGTCGTACACCGCTCTGCTGGGATGAGTCGAGTGAGACGGTCATTATAGGACCAGAGTACTTAGAACAAGTTAAGGCTGAAGTTCAGCAAATCAGGGAGAACATGAAAGCTGCTCAAGATAGGCAGAAGTCGTATGCTGATGTTCGACGACGGGACCTGGAGTTCGCAGTGGGCGACCAGGTATTTCTGCGAGTATCACCGATGAAGGGTGTATTCAGGTTTGGGCAGAAGGGCAAGCTAAGCCCGAAATTTGTTGGTCCTTATGAGATTACGGAGCGGGTGGGCCCGGTTGCTTACAGGTTAAATTTACCTGCTGAGCTGGGTAAAGTGCATGATGTTTTTCATGTTTCACAGCTAAAGAAATACATGCACCACCCCTCCCATGTGTTAGAACCTGAGAGGTTGACTTAGAACCAAATATGAGATCCGTGGAGACTCCTCAGAGAATCTTGGACAGTAAGACTAGGGACACTCGCCACAAGTCAGTGCGACTGGTGAAGGTTCTCTGGTCTAACCAGGATGTCGAAGAGGCCACTTGGGAATTAGAGGATAAGATGAAGGCGAAGTACCCTTCTTTATTTACTGACTAGATCGTCTGTATAGGGTACGGGGCGTACCCCTTTTTAAGGGGGGTAGAGCTTCCTCGCTTTTGAGTTAGGAAACGATCATGTTTGTCGTTTGTTTGGTTGTTAAGATGTGAATTTGTGTAAGCTGCTACACTTCGGTGTAAGTTTGAGTTATGTATAATACTTATGTATTGTATTTGAGATTGACCTTGAGTCTTGAGATGTATGAATGTGAATATAAGATGTGGTATTAAGATTAAGAGCATTGTGTACCGTGAATGGTTAAACACATGTGCGAACTTTGAGGACAAAGTTCTTTTAAGGGGGGTAGATTGAAATACCCCAAACTTAGATATGGTGTTTAAATGATAAACTAAGATATAAGGAGGCTAAATAATGCCTTAGAAACATTAAGAACATTTCTAATCAAAGAAAATATAAGGAAACACCAAAAGAGCAGTTTGACAAAACGTGCTCTAAGCTTGGAGAGACTTGGGAGAGTACCCAAATATTGTTCTAAGACCTTGTAATATCCTAATGGTCATTTTAAGTCAATTACCAAAGAAAACCAAGCTTGAAAACAAGTTAAAAACACAAAATGTGCTTTAAGGAGTCTTAAAGCACGTTTTTGAAAAATTGTCTTGTAAATGAGTTTTGAATGGCTAAATGTCCATCATTACTCTTTAATTAATATGTGTACTATATAGTATCACATTTGGAGGTCTATATCAATGGGAAATCAAAAATTTCACAACAAATGTGCCTTGTTTTTGATGAATAGTGAATTAATTAAGCTAGTTTATAACATAAGTCTATATAAGTGAGACATTTGGTCAACAAAGACTTAATTACCCTCATTCATTAAAGGGGGCCGGTTTTTTAAGTGTGACTCACACACTTATCTAGCTAAGTAAGAGAAAGCAAATAAGTCTTATAAAGCATAAAGTACTATTCACCTTTTAAGATAAATATCACATTTTACTTACCTCTCTCCTCACTTCTTCATTCTCCCTTGTTTCCCACGATTTCTTGCTCTCTTTCTCTTCTCCATTCACGTAGAGCTCAACTCCATGAAAGCTCCATCTTCTCTTGCACACACTTGCTCATTTAGCTCCAAATCCAAAACAAAATACATACTCTTCTTAGTTAGCTCAAGCTCCTCCTTTCTATCTTTTCAAAACTTCAAGAGCTTCATTTTGGTGCCAAGTCAAACCACCATTAGAGAGGAAATTCAAGTTTGGAGACTCCATTGGCATCTCCATTCTCTTAAGGTAAGAAAGTGTAAAAAATCTAGGTTTCCACCATTTTCTTCACATGTCCGAAAATATATACTCATGGGACTCCATGTTTATGCCTTGTTCTAGCTTGTTTCTACTCTTCAAAGGAAGAGGAGGTCCTTCTTGCTTCACATCCAAGTTTGTCTTGAGAAACCAAGGTAAAACAATCACATTAATACCTTAAAACATATTTTTAAACCTAGGGTTTGTTCCTTAGGGTTAATGTGTTATCTAGTACTCATTGGAGTCATTGGATATTGGTTAGAACATTGGCAAGGAGAATCACATTGGTGACCGAGATTGAACAAAGAAAACCTAAGGAGAAAGCTTTTAAGCTTGTGAGAAAACAAGGTAAATTACTTACCTTAAGGTGTTTTGTTGTTTAAGGGAATGAGATGTAGGTATATGATGAGTTTAGTGTAGAGTTTATATTGGGAAGGTGCTATAAAACCTAGGAGAAACAATGACTATTCTTGTGAACTTGTGACTAAGGAGCAAATGAGAAAAGAGATAGTTTAAGAATATAAAGGTGAAGTACAAGAAGCATTTTATTTCAATGGGAGCCTTGTTGAGTGTATTCGCAGGTTGAAGGCATATATATGTGGAAATTCAGTGGTTAAGATTATTGTCATTTAAGGGCCTAAGTGCCAAGCATTTTAAGTTTAAGCACTATATGATGATGTGGTGTGGTTTTTGGTGTAAATTGGGTGTTAAGTTGTTGTGGTGTAAATTGGGTAAGTTGTTGTGTGAGAATTTGGGTTTGGTTGTTTGATGGAGAACCATGTGTTAGGTGGTATTATATACTAGAGAACCTATGGCAAAATTTAAAGGAGAGTTTAAGTGTTTAAGATATTCTAAGGGAATTTAATGACTAAGGAAGTACTAGGAATGTTCTATAGGTTGTCTTGATGAAAAAGGGTGAAGTTAAGGTGTTTTTAAATGACTTAGGTATCACCATGGAGGATTTATGAATCAAGAGAATGTATTTGAGTATTTAGACTTAGGTAAAAGTTGGTAAACAACTAGGAAGGAAGTTTAGGTTGTGAAGGAACATTAAGTAAATGCTTAGAGAGTTTTAGATAGTGAAAGATGCTTGGGAGATGATGTTATAGTGGTGAGGAAAACATTTGGCATAGTGGTTACATTAGGTATGAACCACCACCTAGAACCTAGAGGAAGGCATTACAAGTGTTAGCATTATTACAAGGAAAATGTATAATGATTAAGGTGATCTTGGTGAATGATTTAATGTGTTTAAGGAGATAGAAAATGAGTTTTGTGGATGTTGTATGAGGGTATAAGTGTACCAAATGATGTTAGGAGACATTATGAGGGTTTAGGAGAAGTTTGGTGAAAATTGGTTAAGTGTTTGAAGGCTTAGAAAATGAGTGTTTTGCCTTGTCCGAACATCCGTCCGGACATGGACGTTCGGACAGGCCCTGTTGCGTGAAAATTTTCAGAGTCTCGACTTGTGTCCGACCTTTGGAAGTCCGGACACAAGTTCGGACGTGTCTGCTTCTACTTTGAATTTTCCTCGACCCATGTCCGAACTTCCGAAGTCCGGACACAAGTTCGGACAGGCGTCTGTTTTCAGTTTTGAGTCTCGACTTGTGTCCGAACTTGGGAAGTCCGGACACAAGTTCGGACAGGCCACTGTATGGACCAAAAACCTTGTTTAAGGTTAGGAAATGATGGGGATAATTAAGTATGGATGTTATGAGATTGTTAAGGACTTGTTTGGTGGGTGTGATGGTCATTAAGTGGGAGAGTAAGTGTAATAAATAATGAGGAAATGATGTACTTAGGAGTCAAGTTAAAAACCATAAGGCTTAGTGAAAAACAATGGGTAAAAGTTGATGTCTAGGAAAGTTAAGTAATTCTATTGAGTTGGATTGATAATAACCTAAAACTGAATCAATGTTCTAGGCTTTGTGAATTGGGACTTGGAAGGAGATAAACCAAACGATCGTCGACGGTGAACGGTACAATCCTTCTTGTGACCTGCTTGCTAACGAGGTGTCCCTCGGCTTGTGTGCTATCTGTTTAATTGCTATGACTAAAACAAGATAAAGCATGCAACCGGTTATATTGTTCTCGTTGTGATTGTGTTATATTTACACTAACCCGCGAGACTTGAGATTGTTACTAACCAAGTTTAGTACTTACTAGTTAAGAATAAGAGTTAAGTTTGATGGTTGTTGGTTAATGCCCGTTAAGGCTTAGCTAGCACATGGTGTTTAAGATGTCTACTAACTGGAACTTGAGTGAGGAAACCCGGGACCGATCTCCGGTCATGCATGCTAAGGAAAAAGGGGGACGGTATCTGAATCAGATCCGCCCTCCGCTTAAGGACTTGTCTTCGGACTTGTAGCCTAGGGCCGGTTGCCGGCTCAGCTACGCTGGACTCCCGTCCAGAGTAGGTGGCATTAAGATGGTGCGGTGGGATCACCTAAATCCCAGGTTCGAATTAAGCTACAACCAATCCCTTCCAGGAAAGGTTTGTATACTGAGATTAAGATTAAGATTGAGATTAGATTAAGGTAAGGTAAGGAACTGAGATTAAGGAAATGAGGACTAAGGAGGGGGTTACTAACCCACTTGTTAAGGGAACGCTTGAGTCGTTCATTGGTTGTGAACTATATATGTTCATCTGTGGTTATTGTTATTGCACTTCATATTATGCTTGTGTATGTAATCAATTTCCATGCTATCGACAATTAGTCGTCGTAGCCCCGTTAGCTTGGGGGCCATGAGAGGGTGTACCAGCATTCGTGCTGACCCCCTCGGGGGCTATTTTTACACTTGCAGGTAAGAGGCCCATGAGGACGCACTACGAGAGTAGGAGCGGTTAGACTTAGGGTGGGACATTTATTTTGAGTTCGGGTTGCGCCTGTGCACCCGACTGTTTATATTAAACTGATGTAAGTTTGGGATTATGTTTAATACTAGTACTCGGTTGGTTGTGGTATTGAAATGTTGATGTTTTTAGATGTTTAAGTATTGTAAGTATTTAAGCCGGTATATTCTAACGATCAGACCGTGGCAAGGTCCAGGTGTTGTTTATTTCCGCTGCGACGTATTCGATTAAGTGTTCAGTTGCGATAACCACGATAGGCTTTGGATGGGGTGTTACAAAAAGTGGTATCAGAGCGTAGTTACGCTCTGATCAAGAAATACCGGACATGAGTAACCACCGAGTTAGGATATAAGTTAAGGAATAAGTGATGGGTTAAGGGTGTGAGAAGTTAGAGTGAGTAGAGTCAGATGACCACTAATAAGTGTGGATTGTCTTTACCGTCTACGGACGTTATAAATTTACTAACCAAAACGTGGTGAATGCGAATCTAATGTAAGTTATGCTTGTTCAGATGGCAGGACGCCCTAGAGGAGGCCGAGGTCGCGGCCGGGGTGAGGATATTCCAGGGATACCTGGAGGGCAGACGATCGCAGAGATCGTAGCTGCCGCTTTAGGGCACATGGGCTATCAGCCTGGTGTGGGTGCACCACCTCCACCGCCACAACCTAGGGAACCAAACTGGGTGAAGAGTCTTGCTGATCTTCGACCCGCGCATTTTAAGGGGGAGACCGATCCCGCCAAGCTTGAGGCGTACATCTCCGAGCTGGAGACCGCCTTCGAGACCCTTGATGTCCCTGCTGGGATCAAGGTGCGCTTAGCTGCTTTCTACCTGAAGGGGGCGGCAGGCGATTGGTGGAAGCTGGTGAGGGCCGAGCATGTGGCCAATCCAGAGTTCGGCTGGGAGCAGTACACCGCCTTGCTACGGCAAAGTACTACCCCGCCCATGTCCAGACGAAGAAGCGCTTGCAGTTGGATGCGCTTAAGCAGTCGGACAAGATGACAGTGGACGAGTATTACTCAGAGTTCACTGCCTTGCTCCGTCTTCTGCCGGGTCTAGGGTATTCTGACCAGATCTTGGTGGACCGCTTCTATGGCGGGCTTAGCCATCGACTCCGCTACGGCATGGGGCCGACGAGTTACACTACCTTGCAGGTAATAAGAACGATTGAGATTTGAGTAAGTGTGAATAAGATTTAGATTATGAGAAATAAGTGAGACTAATACTATGGAAAAGCAGGAGTGCTATCATGCCGCTGCTAAGGTTGAGATTACCGTCCAGCTGAGGGACGAGGAGAATGCAAGAGGAAGAGTGCTGGGAAAGCTCAGAGAGTCAAGGGCAAGGAGGGTACAAGAAACAAAAGTACCAGCCTCAGGCCCAGAAAAATCAGAACCCGAAAGGGAAGGAGGAAAAGGAGAAGGCTTCGGAAGAGCCATTGAAGCTGACATATGCTATTGCAGCTACACCCTGCGCTCTAAGGCGCCAAAGGGTAAGGAAATTGATATTGAATGAGTTAAGAAATAAATTAGTAACCGTTTGAGATATGAGAATTGACAATGAATCATCAGGATCTGAGACTGAGAGGGGAGCCGGTGGTGGCTACCAGCGACGCTTCATCTGTAGATGGTGTCACAAGGACCACCCCGGGCTCGACTGTAAGGGAAACAAGGTGGAGTGCAACTTCTGTGGAGTGTATGGACACCGGGCATGAGTGTTACCGGAACCCTGCTAGCAGAGCCTATAGGCCCGACCAGGGGCAAGGGCAAGACCGATCAGGGAGCTGGATCTGACGGTCAGAGGAAAGTGCAGCAGCCGGCGGACAAGAACCCACGGGTGACCCAGAAGACGGGGCCCACTCTACACATGGTGGACCGGGACGATGAGCCTGAGCCCTCATCGAGGCCAGGTACCACTATAACCATTTAGTATAAAACTACCTGCTTACCGCATTATCATGCATGTTTGGTGAATAAATGAGTTAAGTAAGAATAAGATGAGATTAGAATTTAAGTAAGACATAACCTACTACCACTTTAGGAAGATTCAACATCTGCTACCCTATACCATCTACATCTAACCCGGAGCACACCGACATCGAAACCATACACTTTCCAACCGAACAATGTCAGGTTATCCGCCCAGGTATGATTTTATTAAGGGGATACCTGACACCCGAAGCACAAATAGCCATCATCAGGAGATGCAATCAACTAGGAATGGGACCGGGAGGTTTTTACACACCGGAGTACCCAGGGGGAGCAAGGATGAAGTTAAAGATGATGAGCTTGGGCAAGGATTGGAATCCGTATGCCAAGAATTACCAAACCACAGGGAGCAAGATGGAGTCTCACCACCGGGAATACCCGAAGAGTTCCATCCAGTTATTACACAAGTCGTGGAAATCGCTCAGCAGTTGGAAGCTGAACCGATTCCAGACATCCAGCCAGACATTTGCATTGTAAACTTCTACGAAAAAGATGGGAAACTGGGACTACACCAGGATAAGGACGAGACAACGGAGTCTCTCGAAAGAGGGATACCCGTAGTGTCTTGGTCCATTGGAGATGATGCGGAGTTTTTATACGGCGAGCAGAAGCGTGCGGACCGTGCAGATAAGATAGTACTTAAGTCAGGTGATGTATTAATTTTGGGAGGAGAATCAAGGATGTTATACCATGGGATTAAGAGAATCAAGCTGAATACAGCACCGTCAGCAGTAATCAATGCGACGCATATGAGACCAGGAAGATTAAACCTAACCTTTAGACAATATTAGCCATGTAATGTTAGAATGAGATGAGAAATGAGATGTAAGATTGAAGCACATGTTGTAAACAGGATGGTCATGAATAAAATAACAGTGTTGTTCATATAAATTGTTACGACTCTTGTTATACCATCAATACTCATGAAGCTTGTGAACACAATTAGGTTATGGACTCGGTACGGAAGGTGCACTAAGCATACTCACAGAGGCACAGGCCGACGCCAGCGGTACTATCCTCACCGGCACCTTTCCGATCAATGGATTGAGGCATCAGTTCTCTTCGACTCAGGGGCCTCGCATACCTTTGTCTCTGCATCATTTGCGAGCAGGTTGGGGCTAGACGCTGATGAGCTACCCGACTTCACGGTTACGCTCCCGTCTAAGGAGAAGGTTCGTTGCACTCGTTACTACCGAGAGCCACCATCAGAATTAAGGGGGAAGACTTCCCAGTCAGTTTCATTGAGTTCAGTAAGCTAGGATTTGATGTTATCTTCGGGATGAACTGGTTGGAGCGGCACAAGGGACGTATCCTCTGCGCCGAGCATAGATTGCTGCTCAGGAGTCCGTCTGGGGTAACAATATCATACCGCCAGAGGCCCAGAGAGCCTTCGACTAAGATCATCACCCCATGGCAATGCATAGAGAATTAAGGAGAAAGGAAGAAGTATACCTCTGCTATGTACAGGACATAGAGAGAGACCCTGAGTTCGACCCCGACTTACCGGTAGTGTCGGAGTTCCCCGACTTATTTCCACGGGAACTGCCCGGCATGCCACCCACTCGGGAGGTAGAGTTCACCATTGAGCTGCTACCTGGTACCGGACCGATAGCCAAAGCACCATACCGTATGGCTCCGGCAGAAATGACTGAGTTAAAAGAACAACTGAAAGATTTGTTGGATAAAGGATTCATTAGACCAAGTGTGTCACCATGGGGAGCGCCAGTCCTCTTCGTGAAGAAGAAGGATGGTAGTCTCCGCCTCTGCATCGACTACAGAGAGCTGAATGCAGTGACAGTGAAGAATAAGTACCCACTACCCCATTGACGATCTGTTCGATCAGTTGAAGGGAGCATCTGTGTTTTCCAAGATTGATCTCAGATCGGGGTAAGCACATGGTATCGTCCGTAAGCCACGAGGGGGAGATATTGAAAAGACGGCATTCCTACACGATACGTCCACGGCCACTATGAGTTTACAGTGATGCCGTTCGGTTTGTCGACGCACCGGCGAAGTTTATGGATCTGATGAACCGCTTGTTCCGGGAGCAGCTGGACAAGTCGGTTGTGGTTTTTATTGATGACATTCTGATATATTCGAAGTCTAAGGTTGAGCATGAGGAACATCTGAGGAGGGTATTGGAAATATTGAGGGAGAACCAGCTATATGCTAAGTTCTCCAAGTGTGAGTTTTGGCTTGACCAGGTCTCTTTCCTAGGTCATGTCATCTCAGATGCTGGGATCGCAGTGGATCCAGCAAAGATTGATGCTGTATGTACCTGGCCAAGGCCGAAGACTGTTACCGACATCCGGAGCTTTCTCGGTCTGGCAGGCTACTACAGGAGATTTGTTAGAGATTTCAGCAAGGTCGCGAAGCCGATGACCAGTCTGATGAAGAAAGATGCACCATTTCTGTGGACAGTTGATTGTGAGAGATCATTTCAGCGCTTGAAGGACTCACTGACCACTGCACCGGTACTGACTATTCCAGACGGCACAGAGGGCTTTGAGGTTTATTGTGATGCATCCGGCAGAGGGCTGGGTTGCGTGCTCATGCAACATGGCAAGGTGGTGGCATATGCCTCACGCCAGTTGAAGAAACATGAGGAGAACTACCCCACACATGATTTAGAGCTGGGAGCTGTAGTCTTCGCTTTGAAGATATGGCGCCACTACTTATATGGGGTTAGTGTCACGATCTACACCGATCACAAAAGTTTGAAATACATATTCACTCAGAAGGAGTTAAATCTTCGACAGAGGAGATGGTTAGAGTTTCTGAAAGACTATGACATTGACCTCCAATACAAAGAAGGGAAGGCCAATGTTGTAGCAGATGCCCTGAGCCGTCGAGCACACTCACTCCATTCGCTAGTCTCTTTCTCCAGCTTGGTTGATGAGGTGCGAGAGGCTCAGAGGACAGATGAGTATATGAGGGAGTCAGACAGAAGCTGACAGATGGTACCTTTGAGAGTCAGAAATACGACTTCAGACTTCATGATGATGATCTGATCAGACTTAAGGGCCGATTATGCATACCACGAGGTAACACGGATCTGAAAGACCGTATACTTAGAGAATCACACTGTTCTTCAGTTTCCATCCATCCGGGAGCCTCTAAAATGTATAAAGACATGAAGAGATACTTCTGGTGGTCGGGGATGAAGACAGATGTTACCGAGTTCGTCTTGAGGTGTCTCACATGCCAGAAGGTGAAATTCGAGCACCGACGACCGGACGGAATGGTACAGTCGATGCCAGTTCCGGAGTGGAAGTTCCATGATATCTCCATGGACTTCGTAGTTGGGCTTCCACCTGCTAGGGGAGGTCTCAACATGATATGGGTGGTGGTGGATCGCCTTACCAAAGTAGCCCGATTCATACCGATGAAGGATACTTGGAAGGTGACCAGATTAGCTGAGTTGTTTGAGAAAGAAGTCATGAGACATCACGGCATACCAAAGACCATAGTGTCAGATAGAGATACCAGATTCCTTTCGAGGTACTGGAGAGCTACCAGAGAAGCGTTGGGTACAGAACTCAAGCTGAGTACCGCGTTCCATCCTCAGACAGATGGTCAGACTGAGCGTACTATTCAGACACTCGAGGACATGCTGAGGGCATGTGCCTTAGACTTCCAGGGCAGTTGGATTGACAGATTGCATCTGATCGAGTTTTCATACAACAACAGCTATCACGCTTCGATCAAGATGGCACCTTTTCAAGCGTTGTACGGTAGACCATGTCGTACACCGCTCTGCTGAGATGAGTCGAGTGAGACGGTCATTATAGGACCAGAGTACTTAGAACAAGTTAAGGCTGAAGTTCAGCAAATCAGGGAGAACATGAAAGCTGCTCAAGATAGGCAGAAGTCGTATGCTGATGTTCGACGACGGGACCTGGAGTTCGCAGTGGGCGACCAGGTATTTCTGCGAGTATCACCGATGAAGGGTGTATTCAGGTTTGGGCAGAAGGGCAAGCTAAGCCCGAAATTTGTTGGTCCTTATGAGATTACGGAGCGGGTGGGCCCGGTTGCTTACAGGTTAAATTTACCTGCTGAGCTGGGTAAAGTGCATGATGTTTTTCATGTTTCACAGCTAAAGAAATACATGCACCACCCCTCCCATGTGTTAGAACCTGAGAGGTTGACCTTAGAACCAAATATGAGATCCGTGGAGACTCCTCAGAGAATCTTGGACAGTAAGACTAGGGACACTCGCCACAAGTCAGTGCGACTGGTGAAGGTTCTCTGGTCTAACCAGGATGTCGAAGAGGCCACTTGGGAATTAGAGGATAAGATGAGGGCGAAGTACCCTTCTTTATTTACTGACTAGATCGTCTGTATAGGGTACGGGGCGTACCCCTTTTTAAGGGGGGTAGAGCTTCCTCGCTTTTGAGTTAGGAAACGATCATGTTTGTCGTTTGTTTGGTTGTTAAGATGTGAATTTGTGTAAGCTGCTACACTTCGGTGTAAGTTTGAGTTATGTATAATACTTATGTATTGTATTTGAGATTGACCTTCGAGTCTTGAGATGTATGAATGTGAATATAAGATGTGGTATTAAGATTAAGAGTATTGTGTACCGTGAATGGTTAAACACATGTGTGAACTTTGAGGACAAAGTTCTTTTAAGGGGGGTAGATTGAAATACCCCAAACTTAGATATGGTGTTTAAATGATAAACTAAGATATAAGGAGGCTAAATAATGCCTTAGAAACATTAAGAAACATTTCTATTCAAAGAAAATATAAGGAAACACCAAAAGAGCAGTTTTGACAAAAACGTGCTCTAAGCTTGGAGAGACTTGGGAGAGTACCCAAATATTGTTCTAAGACCTTGGTAATATCCTAATGGTCATTTTAAGTCAATTACCAAAGAAAACCAAGCTTGAAAACAAGTTAAAACACAAAATGTGCTTTAAGGAGTCTTAAAGCACGTTTTTGAAAAATTGTCTTGTAAATGAGTTTTGAATGGCTAAATGTCCATCATTACTCTTTAATTAATATGTGTACTATATAGTATCACATTTGGAGGTCTATATCAATGGGAAATCAAAAATTTCACAACAATGTGCCTTGTTTTTGATGAATAGTGAATTAATTAAGCTAGTTTATAACATAAGTCTATATAAGTGAGACATTTGGTCAACAAAGACTTAATTACCCTCATTCATTAAAGGGGGCCGGTTTTTTAAGTGTGACTCATCACACTTATCTAGCTAAGTAAAGAGAAAGCAAATAAGTCTTATAAAGCATAAAGTACTATTCACCTTTTAAGATAAATATCACATTTTACTTACCTCTCTCCTCACTTCTTCATTCTCCCTTGTTTCCCACGGTTTCTTGCTCTCTTTCTCTTCTCCATTCACGTAGAGCTCAACTCCATGAAAGCTCCATCTTCTCTTGCACACCACTTGCTCATTTAAGCTCCAAATCCAAAACAAAATACATACTCTTCTTAGTTAGCTCAAGCTCCTCCTTTCTATCTTTTCAAAACTTCAAGAGCTTCATTTTGGTGCCAAGTCAAACCACCATTAGAGGAGGAAATTCAAGTTTGGAGACTCCATTGGCATCTCCATTCTCTTAAGGTAAAGAAAGTGTAAGAAAATCTAGGTTTCCACCATTTTCTTCACATGTCCGAAAATATATACTCATGGGACTCCATGTTTATGCCTTGTTCTAGCTTGTTTCTACTCTTCAAAGGAAAGAGGAGGTCCTTCTTGCTTCACATCCAAGTTTGTCTTGAGAAACCAAGGTAAAACAATCACATTAATACCTTAAAACATATTTTTAAACCTAGGGTTTGTTCCTTAGGGTTAATGTGTTATCTAGTACTCATTGGAGTCATTGGATATTGGTTAGAACATTGGCAAGGAGAATCACATTGGTGACCGAGATTGAACAAAGAAAACCTAAGGAGAAAGCTTTTAAGCTTGTGAGAAAACAAGGTAAATTACTTACCTTAAGGTGTTTTGTTGTTTAAGGGAATGAGATGTAGGTATATGATGAGTTTAGTGTAGAGTTTATATTGGGAAGGTGCTATAAAACCTAGGAGAAACAATGACTATTCTTGTGAACTTGTGACTAAGGAGCAAATGAGAAAAGAGATAGTTTAAGAATAAAGGTGAAGTACAAGAAGCATTTTATTTCAATGGGAGCCTTGTTGAGTATTCGCATGGTTGAAGGCATATATATGTGGAAATTCAGTGGTTAAGATTATTGTCATTTAAGGGCCTAAGTGCCAAGCATTTTAAGTTTAAGCACTATATGATGATGTGGTGTGGTTTTGGTGTAAATTGGGTGTTAAGTTGTTGTGGTGTAAATTGGGTGTTAAGTTGTTGTGGTGAGAATTTGGGTGATATTGGTTGTTTGATGGAGAAAAACCATGTGTTAGGTGGTATTATATACTAGAGAACCTATGGCAAAATTTAAAGGAGAGTTTAAGTGTTTTAAGATATTCTAAGGGAATTTAATGACTAAGGAAGTACTAGAAATGTTCTATAGGTTGTCTTGATGAAAAAGGGTGAAGTTAAGGTGTTTTAATGACTTAGGTATCACCATGGAAGATTTATGAATCAAGAGAATGTATTTGAGTATTTAGAACTTAGGTAAAAGTTGGTAAACAACTAGGAAGGAAGTTTAGGTTGTGAAGGAACATTAAGTAAATGGTTAAGAGAGTTTTAGATAGTGAAAGATGCTTGGGAGATGATGTTATAGTGGTGAGGAAAACATTTGGCATAGTGGTTACATTAGGTATGAACCACCACCTAGAAACCTAGAGGAAGGCATTACAAGTGTTAGCATTATTACAAGGAAAATGTATAATGATTAAGGTGGATCTTGGTGAATGATTTAATGTGTTTAAGGAGATAGAAAATGAGTTTTGTGGATGTTGTATGAGGGTATAAGTGTACCAAATGATGTTAGGAGACATTATGAGGGTTTAGGAGAAGTTGGTGAAAATTGGTTAAGTGTTTGAGGGCTTAGAAAATGAGTGTTTTGCCTTGTCCGAACATCCGTCCGGACATGGACGTTCGGACAGGCCCTGTTGCGTGAAAATTTTCAGAGTCTCGACTTGTGTCCGACCTTTGGAAGTCCGGACACAAGTTCGGACGTGTCTGCTTCTACTTTGAATTTTCCTCGACCCATGTCCGAACTTCCAAAGTCCGGACACAAGTTCGGACAGGCGTCTGTTTTCAGTTTTGAGTCTCGACTTGTGTCCGAACTTGGGAAGTCCGGACACAAGTTCGGACAGGCCACTGTATGGACCAAAAACCTTGTTTAAGGTTAGAAAATGATGGGGATAATTAAGTATGGATGTTATGAGATTGTTAAGGACTTGTTTGGTGGGTATGATGGTCATTAAGTGGGAGAGTAAGTGTAATAAATAATGAGGAGATGATGTACTTAAGAGTCAAGTTAAAAACCATAAGGCTTAGTGAAAAGCAATGGGTAAAAGTTGATGTCTAGGAAAGTTAAGTAATTCTATTGAGTTGGATTGATAATAACCTAAAACTGAATCAATGTTCTAGGCTTTGTGAATTGGGACTTGGAAGGAGATAAACCAAACGATCGTCGACGGTGAACGGTACAATCCTTCTTGTGACCTGCTTGCTAACGAGGTGTCCCTCGGCTTGTGTGCTATCTGTTTATTTGCCATGACTAAAACAAGATAAAGCATGCAACCGGTTATATTGTTCTCGTTGTGATTGTGTTATATTTACACTAACCCGCGAGACCTGAGATTGTTACTAACTAAGTTTAGTACTTACTAAGTTAAGAATAAGAGTTAAGTTTGATGGTTGTTGGTTAATGCCCGTTAGGGCTTAGCTAGCACATGGTGTTTAAGATGTCTACTAACTGGGACTTGAGTGAGGAAACCCGGGACCGATCTCCGGTCATGCATGCTAAGGAAAAAGGGGGACGGTATCTGAATCAGATCCGCCCTCCGCTTAAGGACTTGTCTTCGGACTTGTAGCCTAGGGCCGGTTGCCGGCTCAGCTACGCTGGACTCCCGTCCAGAGTAGGTGGCATTAAGATGGTGCGGTGGGATCACCTAAATCCCAGGTTCGAATTAAGCTACAACCAATCCCTTCCAGGAAATGTTTGTATACTGAGATTAAGTTTAAGATTGAGATTGAGATTAAGGTAAGGTAAGGAACTGAGATTAAGGAAATGAGGACTAAGGAAGGGGGTTACTAACCCACTTGTTAAGGGAACGCTTGAGTCGTTCATTGGTTGTGAACTATATATGTTCATCTGTGGTTATTGTTATTGCACTTCATATTATGCATGTGTATGTAATCAATTTCCATGCTATCGACAATTAGTCGTCGTAGCCCCGTTAGCTTGGGGGCCATGAGAGGGTGTACCAGCATTCGTGCTGACCCCCTCGGGGGCTATTTTTACACTTGCAGGTAAGAGGCCCATGAGGACGCACTACGAGAGTAGGAGCGGTTAGTCTTAGGGTGGGACATTTATTTTGAGTTCGGGTTGCGCCTGTGCACCCGACTGTTTATATTAAACTGATGTAAGTTGGGGATTATGTTTAAGATACTAGTACTCGGTTGGTTGTGGTAATATGAATGTTGATGTTTGAGATGGTTAAATATTGTAAGCAATTAAGCCGGTATATTCTAACGATCAGACCGTGGCAAGGTCCAGGTGTTGTTTATTTCCGCTGCGACGTATTCGATTAAGTGTTCAGTTTGCGATAACCACGATAGGCTTTGGATGGGGTGTTACAATTTTCCTTAGGATTTATTCAAAACATTCTTTAAGAAATTCTTATTGTATTTAATTATCTTTAATAACCTTTACACCTATCCACTCCTGGTATATAATTTATAAAATAAAGTATTTCCCTTAGTTTAATTTAAGTACATTACCCTCCACATTATCTAGTTGGTATAAACATAGATTGACTAAATTCCTTGAATTAACATATTACTTTTTTATTTCTTATATGTGTGTATATATATATATATATATATATATTCACTTCACTTAAAAGTTTGTACTCAAAATATTTCTTAACATTCTGTACTAAATGTTAGTTTAGAATTATTTTATTATTCTCAACCTACAAAGTTTATTAATCATCTATACTTTAATTTTTGTTACATTCAAAACCATATATTATAATATACCTTAGGAAAAATTCAGAATTACAATTTTTAGACCTATTTCTTCTTGTTTAAAAATCCCCAAATTTAATATATAGCAACTATAACATTTTAGACATAGTATAAAATTTTTATTTTATAAAAATATCTTTTTAAATTATCCAAACAATTCCAAAATTCACAAAACTTACAAAAATTATAATTTACGTTTACAAACTCAAAACCCATATTAATTTACATCAAAGTAAACTACATTTTATATGGAATCTATGGTTAAAATTTTGTCTCAAAATATATTAGGGAAGGTCATTAAATAAATCTAACAAGTTAGGATTTTATTCTGGAAAACATATTAAACTATTACAACTTAAACTCCCACGTTTTAATCTCGGCCGTTCGTTCCACCTAACTAGAATAGAATGGCCCACACCTATCGAGTTCTTCAGAAATCCTAAATCGCACCCGAGTACTAATCCCTCAATATCTCTCAATCTACAGAACGAAATTCGACGATTCTTGTTTCTATGGATTCGAAATTCAATTCCGGTTCTAATGGTACCGATTTCGCTAATTATCATGCAGAATTGAAGATTTTCGAATCTGGGTTTGAAGTTAGGGTTTATAGTTTGGTTTCGGTTTGAATTCGACAAATTCTCCTATTGTAATGCGTAATAGACTAAATTGGTATGTGGGTTTGACCGGTAATGAAATTCCGATTGGCAACAACGGAGCAATTCGATCAGAAACTCACCGAAATTGCATTAACGAGGAGAATCTAATCAGGTTTTTTGGAAACTTGTTATTTTATGTGCAGTTCAGGTAGGCAACTTCTCGAATCAACTCGCGCCAACTGAGAGGGATTTGATTCACGAAACCTATCACAATCCAAACTAGACATGTAACTTTAGAGGTTAGTGGAAGAATCATTGAATTTGATGAACTAGGGAGAAAGTTACAGATCTCACAAGATCTGTGTTTACCTAGTCGGTTTCTGGATAATCTGGGCAGAAATACCACCGTGATCGAATAGGCAACTTTAGACAGATTTATCTCCCAAACCAGTACGAATCAGCCTTGGTCATTAACATGAAAGTTGTAGAGGGATTAGAGATCTACACAATGAGCTATTGAACATGGATTTTTGTCCACAGACAAAGAAGTTATGGTCAGACGAAGTTTACCCGATTAACTGAATTTCTAGAAATCTGGGTTACGGTTTCGCAGGGAGGCAACTTTGGATCGATTTTCCGGTCATTGTAGAAGGAGTTAGATGGTGTGTGAGTAATGGTTGGAAAGAGGAATGATAGGAGAATCGAATGAAAATGATGACATACCAAATGGTGGAGTAGAGAAGGAGATATAGGCGTCTAAAGATCGACCCACGGCATGCCAAAACTGCAGGAAGCTTAACCGATTCAGTGCACCTCAGTGCTAACTGGGCGCGGCACGGGTCCCGAGGCGCGCAGCTGAGTCTGCTAGCCCTAGACACGTCAGCAACCTCCTAAATTTTGGCTCTAAACTTCAATTTATCATAACTTGGCTAGGATAATCCGTTTTTAACGTCTTTTTATCAATCTTCTTGGTTTCCATAACCTTTTTTTGGTATAGTTTTCATGGGCTGATTTGACCATTCTCAAAAAGTCAACCCTAGCAAGGCTTTTGAAACTTTAAGGTTTCTATGATTTTATTTTGACTTTTAAGCCTTAAATCAATGTTCCAAATATTTCTAAAATCTTTATAATATAATTGGAGTGTATTGAAATTTTCCCAAGATTTATTGACTTATAAATCTTATTATTAAATTCATAATACCATATAATAATTTAATATTTAATAGTATTATTTAGGGTTTACTAAAAGAAATCCCCTAAATTAATTTGGATTAATTTATGGGGTATTTCAAGAGGGGTGAAAGCCACTAGAGGAGCGAGAACCTTGGATCGCTTTAATGGCTGGCGAAAAGCTTGTAGCAGCCTTGCTCTTCTTTGAGGTGGAAGAAGACATTGGAGAAATTTAGCAGGGAATCGAAAGCGACGACGATGAAAGCAAGAACAGGGTACGACAACAGAGAAACGAAAGAGAAGACAGCGAGAGCAAGAGAGCGGAGGAGGAAAGAGAAGGAAGCTCAAAAAGTTCAGACTTTAAAAGGAAGTATTTCTCCCACCCAAATAAATAAAAATATATATGCACAGACAAAAAATCACTTTTTTTTTGCAGAAATAAGAGAGAGAACTACATGCTTCCTAAAGACGATTCTGACATTAGCCGAAAAGGGGAACTTATGTATTCTACATCGAAAACAAGTGAGAAAATTCGAAAAGGGCGGCACGGGCCAAGCACGAGTCACGAGCTCTGCACATGACCTTTAAAAAGTTCTTTCTCTCCAAATATGAAGAAAAAGAACTTGTGGGACTAGGATAAGGCGGGGACCAAACGCAGAACAGAATATGAGGCCTCGGGAGTAACCGCAGCTGCAAATTTTTTCAACGAACCAGGACACAGAAGTTCTACTTTTCTTCATCAAAATTCAAAAAGATAGAACTTGTGGGACTGATGAGAAGGGAAGAAATGGTACCAACAAGAAAGGGGCATATAAAGCATCCTGTCACCTCTAGCCGGATGAGGACAAGGCTAAAGAAGGACATAAAGCATCCGACCACCTATGACCGGACCAACCAGGCTAAATAAAATATAATGCGGCCGGTCGCCTGTGACCGGCCAAAAACGTAAGAAGAGGGTAAAATCGTACTTGTACGTGTAAAAGGACATGCTGGCATCATGAGGTCAGATGTAAAATACTATAAATAGGGGTTCACCCCCATGAAATAAGACACGCTATAATTGGCAATCAGACTTAAGCTTGATTTGGCAAAAAGCTCTCTCTCTCTCTCTCTCTCTTTCTCTCTCGTTGAACTTGTGATCGAAACCAGGTAACATAGGATGGTAAGGAAGATCGAATTGGATGAGAATGAATACTTCGTTTTAAATATAATTAAATAAACAAAAATAATTACATCATAAAATTTTAAAAATAAATAGAAATGGCTAAACAATACAAAAATAAATTTATCCAAAAAACATAAATTGTTGTATAATTTAAAAACTATTGTAGTGTACATTTCCAATCGTTCAATACTTATAACAAATACATTAAATCACAACAAAATTGCTTATATTTTATGTTTTTTTATACCTTATTTTTGAAATTTTAAGTAATAATTTTTCTATGTACCATATGAAATTGTTACTTTTAACATTTTTCATATTATAGTTATACTTTTCTATGATTTAAGTCATTGCTATGTAACAATTTATGTTTATTTTTTAAAATAAATTATTGCTTTATTATTTAGTCATTTTCATTTATTTAACTATTTTTGTTTTTTAACTATTTAATAATATTCGTTTTTTAAAAATGAATTCAAATTTTATATGATCTTTAATTATTTTTTCTATATTTAAAATTTGACCATAAACCCTAAGGTTATTATGTGGGTATATGATGTGAAGGTAAAATGGGGATTTTAAAATATATTATATCAGAACTTGAACAGAGAGGTATCTCGTAATGAAATTGAAGCCTCAAAGGTATTTCATAATGAAAATGAAACCTTAAGGGTATCTCTTAAAGAAAATAAAACCTCAGGAGTATCTCGTAATGATACTGAAACATCAGTGGTATTTCGTAAAATTCACTTAAACCTCAAGGGTATCAGGTGAAATTTCTCAAAAATTAAGAAATATTTATATTTTCAATATTATATGCTATTTTAATATATTTTTTATTTTAGTTTTTTTAACAATTTGTAATATTTTATAGGTATCTATATTTTTAAAATATTTTGAATTATAGTGAATTTTTTAGGGGCATACTATCAACTTTAAGAGTACTTTGTTAACGAGTTGAGGTATTTTTATCTTTTTTTCTTCTTGTCAATGACATAGTGGTATTTCATGGACTTTCACAAAAATGTAATGACATTTTGTGACTTTCTTTTAATTTTGGGACATTTCATGAATTAGCAAAAAATATAGTGACATTTCATGAAATTTCCCTATTTTTATTTAGTACATAATTTAATTCTATAAGAGGTCCCATTTTAAATCTTAGCACAAGACCCCTAAAATCATGGCCCTGGATTTGGGCATTGATGCTGCCAAGTAGTATGGGTTTCTAAATATTCGCATGCTGTCAGACTACATGAAATACCCCGAACTTAAATATAGTGATTTAGATTATCCTAATACGTATATAAGGGCCTAATGGTGCCTAAGTAATATTGGTAAGGAAAAATAAATCCAAAAGAAAGGAAGAAACACTTAAAAAGCGAAAAACGCTAAATAAGCGTTAAATAACCATAGGAGGTATGAGACCTCGGTAGCGTATTATATGGATTCCTAAGGCTTAATAAGGCCAAAATAATATATGGGAACAACTCCCGAAGGAAACGGATCCAAATAATGTATTAAAACGTTAATAGAGCTTTCGTGCACGTTTTTCGAGAAAACCCGAAAGGGTGACTTTGAGTGGTCAAACGAACCCGTAAAAATTATAAATCATTAAATAACAATAATTAAGCATTAATGGAAGCTTAATAACCAATAAAATTAACAAAACGAGAAAATTCCGGAAAACGGGCCCGGTTAGTGAATAGTACCAAAACCGGGTAAATTAACGAGTGTTTTCTGTAAAAGACGAAAACGCTCCAACTAGTAGTAATATAGGGGGCCGGTTTTAGCTATTAATTCATCCCCTCACACACACAATAAGTAAGTAAAGAAAGAAAAAGGAAGAAGAGAAAGAAAAGTACATAAAGCAAAAAGCACTCACCCTTTTCTCTCACCTCTCATTTCACTCATCTCTCTCCTTCCCTCCTTTCTTCCCCAGCGATTTCTCTCTCTTTCTCCCCATGGGGCTGGTGATTTTGAAGCTCCATCAACATCCATGGCTACCTCACTTCTCCTCCATACTCTAGCCTCATGTGACCTCCATATGTAAAAATAATTACATATTCTTACTCCCCTCATCATTCTCTACACTTCCCTCTTTTTAGAATTTCAAAATGAGGAAGTTAATCTCCATGGGTTTTCCCCATTCAAAGATAAAATAGCATCAATGGGTAGCTTGGAGTCTCCTATCTCCATTAAGGTAAAAATCTACATGAAAAACTCATGTTTTCTTCATCTTCCTTTGTAGCCGATTTTTTCCTTATGTAATACTCTATTTTTTTCTCTCTCTTTCGAGCATAATTCCAGCCTTGCAATGGTGGTGGAATCACCTTCTTGAACCAAGGGCTAAAACCCCTCCTAAAACACTCCAAAGGTAAACCCTAGAATTTGTGTTTTAAACACTTAAATGAATTAGTATAAATCTAAGGGTTAGTATTTTAATTACACTTGTTTTGTGTGCTTTGGGTGATGGAAATGGAGTTTGGCAACTCCATTCCCCATATGACCGATTTTGTGCAAGAAAGAGAGAAGGGGGAGAATTGGAAAAGAAAGAAGGAAATTAAGAGCTTAAGGTAAGAGCTCCTTCTTAATGATAAATTTTAATGCATTAGAGTAATGGGAGTGGGTAACTAATTAAAGAACCCAAAATATTGTATTAGTATTGTGGTTTATGAAAGTTTGAGTATTTGTGAGCAAGTATTGGGATTGTAGGCCTTAGAGCCAAATAATTGTGTATGTGTATTAGTATTGTTGTTTGAGGAAGTATTGATGAGTTGGTATTGTCTTGATTGCTGGTAGGACCCTTGTATGGGTGTGGCTAGTTTAGGAATGAATTTGATGAGAAAGTGTGTATGTGGAGAAGTTAGAATTGTAGGTGAACTATGGCAAAATTTTGGTAGGAAATGTGCATTTATGGATGACTTGGTGAATGGGAGAACCAAGGTATGTATTGGATTGAGTAAGGATGTGTAGTAATCATGGAGTAGAAGTTGTAGTATAAGAATGAAAGGATATAAAATCTGTAGCAAGAGGTGTTGAAATACATTGGAGAAACTAGGAAAAATTAGTGTACAAGATTTAGTGAAATGAGTGTTGGACTTGTGTATGGATAGTGTAGATGCTTGTAAAGGAATTGGAATGGTAAAATGGAATTAGAACCAAGTGCAACATGCAAAGAGAGGTGTAGGAATGCACAAGTGTGCAAAGTGTGGGAATGAGAATGGAAATTTGTAGAAATTGAGCAAGAAGTTGAGTAGGTATTGGACCATGGATTTAAGGAGTTTTAGGGAGTGTTTAAGTGTGTTAAACATGTACAAAACATGTGGAAAGAATATAGAATGATTGGATATGGATTAAGGATTGATTAGGGGCTGAAAAATAGTGTATGTTGCAGGTTTTAGCAGGGTCCGGGACTTGGTCCTTGGACAAAGTCCCGGACCGCCGTTAATTTTGTGCCGAGAATGACCAACCATGTCTGGTCCGGGACTTGAGATAGGGACAAGGTCCCGGACCATAGTAAAAATCTAGCCGAGAGTAGAATCAAGCATCTGGTCCGGGACTTGAGATATGGACAAGGTCCCGGACCATAAAAGAAATCCACCCGAGACTTAAGACCAGTGTTGGCCGGGACTAAGGACCCGGACAAGGTCCCGGACCAACACCAAAAATGAATTCTAAACTTATTAAATGGGTTCTAAGGAAAGGTAATAAATGATAATGATAGTATAAGATAATTAGTACTTGATTAATGATATTTAAAGGCCCTAAGAAGTGTAAACAAGTATGAGAAGTAGTTAAGAGAAATTGTAAGTTTAAGAACATTAAGTTAAACTGAAATAACGGGATAACGGGGTAAGTACGGGAGTAGTAATTATGTATGTATTGTAATGCTTAGAATTAATTGAACCATTTGGCATGTAGTCATTGGTTTGAGAATAAGACTCGAGGAACAAGTAAGGACTAAGGAACAAGGGGACATCCGATAAAGTAAATTCCAGTAAAAGGTATGATTTCTTCATGCTCTGTATCCTAACCTGGCTACCCAGGTTTGTGTGCTTACTTGATCACCTAAATAAGATAAATGCATGAATCGGACTTTAATGCACTTACTTATGCTGTTTATATTTGTTCTTGCTAATTTGTCTTGAACATTTAGTTTGTATAATTCATGAAATGAATGGATGAAGATAAGTGTGTATGTACTTTATAGTGTGCTTGTGTAATGTATCGTACTTTGAATGTGGGCGTATGGGAGCAATGTATTATTGTGTGGCTTGGATGTGTGACTTCTACTAATTCCTAACTACCTAACTCCTAACGTAAGTATTAAGTAGAAGTCCGATATAGTTTCGGCCGCGCGTGAGGATGAGGAGACACAAGAGGTTGGATCCGAGTCCTGGCTCTTAAACTTTTCCACGGCCCAAACCCCTTAAATGGGTAGCATCCTGGATTAGTGAGCCAAGTAAAACCCGGTGGTGGGATGATGTAGTCCTGCCCGGAGGTCCCGACGACTTGACTTGAGTAAGTAGTAAGTAAGTAAAGTATTGTATGAGTAATGGTCTTGGCTGGTGTAAGTCATTGACCCCGAGTAAAAGAGTAATCTCCACCCGATTAACCCGGGTGGACAAATGGAGCTAACAAGTGTTGCATATGTATTGCGTATGTGTGTTTCGGTAAAGGTAAGTAAGTATTGGTTGACTTGTATTGTCATCCTTGTATGTATTGAACTGTGTGTATGTATCCTTGTGTAGTACTGAGTATTATGATTAAAAGCATGTATGTATGTATGTATTTGTAAAATGAACTGCATGTATTCGACCAAGTGGTCGGCGTACCCTCGCTAGTACGCGGGGTATACAGAAGTCATATGCAGCGTAAGCTGAGCCCCTAGGGGCAATGTTTTTATTTTACAGGTACCGAAACAGATATGGTCATAGTAGGAGACCGACAACTACACTTAGATAGCTAGAAAAAAAATGTATAGTAGTGAATAGAATTGGACTTGTAGCCTTGATGTAGAAGTGTACCAAGGCCACGCCACGCCACGCCACGGCCTTAGACAATCACACGAAGGATATCATTAATCGTTTGCTTACTCACTTAGCGCCCATAATTGATGTTACATGGTTTCATGTTAATCGAGATAGCAACATTATAGCTCACAACCTAGCGTATCATGGTAGAAAAACTCAACTCCTTATGAGTTGCTGAAAGTCCTGTGACTTCTCTACCTTTATGAGCACTCTATGTTCAAAAAAATAATACCGCAAATAATTACTTTATCTAGATTTAGGTAACTTAGCTGCTGTATCAACTAATTCAAACGTGACGATTAAGACTTTAGACAAACAGAAATTGTTCTAATTTTTATGTCTCCTAAAAGACAAGACCATCCACTCAAGAGAATGATGAATCGATGTGCAGTGCAATCCAAATTTCTGAATGGAGCGGACTTCGATTTTAGACCGGAACCAATCTCACAAAGATGAGAAGCCTTAAAAACCCAAAGCTGAACCCGAACCCGGACTCGACCTCAAACCCGAACTTGAAAGTTGAACCATATAAGTTATAGCTTCCTTGACGTAGCGTCCCTCTCCTAGTTTGTCATTCTCGGCTGAGGTTAGTACTTACTGCGAATAACGAAGCACAACCAAGCACAAACTCTGACGCGAAGAGAGAGGGTAAAGGGACAATGGTGAGGAAGAAGGTCCCAGTGTTCGATGAATTGCCGCCGGATGACTTCGACCCGGCGCATCCTTACAAGGATCCGGTGGCGGCATTTGAGATGAGGGAGCACTTGGTCAGGGAGAAATGGATCGACATCGAGAAGGCTAAGATCCTCCGTGACAAGGTCAGATGGTGCTATCGCGTTGAAGGTATCAACCACCTCCAAAAGTGTCGCCATCTCGTTCAACAGTATATGGACGCCACAAGAGGCATAGGCTGGGGCAAGGATGGTCGCGCGTACTCCGTCCATGGTCTCTCTCGCTCTTGATCTTCTTTCCGCGAAGCTTGATTTTGATTTTTTTAAGCCATCTATTCGCTATTTCTTAGTTGAAGGTTTATAATGATTCGTTGATCTTTGGTTGAATGTAGGGCCAAAACCCGAACGAGAAGTGGAATCTGAATGACTCGTCCCTTGAATTGATTAAGGTATTTCATCCCATCTCGTTTTTCAACTGGTCGAATTGGAATATTGTTGTGAGGCTTTCGTAGTAGAGAACTTTTACTGGTGCTGCTCTTTCGATTGCTGGGATTTGCTCAAAATTCTAGGTACTGTAGCATTGCCAAATGTATTTTAGTTGCTACTAAGCAAGCTATCTCAATTTGTCCAATATGAACTAGTTTTCTAACCTAGGGATAACGAATAACTGAAGAAAGCTTGGAATCAACATCTCGTTTTCTTCTATTTGTGTGTTCTAATTACTTCTAATGCTATTTTTTTAGTTATTGAATCAGGCTACATACATCAACCTGTCTCTTGTTGTGGGCTATCAGTGATGAGTAATGCTATGGTGTATGTGGGAAGACATATAATGGTTAAGGTGCCGCTCATGAATAGCTTGTTAGAGCTTTTGGCAGCTTTGAGGTTAAGCTCTTCATAAAGAACCCCACCTAAACCACTTGTCAATTTTTTCTTTGTCAATTTAACTATTAGAGACTGCTAAAAATACCAAATAATACCATTCAATCTATAATTGGTTAACCCACTAACCATATCAAACTGAACCTTAAATGTTGCTAAACCAACATTTTGTAATACGATTGGAATTTCTACTGATGAGGCAAGGGGTTCCAAAACCGATAGGATTGAGGATCCGCTTGTTTATTAGCTTTAAGAGCATAAAGTAGCTTTATCGATAAGCTACATCCACATTTCTGTATTATTGGTATAGTTCCTTAGTTAAGCCCCCCCTTAAATCTCATCGAGTACACTTGTCATTCCTGCTGGTTAACTTGACTAGTAAAAGCTAACTGAAGCTAGCTTTATCCCTAACGGGACGTTTGGTTTTTGGAATGTTAATTCCTGGAATAATATTCCAAGAATGAAATTCCAAGAATAGGATATGACCTCATTTGGTTGTTATGATAGGAATACTTGGAATTTAATGTTTCTTTTGTTTGGTTGCGAGAATAATGAAGATAATAGACTTAGGATAAACTATACGGTTATGAATCTATCATTGATAAGTAACATTCTTCTTCTTCTTCTTCTTCTTATTATTATTATTAGTTGTAAGATTTTAACTGTATAGGTTAACTTGAAAATTTGTAAAAATATATTTGATAAAAAATAATTTATTAAGTTTATTTTTATAGTTATAAGAAATTAATAAGTCAATAAATTAATTTGAAAATGTTCTCTTTTTTCTATTTAAATTTTATGGATAATATATTAAATTGTCATAAATATAAACTTGTAATTATTCACTATGGTGAACTTAAAAGGAACATTAAACAAATAAATAGTTCTTGTAATAAGTAAAAGCAATACTTAATTTTAAGTACATATATATTCGCTTAAAGTCAATAATTTCATTATTAGAAACATTTTTCAAATTTAAATCTATAACCTTTTTAGTTTTAGTATTAATTAAAATATTCCATATATTTTTACATTATATTTTAATATATGATATATAATATAATATTTTATTCAATATATAACATCAAACATATGTGCCCATAACTAAACCATTTATTTCTTTACTTTTTTAAATATATATTACATATATATTTATGTTAATTAATTATAAATGATATATGAATAAAGATAATAAATAAATACTATAATTTAAAATATTTATGAGAGAGATGGAGCGAGAAGAAAGGGGAGATGAAAAAAATAAGGAAGAACGTGAAAATTAATTTTGTAGATGATGGAAGTTAAGTTACGGGAATTCACTTGGAATAACAATTCCTACTTAATTTGTAGGGAATAGAATTCCCAGTGAGTTGCCAGATATTGAGAATTTTAATAATTCTTGGAATTTAAATTCCATCAACCAAATGCTGACATATCTTCAATTCCAGGAATTGTTATTCTATACCCTTGTACCAAACGGCCCGTAAAACAACATTGCAGTGTTTGGCCGAAAAGCCTGTCTGTTTTCGGTGAATGTCGACATATCTACACTCTAAGGCTGTTCGCTCATTAGAGGTTAAAGCTTGGTTTTCAAGCTTTATCATAAATGCTCCTTTGATTAGCTATAGTTAACCAATAGCAGTTAGAGTCTACTTTAGTCAAAATTTGGTGGGACCAATTAATAATGAGTTGAATAAATAAAGAACTGACCTATGGACACAACTTTATGATGAAACTTCTTAAAGTCCATTAAGGTTGTAATAGAACACCCGAGTAAGTTTTTCTCGTCTCTTCTGAATTTAACCTTTCAAGGTGGAGTGGGGGGCAGTCTCAACAAGTTTTTCAGCTGAGGTGCCGTTCGAAACCAACATTTACACAACTTTTCAAAAAAATTCAATTCAGCTTACATGTGTATTTTTCTCATTTGTTGTAGAAAAAATAAGGTCTCACTTGAAGTCCACTTGTCATTTTATTATTTGTCCATCTAAACTCTAGATCCCACACAAACTAACTAAACTACACATGTCAAGCTCCTAATGGTTTACTAAAGCCAACCATACCTAACTGAATCATAAATGTCCCTAAACCAACATTTATCAAATTTTGTCGAATGACACCTATGACCATGTTTCGTTATGAGCTTTCAGAAGCTGTATGAGCTCTGGCATTAAAACTGTCTACACATTCTAATCAATTATTTGTCCAACTTAAAAATTAGGTCCCACTTAAACTCTAATTAGAGCCACTTGTCAGCTCCCCATTAGTTAACTAGTGTCATTATAGGGCCCATTCGATGAAGAATGATTAATGTTCAAATTGAACATTTAAGTTTCATCTAGCTATGGTTAGCTTTAATTTAACCAATAAGAACTTGACATGTGTAGTGTAGCTAGTTTTAGTGGGACCTAGTGGTTAGGTGGACAAATAATAAAATGACAAGTGGATCCAATTATTGTTATAAGAAATAAGAAATAGATACATGTAAGCTGAATAGAAATTTTTGCTGCATTATGGCTGGTGGCCCATAATATGTGGGTTTTCAACCTACTATCAGTGCATCTTTAGGGGTTGTTCGTTTGCTAGAGGTAGTTTTATGATTAATGTTGAATTCAGTTATTTATAAATGTGGGTCTGGTTGGTGTAATTAACTAATGACTGGTTGACATATGCTTAATGGTCGGGACATGATAAATGGATCAAGCAACTAACAAATTAATACATTGAATGGAGTGGGACTATAAATAACAGATAATGCTCACCAAACACATTATTCTATCAAAAGCCACCAAAAGCTTGCACCTGTTACCGTGGAATATTGTCTGTTTGAGACTTTTGGGGCATCGCCATGGTTAACTGTATTGACATTGGTTGACAAATAGAGAGCTGACAAGTGGCTTGAGTCAGGGTTTAGGTGGGGCCTAGTTATAAAGTTGGACAAATAACAAACTAACATGTCTAGGTAGCTTTAATGTTAAAGCTCATAAAGCTATTTAAAGTTGATAACCGAACCGGGCCTTAGGGCCCGTTTGATAATGAGCGCTCAAACATAGCAAATGCTTCAATTTTCTAAACCTCATTAGTGTTACCATAGTTAACCTATTAGAACTAGCCTTGTGGACTACTGTTTGGTAATAATTTATTACAAAATAGCCCATTCACAGGTGGACACATGTCCCTACACTTTTTAAAGCTAGTAAAAGTCTAAATCGCATTAAACAAACAGGACCTTAGGCAATTGTCTTTTAAAAGCTTTATAAGTTTTATGAAGCTCTACGAAGCAGATGCTGATTTGAGTATCAAGCTACATATGGTGAGCTTTAGGCCCTGTTAATATCTGTGTTCAAATAAAGCTGTTTTCTTAGAGAAGGTGTCTGTCTTAGAAAAAAAGAAGAAGAAACCAATACGTTGTTAAGTGGCAAATAAAGCTTTTGTTTCATAGCTTTAAGGGCAACCTCAGTATTGGTTCGTGACACAGTTTCATAGGTAGACGCTAAAAGAGAAAAAAGATTAATTGTCAATGTGGAAGAGAGAGTGAATAGGAGGGAGTTTCTTAGTTAAGAACCTTGGAGAGAGAAGTTTCTTGCTGATACGTAGAGAGTGAGAGAAGAGATTAAAATAATAGTTTTTAGTGGGTGGAATCCACTTTCCTTATTGTGGATGCCCCAAGAAGCTTCAAGTAATTTCACTAGCAAATTAATTTTATGTGTCAATATTTTATTCGTCCAGCTTCCTTGTTAGGCCCTACTTAAATTCTACCCAAGTCTACTTGTGATATTCTTATTAGTTAACCAGAATAGAAAAACCTTACTAACCACAACTTTATTAAACGCTGCAAAACCAGCATTGTGGTGCGAATGCCCCAAAAGCTTTAAGCTATCCACCAAACAGGCCCTTATTTACACTAGTATATGAATAGGAGATTGACAAGTGGCTCTAGATGGAACCTAATTATTGAGATGGATAAATAAAGAATTGACATTTGGAATGAGCTTAAGGGCATCCACAATAACAAAAGTGTATTCCACCCACCAACAAATATTATTTTATTGTCTCCTCTCACAATCTCTCCCTCTTGTTTACCTAGGTTCTTTAAAAAGAGAGTGTCTTAGTTAAGAATCCTCTCACATCTTCTCTCCTCCACTTCATCATTTTCTTTTTTCTTTTTTAACATTATGGGTGGAATTCACACCATCGTGGATGCTCTAATATTAAAGCTTCATAAAGCTACCTCAAATGTCTCGTTGGAAGAGGGTTACTCTTCTTTAAACCATTCCTTTCTAGTTTTTCACATTTCTTTTTCTCACTTCACCTTGAGATTCTGTTCACTTCTTTCTCTGTCAGCCTCTAGGTCTTGAATGTGGCGAATTGATATGTTTGGGGTGGGATGGAACAGACTAAGTTCTCTAAATCGTTTGAAGTAGTTATTTACCAGAAAAAGTTCCTACATTGATAGTGGAAATAATTTGCAGCTGAATATGGACCTCTTTATGTCTTATAACACGCACCAAGTAAAAGGTAATCTGTATGCTTGAGATAAAGAGCCAGGGTACAAATGTGAGTGGAAAGACATGATTTTGGTAGTATGTCCAAGTGACGCTTGCATACCTGTAAAAAGCTATCAAAACAATATTTGCATGTTCAGATTGTCTCGATTGGTTAACAAATAATGAATTTTGCAGTGTAGTACAGTATTTTTACTTGGGCATGAATGTGATGTTGCAGGTGATTGAGCTGGATCTAAGGCTTTTGCATAAGGGGAAGGATATGTCCTTACGTCTCAAGTGTCTGGTGCTTTCATTTACTGAGAAGTAGCCTTTTTTTAAACAATTTTATTTGTTGAAAACTTGCTTAGTGGCTTTACTTACCTGAATCTTTGTTCGGTTTCACTTGATCATGCCAGAACTCCTGAGAGTAACTTTGGCATTTTAAAGCGAGAAATGGCTGTAATGGTACCTGATGATGCAATAAAGTTTTTGAATTTCAATGTCAATGCTGATCTCTTTTCTGGGAGATACTTTATGCTTAGCATACAGTGATGCGGTAGCACCTCCCTCTTTCCATCGGATTATCTACTTTTCTCCTTAAATTTAGTGTAACAACTTGAAGAACTGATATACAAGGGCATGTAATCATAGCCGGGGAGAAGGTGAAGATATTAAGAATGGTTACCTGTATAAAATGCTGGCCTTGCTTTGAGAGTGATCCTTCTTTTGATGCTTCCGAGAAGGCAGTAATGAAGAGGAGGGCTAGGGCTCCAAGAATGCATGTGTGGGTACGTTCAACAGGAAAGAAGGCTGGGAAAGGTATCTTTGGAATATGGGAGGGTGAGAGGGGGCATATGTGGTGAAGCACCCTTCAGTCCATTGAGTGGGCAAAGCAAAGCGAAAGTCTGTTAGCTCTCACTCCTCATCTGGTTAAGACTTTCTTCCATCTTTTTTCTTGATGCTTCCTGTATGTTGCGACTTCGTAAAGGAAATTGAAGTCTTGACCAAGAATGCAAGGGGTTGCAGCAGCTCCTCTAATTTCTAACGTCTGTCTTTCCTCTTACTGCCCTTCTTCCATTCATAATTTGGGACGCGTTCGTTGATTTTGAGAGGCTTCCTTTGTATCTTTTGGTTTCAGAGTCGTGTTGGAAAAGAGGCCAAAAAACACAACACTATGGGCGTGCTAAATAAGTGTAGATAGCCAGGAGCATATCCAAGGAGAGAATTATACCATGCCTACGTTCTAGCAATTGAGTTTAATGATAAGGAACATATCCATATTAGGGGAGTGTGCTTGTCTCTATGGCCCTATGTGAAATACCCCAGAAATTGTTGTACTAAATGTTGTGCTTGAATACCCTGACTTTGAGTATCTATTCCAGTTTATCTCTTTCAAAAGTTGTGTAGCGTTTGGAAATTTGTCTAGAATAATTGTTTCTATAAGATTTCCTCCGTTTGAGAGGTCAGTAACTGTTTGTAACCGTTTCTTCAATTTTCTCGCCACAATCTTAACTATCATCAGTAATAGTTCCTTCCTATTTACTTGCTACATTTTTAACCTGTGTAGGACATTTATCGACTTCAATTCTCATAATTGCCTTTTCTTTAAATGATAACTACTCTTACCTTTAAATGACCAATAAATTGTTATAAGTATAAATTTCTCTTGATCCACTTTTTAGTTACCCTAATTACTACTCCGAGTGTTATTAAACTTCCACATCTAGAGAGCTTAAAGTCATATTCTCATCGCGTTGTTCTTTAAGAATAATTATGCTTCCATTGGAAAAGTGAGTTTGATCAGGAATAATTTGTAGCGCTTCTTCTGTTTACACAGATTGGTGTATGATCTAACTATGTTCTTTAGTACGTTCTCTCACTTGCTCATGGTTGAAATTCTGCTCTTTCCAACCATGACATAAGATTTGTGTTATCAAGTCCCAGTTCTTATCTCTACCCATAAATCTAATTCTTTAAGAATGATTTGATGCTACGATTAACGCTCACATTTTTACCCTGTTATTCACTGTCAGTTATTGGCCCAGTCGTTCCTGCAAAAAACTTTCTTCTAGTCTTTGTTTTTATACCCAAAACTCCTTTTATTAGAGTAAGAGTCATTTGATCGAGTTTTGCACCTCTTGTCATTGCATAGAATTGATCGACATAAATAGATCTCCTATTGTGTTTGTTGTGTCTGGTAGTTTCTTCCAGAAGAATGGTCCCAAGTCTTTTTCAGAAGAATCTCCAAAAATTGGGTGCTTGTGGTAAATATGACTGATTGAATTGTAATGATAGTGGTTAGAATCTGTGTATTTTGAAGGTGATTTTTGGCAGTGCTTGATTGGGTTACCTGGTTAGTTAAACATGAGACTCCAGGTAAGTCGTTGTGTTCATCCATTTTGTTACCTTGTTGATATGAATTGATTTGATTACACGCTTTTGATCTGATGAAAATTGATGACCCATTATGGTTGATCATTGTTATAATATTGACAAACAATGTTCTCCGGTGGAACTATGATTTTTGGTGATATTGGGTGATTGTTGTATTTTTGGTAATGGAAACTTTCACTGGTTTCTTTGAGACTTGTACACATTGGTACACAAAACTATAACAAACTGTGTTGCAAACATTGTAACGCAGTTAAGCCACTATGATCTACTTCTATAGTAAAAAAATACCCTTAGAGGGGTGTGCACACTTAAGGACATGGGGTGAGGTGAAGAGTTTTGACCCCACTTGTTAGGTGTCTTCTGGTGATTTAGCCGTGACCTCACTAGTTTGAGTGTCCAATGGTTAAAGCTCTTCGGGGTGGCCTGTTGAAAGTGTTTCCTCCCTTACTAATGTATGAATTGTTTGGCTTATTAGTAATTGTGCAACATGCGTGATAATATTACCCTTTATTGTTGTGTGTTATATCCTGCAAAGCTTTGCTCTAGTCAAAATGAATTTTACAGGTTGAAGTAATGATTTATTCAGTTTATCTGATCTGCGTAATCCCTTTCTGTGTTGTTTGTGATTTTTGACTACATGTTAATAATTGATGAATAAGTTGTGGGGAGCCGGGAAGCGCAGTGACTTAATTAGATTTAATTCATCAGTAGTTAATGTACTTCCTATACTAAATGCTTAGTATGTCTCTTCCAAAAGTTTTCTTGTGGTAGCTCCGAAGACCTTTGTTCTGGAAGTTGTTTTGTTTTGGTTTAGTTCTTTGTTCTTCTTTTGGTTTTCACTTTAGAGTTTGTTGCTATACTGATCCTTGGGTTAATACAAGTGGTTATGTTTTAAGAATTTTAGCCTTAACACTTACTTGAGCGATTGAGTGGGTAATACCTCGATTAGACTTTACTTCCGCCACGAGTTTGTTATTATTGTGAAGTTGTAATCAGTAGGAAAATAGTGTTACAAAAGTGGTATCAGAGCCAGGGTTAATGAAACTCGATGTGAGTGAAAAAAGTTGGAGTGGATTGACTAGGACATCAAATTTTGAATAAGCCATCTTATTGGTGGGGTATGTCCTTAAGATGGTGCCTGGTATTTTCTTTACTCTATGTGATTGTGGATGCATGTATGTGTGACAATATTCTGTGATGATTCGTGAATGGAGGTTTGCTTCATCGTGCTTATGATTAGCAACTTAAAATCCAATGTGAATTGGTGAATACAGTGTAATTTGAAAGCAAGGAGCGACAAAGATGGCAGGCAATGCTCGGTTGAGACAGTTGCAAGAGTTAGGTTTGAGTACGGGGAAGGTCATATAGAGGCATACCCAGGGGGGAGAATGCCCCAAATGACTATTTTAAAAGGATAATTCACATGAAGCCTAAATCCTATGCTGGGAGGAGGATCCGGTCGTTCTGAAGGATTGGATCAAAGATTTTGACAAGATTTTTGGTATTGGTGAACTGCCCAGCTGAGAGAAGGGTGAATGAGGGCAGTGTACTACTTCAATAAAGAGACACATATATGGTGGACTGCCCATAAAAATGAGCTGTTGTCTGAACAAAATTTTAATTGGGATGCTCTTGAGGTGGCACTAAGGTGACATTTCTATTCAGTGCATGTAGGGAGCAAAAGTATTTGAAGTTTTCAGGAATTGAAGTAGTTCTGGAGATGGCCAGATTTGCGCCAACCATGGTTCGGATGAAATGTTTATAGTGTAGTGCTTTGTTGAAGGGTGTAGTATGAATCTTCCCTGGACCGATCAGCTTTCTGATTTCAAATCTCAATCCTAAACATCTATTTGTAGAATGTCTTGGAAGTAGATGAAAGTAACAGAACTGGCCAGGTTTACTCCCTAGCTGTTGCCTGCTTATATAGGGAACGTTAAGCTGAATGTGTCTTCTACCTAGCGATTTTCAGCAACTAGCTCTAGGGTTGCTCTAGACCTATACACGGTACTTGGGCGGTTTTACCTTGTTCCCAAAAATAGTTTTCACTGCTGGATCTAGTGGGGCCTCATTGTATCTCAACCTTATCCTTATAAAAACAAAGCTTTCTGTCGGGACCATCCCAAGGGAGTCGATCTTGACTCTTAGCTCCTCCACTGTTGAAGCAAACCCCGACCCTAGTGCCTCTAGGATGGACTTGTGGCTTAGTTCCAGCTCCGCGAGTTTTCTGACCAAGTCAACCAACTTGGAAAGATGTGAACTTCTGCTACTTGATTCAGGAGACATTCTGGTTTGAAGGTACTTCACCTCCTAATTTGATGTATTAATTATTAGCGAAGACAAAATCTAGGCGAAAAGAAAGAGCTCATGGGCTAAGGATGGGGTGCATGAGCCGGAAATATAAATAAGCTATCACACCGAAAAAATGACCACCTAGATATGAGGTTTTTGGGATTGAAACCTAAAAAAAGAACTCATCTAGATTAGAGTGGAGCATTGGGCCAAAGAACATTGATCCAATAAATGATCAAATATGGAAGTACACAAAATATAACGCAGATGAAGATCATGCAAGGGTTATTTATGCATGTGTCCTCACTAAACAATAGTACTTATTAGGTAAGGGTCGATCCGGAGAAATGGTTGGGCTGGGCCCAGGTCGCCACAAAGGGATAGCGTTTTACGCGCTATCCTCTTTGAAATTCCCCACTTTATACACATCACCGTGAGGTGTGCGTCTACGATCGGGTCTTTCACAGACCAATCATGGGCTTGAGGTATGGATATTGCCAAAGAGGTGTGTGAGTCTCTAATTGGGACCAGCTGAAGTGGGTCCAAATAAATTGGGCTTTGTAAACTCTCACTGCGCTCATATGGTGGATAATAACATGAAATAAAAATAGTTCACATCAAGATAAATCAAACAATATAAATATTCTTTAGTGACATTATCAAGTTAAGACCTCTTATCTTAAAATTTAAAAAATTGAGATGAAGAACTAAAGTTGTAACACCCTTACTCTATAATCTCGTATTAACTATCATCGTAGTATAATTAAAATTGGTTCGCAACGGAAAATAAAAGACAATCGTTCTAACTCTAGGTGCTACCGCCATCACTCTCCCATGTGAGTAATAAAACGTCCACTACCACAAAATTACATAACCACTGTGATGACTCAAGATGGATATCCGAAAGTATAGGTGAGCAGTCTAAATATCCCAAATCCATGTACAACTACGGTACATAATACAAGGTATGTCCGGTAGTGCGATAACAAAACATAAGGCTAACTACCCAAAGGTCCCGCACTCTGGCTTCCGTCACGATCAAGCTCATGTAATATGTTTACCACAATGGGCTCAGCACAACAACTGAATATGCTAAAGTATGATACTTATGGACCTTCAGACTCCTTAAGTTATTTAGCCGTCTTAACATGCGGTTTATTACATGCTATTCCACTTTACATGTATATAATAAAAGAACTGTAATGCAATAAACATACAGCAGTCCATACAAATATTCACATCCAAGTCCATACACATTAAGCATGTATAATGTATATGATCAACGTGTGCATACGAGTGTTGCTTCATTTGAACTGTTCTCATTTATTCGGCCTTCAAGGCTTTAAATAGTTATCCATTGTACAAGTGTTATTTGAATCTCGTAATATTTATTAGACCGTATCTATTTGTTTAACTCACTTAGCTCTTAATCTTTGACCGTCGTCATGTTAGAAGATGACATGTCCTTAATCAATTATTTAGTTACTACCCATATTCGATGGTGGATCACCAAGGGCCGTAGCCGTCCCCAATAGTAGGAACTCTGATTCCTCTTTATTCCCAATTAAATGGCGGGTTACCAAGGGCCAAAGCCATCCCCAAACAGCAGGCAACTGTCCAACGATCAGTCTAATTCATTGGAATAACATATGAGTGGACCTGTAGCAGTCATCCAACTCTATTGTGATCACTATGCGCAACCAGGATTCCTTGGATTTCTCCTCATATACAATGTGGTTCACTATGTGATTAAGTTCTCCTAATCATCTCACCTAAGGTCTATGCTTAGGTTATAGTGAATATAATATCATGTAGTTTCCTTTTAGGTCTTACTCACAATACCTAGAAGTCATCTAGTTCATTTTCCATGTTTGAGTACATAAGCTCTAGAGATTGAAATGACTGAATCTCATCCTAAGTTAATGACTTAGGTCGATTAGGAATAATGTGATATAACTCATAGATCGTTCATAAAGATCATCAAATTCACTATCTTACTGGTAATTCGTATCGAGTCACTGGTGGAACAGAACCCTTTAATGATGGCTGATTAATCATGGCTTAAACACAAACTGTGATTAATAGGAGGGCCGGAATTAATTAACGACGTTTATAGAATTAACTGTTAGCAATAATCGATCGGAGGTAGGCGCGCCTTTTTTAGAATAGACAATAGATGACGGTTATTGGTAAAACCATAATGTAAAGCCCCGTGTTGACGCGCGCTTTACGGTCAACAAACTTTAGATTACGGTTTTACCAATAACCGTCATCTAAAGTCCCTGCCCACTAATGGTCAACGACATCTTTTTGACCTGAAACAAATATTTCCAGCATTATTTGATTTTTTTGACGCCGCGCGTAATCTAAATGACAGTTAACGACGTTGTCTTACTAGCTTATTTTAGGTTAAAAAAACTTAATATAAATGTGTTGCATATGTTTGATCGAATAAGACTCATGGCTCAATAGCCGCAGGTACATAAGTCAACACCGTCGATCTTGAGTTTGAAACCCAGCATAGGCCAAATATTTTTCGCGCTATTTTTTTTGTATTTTGTTAGACTTTAGATTACAGTTTTCTTGTAAACCGTAATCTAAAGTCCTTTTAACTAGAACATTTGCCCATTTACTCTGCACACTTACAGTACCTCTACTTCTCTCTCGCGCTATCTTCCTTACTGAAATCGTCTCCTCACTCCCGTCACCTTACTAACGGCCATCTCCGCCGTCGCTCCCACCATCTTTGTCACTCCCATTGCCGCCGGTCACCACCCATCTACCACTGGTCGTCGCCGTCGATGTCTCTAACGCGTAGTGGGTATGCGATCGATTATCGTTTTTTTCTAACTTTGTTCATATACATGTCGATTGCTAGTTCTAACCTCGTTTCTGTCAAATCTTGAGAGTGTAATGGCAAATGTTCTAACCTTGTTCATATATCTATGCCGAGATTCACAGTTAATTGGAACCTAGTTCGTGGGCTGATTTCTGCACTAATTTCCCACTTCAGTGCTTAGTAACGGTAATTTTGCAAACCAAACTGTAACTGCTGTAGTGATGTTTCTTTGTTTATTGTTTTGAAGAGTAAATTTGATTTGGTTATTCTTAGCATTTAGTTATACAATTAATACATAGTAGTGTAGTTTTAAAATATAAAATTAGTGTATAAGTAATTTTGATGGTGCGTGCGAATTTGATGTTGATAAAAGTGATTTGGAAATGTTAGAAATATAGGGGAGATGCTGTTGAATTTTTTCCGCAGTTTAGCTAGCATTTTAACCTTGATTTTTTGATGAATTCTAATGTTGTTGTTTTTTGTTTATGCATCAGGACTATGACTTTATTTTGGCTTCCGACCTCAACCGTCTTAGCATCGGCTAATCGTCTACCAGAGGTAAGATTTACATATATACATATAGTATTTGACAAACTACCAAACATAGTTATCCGCCCAAGATATACCTAATAGAGGTATATCTTCGGCAGTCCCTGTCGGGACTGTCCATGATTGTTAAATCTCACACCTAGGGTGTGAATGTGTTTTTAATATGTACTTTATTGATTATTTCAGCAGTATCTCTTTATTGTTCTTCGAATGCATATATTATTGATTAATATCATAATATCGTGCATTTGAAGAACTGTAGGGAGATGCTGCCGAAATTTTCAATAAATTACATATTAAAAACACGTGTGGATTTAATACTCATGGATGGATTTAGGTTGATAAGATACAAAAGTGTAAAGACTCTCCACGGGTGACGGTATGAAATGGCTGCCTTCATATAAATAGCTAGAAGGAGATGGAACGTTCGTGGATTTACGGAAATTTGGACGACAAGTTTTAGAAGGAGTGATAAGTTATGCACGGTGTTGGCGAACAATTGAAACCTTAGACAAGGGATACATATTTTGTCCGTGTATCGACTGCCAAAACAATCTGAGATATCGCGGCGTTGAAACTTAAGGAACATCTGATCCGCCGCGGTTTTACAAAAGATTTCCAAGACATAATCCGATGGCATGGTCAGAGTGTGTTCGATGTTATTAAGCCTGACGAAGGGGATAATGGTCAGGCAAACACAGAAACAGAAACGGAGATGATACAGTTGGGTGATCCAGAAGACGTTACAGATGACGTTGAGCCAGATTTCTGGGACGATGACATTGAAACTATGCTCGAAGATCTGAAACGACATTACTCTAACACGCCAACAAGTATGAAAATTTGTTGGATTCATCCAAAACACCACTGTACCCCGAGTGTGACCCTACAAAGTTAAGCTAGTTGAGTGTCGTCCGTAAGCTATTCAACTTGAAAGAAAAATATGGCTGGAGCGACGTAAGTTTCACTTCCCTCCTGGAACTATTGAAATACGTTCTTCCGGTGGACAACGTTGTACCAACGACTACGTACTCAGCCAAAATATTGATGTGCCCAATGGGTATGGAGTACCAGAAAATTCATGCTTATCCAAATGGTTGCATGTTGTTTTGGAAATCAGATGAATTTGCTGAAAGCTGTTCAGCATGTGGAGCGTCACGGTATCTGAAGAAACAACAAACTCACATCAGCGGTAGTAAGAAAGGTTCACCGGCTAAGGTACTGTGGTACCTGCCCATCATTCCAAGGTTCAGACGTTTGTTCTCCATTGAGAAAGACGCAGAGAATCTTCGGTGGCATTCCGTTTACAGGAAGAAGGATGGCAGATTGAGACATCCCGCTGATGTACCACAGTGGAGAAACATAGACATAAAATTTCCTGAGTTTGGTAACGAACCGAGAAACCTAAGGCTAGGCTTGTGCACGGATGGGATGAACCCTTACAGTACTTTGAGCAGCACACACAGTACCTGGCCTGTGCTTTTGGTTATTTACAATCTACCGCCGTGGTTATGCATGAAACCAAGAAACATCTTGTTGTCTTTGTTAATATCGGGTCCAAAGCAACCGGGCAACAAAATTGATGTATTCCTACAACCTTTGATAGAGGATCTATAACTTGTGGAATGAAGGGGCTACGGTTTACGACTCATTCAGCAAAGAGGACTTCAATTTGCGTGCTATGTTGTACTGCACAATCAATGATTTCCCCGCCTATGGTAATCTTTCAGGCTATTCAATCAAGGGGGCGTTGGCGTATCCGATTTGTGATGAAAACACTTGTAGCATTTGCTTGAAACATAGTGGCAAAAACGTGTACATGGGCCACCAAAAAATGCTTCCAAAAGGACATAAGTACCGAAAGATGGCGAAAGAGTGTGATGGGAATACTGGTCACAGCGTGGCGCGCCGGCCTTTGACAGGTATAGATATTTACAAAAAGTTGGATAATATTGTCAACAACTTCGGGCCGCCAACCAAAAGTAGTGAAAAAAGTGTCTGGAAAAAGAAATCAATATTTTGGGGACTCTAGTACTGGCAGCATCTGGAGGTTAGACATTGTATTGATGGGATGCATGTCGAGAAGAACGCGTGTGAAAGTATCACTAGCACCCTTTTGAACATAAAAGGAAAGACAAATGATCATTTGAAAGGAAGAAAAGATTTAATTGAGTTGTGCATATGCACAGAGCTTGACCCGCAAGAACGTGGAAAACACACATTATTGCCTCCTGCCTGTCACACTCTGTTTAAAGAAGAGAAACATAGTCTATGCAATACCCTTTACAACATCAAGGTGCCTTCAGGATACTCCTCAAACATAAGAAGCCTAGTATCCATGACAGATTTGAAATTAGTAGGAATGAAATCTCACGATTATCATGTCCTACTTCAAGAATTTTTACCAATTGTATTGCGTGGGATCTTGCCGGATGCTGTCAGACACACAATCACAAATGTTAGTGTCTTCCTCAAATCCATTTCGTCTAAGGTTCTTGATGCGGACACTCTGACTAAACTACAAAAGGATCTTATTGTGACAATGTGCCAGCTGGAGATGTATTTTCCTCCCTCGTTCTTCAACATAATGATACATCTCCTCGTGCATCTTGTAAGAGAGATTCTGATGTGTGGTCCTTTGTACCTTCGCTACATGTATCCGTTCGAAAGGTACATGGGTGTCCTGAAGAAAAAAAATGAAGAACCGTCATCACCCAGAGGGTAGTATTATAGAGGGCACTATCATAGAGAAAGTTGTAGACTTCTGCACCAATTACCTAGAAGGTGTCGATACCATTGGACTTCCACATTCTTGACACGAGGGAAGATTGAAGGGTGTTGGCACGATTGGACGGAAACTGAAAAGAATTGATATAGACACTCTTAACAATGCTCATTTAGTTGTCATGAGTCATCTTGAAGATGTCGAACCATACTTTGATGAACACTTGTGCGTTTTAAGAGAACAATATCCACACATGAGTGACGTTAGACTACAAAATCAGCAGAATAGGACATTTGTCAGATGGTTCAAAGACAGAGTGTTGTCCGATCAGTCCACGAATGTGCCTAAACTGATTAAAGTAATTGCATTTGGACCAAATCTGGATGTAATTTCTTATGAGGGGTACGATGTCAACGTATTCACCTTTTTCACAGAACGTCAGGATCGCAAGTCAACGAATCAAAATAGTGGCGTAGAGCTTGAAGCTTATCAAGACTTATATCACATCAGTGGTGTGGGTCACAGTCCAGTCTCAGTAAAACAATCATATTTCGGTGTTATACAAGACATCTGGGTATTGGACTACAACAACTACGAAATGTGTGTTTTCTGGTGTAACTGGGTTGACAACAATCATGGCTACCGTGAGGAGGAGCATGGTATAAAACTGGTTGATCTGTCTAGAGCTACTCCCATGGTTGAGCCATTCATTTTCGGGACGAAGGTTAAGCAGATATTTTATATAACTGATCCCTGTAATCCTAGATGGTCTGTGGTGCTTAAAGGGAGAAGAGGAATAGTTGTTGTGGATGGTGTGGTTGATGAGGATGAGTATGATGCAGAAGATGAACCTCTAACTGTTCCTATTTCATTGGAAGAGGCTGAGGTCACAGGTCATCGTGAGTATATACTATCAGACCATAACGAGGGAATGTGGATTGAGAGATAACGGTGTATGTAAGTTATTACCATTAAAATTTATATGTAATTAACAATCTTTTATTTCTTGCTAGTATATGACCATTGTTAATTTTGTGTATTTTTTGTGTCATTATGAAATGCTTAATTTAATTCAAATTTTATTTCAATCCTTGCAAGCATGGCTGAAGGGTTCGAGTTATTTTGCCGCGAGTTCGATGATGAGCAGCAAAGGGTACCTGTTCCTTCTACTAGGGCCGCTACTGCTGCTGGCCCATCTACATCCGCCGCTGCTGCTGGCCCTTCTACAACTCTCACTACTGCTACTTCCCCTTCCATGAGTTCACCTTCTACGAGTGCTACTCAGAGACCCAGAGGTAGAGGTCCGACCCGTGGGCTGAAGCTGCAGAAGCCGGATGAGATCAGTCTTGTCTAGGACAAGTATGGGAGGTATTATGGGGGCAGCAGGTCAGAGTTTGCTAGTATGCTAGGGAATCTGTCCAGATCACATTGCTCCATCAACCACAAATGGCCACAAGTCCCAAAAGAAGTTAAGGAGACCATCTGGAAGAAGGTGCAAGAACGATACAAGATCACAGACGAAGTGAAGAAGACCGTTCTTTCTGCGGTGGGTGGCAAAGCTAAATCATTCTGCCACTACTTGGTGGATAACTGGATCACCAGGGTGCCCCCACACGAGCCTCCGCCGTATGTCGTGTACAACGGCATGATCACCGAAGAGGAGTGGAAGGAGTTCATTGAGCACCACTCCACCCCCGAGTTCAGGGTATGTTTGTGTGTACTCTTTTCTGAATTAATACTCATAATGCTTTATCCCTGATTTTCTAATTAACTTTCTGTTGTACTGTCTTAACAGCAAAGACAAGAACAAGCACGGCAAAACCGTGAAGCTAATCTCTAGCCCCACACCATGGGACGAAGGGGATATTTGGGCAGCCTCGATCTTTGGAAAGAAGCTGGTTTGCTGACGCAGAGGAACGAGGATGGCAGTGAATGCCCGATCGAGGATGTCTCTGAGGCGAGTAGGGTGCAGATGTACCTACTAGGACACCAGACAACGACCAGCGAAGGTCAGAGGATATTTCCTCATGCTACAACGGAACAACTGGCTAACCAAATTGTAAGTGTTTGAAAGTAGCTGTTAAATAATTTACTTATATACTCAAGTGTTTGTTGATCTTAAATTTAGTGCTAACTTCTTTGACAATTGGACAGTATGAAGCGGCACAGAGAGGAGAAGTAGACTTACACACTCCTCCTTCTCAAGACGACGCTCTCAATCAAGCACTTGGGAAGAAGGACCACCTGGGGCGGTTAGAGGATTTGAGGGAGAAGTGTGTCAGAAGCACGTATTCCCGCCATCTACTAGGAAGGGTTAGATGAATGCTGCTGACATCAAGGCGATGGTAGAGCGTAAGTTCGCTGCTGAGCGCCAAGCTAATGAGGAGAAACTGCCTGCTGAGCGTCAAGCATACGAAAAGAGGCTGTAGTAAGCGTTGGATGCGATCACACATGTGACTACTCAGCAGCAGCATGATCCTCCTCGACCGTCTTCCTCGTCTAGTTGTGCTCCGGCCGCTGACCCGTACCCGTTTGCCAACATCCAGGTTAGCTTTTTTAACTATTTTTCTCCTTAAATAAAGTCCTTTAAAGAGTATTAGATTGGACACACTTATTTATTTCACGCAATATCTATGTTTATTAAAGGAGCAAAACAAATGTCGTCTTCAAATACCATTAGACGGGCACCCTGTAGATGTGGCCTACAGGACGGTGTTGCTATCAGGTCCACTCACGCTCATTAGTTTCGTACGTCTACCCGCATTCTACACGCGTGTGACCTTGGACCTAATAATTGATGGATTTGAGAATGCATACCTTCTAATGGCGTTTGACAACAACTGCACGCGATTGAAGCGAAGGGAGACATATTGCCCTGGCCAGCATGTTATATTGTTGTCACCGATGAGGTAAGACTGTTTTAAAACCATTTAGTATCTAATAAAATCCATTATTTAGCATTAAGTGTCTAAGATAATCCATTATAGATCCCCGAGCTTCATCTATCCCAGTGAAGAGATCAACGTGCCGGCGGGTCCTGTCCGCAGTACAAGGGTATGTTCTAGATAAATATTTAATATTACTATAATAATCAATTAGTAATTATCTTTACATTCTTATGCTTTATTGTTTGTGTGTGAAGGGTAAGAATCCAGTGACTCAGGGTGCGAAAAGTAAGAATCCAGCGCCCGTCCGGGCTTGCACCAGGACTTCTGAGGTGCCTAAAAGTAAGTTCTCACTGCTAGAAAAACTTATTAAACACTTGGGGTCTCGTCAGGTCAATCTCTACGACAAGATCATTGCGAGGTCACCTCAATCTATCAACTTCATGATGACGCTTCCAAAGTCGATGTATCACTACGAAGAAGATATGACCACGGTGATCAACTTTGGGGACATCAGAGAGATGATGTGTGGAGATTACCTGAACATTAACATTATTCAAGCTAATCTAAAGTAAGTGTGCTTTCCTTATACTGTAAAAACATATAGAATAAGTATCTATGAAGTTGCATTGGCTAACTTTTTATAGTACATGTGATATAATAGAGATCTACATGAAAGATGTCATGAGAAGAACATCACCTTCATTACTGTGGTGTACCAGGAGCGTTTATCGTTCATCTCAGGGACCCGAGGAGGTTTTATGAATACATGAAGCATTGCCTCAATGTTGCTGATGAACAGAATAAATTATTTTTGCTAATGCCGTATCACCAAACGTGAGTTCTGATATAAATTTACATACTAATTAGCTAACTTTTTTACCTTCATTTCTCATTTCATTTTCTATTTGAAATTGTAGCCACCATTGGGCTTTGTTTATCTTCTGTACTGCCACCGCTTCTCTACTCGTTCTAGATCCACTAGGGCAGTCAACAAAATTCAACACTGAAGACTTAATCAAAACATAAGTTTTTATTACTATTTAATTATTTGTAGGTTTTTTGAACCAAAATTAATTTACTCGTTCATTGTGGTTAATGCTTTTGTTAATATGTGAGAGTTGTTACAGTCAAACCCCTCAAGGAGAGTTTGGTGACATGAAAGTCGAATACATCAAGGTTTGGTAATTCATTTATTTCATTCAGCTGCTTATCTTTATACAATTGTTTTACATTTGAGAATTTTGGTGATTTAGTGCCCTACCCAAAAGGATTCTAGGAGTTGCGGGTACTACATGATGCGGTATGTGTACAAGTTCTGCGGGTACTTCCCAGCATTTTAGAACTCTGAAGACAAGGTAATACGAGCGCTATCTTGTATTTAATTCTTTGTGCTGATTTTTTGTGTCTTTATCGTAATCTCATTATGTGTTCCATTCCTTTTCTTGTTCCAGATTAAAGAGCATTATGCCCCATCCTTGACTTACAGTGCAGAAGACTTGTATCATGTCAGAGAGAGCATGGTAGCCTTATTTTTGAGAATGGAGTGGTAGACTAGCTAGCTTTTTGTATATAATGTAGTGGCATGAAACTGAAATTATCACATTTAATGAATTGCTAGTTGATGTAACAGATTCTCTTGTATTGAATGTTTTTTTGGTGCTATAATATATTATGCTTGTGATCCTCGATTTTAAACCCTATCCTATGTTGATTAAATTGATTAGGATCTAACCGGGTTTTAGGTCCACTTATAACCTAAGATTAATAACTATGTCATATAACAATAATTATTAAAACCTAAGCTAGCTCACTGGAACCTACAATGAGTCGCCACCTAATTTTAACATAGAGTAAATTAGGAAAGGTAGAGTTCGGGTTCGGGGGCTTGGTATTCAACTTATTTAGGGTTCAAATTACTTTCATTACCCCTAGAAGTCGTTTTTCCTCTACTTAGTTTAATTACGGCTTATTACGAGTCGTTTTAACCTAAGTGCGCGCTTCTGATTTTTTTGTATTTTTAACATTTTTTTGACTGAAAATAAAAGTGGAAAGTGAAAGTACCTAAACTAGGGTTTCGAAGGTAGAATTAGGTCAAATTTTGTTTACGTCTGTAGCCACGGACCCCAGTTAACCTAATTATACAGAAAAGTCGAAATTTAGAAAAAAACAAAATTTTGAAAAGTCCGGGGCCACGGACAGCTTGTCCGTGGGCTCGGACATTATTTAAAAAAACCTAAATTTTGAAATTTTAAAATCCCGCCACCGTCCGTGGGTGTCCGTGGCCACGGACAACCCGTCCATGGTCCCGGACCATAGGTCCGAGGTCCCGGACCACCCACGAACAGGGGTTTTCAGGCGGTTCCCGACGGTGTTTTCGACTCAAATTTTCTGGGTATGTAGCCTGAAAGATTATAAACACGTTAGTAATTGAAAGAACTCAATTTGAAATCAAAATTAACACGAAACTTAGCAAACAAGTAATAAGGCAGTATCTAAAACAATTAGTGATACAGAAGCCAAAAAGAGTTAGTTTGAACCCAATTTTTGAGGCAAGACTGATAAAGTCGTAGGGAGTTAGGAAAGTGGAATTTCTACCTGTTTTACCTTCGGATTTACAATGATTCTTCACACCGGGATTCGTCAAGTGCCCCGTTGATGGAAGACCCGAAAGATTTTCGAACCAAGCTTCTGGTTGTTGGTTGTTCTTGTTGTTCTTCACGTTTTGGTGGTGTTTATGTTGGGTTTTGATGATTATTGGTGCTTTGGGGATTAGAAAATGAGTTTAGATGGTGATTTCGGGGGATTTTCGGTATGATTCGGGTGGCCGGGTGTTGAAAAACGTGATAGAGAGAGGAGGCTGTGTTTTCTGACTTCCTAGGGTTCTTTAGCTTATGAGATTCCGCCTTTATCAAAAAACCTATCCCTTTATATAGACTTTCTTAAAGATAAAGAAAATCTAGTAAAAGTAAGATTTTTTGGCATTTTAATTAAATGACTTCCCAAAGGAATTTTGCTGTGAGATTTTAACCACATGTCAAGGATGGCAATTATGATTTTTCTGAAGTGGAATCGAAATTTTTAAATGTTGGAATATTTTTAAATTCAATTTCTCGTCAGATTCAATTAGAAATTGCTAGAAAATTATTGGAAATTAAAAAAAATCAAAATTTCAACGCCATTATGCATAAAATGTCATCCTTTATCATGGGTTAAAATTTCAAAACATTTCAAGCTGATTTGGGTATATTTTGGAGGAGAGAGAAAGCCTATAGGAGGTCTCGGGAGCCTTAAAAATTTCGAAAACACCCTTGACAGTGACGAAACTGCTCCCCATGCCCCGGAACACGCCGATCGAGCCGGAATCTCTCATTACTTGATTGAAATGCCCCTCACAACACCAAAACCTCATAGACCCTAACCAGGGGGGTCCAAATTTTGGGTATAACAGATTGCCCCCCGTCAACTAGACTTTGTAATGGATGTGAAAAGTCTGGTTGATGCTTGAGTGATGCCCCAAAATTTTGGATTCCCCAAAATCCTCCATGTTGTCCAAAACCGCGTTGACTACGTCCAGCTATTCGAAGGCGCTGACTACCTAAGCAATAAAACGTTGTCGAGCTATTCTAAGGTGCTGACGACCTATAAAAGAAAATGTGTCAAGCTATTCTAAGGAGCTGACTACCTAGGTGACAAAAATGAAGTAATGTCAAGCGATTCTAAGGCGTTGACTACCTAGGATGTGAAAACTGGGTGGTATGCAAATGTAAGAATACTGAAATGCTAGCGATGCTAATGATGCTGATGCTGATGATAATGCTGATGATGCTGATGATGTTGATGATGCTCGGATGCTTCTGGGGACCGAAACCCGTGCCAATGCTCCTGGCTGGACCCAATGTGGACTTATTGCCATCGCCCCCCAAGCCGGTATGCAGGGATAACTCCTGGTAAAAACCCTGGGGACTTATTGCCTTTGCCCACCATTCGTTGATCCCAAAGTAAGCTGGCATAACATAAGAGGATTTATTGCCATCACCTCGCCAACTTTTCTGTCGCCAGGTCTTGTGACGCGCCTGGATAATGCAACTAGGTCTTATGACTAGCCTATATGAATGAGATGAATGCAATGTGTTTGATGAGAGTGGGTAAGCTAAAGGGTCTTATTATGAGCCTAAGGGAATGCAACTAGGTCTTATGACGAGCCTAAAGGTTGGATCTAGGTCTTATGACAAGCCTAAAGGTTGGTTCTAGGTCTTATGACGAGCCTAATGATGGTTCTAGGTCTTATGACGAGCCTAAGGATGGATCTATGTCTTATGACGACCCTAAAGATGTTTCTAGGTCTTATGACGAGCCTAAGGATGGATCTAGGTTGTAACACCCCATCCAACATTAACATACTTAACAACGAACAGCAGCGGAAAACATACTTCATCACATTACTTAACTCGTTGGTGTTACACGCCGTTAACCACCCACGTGGCTAACAAGGCTATTACATATACATTGTATCGGTCTGATGGACTAGATTCCCGAGCGACTACACATTACTGTCCCTTTCCATTAACAACAACAACAACATATACCTTTCAACTGTACCGAGTATTCACAAACTAATGCCGATAACAATTTCGGTCTTACTACACCTACGGTACATGTATAACTTAAAGGATTACCCATGTACAAACGATTACCCCGTCCTACTCTCGAACGGCTTCAAGCTCCTTGTACCTGAAAATAGGAAAAGAAGAGAAAAGGGTGGCCCCCCAGGGGCTCAGCACCTTTGCTGGTATGGTAATCCCGCAGCCCGCATGCTACCGGGCCACGCACAACTAATTGTTGTCTTAGCATGCGGTTGATTATATTTGAATCATGCATGTAAACTATAAACACACAACACATAACATTCCACCACAATGGGCTCAACAAACAGATAACACATCCTTACTTGATAAGTCACTCAATGTGTTCATTAACCCTAGAGTGTTTCTCCTCTAATGGAGCTACTTCCTTAATAGACGATACTTACCCATTAATCGGGTTATCCTTAAACGCCTCTTATCATAAACTGGGATTCATATCCATGATCCACATAGTCCACATTTTACAACATATAACATACACCACATAACAACACTTTTCACGTTTCAACGTGCACATAACATAACATCGCAATGGGAATTGCAGTACAACAATAACACATAACATAACGGGAACGGTTCTCTTAGGAACCCAAACATAGTTAATTCACTTGTGAGCCTAGAGAATGATATTACCCTCATGTTAAGCTCGTTATCCAACACTCATTACCGTCCTAATAGTCGGACAAGTAACTTAAGTTAAGATGGATCGGATTTAGTGACCCGAACACACCACAAACACATGTTCCCCTAAACCGATCATAAGTCAGAATAGCTAAGCTTTGGAGTAAGCTAATGGGAGATCATACCCGTGAGGGAAACACCATAAAGAGAGGAGGGTAAGGCTAAAAAGGATACCCACTCCAACAACGCGCGACCGGCCTAACCGGATTCCTCACACCCGTTAGTACATATTACTTGTAGATAAATAGTTAGAGCCCCACTATGGAATCTATCACATCCACACACCAAAAGGTATTTCAACTGGGTTAAACACACGAGGAGGTCCATACATTCACACACAACATCACACAATTAACTCACGCATAGCCGTGGTTAGAACGTCCCATGGTCGGGTCGTTAAATCCGAATACCGAACTCTCATGTGATCCTAGACTCAGTTAGCTAAGGTTTAACACTTTCGAGGTTAGATGGTATTGGAATTGAACATGCCACATAAATGAATTACTATAAACTCATTACACGTTTTATCTTACAACGTGGCAAACATACAGAAAAACACATTGGCATACAAGCCGGTGTAATCCGGTAGGACACAGGTTGCAAGAAAACCATACCTTGGCCCTTGCTGCAAACGAGTCCCGCCAAATGTAGTTCCTAAACATGATTAGTAATGTCGGTTAATTAATTTATTTAACTTTTGAATACTAAGTGTTTTAACATGATTATATGTCATGTTTCCTTACTTAATTCACACTTGATTATCCTTGTTATACCCACTAGGGTTTACTACTTAAGTCACTCTTTTGTTTATTTTTTTTTAACAAGCTTTGGTCCGACCGACCTTACCGACCGACCTTACACAAGGTAAGTCCATTCCAGAACATATTACCGTTTGAAAGTTTTACCCCGACCGACCTTGCAAGTCCGGTCCACAAGGTCGGTCCGTTCCAGATACAATTCCCGTTCACAAATTTAGACACGACCGACCTTGCAAGTCCGGTCCCAAGGTTGGTCCATTCCAGAAACTTAATCCGTACCAAAAATATAAGCCCAACCGACCTTGCAAGTCCGGTCCCCAAGGTCGGTCCATTCCAGAGACCGCCTCTGGCAGGGTAAACTGGGCTCGACCGACCTTACAAGTCCGGTCCCTAAGGTCGGTCGGCTCCAGACCTTTGTTTCTACATTCCCATTTGACTCCAAACTTCACCTCATAGTGCCCTAGTATGTTCTAACCACATTTGGCACTTCAAACACATCTTTAGCCATGTACTAAACTCCTTAAATCACACACCAAAACCATCTTTTATCATTCCACAAGTTCCTTACAAAATTCCTAGCACTTGCAATGTTTTCTCCTTAGGATTTCTAAGTAGTGAGTCATGCCTATAACTCCACTAACCAAAATGCTACCTTACCACCATTACCACTACTCCAAGGGCATTATTTCACACTTACACCTCCCATACACAATCTCCTTTTATTTTCCACTAGTTCACTCTTAGTCTTCACAAGGCATTATTTTTCCTTTGATCACCAAAACTTGCACAAAACTTAGTATTTCATACAACATAACTTTGGTGTGTTTACAACACCCATTTGATTTCTAAATCCTCTAAGACTATGCCCAAGGCATCATAACACTTAAGAACAGCATATTTCACTTGTTTCACCATCTTAACACTTAACAAATTCCTAATACCTTCTAGGTCATAAAATCCCATTAGAATACATAAACTCCTTTGTTTATCAACTAAATTTTGCCATAGCTTCTCTTGTATATTCTCACCCCCAAACACTTAGGTTTTCACCATTTAACATCCAAGAACACTTAAATCCATCAAGAACTTTCTCACACACAAAACTTCACCAAATTTACACTACATCACAATATAGTGCATAAACTTAAATTTCTTGGCACTTAGGCCCTTAAATAACATGGCTCTTAGGCCCTTAAATTGCATAAACCTTAAACACTGAATTTCCTACATAATATATTGCCTTTAACCTGCAAATACACTCAACATCACATATGCCCTTTAATAGTTTCCTTGAGAGCATCTCACTAGGTCACTTGCCATTGGCTCCTTAGGTATTTTATTAAGCAAATCAAGCTCATTTTTACTAAGGCATTTAAACTACATTGGGATAGTTTGTTTACCTCTTTTTCTTCAAGATTTTTACTTGAACACTCTTGTTCTTCCTTGTTTGGAAATCGGCAAGAGTACTTGGCTACTTGTCAATGTTCTAATCAATACATAAGTAAAACCAATGAGCATTCAAGCTTCATGATTAAACTCATTTACAAACCCTAGGTTATGTATATTATCTTAACACATGAGGATAATTGTTTTACCTTGGAAACAAAAGAGAGCTTGAATAATCATCAAGAGAGGACTCCTCCTTGTCCTTTAAAAATTGAAATGGAGCTATGAAAGGCAAAACAAATCACCCTTGTGAGGTGAAATTTTCGGACATATACAAAACAAGAGGGAATGGAGTTTTTCTTTGATTTTCCTTACCTTGAAGCAAAGGAGAATGACAAGGCATAGAAATATGAGCTCAAGCTCCTTAAATGGTGAATCTCCATGGCACCAAAATGGAGCTTTTGAATATTTGAAAAGACAAGATTGTAGAGCTTGACTAAACTAAGAGAAATATGGTCTTAGAATTTGATTTGGAGCATGGAGTTGGATTTGGCAAGGAAATGAAGATGGAGAAGAGAGGTTACTATAGCCCATCGTTTTTGAAGAAGAGAGGAGAGGATGAATACAGTGGGAACAAGGAGAAAAGAAGAGAATGAGGTGAGAGGTCTACCTTTGAAGATATTTATGTTATAAAGTAACTTTCTTCTTTTTACTTACTTTTCCTTCCTTTCTTGAATTGATTTTTACATGGTGGTGAGTCACCACTTAGAAAACCGGCCCCCTCCATATAATAGGCCATTTCTTGGCTTATGTTGACCATTTAGTTAAGCTAAGTTGACTTAAGTCAAAACTAGCACTATTTGGGCACTATTCACTAACCAATGCATATATTTGTGAAATTTTTGATTTCCCATTGATTTAGACTTCCTAATGTGATACTAAGTAGGACAAATGTTAATTAAAGAGTAATGATGGACATTTAGCCACTCAAAACTCATTTACAAGACAATGTTTCAAAAATGTGCTTTAAGACTCCTTAAAGCACATTTTGTATTTTAACTTGTTTTCAAGCTTGGTTTTCTTTGGTAATTGGTTTAATATGTTAATTAACATGTAAATAGGGTATAGGTATGACCTTTAGGTCTAATACAAATTTATCCAAAGCTTAGAGCACATTTTTGCCCATATTGACTTTAAGGTATTTATTTGTGTTTTGTTTGGTTTAATTGTCTACCAAGGTTTCCTAAGGACTTAATTAGCCTTATTAAATCATAATTGAATGTTATAAGGTCTTGGTAGGCTCTTTGGGTCCTAACCAAGTTCACTCCAAGCTTAGAGCATGTTTTTGCTCAAACTGTGTCTTAGTGCTTTATTCAGTTTTACTATGGTTTACATCATTCACTGTTGTTTCTAAGGCACTTTTTAGCCTTTAAATACCATAGTTTAATGTTTAAACAACATATCAAGGTTTGGGGTATTTCAATCTACCCCCCTTAAAAGAACTTCGTCCTCGAAGTTCACACTTCCCACACATCATTGGATTAGAACACGGGGATAATTTACAAAATTAAACTTCCATAACCAAACATACTTTACATCACAACCTCGGACTTGACGGTCCGGGCAACATATTCACATCCATACATAACATAACATACTCACATGGTAACCTCGGACTCAATGGTCCGGGTATCTTAACAACATTTGCACATACATAATAACCCTTAGACTCTTGGGTCTGGGTAACATAACAACATTTAGACCCATAGGTCTTGATAACATAACATCCTTTAGACACATAGGTCTATGTAACACAACAACATTTAGACTCATAGGTCTTGATAACATACACTTTTGGAACTCAAGGTCAAAATAATATTTATTACACATACCACACAACATGTCTTAGCAAGTATGGCAACCAAAAATATCTTTTACATTCACTATGATCCCGCAGAACCCGGTCGTGATGGACACCTTCCGTCCCCGTTCCTTTGGGAGATCAAAACAATCACTTAAATTCAAAATTTTTCCTTGTGAGGTTAAGTAAGAGAACTTTAATTATGTAAAGTATCTATCGACGTTCATAAATACCAATTCAAAATCCTTTTGAAAACACATACAACTCCAAGTCCAACTTATGCTCCTTGCTTCTTTCTTAGCGTGGTTATTTGTGACCACTTATACGGAGCTTCAAGAATCATCCAACCCTGATGTGATCAGCATCAGTGTCGAACTATCCTTCCACCCCAATTTGTGTTCGGCTTCCCATGATCGCATGCAAATCAAGTTCCACTTCCCACTTCATTTTCAAGCATCAAATAATACACCCATTTCCAATTTCCTATCTTCTTTTTTTGTCAATCTAGTCATAATCATCACATCTCCAAAGGATAAAACTCCGTCTACCAGTTATCTTCATTCACTTTAATCCTATTACCTAAGGAATCTTATTCTCACTAGGTTCTATGTCGGTTTCATACCCTTATCATGAATCACTATATTGTACACATACACATATATTTTATCAAAATACAACACACAGTTTCACATTTATACATTGTCGGGGTTTTTGTTCCCTGGGAGTTTCTTTACTCCCTACACTTATATTATCTCACACAACTGTTAACGAATAAACACACTTATCACAATCACAATGGTATTTCGCATCTTCTGTGCAAAATTACCACAATTAAACCATGAATGAATGCGTATGTTTATGTAACACACGCACCAATCATCCAAACAAATCATTTTGTGCTATGCACAACATAGTTCACGTACACTTGTACGGTAAAACACACTAAGCGGTTTTTGCGCTCTACCCCCCTTAAAAGGGATTACGCCCACGTAATCAGTCACTAAACATTGGCTTAAAATGTTCTGCCGTCGTGAAGTGTTTTAACTTCCACGTGGTCTATTATACAATGCATTCTGATTACAGGATCTTAACCATATTGGCGGTCTAGTCCCTAAACCAAGAATTCTCATTGGAGTTTGCTTTAACTCTTAACTAGTTTCGGTTCTGGCCTGTGAGGCTTCTAGGCATTAATAGTTAGCCATTCATTCATGTTCACCATGCACATTCAACACTTGAATCACTGGCTCACTAGTTTCTGCTGCGCAACTTTGATAACTGTAGAGCTTAGTTTGCCCCATTCGTTATTCTTACTGTATTGTACATCTCCAATTATCACCTTTATCTTGGTAATAACGGTTTCTCAACCGAGGCGTGGTATCTTACCGTGAGCAAATTCGGTGAGTTTCAAAACTTTCCATCCACTTCTCTAATAACTTACTGCGTAAACTGGTACATATTTCACAATGATTGACTTGATTCCTTCCGACCTACTGTCGGTTGAGATTGAGCTACTACCTAATGTGTAGTGCTCTCTCAGTTATCTCCCACACCTGAGGTATATTCCATACCGATATTTGGTATTTAGTGTTACCGTAGTCACTTGTCGCCAGTCATGCTTCCACATTTGGTTCTGTACCAGTATCATCTCATTGGTACGACCTTGCATTTCCAATGCATTGGTCATTATATTATTATAAGTTTCTTTCTACTTCCACCACCATTAACATTTCCCAAGTCCTAGCTATCCCACTCGATCATCACTGCGTAAATGCAATACCAAAACACTCAGTCATACAGAGTGCAGAGGCGTAAACTCTTGGCAGTAAATCTCTCATGCGATTCACAACGGAATTCACACTGTGTTTCACTGATATTCTGATCTCGTAATACTGGCTACTGGCTTACAGCCTAGTTATTTGCTATCACTTATCGGTTAACAATACTTATACAACGGTCGCTTGCTGCGCACCGTGCTCCTTGTATAACACTAACTTACATGGTATTCACTGTCACATTAGCTTCCACACATATACTTACATCATTCGTATTATGGTTCGTCATTCATTTGGATGACTACTGAATGCTCCTTGAGCGTAGCTCACTCGAGTTACAAGCCGCCTTTATTCAGCCCGGTGCTTCACATGCTACTAACATGATCAATCCTTAACATATTTCTTGAACTCGGTTCATATAACTACCGGTCCCGCGGTTTCACAATATCGAGAGGTATCCCCACTCTTAAAGCAGTGGTCCGTTCCCCGCTCTATTTACTTGTATAATATAAAGTCCTGCAATCGATCAAACTTACATAACACATTTTGCTTGTGGCTTATAAGCCTTATTGCCTCGAGCTCTACTCATTGTAGGCCGTTCACACACATTTACTTCTCTGTACAACATTACATGGTTTGGATATTATATTGGGCTCCATGACAAGGTCGTTGCATTCCGTTTCCTTTCATGGGATGCCCTTTAGGATTGTCAGTCCGTCTCCTTACAACTTATGTCTAAACTAGGTGTTAGTTTCAACCCTTGTGTTTCTGTCACGTTATCCCGTTCAACTATCGTTGATGCGAACACCCTTCAAGGATTGCTCCTGGGTGTTGCTAAGTTATGCCATTACATCTGGTTCGCACTTATTGGTATATTCAGTTAGCCACACCGTTTGCGTTCTTAACTGGCTTATTATCCTCTTCTGTGAAGATCAACATTTCCTGGTAGTGTAGGTACTCATTCTGGGAGTTTCATCCCGTTCATTGCACATTAATGTGTCCACAGTAGGCATCTGCTTGCCATGCACAGGCTGGGTCACCATTCCAGCTATCATGTTTATCCCTGAGCATCCTTAGGACTTATGCTATGTCTTTACATAACAGTTAGTGCGCTTCGCACCTCCTGACTCTTAAACATTTCCTTGAAAGGAATTCACTAATTCCTTTAGTCTCGTTAACTTAACTGAGTTCCTTTACTTTAACCATTCATGGTAATCAGTTGCTCTTGCTTGACTTTTACTGCTGACCGTAGTATGGAGTCAACTACTTCCCGTGTTCCGGACTCTACTCGTATACATATGTGGGGTACCATGCTGATACATTGCTACTTACCCGACTAACCCATAAGTAGGTCTGTCAGGCCCACAAGCTCCTAACGGAGTGTGGTCGTCCCACATTACAGTTGGTACACTCGTAGTGTCCGTCACACGCCTAGGTGAAGTATTCTGTTGTCAACTTCCTTATATTGTCTTGTGACAATATACATTATGTGCTTCCCGAACTTAATCAAGGGAAAGTCTATCCACTGTTGTATTACCATGAACTCAATCCATTCCCTCGGGTTGTTACCCTTGGGTTTACCGGTTTCCTTTCCGGTTATTCAAAAGTAAAGTGGGTATAACTTACCTACCGTGTGGCACTGAGGCCGGTGTAGGTCCTCTGGTTTGGTTTTCAGAAGAAGGTAGAAAATGAGTATGGGTTTGAAAGAAAATTTGGTTTTGAAAGAAAAGAGTTTGGAATAAATCTGAGTTAGAAAGAAAAATTCTCGTGGTTTCACAACGTCTTCTTGCCTTAACCAAGTCTAGCTTTTTGCTGACTGGTGTATTCCCATTTACAAAGGTTAGGCTGTCAAGCCCTTCCCAAGGTTATGATTACCTCACTTAACCTCTGGGTACTTCACTAAGTACTTCGTACTTGTTAAAATTTTCCCGAACAGCCCTGTTATAGCAGCACTTGCCAGGGCAAGTGCGCCATGCTAACTGGCTTATCGGTTCAACATTTACCGGTTGTGGTTTTGTTCTTTACCCGCACTGTCATCAGTGGCCTTGTTGGCCCTCACTTGATCTTACAGTCTTGACAATTGACTCTCTGGGTGACTTCTCGCTATATTCACATGATAATCATTAACTAGGGTGTTTCCTATTCTGGAGACCCCCTTTTCTTAGTATTGTTTCCTCTGCGTAGCCCGTTCCACGCATTTGTCGTGGTTACTGAGACTTGTCTCTTGTTTGGGCACTACGTTGTAGTTCCTTAGTCGGTTGGTATACCGTTGGTGTATCATTTAACAACTGTGGTTCCGTAGACTCTCGTCCCGGGTTCCATTACTTCACTTCCTGCCTGTTGCACGGTTGGTGCGTTGCAAGCTGGTTGTTCTCAACTGCTCGGCATGTCGACCCAGGTTGCCGGAAATTCTATTCTCTTATACACAAAATTCTTCATTCTTCGTTATTAATGCGGTTAACATTGTTCAGATGGAAACCATCTCCGGGATTCCTAGTTTTCGGGATCTACCGTATGACAGGTTCTCCGTACCTTTAGAGGTATTTAATAACAGCCAGATCGGGTATCCCGAGTATGAGAGGACTTCCATCTCTCTAGCGTTGTTTCCCAAGTTATAAAACAGGGATTGTGAAGGGCGGGAAGGATGTAGTAGGTTTTCAGTATTCACTGGTAATTCCTAACTAGCGTATCTCTCACGCTATCACTCAACCCTTAACCCAAAGTACTAAAATCCTAACTCGGTACTTCTTAAGCTCGGTAATTCAGTCATCAGAGCGACACTTTGCTCTGATACCACTTTTTGTAACACCCCATCCAACATTAACACACTTAACAACGAACTGCAGCGGAAAACACACTTCATCACATTACTTAACTCGTTGGTGTTACACGCCGTTAACCACCCACGTGGCTAACAAGGCTATTACATATACATTGTATCGGTCTGATGGACTAGATTCCCGAGCGAATACACATTACTGTCCCTTTCCATTAACAACAACAACATATACCTTTCAACTGTACCGAGTATTCACAAACTAATGCCGATAACAATTTCGGTCTTACTACACCTACGGTACATGTATAACTTAAAGGATTACACATGTACAAACGACTACCCCGTCCTACTCTCGAACGGCTTCCAACTCCTTGTACCTGAAAATAGGAAAAGAAGAGAAAAGGGTGGCCCCCCAGGGGCTCAGCACCTTTGCTGGTATGGTAATCCCGCAGCCCGCATGCTACCGGGCCACGCACAACTAATTGTCATCTTAGCATGCGGTTGATTATATTTGAATCATGCATGTAAACTATAAACACACAACACATAACATTCCACCACAATGGGCTCAACAAACAGATAACACATCCTTACTTGATAAGTCACTCATTGTGTTCATTAACCCTAGAGTGTTTCTCCTCTAATGGAGCTACTTCCTTAATAGACGATACTTACCCATTAATCGGGTTATCCTTAAACGCCTCTTATCATAAACTGGGATTCATATCCATGATCCACATACTCCACATTTTACAACATATAACATACACCACATAACAACACTTTTCACGTTTCAACGTGCACATAACATAACATCGCAATGGGAATTGCAGTACAACAATAACACATAACATAACGAGAACGGTTCTCTTAGGAACCGACCCAAACATAGTTAATTCACTTGTGAGCCTAGAGAATGATATTACCCTCATGTTAAGCTCATTATCCAACACTCATTACCGTCCTTATAGTCGGACGAGTAACTTAAGTTAAGATGGATCGGATTTAGTGACCCGAACACACCACACAAACACATGTTCCCCCTAAACCGATCATAAGTCAGAATAGCTAAGCTTTGGAGTAAGCTAATGGGAGATCGTAACCCGTGAGGGAAACAACCATAACATAAAGGAGGGTAAGGCTAAAAAGGATACCCACTCCCAACAACGCGCGACAGGCCTAACCGGATTCCTCACCCCCGTTAGTACATATTACTTGTAGATAAATAGTTAGAGCCCCACTATGGAATCTATCACATCCACACACCAAAAAGGTATTTCAACTGGGTTAAACACACGAGGGAGGTCCATACATTCACACACAACATCACACAATTAACTCACGCATAGCCGTGGTTAGAACGTCCCATGGTTCGGGTCGTTAAATCCGAATACCGAACTCTCATGTGATCCTAGACTCAGTTAGCTAAGGTTTAACACTTTTGAGGTTAGATGGTATCGGAATTGAACACGCCACATAAATGAATTACTATAAACTCATTACATATTTTATCTTACAACGTGGCAAACATACAGAAAAACACATTGGTATACAAGCCGGTGTAATCCGGTAGGACACAGGTTGCAAGAAAACCATACCTTGGCCCTTGCTGCAAACGAGTCCCGCCAAACGTAGTTCCTAAACATGATTAGTAATGTCGGTTAATTAATTTATTTAACTTTTGAATACTAAGTGTTTTAACATGATTATATGTCATGTTTCCTTACTTAATTCACACTTGATTATCCTTGTTATACCCACTAAGGTTTACTACTTAAGTCACTCTTTTGTTTATTTTTTTTAACAAGCTTTGGTCCGACCGACCTTACCGACCGACCTTACACAAGGTCGGTCCATTCCAGAACATATTACCGTTTGAATGTTTTACCCCGACCGACCTTGCAAGTCTGGTCCACAAGGTCGGTCCGTTCCAGAAACAATTCCCGTTCACAAATTTAGACATGACCGACCTTGCAAGTCCGGTCCCAAGGTCGGTCCATTCCAGAAACTTAATCCGTACCAAAAATATAAGCCCGACCGACCTTGCAAGTCCGGTCCCCAAGGTCGGTCCATTCCAGAGACCGTCTCTGGCAGGGTAAACTGGGCTCGACCGACCTTACAAGTTCGGTCCCTAAGGTCGGTCGGCTCCAGACCTTTGTTTCTACATTCCCATTTGACTCCAAACTTCACCTCATAGTGCCCTAGTATGTTCTAACCACATTTGGCACTTCAAACACATCTTTAGCCATGTACTAAACTCCTTAAATCACACACCAAAACCATCTTTATCATTCCACAAATTCCTTACAAAATTCCTAGCACTTGCAATGTTTTCTCCTTAGGATTTCTAAGTAGTGAGTCATGCCTATAACTCCACTAACCAAAATGCTACCTTACCACCATTACCACTACTCCAAGGGCATTATTTCACACTTACACCTCCCATACACAATCTCCTTTTATTTTCCACTAGTTCACTCTTAGTCTTCACAAGGCATTATTTTTCCTTTGATCACCAAAACTTGCACAAAACTTAGTATTTCATACAACATAACTTTGGTGTGTTTACAACACCCATTTGATTTCTAAATCCTCCAAGACTATGCCCAAGGCATCATAACACTTAAGAACACCATATTTCACTTGTTTCACCATCTTAACTCTTAACACTTAACAAATTCCTAATACCTTCTAGGTCATAAAATCCCATTAGAATACATAAACTCCTTTGTTTATCAACTAAATTTTGCCATAGCTTCTCTTGTATATTCTCACCCCCAAACACTTAGGTTTTCACCATTTAACATCCAAGAACACTTAAATCCATCAAGAACTTTCTCACACACAAAACTTCACCAAATTTACACTACATCACAATATAGTGCATACACTTAAATTGCTTGGCACTTAGGCCCTTAAATAACATGGCTCTTAGGCCCTTAAATTGCATAAACCTTAAACACTGAATTTCCTACATAATATATTGCCTTTAACCTGCAAATACACTCAACATCACATATGCCCTTTAATAGTTTCCTTGAGAGCATCTCACTAGGTCACTTGTCATTGGCTCCTTAGGTATTTGATTAAGCAAATCAAGCTCATTTTTACTAAGGCATTTAAACTACATTGGGATAGTTTGTTTACCTCTTTTTCTTCAAGATTTTTACTTGAACACTCTTGTTCTTCCTTGTTTGGAAATCGGCAAGAGTTCTTGGCTACTTGTCAATGTTCTAATCAATACACAAGTAAAACCAATGAGCATTCAAGCTTCATGCTTAAACTCATTTACAAACCCTAGGTTATGTATATTATCTTAACACATTAGGATAATTGTTTTACCTTGGAAACAAAAGAGAGCTTGAATAAGCATCAAGAGAGGACTCCTCCTTGTCCTTTAAAGATTGAAATGGAGCTATGAAAGGCAAAACCAAGCACCCATGTGAGGTGAACTTTTCGGACATATACAAAACAAGAGGGAATGGAGTTTTTCTTTGATTTTCCTTACCTTGAAGCAAAGAAGAATGACAAGGCATGGAAATATGAGCTCAAGCTCCTTCAATGGTGAATCTCCATGGCACCAAAATGGAGCTTTTGAAGATTTGAAAAGACAAGATTGTAGAGCTTGACTAAACTAAGAGAAATATGGTCTTAGAATTTGATTTAGAGCGTGGAGTTGGATTTGGCAAGGAAATGAAGATGGAGAAGAGAGGTTACTATAGCCCATCATTTTTGAAGAAGAGAGGAGAGGATGAAGACGGTGGGAACAAGGAGAAAAGAAGAGAATGAGGTGAGAGGTCTACCTTTGAAGATATTTATGTTATAAAGTAACTTTCTTCTTTTTACTTACTTTTCCTTCCTTTCTTGAATTGATTTTTACATGGTGGTGAGTCACCACTTAGAAAACCGGCCCCCTCCATAAAATAGGGCATTTCTTGACTTATGTTGACCATTTAGTTAAGCTAAGTTGACTTAAGTCAAAATTAGCACTATTTGGGCACTATTCACTAACCAAGGCACATATTTGTGAAATTTTTGATTTCCCATTGATTTAGACTTCCTAATGTGATACTAAGTAGGACACATGTTAATTAAAGAGTAATGATGGACATTTAGCCACTCAAAACTCATTTACAAGACAATTTTTCAAAAATGTGCTTTATGACTCCTTAAAGCACATTTTGTATTTTAACTTGTTTTCAAGCTTGGTTTTCTTTGGTAATTGGTTTAATATGTTCATTAACATGTAAATAGGGTATAGGTATGACCTTTAGGTCTTATACAAATTTATCCAAAGCTTAGAGCACATTTTTGCCCATATTGACTTTAAGGTATTTATTTGTGTTTTGTTTGGTTTAATTGTCTACCAAGGTTTCCTAAGGACTTAATTAGCCTTATTAAATCATAATTGAATGTTATAAGGTTTTGGTAGGCTCTTTGGGTCCTAACCAAGTTCACTCCAAGCTTAGAGCATGTTTTGCTCAAACTGTGTCTTAGTGCTTTATAGAGTTTTACTATGGTTTACATCATTCACTGTTGTTTATAAGGCACTTTTTAGCCTTTAAATACCATAGTTTAATGTTTAAACAACATATCAAGGTTTGAGGTATTTCATAGGTCTTATGACGAGCCTAAGGATGGTTCTAGGTCTTATGACGAGCCTAAGGATGGTTCTAAGTGAAAATGTGTTGGGTGTATGATGAATGTAGAAGGATTAAGGCTTATGTCAAACCTGGAGATGGTAGGGCTCAAGACGGGCATGTGGATGTTTGAATGTGAAGGAAGGGCTTAGGACAGGCCTGAGGGAGTTTGATGTGGAGGTAGGGCTTAGGACGGGCCTGAGGATGTTTGAATGTGAAGGAAGGGCTTAGGACGGGCCTGAGGGTGTTTGATGTGGAGGTAGGGCTTAGGACGGGCCTGAGGATGTTTGAATGTGAAGGAAGGGCTTAGGACGGGCCTGAGTGATATGAGAGGGCTTTAAAACCTTTAGGTTTCAGGTTTTTGGGCCTCCATCAGTGTCGTTGTTGCAATTGTTGGGACCAACAATTGCCCCCAGTATTTTTCCTTGAGGCGATATGAGTTTTTAGGATTTTATGGCAATCGAACGGAACGATTGATTGCCCCTAGTATTTTCTTTGATTAATTGCGCAAAAACAAGTCTCACTCTCACAAGGTCTGGGTTTATTTTGATGTGGTGCCTTCTATCCTACACTCAAAGTGTTTAATGCTTGCAGTCGTGCTCTCCTTTTGGTCAAGACATCTCAACCATTGAATTTGACATTTGTTAGATTTATGCGTTCAACCTGTTACTTTCACGTGACTGGATACACAACTACTAAGTCGGAAGTCTTTTAAGCTTATAACGTGGCTATGAGGGGTGATGGAAGACAATGGGACGATGGAGGAATGCTTAGGATATGCGGAGCTATAAGGGTGACCAAAGCTGCAACTTGCACCTTCTCCCGGACTTGCCTTCTTTGTCTTGAAGTCATTTGGCTACTTTGTGATGACTTCGCTTATGAGCTTGGAACTTGGGACTTTTGGGTTGTTCCTTGCACCTTCTCCCTTTCTTCCAATTTTGAATTTCTTCGAGGCTTTTCAGGTTTGCCTTTCTTTGAATCTCTTTTCCCTCGGGGTTCTCGTGTTTCCCGGTTTTGAACTTTGGGAGCTGTTTTTGAGGTTAGCTCATTTGGATCTTGTGTCATTTTGGGACCATTTACGGATCATTTCGTCATGCCGGTAGCAGTTTTGCTTCTTAGGACTTGTGAAGTTGCTGTTCGGAAGTCGGGCTCCTTGCTTCCTTTGGTCACTGGGTCGGTAATTCATCATTGGCTGGCTTATTTTGTGGAGTTTGTTACATTGTAAAAGAGGACATATGCGAAAAGCTCAGCGAGGGTGCCTAGGGTGTAATGTCAGGGTTCACAAGCTTTTTGGCTGTGTGGTGCTGTACCTAGGTGCTTCGTCATCCCTAATAGTTGTGTATCCACTCTTTGTTTCTTTTCATAGGTTTAAGCGTAAATTTACAAATTATCTCCTTCGGTCGGAGTCATGCCACTTACCTCACCTTTGAATGTGATCTCTCTGGAGTCCTGTAAAAATGACACGCTCTTTTGCTCTTGGTTTTACCGCTCAAGGCACTCTCGCGAAGTGTACACTCAGAGACTTGTTTGCACATTTAAACAAAATAAACATTATCGTTCCTTGACTCAGATTGCCCCCGGTATTGTGGTGGCATTTTTGACAAGCCTTTTGAATACCCAAGTTATTTGTGGAGGGTAATTGCATGTGCGACGGTAAATAATGGTCGGTGTTCTTGTGAGGAGGTGATTGTTGAATGATTCAATTTTACTCTTTCAGTGGCAGCAGTTCTGCCTGGTGAAATGGTAGAAATGATGGAATGATGTGATACATGTGGTGGCTGTAATGGAGGTGGCGAGTGTATGGATGGGAAGGTGGTTTTGTACAAGGCACATAAGAGCAAAAGCTCTATCTACAATGCTTAAGGTACACCCTACAAAGGAATTTTGCGCTAGGTGTCTGAATGACGGTTTAATTCACTCAACCTAAAGAAGAATGCACAGCTCCAAGGAACGAGAATCTCTTTATATTAATGCTTCCTAGAAAGTTACAAGATGAAATAAGGACAAACCTAGTAATGAAAACATGCTTATGCAAAGAACTTCTTGAGCTTATCCAAATTGACTAATCCCGGGAGCTCCTCTTCGGTGCTAGCTAGAACTAAACTTGCAGCACCATATGAGAACAGTCGTTTCACCAAGTATGGCCCCGACCACTTGGGTCTGAATTTCTCTCTCGGATCTGGTAGATCAGCCCTGAGCTGCTTTAGCCCAAGATCACCTTCTTGAATTCCCCGTTGTTTGACTCGTTTTTTGAAAACTCGGGCCATTTGCTTCTGGTAGACCTGAACACATTCAAGGGCTCGTAACCTTTTCTCGTCCAAGAAAGCCAAACTGTCTAGCCTCTTCTCCTCCCACTTAGACTCGGGTATTTGCAGCTCGCTCATGACTCGTAGGGCCTTTATCTTCATTTCAATTGGCAGCACTGCCTCAGTCCCGTAAACCAGTGAGTAGGGAGTAACCCCAGTGGCTGTCTTTACTGACGTCCTGTAACCCCAAAGAGCCATCGGTAGCTTGAACGACCAATCCCGGTAGGTATCGACCATTTTGGCTAGAATCCTCTTGATGGTTTTATTTGCCGCCTCAACGGCCCCGTTTGCCTGTGGGCGGTAGGGTGAAGAATGATGATGTCGGATTCCATATTTCTTCATGAGTTGCTCAGTTTCGGCCTTGAACTGAACACCATTGTCTGTAACAATTTCAAAAGGCACACCATATCTGCAGATAATCTCACTTTCAATAAACCGTGTTGTCTGCTTGGCCCCCAATTGGGCAAAAGATTTAGCCTCCACCCACTTGCTAAAGTAATCGATCGCCACTAGGATGTAACGATGGCCATTTGATGCCTTGGGATGTATTTCTCCGATGATATCGATTCCCCATGAAGCGAAGGGCCAAGGCGATGCCATATGATGTAAGGGTAGAGCTGGGAGGTGCTATAGATCTACATGGATTTGACATTTCTGGCATCTTTTGACGTACTGTTGGCAGTCATTTTCCATGGTTGTCCAGTAATATCCGTGCCTCAAAATCTTGCGTGCCAAGGTGTGCCCACTCATATGAGTCCCACATACCCTAGCATGGACTTCATCCATTTCTACTCTTGCCTCGACTTGCGAAAGGCACCTGTGGAGGGCCCTGGATGGCATCCTTTTGATCAGCCGCCCTGCCACTATCATGTAGCCGAGAGCCAGTTTTCGAATTGCCAAACGGTCTTGCTTGCTGGCATCCTCTGGGTATATTCCTTTTTCCACGAATTTCTTGATGTCCTGAAACCATGGTTCTTCGTCCGCCAGTATCGCATTTATTTGAAAAGAGGGTTCGTGCCGAAGGGTTACTTGGAAAAGGATATGCTGCACGTCTTCTGGCATCTCAAGAGAAGAGGCGAGGGACACCAGGGAATCTACAAAGGTATTATGTGATCTGGGAACATGGGTGAAGCTGATGTTTCTGAAGGCCTTTTCGAGTTGCACTAGATGGCGGTGATACGGCACTAGCTTCTCATCCCTAACTTCCCACTCGTTGTTGATGTGACATATAACCAGGAAAGAATCTCCGAAGACTTCAATATCTGCTACCCCTAAGCCCAGCGCCGTCTCGAGGCCCAGAATGTAGGCTTCATACTCAGCCATGTTATTGGTTACACTATACCCTAACTTGATAGAGGCAGGTAGTTGCAAGCCCTCCGGCGCGATGAGCAGAATACCTACTCCATAACCATTCCTATTGGAAGACCCATCAAAATATAATTTCCACGCCCCTTTTTCTATGGTCATCACATGTTCATCAGGAAAATCATCGTTGCAACACGGCTCCTCGGTAATTGGATTATCAGCCAAGTGCTCTGCTATTACCGACCCCTTAATAGCTTTTTGCACACAAAATTTAATGTCAAATTCTGACAGCAGAAGGGACCACCATGACAACCGGCCGGTTAGAACTGGCTTTTCTATCATATACTTGATTGGATCCATCCAAGAGATCAAATAAATTTCACTCCCCAACAAGTAATGTTAAAGCTTCTTTACTGCCCACACGAGTGCTTCAAAGGTTTTGTCGATGGAAGAGTACCGAGTTTCTGCATCCACCCATTTCTTGCTAAGGTAGTAAATGGCATATTCATGAGGCGGGTCACCCTGGTTCTGAGCCAACATAAGCCCCATGGAGAATTCATGGGCCGCCAAGTAGAGGATCAGAGGCTTCCCTTCGATCGGCGGCACCAAAACAGGTGGCTCCTGCAAGTATTTTTTAACCCTTTCGAATGCCCGTTGTCTTTGTTCGTTCCATTTTTCCGGAGCATCTTTCTTCAAGAGTTTAAAGATAGGCTCATAGATTTCAGTCAGATTTCGGATGAAACGGCTGATGTATTGCACCCGTCCCAGAAAACTTCTAACCTCCTTTTCGGTTTTAGGTGGCTGCATGTCCCTGATTGCTGTAACCTTGTCCGAGTCAACCTCAATGCCCTTCGGTGTTATCATGAAACCAAGTAGCTTCCCACCAGTTACCCCAAAGCTACACTTTTCTGGATTTAGGCGCATCTTGTATTGTCGGATTCGCTCAAAAAACTTTCTGAGGTTAACTAAATGATTGGTTCTCTATTTAGCTTTCACAATCATGTTGTCCACGTAGACCTCAACTTCCTTATGCATCATATCATGAAGGATTGTGGTTGCAGCTCTCTGATAAGTGGCACCCGCATTCTTCAGACCAAAAGGCATTACATTCCAACAATAAAGTCCCCACTGTATGGTGAAAGATGTTTTGTCCTAATCTTCCTTCGCCATTTTTACCTGATTGTACCCGGAGAATCCATCAATGAATGAGAAAAGCTCATGCCTCGAAGCTCCGTCGACCATGACATCAATGTGTGGCAATGGGAAACTGTCTTTTGGGCTGGCCTTATTGAGGTCTCTATAATCAATGCAGACCCTAATTTTCCCATTTTTCTTCATTACCACAACAATATTGGCGAGCCAGAGAGGATACTTGACAACTTTAATGAAGCCGACCCGGAGCAGCTTCTCTATCTCCTCTTTCACCTTAACCTGCAGTTCCGGCTTCAAACACCGAAACTTTTGAATTTTAGGTGCTACATCAGGATATGTCGGGATGTGATGTTCTACTATTTCTGAGTCTATTCCTGGCATATCGGCATAACTCCAAGCAAAGACATCTTCAAATTCTCTAAGCAAACCTATCAGCTCATCTTTTTCATCCTTGCTCAATGATACCCCCAGTTTAACCATCCTGGGGCTATCGGATGTCCCCAGGTTAACCTCGGTGGTGTCTTCTATTGGCTGTGCCTTAGGAACCTTTGTTTCCAGCTCACTCAGGATTCCCTCATCATCGAGCTCTATGGGAGTTTCTGGAGATTCACTGCTGACATGGTTGAACTCTTCAAGAGGGTTGGCCACTGGAGGGGCTTCTAGCGAACTGACCTTGGCTTCCAAACCTTCTATCATAGAAGCATGCTTTGCCTTAAGCTTCGTGAGGTCACTACTGAGATTAGCCAGATTAGACATGCTAAAGTCCCCGGGTTTTCCCCTGATTACCTGTTTTGATTTTCCCATGGTTAGCAAAGGTTCACGCAAGGTTCCAGGGTCAGTATCCATCAAGATTTTAGGTTTAACGATGACCTCCCGTACGAGCGAACAAGGATCATACAAGTTCAACATGTCCTCACTTGACGTTCTAATCAACTTGGGTATGGATCGATCCGGAGAAGTGCTTGGGACGCGGGCCCAGGTCACCACAAAGGAATAGGGCTTGCACGCTATTCTTTTTGGGCTTCCCCACTTTTTCCGCATCACCTGAAGGTGTGCGTCTACGGTCGGGTCGTTGACTGACCAAACAATGGGCTAGGTAAGGGTACTGCCAGGAAAATGTTTGGGGTTAAAGCCCAGGTATTAAGGGGGTGTGGTTAGACGACACCCTCCTCTTTTCCCCCACTTATTCACATCACCTAGAAGGTGTGAGTCCCTGACAGGGGACCTCCAAATGGGTCCCGGGGTGAAATTGGTTTACGTGGACCCTCGCTCTCATATGATGCAAAGGTCAGAAATTTAAATTGCGCACAAAAGTAAACAAACAATGTAATAAAGCCATAAATAAACATTTTCGAGTTAAGCCCTCTTTCTTAAAATTAAACAAGTTAAAATTAAGAAGTTGTCCCCAGCAGAGTCGCCAGTCTGTGAGCCTCGATTTTAAACCCTATCCTATGTTGATTAAATTGATTAGGATCTAACTAGGTTTTAGGTCCACTTATAACCTAATATTAATAACTATGTCATATAACAATAATTATTAAAACCTAAGCTAGCTCACTGGAACCTACCATGAGTCGCCACCAAATTTTAACCTAGAGTAAATTAGGAAAGGTAGAGTTCGGGTTCGAGGGCTTGGTATTCGACTTATTTAGGGTTCAAATTACTTTATTACCCTTAGAAGTCATTTTTCCTCTACTTAGTTTAATTACGGCTTATTACGAGTCGTTTTAACCTAAGTGTGCGCTTCTGATTTTTTGTATTTTTAACATTTTTTGACTGAAAATAAAAGTAGAAACTGAAAGTACCTAAACTAGGATTTCGGAGGCAGAATTAGGTCAAATTTTGTTTACGTCCGTAGCCACGAACCCCAGGTCCAGGACCACGGACCCCAGTTAACCTAATTATACAGAAAAGTCAAAATTTAGAAAAAAACAAAATTTTGAAAAGTCCGGGGCCACGGACAAGCTGTCCGTGGGCCCGGACATTATTGAAAAAAACCTAAATTTTGAAATTTTAAAATTCCGCCGCCGTCCGTGGGTGTCCGTGGCCACGGACAACCCGTCCGTGGTCCCGGACCATAGGTCCGAGGTCCCGGACCACCCACGGACAGGGGTTTTCAGGCGGTTCCCGATGGTGTTTTTGACTCAAATTTTATGGGTATGTAGCCTGAAAGATTATAAACACGTTAGTAATTGAAAGAACTCAATTTCAAATCAAAATTAACATGAAACTTAGCAAACAAGAAACAAGGCAGTAGCTAAAACAATTAATGATACAGAAGCCAAAAAGAGTTAGTTTGAACCCAAGTTTTGAGGCAAGACTGATAAAGTCGTAGGGAGTTAGGAAAGTGGAATTTCTACCTGTTTTACCTTCGGATTTACAATAATTCTTCACACTGGGATACGTCAAGTGCCCCATTGATGGCAGACCCGAAAGATTTTCGAACCAAGCTTCTAGTTGTTGGTTGTTCTTACTGTTCTTCATGTTTTGGTGGTGTTTATGTTGGGTTTTGATGATTATTGGTGCTTTGGGGATTGGAAAACGAGTTTAGATGGTGATTTCGGGGGATTTTTTGTATGATTCGGGTGGCCGGGTGTTAAAAAACATGAGAGAGAGAGGAGGCTGTGTTTTCTGACTTCCTAGGGTTCTTGAGCTTATGAGATTCTGCCTTTACCAAAAAACCTATCCCTTTATATAGACTTTCTTAAAGATAAAGAAAATCTAGTAAAAATAAGATTTTTTGGCATTTTAATTAAATGACTTCCCAAAGGAATTTTGGTGTGAGATTTTAACCACGTGTCAAGGATGGCAATTATGATTTTTCTGAAGTGGAATCGAATTTTTAAATGTTAGAATATTATTAAATTCAATTTCTCGTCAGATTCAATCAGAAATTGCTAGAAAATTATTGGAAATTCGAAAAATCAAAATTCCAACGCCATTATGCTTAAAATGTCATCCTCTATCATGGGTTAAAATTTCAAAACATTTCAAGCTGATTTGGGTATCTTTTGGTGGAGAGAGAAAACCTATAGGAGGTCCCGGGAGCCTTAAAAATTACGAAAACACCCTTGACAGTGACGAAACTGCTCCCCATGCCCCGGAATGCGCCGATCGAGCCAGAATCTCTCATTAATTGATTGAAATTCCCCTCATAATCCCAAAACCTCATAGACCCTAACCAAGGGGGTCAAAATTTTGGGTATAACACTGTTGTAATAGATATTCGATCTGGTGTATATTAAAGATGTTATCTCTGTTGCAATTGTGCGCAGAGAATGAATTTGTGTTGTTGGTATTTGATTTAGGTGTTGCAATTGTGCAGTTTCGGCACATCTGTTGCAATTATGCCCTCTGTTGCATATCTCTTGTAATTCTGCCTCTGTTGCAATTGTGTAGCTTTGTAATAAAAAACGAAAAAAAAACACTTTAGATTACGGTTATTGGTAAAGCCGTAATCTAAAGTTCCTTACACGCGTGACCAGAAAAAGGGCCTTTAATTACGGTTTTAAACCGTAATTAAAGACGTCGCCGTCTTTAGTGACGCCCGCGTTGACTACGGTCCAGAACCGTAATTATACACGGTTTTGGACAGTAATTTAAGGGTGCCGTTCCACCAGTGAGTATGCAATCGGTATCATTTTCGTTTGAAAGACGTCCATACACAATTAATAACGCGTGATAGTCGGGCAATTAAATGCACATAAGCATATCAACATGAATCACACATATCACTCTTGTTAACAAACATACAAACAAATCCGAACCCAAGAAAACCCTCAGGACATTCGGAGCACACAATAACATACTGTACACCTGACGGTGAGGAGAGTAGATTTCCAAATCTCGGGCCCGTCTCTTCAATCTACTTAGCTCTGGAATATACATTCGAATACGCTAAGTATTAGTATACTATGATTCAAGTAACTTGGTATCCCGAATAACTGTTTATCCCCCGTACGTTCACCCCGTGATTGATCGATTGTCGTTTGTCAGGTTATTAGTCGGGCTTGGGATTAGTCACTTAATCCTTTAAGTATGTTAATAATTAACATGTTGTATTATATTACAACTTAGTATTACTTCTCATTAATTATCTCTTTATTTATGAGAATATTAATTTATATATATATATATTGTAACACCCCTACCGCTAATACCGTCATTACCGTACCATACTTACCTTCGCAGCGGATATTACTTACTCAACGGCGGGTGTACAATGCCGTTAGTCACCCACGTGACTAACAAGGCGATTACAATACTACATATATCGGTCTGATGATATGAACATACCGAGTGCTCTACACATACTTACTTTCCCTTGCATACCAATCCATAATTCGATACAACTCCAATACAACTATACCGAGCATACTACAATCCTTACATTACCGATACAGTTTATACTTCCAAATTCATACTACGTTACAAATACAATTCCCTTTTTTTACTACCCATGCTTATGTAGCAGTCCCCGTCCTACTCTCTCGAACGGTGAACAGCTTCGGTACCTGCACACTAAAACGGTCCCCCCGAGGGTCAGCTTACGCTGCATATGAAATCCGCATATACCCGTGCTAACCGCGGTACGCCGACTACTTTGGGTCGGATATCATGGAGTTCATTTTACATGCATACATACTACTCATACTACAACAATACAATCAAAGATACCTACATAAATATACAATTCAATGCTTACTGAGGAAGACAATTCAATAGTCAACCGTTCATATTTGTTATACATTCATTACTCTTCGTACTGAGTTTGATATTCGTTACTCTACTCATACTTACTCTTACTCTTGCATACTCATCACTCCATGTTCAATGCCTTACTCGTACCCGACCTTACTCTGTACTCGTTACTGTACTAGTGCATACTCACTACTCAATTCTCCATACTTACTCTTACATACTCATACTCTATACTTACTCATACGTACTCAATACTCGGTACTCATTACATACTCATACTTGCTTCTTACTCGATACTCATTACTTACTCATACATACGCAATACTCATTACTCATTACTTTGGTCTCTGGCGGAGTCATACACAAGACTCGCCACCGACCTACAATACGAGGGATACGCTTAGCTCCTCAAATACTCAATGTCCGTTCTTACCGGACTACTCAAATTCCCAACACCTCTTCTCTCAGAGCACAATACAATCTCATGGATTAGCCTAGAAGTATCTCTCTTGATAACCTCCACCAGCTTAGGGAATTACTACCGACTAGTATCCTCAGATTTAAGGGTTTCCCCAACATATCGAATACTCTCATGTTCGGGACATACTTACATCAGTCGGGTCCTCTCATAATGGGTCGACTAATTGCTAGGGGTTTGGAGATCCCTCATCATTCTTTACTACTCTCATGGTTCATGTTTTGCACCAAGATTAGTTCCTCTAATATAGGTTACTTATGTACTTCCACTACTTTTGTTTGTGGATTATTCATCTCGTTTCTCCTACCGTTATCGGAAGGTTATTACTCCCGTACACTCTCTCACATTCTAGTGAGTTCATTGGTTTACGTTATCGTTTATTGGTTCGTGGTTTAGTGCGTTGCTACGGTTCCATTAATTCACACATGACTCTCACTACGAGTCATTACACAATAAGACATCTATGAGTCGGTCTACGCACTAAGTAAGCCACACAATCAATCAAGAAGGTTAGCTCAATCAACATACACAAGACATTAATGAAAGGCAATAAACCGTTTTCATGCTTTAGTCTTGATTAGCCGGCATACAGCACACAAATCAACGTAACTGTTAGCATACGGGGCATGAGGAAATCCTACCTTCCACCGGAGTTAGCTTTAACACGTGTCCCTTGTTCCTTGGTTCACACTTGTTCCACTGATATGTTTCAACATTATTATTAATACTATACTCTTACGATACACAAATAATTACTACCCCGTACTTACCCCGTTATCCCGGTGTACTTAATGTTCTTATACTCTCAACTTGCTTGGTTACTTTTACTCTTGTTTTCATACTCATATACTTACTTTCTTACCTTTATTATTTCATTGTAGTGTACTACTACATATATATGCATATATGTGTATAGGCATATATATATACATATGATTATTATAATCAATAGTAAAAATATATTTTTTTTTGACTCGACCGGACTTGCGACCGACCTTGCAAGTCGGTCCATTCCAGTAGCTACTAGTACGGGAAATTTTCTGGCTCGACCGAAACTTGCAAGTCCGGTCGCAAGTTCGGTCCATTCCAGAAGCTTTCATCTGCGGAATTTTTCTGGCCGACCGAACTTGCAAGTCCGGTCGCAAGTTCGGTCCATTCCAGAAGGTTTCTGACGGAGAATTTTCTGGTCCGACCGAACTTGCAAGTCCGGTCGCAAGTTCGGTCCATTCCAGAAGGTTTCCCGTCTTTGTATTCTGGGCTCGACCGAACTTGCAAGTCCGGTCCGGCCCAGTACTTCAGTTTTAAAATCTGTTTTCAGTTCTCTCTTTTACCCATTACTTCCCCAATCTTCCTACATGTAATCCCACATGTTTTAGTGCCATTTAGGCTTCCTATTATACCTCAATCCATCCACCAAATCTATTACTAAATCCATCAAATAACTTACATAATTCCCTTACTCCTTTCCAACACTTGTAGCAGTTTTTTGTTACACTTATGCTACAGATTTTACAATTCATTCTCCCATCCAATACTTTCTCAACCAATGCCATTCCTAGCATTCTAAATACTTCTCCTTACCATACCAATTCATTTCCAAGCCATTGCATTACCTATGCCCAAGTTCCAACACTCATCTTACAAAATTCTGCACATTAAATTCTCCTAACTTCTCCAATGTATTCTTATACACTTTGCTACAGATTTTACACTTCTTATTTCTCATACTACAATTACCATTCCATAGCTACTAAACCTCTCTACTAATCCCAATACACACCTTGGTTCTCCCATCACCAAGTCATCCTTAAATACATTTCCTACTAAAATTTTGCCATAGTTCATCTACTTTCCTTACTTATCCACACACATCCTTTCTCACAAATTCACCTATTCTAGCCAAACCACAAGGGTTCTACCAGCACACATACAAAATCCCAATACCCAATATTCCTCAATCCACAATACAAATACTCATACAATTATTTGGCTCTAAGGCCTACAATCACATACTTGCTCTTAAATACTCAAACTTCACAATTCTCAATACTAGTACAAGGTTTTGGGTTCTTTAAATATTTTACCCATTCCCATTACTCTAATGCAATAGAATTTACATTAGGAAGGAGCTCTTACCTTGAGCTTATACTTCTTCTTTTCTTTTCCATTTCTCCTCTTCTCTCTTTCTTGTCCAAATCGGTTTTTGGGGAATGGAGTTGCCAAACTCCATTCCCATCACCCAAGCACACAAAGACAAGCATGATTAATCTACTAGCCCTCACATAACACTAATTCATTGGTGTTTAAAAACAAATTCTAGGGTTTACCTTTGGAGTGCTTTAGGAGGGGTTTTAGCCCTTGGTTCAAGAAGGTGTTCTCACCACCATTGGAGGGTTGAAGCAAAGCTCCAAAACAAGAGGAAAAACAAGGTAAGAGAGGGAGACCAAAAATCGGCCATACCAAGAGATGGAGAAAATGAGGTCTTTCATGGAGATTTTTACCTTGTTGGAAAGAGGAGCTCCAAGCTTCACAATGGTGTGCTTTTCTCTTCAAATGGGGAAAACCCATGGAGATGAAGTTGCTCATTTTCGGATTTTGAAAAGATAGAAATGTAGAGGAGGATGAGGGGATTACAAATATGTAATTATTTTTACATTTGGAGCTCACATGGAGGTAGAGCATGAGGAAGAAGTGAGAAGCCATGGGAGCTTCCTTGGGGCTTTGAAATCGCCCAACCAGAAGAGGAGAGGGCAAAACGATGGAGAGGGAAGGAGGGAAGGAGAGAGGAGAAAGAGAGAGAGAGGTGTGAGTGCTTTTACTTTACTTTTTGCTTTTTGACTCTACTTATTTAGCTAGTTACATGTGTGTGAGAGGGTTATTTACTTAAAACCGGCCCCCACTTACTAGCTAGCGTTTTTCGTCTTTTACAGAAAACTCGTTATTTTACCCGGTTTTGATACTATTCACTAACCGGGCCCGTTTTCCGGAATTTTCTCGTTTCTTTATTTTTATTGGTTATTAAGCTTCCATAAATGCTTAATAATTATTATTTAATGATTTATAATTTTTACGGGTCTGTTTGACCACTTAAAGTCACGTTTTCGGGTTTCCTCGAAAAACGTGCGCTAAAGCTCTTTTAGCGTTTTAATACATTTCTTGGATCCGTTTTCTTCGGGAATCATTCCCGTATACTAATTAGGCATGAATAAGCCTTAGGAATCCTACGATACTAACCGAGGTCTCGTACCTCCTATGGTTATTTAACGCTCATTTAGCGTTTTCCGCTTTTAAGCGTTTTTCTCATTTCTTTTGGATTTATTTTCTTTACCAAAATTACTTAGGCACTATTAGGCCCTTAAATACTATATTAGAATAATTAATCACCATATTTAAGTTCGGGGTATTTCAATCTACCCCCCTTAAAGAACTTTGCCCTCAAAGTTGGTGAATCTAATATGTTACTCGTACATATACTCTATGCTAAGGTTATGACCTCTACATATAACTTGTCAAACTCCAAATGTCTGACATGATGCATACTACGCATCCAAACAGCATGTCACTGCATGCATAGCAATCAAAAATATCCGTTTTACTTCTCTCCAAGGGGGTCCATCCGCAGACAATTAGGTACAATCCTCCCCCAATGGCGAGTGATCCCTCAGGTACCGGTCACGTTTGAACACTTACGCTTTCTGGTTCACGGCCGTCATGACTTGAGCACTTACGCTTTCTGGCTCTACGGTCCTTTGGTTCTGATCAAATTCATTTGCACATATAGAGATCCTCAGGCACTTACTCATACTTACTTACTCATACTTTACTTATACTTACTCATACTTACTCGGGACTACACTGCCCCAGTGCCCTTGGAAAAATACAAAACACACACTGTTACCGTACACCCGGTGTAGTGGTTTCAAACTACTCTACACTTCCACAGACTCAAAACTAGCTTCACCTCCTATGGTTTCGACCGGATACCCGTGCCTAGGCATGGAAGATCCACTAGCGTCCGTGGGAGCGGTTTTAAAACCGATCCTCATTCTCGAGTTTGAAGAAAACGTTGTACCAAATTAGTTTTGGAAATTCATTTTGAAAACTTTGCATACATCTCCCAATTTCAATTTATGATGATCATTCCTATTACTAGTGTTATTATTGTGGCCACTTAAGGGAGCTTCCAGAGTCCTTCAACCCCAATGTGATCAGCATTGGTGTTGAATTATCCTTCCACTCCAATTTGTGTTCGGCTTCCCTTGATCGCTAGCAAATCAAGTTCCACTTCCCACCTCAATACAAACAGACAGATTGTCAAACATTATTTCGTTTTCTATCTTTTTAATCTTGCTACTCATAATCATACACATACATTTCCCAATTTATATGATTCACTTACTTACTTACTAATCATCTCATCAATTATTACTGCATCCTCTCCAACTACTATACTTAAGAAATTCATGGGTATAATATCCCATTAATCTGCTATACCAAATTCATACTCATAAAATACATCGGTTTCGTGCCAATTTATACTCATTACTTACATTGGTTCCATACCGATTTATACTTCTCAAGTCTCCCATACATACTCATTCCTCATACTATTACCAATCGGGGTTCTCATTCCCCTGGAGTTTCTCTACTCCTTTTCCTATACTTACTTCTCAAATTACCACAATTACACGATGAGTGAATACAAATGTTTATGTAACATAAGTATCAATCATCAAAACAATTCTTTTGCGCTATGCGCATTGTAGTTTACGCACCTATCACGTAAAACATACATTTCGCGGTTTTCGCTCTACCCCCCTTAAAAGGGATTACGCCCACGTAATCTACCATGTGTCAACATTGGACATTGGTCGAAGGCATTCAGCCGTCATGGAGTGGTTCAGTTTCCATGCGGTCTATTATACAATGTTCCTTGATCAACGGGTCTTAACCGTACTGTCGGTTAGTCCCTGATCAAATCATTTCATCGGAGTTTATTTAACTCTTAACCGGGTTCGGTTCTAGCCTGAATGGCTTTAAGGCATTAACGATTAACCTTTTATTCACTAGGTGTACTTCACTTAGAATTCTGGCCCACTAGCTTCTGCTGCGCGACCCTGATAACTTGGGTTATTCGCCCTTCTTGTTATCTTAAATGTGCTATACAACACCTTTTATCCTTCTTATTGTGGGAATAAGGTTTATTGACCAAGTGTGGTGTTCTCTTACCGTGCTCGAACTCGGTGAGTTGTAGATTCATAACCAGCTCTCTGGCAATGTATATACATACTGTTGTGTTTGTAGTGATCATTCACTTGGTTTCTCCGACTTATTGTCAGTTGAGGTTAAGTCACTACTTAGTTGTAGTGCTTCCTCTGTTGTTAGTAGCTTCTGAGCTACACCAGTTTCTCTGGTTCATTACAAGTGTTCTTTACTTGTATGACCTTGCATTTTCCATGCGTCGGTCCTTGTGACTTTCTTAAGTCTCCTTTCGCTTTTATTCCAATGGAATTCACATCTTGTGATTGTTGGTGTGTTTCACACTCTTCGTGCTCTTTGGCCTTAGGCCGCACGGTTTGTTTCCAAGCTTTTGCTCAACTGGCTTATGCCTGTTTTGGTGAAAGGATTTACCACTACTTACGTTTCCATATCCTAGCTATCCCACTAGATCATTACTGCACAAGTGCAATACCAAAACACTCAGTCCTACAGAGTGCAGAGGCGTAAACGCTTGGCAGTAACTCTCTTATGAGATCGCAATAGGAATTATTGTAACTCCTTCAGGTGGTGTTTCATCATTTCGTGCGGACTCCTGGCTTGTTGCCCGGTCTGTCCACTATCTCGAATTAACAATTCCATAGCATTAGTGATTACTCATATACATTGGTCGCCTGTTGTGCACCATGTTCTTACAGATTCCATAGTATTGGTTTACATGGCATCCACTGTTGCTAGCTTCAGCTCATGCATTTATACAATGGTTTCCCATGTATTTGGCAATACCGAATATGGTATTCCTTTTTTTTCTGAGCTCCCTGAGCATCATTGGTTTTATAACCGGTTACTCCTTGGTTGTCAACAATTGCTGTTGAAGCTTCACATTGCTTGACAATAGTTGTATGCTCAAGCTTGACTACATTAGTAGTTCTGAAAGGATATATTTCCCGACAGTTACTGATGGTATCCCCTTCTTGGGATCCATGTGTTCACCGCTCTTGCGGTCTCACATTTGAGGGGCGTCCTCATTCATCGGTTGTTACTCTTTTTCGGTGTCATCCTTGACCACTTCCATATTTCACATTGGTTTTGCAACCGTTGGGTTGTGTGGTAACAGTTTCATGGCCTACTAGCCATATTGCCTAGAGCTCTGCTCATCATAGGTTGTTCCAAGTGGTTATTTCTCCATAAGCTATGCTGATTGGAGGTGATACTGGGCTCCATGATAAGATCGTCGCATCACGCTTCCGTTGTTGGAGACCCTTTTTGTATCTGGTATTGATCGATACCATTTATTGATTTGGGGTATCCCCTGTCAAGTGGGATCCCTTCGGTGTTCTAACCGGTTGCTCGTTCCGATTGTGGTGTTTTTCCACGACATCTCGTTCAACTGTGTTGACTTGCTACCCTTTATGGATTGCTCCTGGGTAGTACCGATTATGCGGTAGCATCTGGTAGTATGAGTATTTCGTTTGTTGTCCTACCTTGCGGTTCTGGATCTGAGTTATCCGTTGGGTAACGTCTCCCGTTCTTAGGGTAGACCATTGGTGTTTTCCTTGTGTTATAACGGATTGATATCCCTTCCGGTGATGAATGGTTTTTCGGGTACCTTATAACATCACCTTGTGTGTTTGTGGTAGTTGATCTGGAATTCTATCCCGTCCATTGAACACTGATGTGTTAAGTTAGCATTTGCCTCACTGTGCTTAGACTGGTATTCCTTCCAGTTATCATGCTTTACTTAGATATATTCGAGACATATCCAATGTCTTATCCCGTTGTTTGCTTCGTGCACTTTCAACTCTTAATGGTTCCCTGAAGTGAGTTTCTGACTCCTAGCTGTAGCTTATTTGAGTTTCCTTTGTTCGGTTGAGATAACCAACTGTTCTGTTTCAAATTTACTTATGGTCCGTAGAACAGAGTTGACTACTTCCCGTGTTTCGTACACTACATGTATACATACGTGGGGTACCGTCTTGGCACGTTACCACTTACCTAACTACATGTTAGGCCCGCAAGCTCCTTCGGAGTGCGGTCGTCCCACATCCCGTATTTGGGTACACTCGTAGTGTCGTCACACGCCTAGGTGAAGTATTCTATTGCCAACTCCTCTTGTATCATTCTATGATACTCACCGTATTTCCGTTAGTTTAGTTTTAAAAATCCGAGGTTTAAAAAAGGATTTGTGGTTTGAAAGAAAAATTTGGGTTTTGAAGTAACAGTTCGTGTGAAAAGAAATTCTTTATGGCGTTGCCATGATTCAAGTCCTGACCATTCAACTTCTCGCTGACCGGTATACTCTCAATACAATGGTCGGCCGTTAGGCCTTTCCGAGTTTCATTATTCAAATACTCAGGATTGACGATCCTATTTTTGCTCCATTCGTCATAGCGGTACTTTAGCAAGTATTTGCGGGTTGTTAAAAGTCTTCCAACCATCCTGTAGTTGCTGCACTAGCCCTACGCAAGTGCGCGGGTAGGTTGTTTTTCGGTTAATGTATACCGGTGGCGGTATTGTTTCCATCCATGATTGGTGGTTTTATTAGATCTTCCCTCGATCTTTTGATCTTGGTGATCGATCTCTTGAGTCGTTTCTCAGAGTACTTGACATGGTCGTCGTCCATCCGGGTGCCTCACACCTTCACTGTGGTTAATGAGACTTGACTTATCCTTAGGAACCACGTTGTAGTCCTATGGGTATATGCTTTATGATTACTTCCATTGTCACCTGAACTATGTCGTTCGGTTGTTGCAGCCTCTTGGCGTACAGGTTTGGTGTTAATCCGACCACGACTAATTCCTTAGTCGGTTTGCATACCGTTGTTGGTATTATCGAACATTACATTCCGTAGACTCCCTTGTCTCAGGCTTGTTACTCCATCTTCCTTGCTTCATTGCACGATTGTGCTTCTCTTCTTGCTGGCTACACATGGTTCTCGCGACTGCGAAGCATGTCGCCCCATGGTGCCATAAATTCCATTATCCTTGTGTTCATGATCTTCATCTCTCCGCCATTAAGTGCGGTCCTTGTCTTTCAACGGAAACCGTCTTCTGGACTTCCAGTTCTTGGACTCTTCCGTATGGCAGGTTCCTTTCTAATAAGGTTTGTTTTGTACTGCCAGATCGGGTTTTACCCGAGTGTGAGAGGTCTTTCCATCTCTCTGGCGTTCTTGTCCCAACTTACAACGGGGGACGCAGAGGGCGGGTATGGTTACTGTAGGTATCCAGATCACACTGGAAATTCCTATCTAGTGTCCTCACACACTAGCACTCAACCCTTAGCCCTAAGTCTCTACTTCCTAACTCGGTATTTTCCTAAACTCAGTATTTCATCCATCAGAGTGATACTTCGCTCTGATACCACTTTTTGTAACACCCCTACCGCTAATACCGTCATTACCGTACCATACTTACCTTCGCGCGGATATTACTTACTCAACGACGGGTGTACAATGCCGTTAGTCACCCACATGACTAACAAGGCGAGTTACAATACTACATACTATTGGTCTGATGAATATGAACATACCGAGTGCTCTACACAATACATTACTTTCCCTTGCATACCAATCCATAATTCGATACAACTCCAATACAATACTATACCGAGCATACTACAATCCTTACATTACCGATACAGTTTAGACTTCCAAATTCATACTACGTTACAAATACAATTCCCTTTTTTTTTAACTACCCATGCTTATGTAGCAGTCCCCGTCCTACTCTCTCGAACGGTGAACAACTTCGGTACCTGCACACTAAAAACGGTCCCCCGAGGAGGTCAGCTTACACTGCATATGAAATCCGCATATACCGCGTGCTAACCGCGGTACGCCGACTACTTTGGGTCGGATATACATGGAGTTCATTTTACATGCATACATACATACTCATACTACAACAATACAATCAAATATACCTACATAAATATACAAGTTCAATGCTTACTGAGGAAGACAATTCAATAGTCAACCGTTCATATTTGTTATACATTCATTACTCTTCGTACTGAGTTTGATATTCGTTACTCTACTCATACTTACTCCTTACTCTTGCATACTCATCACTCCATGTTCAATGCCTTACTCGTACCCGATCCTTACTCTGTACTCGTTACAGTACTAGTGCATACTCACTACTCAATTCTCCATACTTACTCTTACATACTCAATACTCTATACTTACTCATACGTACTCAATACTCGGTACTCATTACATACTCATACTTGCTTCTTACTCGATACTCATTACTTTACTCATACATACGCAATACTCATTACTCATTACTTTGGTCTCTGGGCGGAGTCATACACAAGACTCGCCACCGGACCTACAATACGAGGGATATACGCTTAGCTCCTCAAATACTCAATGTCCGTTCTTACCGGACTACTCAAATTCCCAACACTCTTCTCTCAGAGCACAATACAATCTCATGGATTAGCCTAGAAGTATCTCTCTTGATAACCTCCACCAGCTTAGGGAATTACTACCGACTAGTATCCTCAGATTTAAGGGTTTCCCCAACATATCGAATACTCTCATGTTCGGGACATACTTACATCAGTCGGGTCCTCTCATAATGGGTCGACTAATTGCTAAGGGGTTTGGAGATCCCTCATCATTCTTTACTACTCTCATGGTTCATGTTTTGCACCAAGATTAGTTCCTCTAATATAGGTTACATATGTACTTCCACTACTTTTGTTTGTGGATTATTCATCTCGTTTCTCCTACCGTTATCGGAAGGTTATTACTCCCGTACACTCTCTCACATTCTAGTGAGTTCATTGGTTTACGTTATCGTTTATTGGTTCGTTGGTTTAGTGCGTTGCTACGGTTCCATTAATTCACACATGACTCTCACTACGAGTCATTACACAATAAGACTCATCTATGAGTCGGTCTACGCACTAAGTAAAGCCACACAATCAATCAAGAACGTTAGCTCAATCAACATACAGCAAGACATATAATGAAAGGCAATAAACCGTTTTCATGCTTTAGTTTTGATTAGCCGGCATACAGCACACAAATCAATGTAACTGGGTTAGCATACGGGGCATGAGGAAATCATACCTTCCACCGGAGTTAGCTTTAACATGTGTTCCCTTGTTCCTTGGTTCACACTTGTTCCACTGATAATGTTTCAACATTATTATTAATACTATACTCTTACGATACACAAATAATTACTACTCCCGTACTTACCCCGTTATCCCGGTGTACTTAATGTTCTTATACTCTCAACTTGCTTGGTTACTTTTACTCTTGTTTTCATACTCATATACTTATTTTCTTACCTTTATTATTTCAATTGTAGTGTACTACTACATATATATGCATATATGTGTATAGGCATATATATATACATATGATTATTATAATCATATAGTAAAAATATATTTTTTTTTACTCGACCAGACTTGCGACCGACCTTGCAAGTTCGGTCCATTCCAGTAGCTACTAGTACGGGAAATTTTCTGGCTCGACCGAACTTGCAAGTCCGGTCGCAAGTTCGGTCCATTCCAGAAGCTTTCATCTGCGGAATTTTTCTGGCCGACCGAACTTGCAAGTCCGGTCGCAAGTTCGGTCCATTCCAGAAGGTTTCTGACGGGAGAATTTTCTGGTCCGACCGAACTTGCAAGTCCGGTCACAAGTTCGGTCCATTCTAGAAGGTTTCCCGTCTTTGTAATTCTGGGCTCGACCGAACTTGCAAGTCCGGTCGCAAGTCCGGTCCGGCCCAGTACTTCAGTTTTAAAATCTGTTTTCAGTTCTCTCTTTTACCCATTACTTCCCCAATCTTCCTACATGTAATCCCACATGTTTTAGTGCCATTTAGGCTTCCTATTATACCTCAATCCATCCACCAAATCTATTACTAAATCCATCAAATAACTTACACAATTCCCTTACTCCTTTTCCAACACTTGTAGCAGTTTTTGTTACACTTATGCTACAGATTTTACAATTCAATTCTCCCATCCAATACTTTCTCAACCAATGCCATTCCTAGCATTCTAAATACTTCTCCTTACCATACCAATTCATTTCCAAGCCATTGCATTACCTATGCCCAAGTTCCAACACTCATCTTACAAAATTCTGCACATTAAATTCTCCTAACTTCTCCAATGTATTCTTATACACTTTGCTACAGATTTTACACTTCTTATTTCTCATACTACAATTACATTCCATAGCTACTAAACCTCTCTACTAATCCCAATACACACCTTGGTTCTCCCACTCACCAAGTCATCCTTAAATACATAATTCCTACTAAAATTTCGCCATAGTTCATCTACTTTCCTTACTTATCCACACACATCCTTTCTCAACAAATTCACCCCTATTCTATCCAAACCACAAGGGTTCTACCAGCACACATACAAAATCTCAATACGCCAATATTTCCTCAATCCACAATACAAATACTCATATACAATTATTTGGCTCTAAGGCCTACAATCCACATACTTGCTCTTAAATACTCAAACTTCACAATTCTCAATACTAGTACAAGGTTTTGGGTTCTTTAGATATTTTACCCATTCCCATTACTCTAATGCAATAGAATTTACATTAGGAAGGAGCTCTTACCTTGAGCTTATACTTCCTTCTTTTCTTTTCCATTTCTCCTCTTACTCTCTTTCTTGTCCAAATCGGTTTTATGGGGAATGGAGTTGCCAAACTCCATTCCCATCACCCAAGCACACAAAGACAAGCATGATTAATCTACTAGCCCTCACATTAACACTAATTCATTGGAGTGTTTAAAATACAAATTCTAGGGTTTACCTTTGGAGTGCTTTAGGAGGGGTTTTAGCCCTTGGTTCAAGAAGGTGTTCTCACCACCATTGGAGGGTTGAAGCAAAGCTCCAAAAAAAGAGGAAAAAACAAGGTAAGAGAGGGAGACCAAAAATCGGCCATACCAAGAGATGGAGAAAAATGAGGTCTTTCATGGAGATTTTTACCTTGTTGGAAAGAGGAGGCTCCAAGCTTCACAATGGTGTGCTTTTCTCTTCAAATGGGGAAAACCCATGGAGATGAAGTTGCTCATTTTCGGATTTTGAAAAGATAGAAATGTAGAGGAGGATGAGGGGATTACAAATATGTAATTATTTTTACATTTGGAGCTCACATGGAGGTAGAGCATGAGGAAGAAGGTGAGGAAGCCATGGGAGCTTCCTTTGGGGCTTTGAAATCGCCCAACCAGAAGAGAGAGAGGGCAAAAACCGATGGAGAGGGAAGGAGGGAAGGAGAGAGAAGAGAGAAATGAGGGGAGAGAGAGTGTGTGAGTGCTTTTTACTTTCCCACCTTTTTGCTTTTTGACTCTACATTAATTTAGCTAGTTACATGTGTGTGAGAGGGTTATTTGACCCCTTAAAAATCGGCCCCACACATTACTGCTAGTTGGATCGTTTTTCGTCTTTTATAGAGAACGCTCGCTATTTTACCCGGTTTTGATACTATTCACTAACCGGGCCCGTTTTCCGGAATTTTCTCGTTTCTTTTTTTTTATTGGTTATTAAGCTTCCATAAATGCTTAATAACTATTATTTAATGATTCATAATTTTTACGGGTCTGTTTGACCACTAAAAGTCACGTTTTCGGGTTTCCCTGAAAAACGTGCGCTAAAGCTCTTTTAGCGTTTTAATACATTTCTTGGATCCGTTTTCTTCGGGAATCGTTCCCGTATACTAATTAGGCATGAATAAGCCTTAGGAATCCTCATAATACTCTAACCGAGGTCTCGTACCTCTTATGGTTATTTAACGCTTATTCTAGCGTTTTCCGCTTTTCAAGCGTTTTCTCATTTCTTTAGGATTTATTTTCCTTACCAAAATTACTTAGGCACTATTAGGCCCTTAAATACTATATTAGAATAATTAAATCACCATATTTAAGTTCGGGGTATTTCATATATATATATATATATATATACTTACACATTCATATAGTCTTGCTACTATGATAATTAATATAGTTGACCTTAAGGTATTAGTACCCGTTGAGATTTAATGTTCCACTTAATTATAAGTTGGTCAACTTGACCCTCTTGGTCAATTAGGTTGACTTGGTCTATGTATACCAGTCAACATAATATAAATGCTTCACTAAAATTCTTTGAATTATATAATTATATCATTCCATGTAATTCCTTTTACATTGACATTATGCCCTAATGTCTTAGTATTACATAATGAATTTCCTCACCTTATAATAGACTCGATCATCCTTAATATGATTCTCCAATCACATTATATAATCCAACAATCTCCAAATATATACTTATTTATATGAATTATAAAACTCCTTTTATAATCATTAAACCTTTTTATTTTTTGTGAAGCTCTTAACCTCCTTAATTGTGCTAACATTCACACACTAATCATTAAGACCATTATCTTAATGCTATTTCATGTAACACCAGCTACGGGTTTGCATAAAGGCTCCGTGTTTGCCTTTATATAAAGGCTAAGTTCCAATTGGCTAATACAGATACAGTGAGGGACGCGCGGTGAATTTTTTTATTTATTTTTTCTTTTTCTTTCTTTATCATAAAAACTTTAAATTGTTATAACTTTTAATATATAAGTCCAAAATGAAAAAAAATTATATCATAGTTCATCTAAATTCAAGCTCTTTGAAATAAGACCAGTCATGGATATATTTTTACGACTTTTAAAAAAACTTTTTTTACATGTATACGATAATGCATTAAATTGATAATATGATTCATTAATTTTGTATTATGAATCATTAAAATTAATATTATGATTCATTAAGTAATAAGTGGTGAATCTATTTGGAATTTATTTGGAATTTGTTCTGTACTTTATATTGTAGCAACTAACTCGACAGGTTTTTAGGGTTTGTGGTAGCGGGTTTAGGGTCGTTAGACCCTAAACCCGCCACTATAAACCCTAAAAATGCCTTCGACGTTTTTAGCTTTCCTAGGGTGGGTTTTGGGGTGTTTTGGGGGTAGGGTAATCTATTTGGAATTTGTTCTGTACTTTATATTGTAGCAACTAACTCGACAGGTTTTTAGGGTTTGTGGTAGCGGGTTTAGGGTCGTTAGACCCTAAACCCGCCACTATAAACCCTAAAAATGCCTTCGACGTTTTAGCTTTCCTAGGGTGGGTTTTGGGGTGTTTTGGGGGTAGAGTAATCTATTTGGAATTTGTTCTGTACTTTATATTGTAGCAACTAACTCGACAGGTTTTTAGGGTTTGTGGTAGCAAGTTTAGGGTCGTTAGACCCTAAACCCGCCACTATAAACCCTAAAAATGCCTTCGACATTTTTAGCTTTCCTAGGGTGGGTTTTGGGGGTAGGGTAATCTATTTGGAATTTGTTCTGTACTTTATATTGTAGCAACTAACTCGACAGGTTTTTCCTAAACCCGCCACTATAAACCCTAAAAATGCCTTCGACATTTTTAGCTTTCCTAGGGTAAGTTTTGGGGTGTTTTGGGGGTAGGGTAATCTATTTGGAATTAATGAGTGTTCTAATCACAACCATTCAAATAAATCAAAGTGAATCTAATGAGCAATTTTTAAGTCTTTGTATAAAGGCTTTTGTTTGTCCTTTATAGGATCCGCGCCCGTTCCCTCGGTGGTGGAATTGGAATACCCACTTGTATAAAGGCTCACTATTTGCCTTTATCTAAAGGCATCAATATGAGCACTTAGATTTAAATGACTTAATCCTATCCATTAATTTAATTTCCTTCTTCTAACCATCATCCCATAATTACTCATTGCTTTGAAAAATATATGCCATGTATTTACTAATATATGTGCCATACACGTATGAAATATGTGCCACGAGTGTATATCGTTGATAGACAAAAACTACTTAATATTCATTGCCTAATTCTAACAGATTAATTGTATTTAATGACGCTATGTGTATATTGAACTTATATTGTACATGTACTGCTATTAGCTGAAGTTTTAGATAGGGATAAATGTTAGCCATAGACATTAAAAAATATATGCCATGTGTGTACAAATATATATGCCACAGACCTATGAAATATTTGTCACACATGTATATCGTAAATATACAAAAAGTACTCAATATTCATTGCTTAATTCTAATAGATCAATTGTATTTAATGAAACTAATATATATGCCACAGACCTATGAAATATTTGCCATGGACATTAAGATATGTAAGCCATGTGTATATAAATATGTATGCCATAGCTAAATAAAATATTGGTCACGGTTGTATATCGTTAATATTCCATTGCTTGTATAAAGGGTTTACGGTTTAGGGTCTTACAATGCTTGTATTACAAACCCTAAAAATGTTTTCGGCATTTTTTAATTGATCATAAAGTGGTTTTTATGGTTTGTGGTATAGGATAATGTTGGTGTAGAGTAATCTTAAAAAAATCGTTTTTGAGGCTGGCTACTGAGCCTGTAGCTTGTATTCCGTTGCCAACAGCCTATGAGTGCATTTAGTAATTTTGTAACTGCAAATAACAACTTCTTTAAAATATTATTATTAGTTATCTGGTGGCTATCAATTTTCATATACATGGCTAATATTATCCTATAAAAATGGCTAACATTTTTTTCTCTGTATGGCTGATATTAATGCCTTTATGTAAAGGCAATTTGATGTCCTTTAGCTTAACCACACCCGTAACACCATACCTTATACTAACATACAACTCTAACTCTCCTATATTCATGACATAAACCCATAATTCTTTTAATATTACACTTTTTCCCACATTGTTTTCTAACATTATAATGACATCCCATATCATATATTATAACTCTATTTCCTCATTTATTTCATTCCAAAGGTCTAACCCAATGTTTAATAATAATTCCAAACAAGCCCTAATATTATTCCCTTAGTTTCAACACTATTTTCTTTAAATTACAAAGTGGCCACACCTTCTATAAATCTTATAATTAAATCCGCAATTCACATCTATCTTAGCCTTCCAATCTAATCACAAACTCTAACCCAAAAATTCATCATATTTACGAACAGACCTTCACCAGGTCTGTTCCATTTTTCCACACTAATATTTTCTAAAATTACATTTTGACCCCTTATACTTTCTAAACTTTACAAACCACCTCTAATATTTCTTTAACTTACATTTCCATCTCTAATTTCTTTTAATTGGTCAAACCCTCAACATTTCCTCCTAATTTGACTAATATTCTACCATTTACCCATATTTTCTAATAATTACGGTTTGACCACAAAAGTTTCCATACTTTACCAAATAACTCCTAAATGTTTTCAAAATTGCAATTAAGCCCTTTTCTTCTTATTAATTAGGTCAAACACCCATATATCATCTAAGGTTGCCCCTAGCCTTGTTTTTTACCATAATTTTCCAAAAATTATAATTTGACCCCAAATTTTTTCTAGAATTCACATTTAACTCTTTAAACTTATAAATTCTATGTTTCACCACATTGACTTCCTAACTCTCGGCCAAATTTTTTATGTTATACTCCCAACTTTATTTCATTAACCTATTTATCCCAATCATAGGTTATACACCTCCTTTTCATTATACTTCTCTTAAGGTCATTTAAATTACCTTTTTGCTCCTTAACCATTTCAATTACATTCCAAAGTTTCCCAAACTACCTAAGTGTACCCAAACCACTCTTGGTACACTTAAATAACCAGAAACTCACACAAATTAATTTAAAGCCTTAACCTACGCTATTAAAGCATAAAAAAGTGAATTAAAGCTCCAAAAGCAAGCCTAAACATTTGGCTAATGTAAAAATTATAACATAAGCTTAAAGTATGTTATAAATGCACCAAAATAATATAATGTCTTGGCCTAATTTTTCCAAGGTAGAATAGTTTCGTCTTCTTATATATTTACCCCATTTTCTTTATTAATTTGACCATTAAGTCATTAAATCATCCACCGAATTATCCAAATGAGTTTATAACATTTTATGTTCATTCTTAGGTCTTAATTGACCATTTAGTCAGATTCGTTTCGGCCTTAATTGTTTACCCACAATCAAAACACTTTAAGACCATAAAATGTGTGTTAAGGCTAGAATCTTACCCTTGTTGCTCCAAGCTTGTTTTTCTCAACTCGTCACTCATGGCCCTATTTTTTACTATATACGGGGGAAAGCACAGGTCTCCGCAATGTCATAAGACCATGTACGGAGGCTAAAGCCTGCCCAGTGCGTTAGTTTATTTCATCAAACATCAGTATAGGTGATGATTCAATAGTTTAACAACTTAGATTAGGGTTTACCTTCACAAAAGTGATGTTTTCTCAAGGTTAAGTTCCTTGAATTTCGGCTAATCTCTAGGACATTAAGCTCTAGTTTTTGAAAGATTTGAACACGTGGAAATGAGGTTTTGTTAGGGTCTTTAAGACTCCATATCAATGGAAAGAGTTTAAAGCACAAAAATGTGTCTTAAGGAGATGAGTTTACTTTTGATGTTATAAGAGGAGTTTCTCCGCCAAATTTTGGCTACAACATGGAAAATAGATGAGAATACTTTCTAGGGCAGGTCTAAGGATAAAATATAGCTTAAGAGTTCAAAAGACTAGATTATGACTTACCCTTGAAGTCACTTTTGGAGTTAATTTTTGCTTCAACTTTAGGTCAACAAGAGGAGCTGGGTTAGCTTCATTTTATATATGAAAATATGAAGGAAAATGTTTAAGGAAGGTGTGATATCCCCAAAATCTTTACCCACTTTCATACTGAAATACCCCAAACTTAGATATGGTGTTTAAAAGATAAACTAAGTTATAAGGAGGCTAAATAATGCCTTAGAAACATTAAGAAACATTTCTAATCAAAGAAAACATAAGGAAACACCAAAAGCAGTTTAAGCAAAAATGTGCTCTAAGCTTGGAGACTTGGGAGAGTACCCAAATATTGTTCTAAGACCTTAGTAATATCCTAATGGTCATTTTAAAACAATTACCAAAGAAAACCAAGCTTGAAAACAAGTTAAAACACAAAATGTGCTTTAAGGAGTCTTAAAGCACATTTTTGAAAAATTGTCTTGTGAATGGGTTTTGAATGGCTAAATGTCCATCATTACTCTTTAATTAGCATGTGTACTAATTAGTATCACATTAGGAAGTCTAAATAAATGGGAAATCAAAAATTTCACAACAATGTGCCTTGTTTAGTGAATAGTAACTAAATAGTGCTAGTTTAAGACATTAGTCAAAGTAAGTCAATTTAGTTTATTTAGTTGGTCAAACAAGACCATTACTAGCCTAATTAAAAGGGGGTGGCCGGTTTTTAAGGTGATGATTCACCACATGAGTAAATAAGAAAGGAAATTATAGGATAAAGTAGGAATTACTATTTACTTTATACTTAAATATCTCATTTTACTCATCTCTCTTCTCACCTCTTCATTCTCTCTTGTTCCCACGGTTTTGAGCTGCTCTCTCCCTTCTCCATTAATGTGAAGAACAACCCCTTGCTAGCTCCATCTTCCTTTGTACACTACTTACTCATTTTAGCTCCAAAACCAAAACAAATTACATATTCCTCTTAGTTAGCTCAAGCTCTCTCTTTCTATCTTTTCAAAACTTCAAGAGCTTTGATTTGGTGCCAAGCCAAACCACCATTAGAGGAGGAAATTCAAGTTTGGAGACTCCATTGGCTTCTCCATTCTCTTAAGGTAAAGAAAGTGTAAGAAAATCTAGGTTTCGATCACTTTTCTTCTTGACCGAAATTGTATGCTCACGAGGCTTCATTTTAATGCCTTGTTCTAGATTGTTTTCTACTCTTCAAAGGATTGAGGAGGTCCTTCTTGCTTCATATCCAAGCTTGTCTTGAGAAACCAAGGTAAAACAATCACCTTAATACCTTAAAGCACATTTTTAACCTAGGGTTTGTTCCTTAGGTTTAATGTATTATCTAGTACTCATTGGAGTCATTGGATATTGGTTAGAACATTGGCAAGGAGATATATATTGGTGACCGAGATTGAGCAAGGAAAAACCTAAGGAAGAAAGTTTTTAAAGCTTGTAAAAGAACAAGGTAAATTACTTACCTTAAGGTGTTTTATTGTTTAAGGGAATGAGATTTAGATATGTGATGAGTTCAGTGTAGAGTTTACATTAGAAAAGGGCTATATATGACCTAGGAGAAACAATGATCATGATTTTGAACTTGTGACTAAGGAGCAAATGAGGAAAAAGAAATAGTTTAAGAATATCAAGGTGAAGTACAAGAAGCATTTTATTTCAATGGGAGCCTTGTTGTGTGTATTCGCAGGTTAAAGGCAAATATATGTGGAAATTCAGTGGTTAAGATTATTGTCATTCAAGGGCCTAAGTGCCAAGCATTTAAGTTTATGCACTATATGATGATGTGGTGTAGTTTTGGTGTAAATTGTGTGTTAAGGTGTTGTGATGAGAATTTGAGTGATATTGGTTGGTTGATGGAGAAAAACCAAGTGTTAGGATGTACTATATACTAGAGAACCCATGGCAAAATTTAAAGGAGAACTTAAGTGTTTAAGATGTTCTAAGGGGATTTAATGACTAAGGAAGAAGTACTAGGAGTTCTAGAGGTTGTCTTGAAAAAGGGTGAGATTAAGGTATTTTAATGACTTATGATGGCTTAGACATCACTATGAAGGATTTAGGAATCAAAAGAGTGTATTTGGGTATTTGGGACTTAGGTAAATGTTGATAAAAGAAGCTAGGAAACTTGGGTAAGTTAGATGGAAATGAGTGTACAACTTTTAGATAGTTTAGGTAGAAACTAGAGTTTAGAATTTAAGGAAAACCTTGGAAAGTGTAAGAGGGATGCAAGTGGTGTATATGGTGTGGTCAAGTTCATAAGGAGGGAACTTTTGGCTAGTAGAAGTGCTAGGTGAAAGGGATGTTGAAATGTAGGAAAGAAATAAATGCTAAGTGTTAGTAGTTGTTGTAAGAATTGAGTAAAGGAATGGGATGATCTTTGGAGGTTGTTTTAATGAGCTTGGAGGATGATCTAAGGTGGGTTTAAGGGTCTAAATGATGTTAGAACACATTGGAAGGCTTGAGGAAAAGTTTGGTGAAGATTTGACAATGTTTGGGCATGTTCTGGAGGCTTCCGACCCAGGGGTCCGACCCAAGTTTGGGTTGGACGGCCTCTGTTAAACGCCAGGGAGAGGTTCTGGAATGGTCCGACCCAGAGGACTTGGGTCGGACATGGGTCGGACGGGTGTGTTTTTGAGGGCGGTTAAGTTTCTGGAATGGTCCGACCCAGTTGGTTGGGTCGGACATGGGTCGGACATGGGAGGTTTAGAAGACGGAAAATTTCTGGAATGGTCCGACCCAGTTGGTTGGGTCGGACGTGGGTCGGACATGTAGAGTTTTTCAAACTCGAAAGTTACTGGAAGGGTCCGACCTAGAGGGTGGGTCGGACGGTTGATAAGTGTCCAAATGAGCATGTTTTATAGATGTATTTCATATATAATATTAGCACTTTTCTTGCTCATTTCTCAACTTCAGTTGGTTTTCCTCTAGTTTATGTTTTATTGTTATCTCACAAATTTATTGTTAAAACATGAGGAAAACCAAGCTGGGAACAAAGTAGATGAAGAGACGAACGCATAGGCACAAATGGCTCGAAAAACGGAGTCCAAACGAAGAATCTAGAGCCGGTCAAGTTTGTGTCCACATTTGTGACGTCGTGAGTGTCCGCATAGAACCACGACGTCACAAGCGAGGACAGCCATGCGGACAAGATATGGAGCGCGGACTCCATTTGTGACGTCGTGAGTGTCCGCATAGAACCACGATGTCACAAGCGAGGACAGCCACGCGGACAAGACTAGGACACAGACTCCATTTGTGTCCGCATGAGCGTCCGCCCAGAACAACGAGGACAGCCACGAGGACACACAGGCGGACGGGAATGTATCCGCGTAAGGACTAGTATTGTCCGCGTAGAATTAGGCGGACACAAGCGAGGACACAAGCGAGGACGTGAGACGTCCGCGTGATTTTAGGCGGACATCTACGCGGACAACACGCGGACAAGAGTAAAAAGCAGCGCAGATCCAGAACTGTCGCGACTGGTTTTCTTCACCCGACTGGTTTTCTTCACCGATTGTCTTCCCCAACTTGCTCCTTCGGTGCCTGCAACTTATCCATCTACTCCTTCAACATTATCAGGCGCCTGCCGACAATCCTCACGCGTAGAGTCACCCCAATCAATTCCTTAAATTCCTCACGCGGTGTTCCCTCTGTTTTCTTCCTCTTCCTTTCCTCTATATAAACACACGTTCCTTCTGCTTTCAGATAGACATCCACCACCCAACATCATCGATCCACTACAGACCACCATCGTCCATCTCATTTCTCTTCTCCCGTCTTCTCCATTTTATTTATTTTTCATTCCACCATATCCACCTCTAGTCCTACGTATACAAAATAGTAGAACGAATGCAGGAGTGACTACAGATGATTTTTATTACTCTTGTTCCTGTTTATCTATTTAATATGTTAGGCTAGAATATTTATACTCTGGGAAAGGTTATTATGTGTTTGTATTAATTATGCAATATTTTTACTGGTTTTAATTTAAATACAGTTTGTTACGATTAAAGGTTATCTCGCACCTTTTTAATAAATGTCATGAGTTTATTAAATTGCTTTACTAAATCTATTTCTAATCTGATCGGTGACAAATAGATAGGTTAATTAAGCCGTAAAACTGGAGGAAACTTATTTTCATCGTTTAAGTTAGTACTCAGTTGCAAGAATAAAATTCCTCATACTCCTCTGCCGTTTACACGTATTTTGCTTGAGTTTTCATCGGACCTTGCATTTTCAGGTAAACGAGTTCTTATGAGTTTTCATCGGACCTTAAGATAATAACAGGAATCTTGCCAAATTATTATATTAAACCAGTAGAGATAGCATAGTTAAGCAGATTATATTAACCTGACCCAGAGTCCCGTTTAATTTATCTATTAACTTAGTTTATTTTATCTTTCCTTTTTATTTATAATACAAGTCAATTAATCCCCCCTTTTTGTGACACGCTTAGGTACTATAATATGCATATTAGTCCCACGGTTCGATATCCGGTCGCTTACATTTCACTATACTACCACGACCGGGATTTGTTTGCAGCCCAACGTTTATTTTGAGTTTTAATTTCTTTTCTTTTATGTTAATTACACCAGTTCTAACCACTCAGATATACACGTCTGCAAAATGGCGCCGTTGCCGGGGACTAGATTTATTCTAGTCCCTAAGCCCGGATTATTCACTTGTTATATTAGAATATTTTGTCTATTTTATTTTGTTTGTTGTTTATATTAATTATCTTTTATATTTTGTTTATATTATTTTTATGTTTGTTTCTAATCATTTTATTTTCTAATCTGTTTCAGTAGTTTCGTTTTATATACGAAAACACAAAAAAAGAAATCTGTACGCGGCAAATGGAACAGGTGTTCGAACAAGAGTTTTGCTATTTACAGTATTTATACTGCTCCGTATGTGGGGGAGCTCATGATTATGAGGATTGTCTCATATTCCAAGAACAACTCTGGTTAGAAGATCAACCAAACTACCTGGAGAGAATCGCTCAACAAGAATAGCACCCCACTACGGATGTAAGTTATTCTCTTCCCTCTACGGTCACCTACCACCAGTTTCCATCCTTCTCTATGCTCTATCCAGAAGATGAGGATACTTACATCCTCGAAAATGAAGAGAAGGAATCGCCATCACCTCCCGCCAAGATATCCAAACAAAACGCCACTATCACCTTCGAAGAATCAACTTTCTCTGAAGATGATATCGATCAACGTTCTTTCTATGAGCCTCACCTACAAAAGGAGGATGTTTACATCCTCCAATTTGAGGAAGAAAAGTCATCACCACCAGGTCTTCTGTTAGAACTACGTTACCGGCAGTACCTCCTCAAACACCAGATTTTGTGGAGTATTCACTTTCCTATTATATTTGCCGAAGTAACGTTTTGTTTTGATCCAGGTGGTTTTCTTTTAATTATTACCAACTTCGTTTTCCTGGCAAAACTATTGTCTACTTTTATTTTTGATCCAGGATAACGAAGCGGGCGTCTAGCCAAAGACGTTAAAGAAAGGCAGCTTCCCGGGAGGCAACCCGGATGAACTTTTATTTCATTTTGCTTTTATGCTCTTTTAATTTTCAGGTTCTCTTTAAATTTTATTTTTGCTAACTTTTAACCCCGTTTGTAGTATGGTTGCTTCTAGTGTCTTATACAGGTGCACCTTCATATCCACACCGCAACCAAGCTACGCTACTTGAGGCTGAAGCTCAAGTGTGGGGGAACTCCTTTAACAACTAGCAAAAATAATATCAGGGGTGTACCGGTTTCTTTAATTTTGCTTTTAATTAAATAAAAACTGCAGAGGAGCGTTTATGTGCTTAAATGTTTATTTGTGACCTTTGTGTTATCTCTATCTACTTACCGAAAAGGTCTTCTGAAACCTTCCCTTGTTTTTCCGGTGAACAATGAGGACATTGTTCAAATTAAGTGTGGGGGAGTGTGCCCTTTTCGGTGGAATTTTGTGCTTAAATGCTTAATCTCTCTGCTTATCTTGCGTTTGTCCAATTCAATATCGTGACCCCTTATATGTGGGTTGTTCTCTTTAAGAATAAATACTGTTATGAATTGTGGGATAAATGGTACAAAATTTTAAAATTTTGATTACTTTTGAGGAGCATTTTTATGCGGTGTGACCAAATGATCTGCAAATGGTTGGATTTTATTGCTCAGAGTTTCTTTCTGTCTTCTCTCTTAGGGATTGCTAAGGAGTGCTTCCCTGTTAAAAAAAGAATACAAAAAAAAATAAGGGACTTGCGAGACACCATTGGTAACCAACAAAGAGAGTTGAGTGTTCTTAAATACAAAGGCGTGATGCCTACATTTTCTCATCCCTTATGCAAAAGTGAAACAAATGCATGAATCTATTTTTCCTTTTGTTTTCTCCTCAATGCCCATTCTTGAGAGAAGTTGGCCATGGTAAAAGTTCTCAGAGTCACCTAAACAAAAGAAACATTGAAGTACCTTGGATCATACCCCGAAACTCTATATTTTATTTTTACCCTGAGCACACCTATGCCACCAGCAGTTGATGGATCACACTCCTCAATAAGTTAAAAAGATCATGAACTGTTCACCTCTTTATCCTACCCTTCATAATAATATTTGTTAGTATTGAGCATTCCCTACTTACTTGGGTACGTGGTTTTGCTTGAGGACAAGCAAAAAGATAAGTGTGGGGGTGTGATAAGTGTCCAAATGAGCATGTTTTATAGGTGTATTTCATATATAATATTAGCACTTTTCTTGCTCATTTCTCCACTTCGGTTAGTTTTCCTCTAGTTTATGTTTTATTTTTATCTCACAAATTTATTGTCTAAACATGAGGAAAACCAAGCTGGGAACAAAGTAGACGAAGAGACGAACGCATAGGCGCAAACGGCTCGAAAAACGGAGTCCAAACGAAGAATCTAGAGCCGGTCAAGTTTGTGTCCGCATTTGTGACGTCGTGAGTGTCCGCATAGAACCACGACGTCACAAGCGAGGACAGCCATGCGGACAAGATATGGAGCGCGGACTCCATTTGTGACGTCGTGAGTGTCCGCATAGAACCACGACGTCACAAGCGAGGACAGCCACGCGGACAAGACTAGGACACAGACTCCATTTGTGTCCGCATGAGCGTCCGCCCAGAACAACGAGGACAGCCACGAGGACACACAGGCGGACAGGAATGTATCCGCGTAAGGACTAGTATTGTCCGCGTAGAATTAGGCGGACACAAGCGAGGACACAAGCGAGGACGTGAGACGTCCACGTGATATTAGGTGGACATCTACGCGGACAACACGCGGACAAGAGTAAAAAGCAGCGCAGATCCAGAACTGTCGCGACTGGTTTTCTTCACCCAACTGGTTTTCTTCACCGACTGTCTTCCCCAACTTGCTCCTTCGGCGCCTGCAACTTATCCATCTACTCCTTCAACATTATCAGGCGCCTGCCGACAATCCTCACACGTAGAGTCACCCCAATCAATTCCTTAAATTCCTCACGCGGTGTTCCCTCTGTTTTCTTCCTCTTCCTTTCCTCTATATAAACACACGTTCCTTCTGCTTTCAGATAGACATCCACCACCCAACATCATCGATCCACTACAGACTACCATCGTCCATCTCATTTCTCTTCTCCCGTCTTCTCCATTTTATTTATTTTTCATTCCACCATATCCACCTCTAGTCCTACGTATACAAAATAGCAGAACGAATGCAGGAGTGACTACAGATGATTTCTATTACTCTTGTTCCTGTTTATCTATTTAATATGTTAGGCTAGAATATTTATACTCTGGGAATGGTTATTATGTGTTTGTATTAATTATGCAATATTTTTACTGGTTTTAATTTAAATACAGTTTGTTATGATTAAAGGTTATCTCGCACCTTTTTAATAAATGTCATGAGTTTATTAAATTGCTTTACTAAATCTATTTCTAATCTGATCGGTGACAAATAGATAGGTTAATTAAGCCGTAAAACTGGAGGAAACTTATTTTCATCGTTTAAGTTAGTACTCAGTTGCAAGAATAAAATTCCTCATACTCCTCTGCCGTTTACACGTATTTTGCTTGAGTTTCATCGGACCTTGCATTTTCAGGTAAACGAGTTCTTATGAGTTTTCATCGGACCTTAAGATAATAACAGGAATCTTGCCAAATTATTATATTAAACCAGTAGAGATAGCATAGTTAAGCAGATTATATTAACCTGACCCAGAGTCCCGTTTAATTTATCTATTAACTTAGTTTATTTTATCTTTCCTTTTTATTTATAATACAAGTCAATTAATCCCCCCTTTTTGTGACACGCTTAGGTACTATAATATGCACATTAGTCCCACGGTTCGATATCCGGTCACTTACATTTCACTATACTACCACGACCGGGATTTGTTTGCAGCCCGACGTTTATTTTGAGTTTTAATTTCTTTTCTTTTATGTTAATTACACCAGTTCTAACCACTCAGATATACACGTCTGCAAAATGGCGCCGTTGCCAGGGACTAGATTTATTCTAGTCCCTAAGCCCCGGATTATTCACTTGTTATATTAGAATATTTTGCCTATTTTATTTTGTTTGTTGTTTATATTAATTATCTTTTATATTTTGTTTATATTATTTTTGTGTTTGTTTCTAATCATTTTATTTTCTAATCTGTTTCAGTAGTTTCGTTTTATATACGAAAACACAAAAAAAGAAATCTGTACGCGGCAAATGGAACAGGTGTTTGAACAAGAGTTTTGCTACTTACAGTATTTATACTGCTCCGTATGTGGGGGAGCTCATGATTATGAGGATTGTCTCATATTCCAAGAACAACTCTGGTTAGAAGATCAACCAAACTACCTGGAGAGAATCGCTCAACAAGAACAGCACCCCACTATGGATGTAAGTTATTCTCTTCCCTCTACGGTCACCTACCGCCAGTTTCCATCCTTCTCTATGCTCTATCCAGAAGATGAGGATACTTACATCCTCGAAAATGAAGAGAAGGAATCGCCATCACCTCCCGCCAAGATATCCAAACAAAACGCCACTATCACCTTCGAAGAATCAACTTTCTCTGAAAATGATATCGATCAACGTTCTTTCTATGAGCCTCACCTACAAAAGGAGGATGTTTACATCCTCCAATTTGAGGAAGAAAAGTCATCACCACCAGGTCTTCTGTTAGAACTACGTTACCGGCAGTACCTCATCAAACACCAGATTTTGTGGAGTATTCACTTTCCTATTATATTTGCCGAAGTAACGTTTTGTTTTGATCCAGGTGGTTTTCTTTTAATTATTACCAACTTCGTTTTCCTGGCAAAACTATTGTCTACTTTTATTTTTGATCCAGGATAACGAAGCGGGCGTCTAGCCAAAGACGTTAAAGAAAGGCAGCTTCCCGGGAGGCAACCCGGATGAACTTTTATTTTATTTTGCTTTTATGCTCTTTTAATTTTCAGGTTCTCTTTAAATTTTATTTTTGCTAACTTTTAACCCCGTTTGTAGTATGGTTGCTTCTAGTGTCTTATACAGGTGCACCTTCATATCCACACTACAACCAAGCTACGCTACTTGAGGCTGAAGCTCAAGTGTGGGGGAACTCCTTTAACAACTAGCAAAAATAATATCAGGGGAGTACCGGTTTCTTTAATTTTGCTTTTAATTAAATAAAAACTGCAGAGGAGCGTTTATGTGCTTAAATGTTTATTTGTGACCTTTGTGTTATCTCTATCTACTTACCGAAAAGGTCTTCTGAAACCTTCCCTTGTTTTTCCGGTGAACAATGAGGACATTGTTCAAATTAAGTGTGGGGGAGTGTGCCCTTTTCGGTGGAATTTTGTGCTTAAATGCTTAATCTCTCTGCTTATCTTGCGTTTGTCCAATTCAATATAGTGACCCCTTATATGTGGGTTGTTCTCTTTAAGAATAAATACTGTTATGAATTGTGGGATAAATGGTACAAAATTTTAAAATTTTGATTACTTTTGAGGAGCATTTTTATGCGGTGTGACCAAATGATCTGCAAATGGTTGGATTTTATTGCTCAGAGTTTCTTTCTGTCTTCTCTCTTAGGGATTGCTAAGGAGTGCTTCTCTGTTAAAAAAAAGAATACAAAAAAAAATAAGGGACTTGCGAGACACCATTGGTAACCAACAAAGAGAGTTGAGTGTTCTTAAATACAAAGGCGTGATGCCTACATTTTCTCATCCCTTATGCAAAAGTGAAACAAATGCATGAATCTATTTTTCCTTTTGTTTTCTCCTCAATGCCCATTCTTGAGAGAAGTTGGCCATGGTAAAAGTTCTCAGAGTCACCTAAACAAAAGAAACATTGAAGTACCTTGGATCATACCCCGAAACTCTATATTTTATTTTTACCCTGAGCACACCTATGCCACCAGCAGTTGATGGATCACACTCCTCAATAAGTTAAAAAGATCATGAACTGTTCACCTCTTTATCCTACCCTTCATAATAATATTTGTTAGTATTGAGCATTCCCTACTTACTTGGGTACGTGGTTTTGCTTGAGGACAAGCAAAAAGATAAGTGTGGGGGTGTGATAAGTGTCCAAATGAGCATGTTTTATAGGTGTATTTCATATATAATATTAGCACTTTTCTTGCTCATTTCTCCACTTCGGTTAGTTTTCCTCTAGTTTATGTTTTATTGTTATCTCACAAATTTATTGTTTAAACATGAGGAAAGCCAAGCTGGGAACAAAGTAGACGAAGAGACGAACGCATAGGCGCAAACGGCTCGAAAAACGGAGTCCAAACGAAGAATCTAGAGCCGGTCAAGTTTGTGTCCGCATTTGTGACGTCGTGAGTGTCCGCATAGAACCACGACGTCACAAGCGAGGACAGCCATGCGGACAAGATATGGAGCGCGGACTCCATTTGTGACGTCGTGAGTGTCCGCATAGAACCACGACGTCACAAGCGAGGACAGCCACGCGGACAAGACTAGGACACAAACTCCATTTGTGTCCGCATGAGCGTCCGCCCAGAACAACGAGGACAGCCACGAGGACACACAGGCGGACAGGAATGTATCCGCGTAAGGACTAGTATTGTCCGCGTAGAATTAGGCGGACACAAGCGAGGACACAAGCGAGGACGTGAGACGTCCGCGTGATATTAGGCGGACATCTACGCGGACAACACGCGGACAAGAGTAAAAAGCAGCGCAGATCCAGAACTGTCGCGACTGGTTTTCTTCACCCGACTGGTTTTCTTCACCGACTGTCTTCCCCAACTTGCTCCTTCGGCGCCTGCAACTTATCCATCTACTCCTTCAACATTATCAGGCGCCTGCCGACAATCCTCACGCGTAGAGTCACCCCAATCAATTCCTTAAATTCCTCACGCGGTGTTCCCTCTGTTTTCTTCCTCTTCCTTTCCTCTATATAAACACATGTTCCTTCTGCTTTCAGATAGACATCCACCACCCAACATCATCGATCCACTACAGACTACCATCGTCCATCTCATTTCTCTTCTCCCGTCTTCTCCATTTTATTTATTTTTCATTCCACCATATCCACCTCTAGTCCTACGTATACAAAATAGCAGAACGAATGCAGGAGTGACTACAGATGATTTCTATTACTCTTGTTCCTGTTTATCTATTTAATATGTTAGGCTAGAATATTTATACTCTGGGAATGGTTATTATGTGTTTGTATTAATTATGCAATATTTTACTGGTTTTAATTTAAATACAGTTTGTTACGATTAAAGGTTATCTCGCACCTTTTTAATAAATGTCATGAGTTTATTAAATTGCTTTACTAAATCTATTTCTAATCTGATCGGTGACAAATAGATAGGTTAATTAAGCCGTAAAACTGGAGGAAACTTATTTTCATCGTTTAAGTTAGTACTCAGTTGCAAGAATAAAATTCCTCATATTCCTCTGCCGTTTACACGTATTTTGCTTGAGTTTTCATCGGACCTTGCATTTTCAGGTAAACGAGTTCTTATGAGTTTTCATCGGACCTTAAGATAATAACAGGAATCTTGCCAAATTATTATATTAAACCAGTAGAGATAGCATAGTTAAGCAGATTATATTAACCTGACCCAGAGTCCCGTTTAATTTATCTATTAACTTAGTTTATTTTCTCTTCCTTTTTATTTAATACAAGTCAATTAATCCCCCCTTTTTGACATTCTCTTAGGTACTATAATATCACATTAGTCCACGGTTCGATATCCGGCTCGCTTACATTTCACTATACTACCACGACCGGGATTTGTTTGTAGCCCGACTTTTATTTTGAGTTTTATAATTTCTTTCTTTTATGTTAATTACACCAGTTCTAACCACTCAGATATCACTCTGCAACGGTGGGTCGGACGACCCTTAACACTTAAAAAAAAAAAGAAATTTTGGATTCTAAGGATGATACTTGGTAATAAGGTATTACCTATGGTAGGGTGTGATTTTGATTAGGACCCTAAGAACTTAAGGGATTAAGTTAAGTTAAGTAAGAACCTTAAGTTTAAAATTAAGTTTAAAAGTTAAGTGGTAAGGACTTAAGAGGATATTCATTGGGAGTCTTAGGGACTAAGTGAGTTAAGTGAGTGCAATAACTAATGGCCTGAAAATGAATCAATTTTTTTAGTTTTGAATTGGGACCCCGAGAAGAGTTAAACAACGATATCGACGGTGAACGTTATAATCTTTCTTGTGACCTGCTTGCTAACGAGGTGTCCCTCGGCTTGTGTGCTATCTGTTTAATTGCTATGACTAAGACAAGATAAAGCATGCACCGATTATATTTTGTTCTCGTTGTGTATGTTTTCTTTGCACTAACCCACGAGACTTGAGACTGTTACTAATCAATTAGTACTTACTGAGTTAAGAATAAGAGTTAAGTTTTGGTGGTTTGTTGGTTAATGCCCGTTAGGCTTAGCTAGCACATGGTTTAAGATTTCTTCTAACTGGAACTTGAGTGAGGAAACCCGGGACTAACTCCGGTCATGCATGCTAAGGAAAGGGGGACGTATCTGAATCAGATCCGCCCTCCGCTTAAGGACTTGTTCTTTGGACTTGTAGCCTAGGGCCGGTTGCGGGCTCAGCTACGCTGGACTCCCGTCCAGGGTAGGTGGCATTAAATGGTTGCGGTGGATCACCTAATATCCAGGTTTGAAATTAAGCTACAACCATTCCCTTACAGGACGGTTTGTATACTGAATTAAGTTGAGTTAATTTAAGGTAAGGTAAGAACGAGGTTAAGAAACCAGGACTAAGGGGGTTACTAACCCCTTGATAAGGGAACGCTTGTGAGTTCATTGTTTGTGAACTAGCATGTTCATCTATGGATTGTTGTTATTGCACTTCATATCATGCTTGGGTATGTAATCAATTTCCATCTATCGACAATTAGTCGTCGTAGCCCCGTTAGCTAGGAGACCATGAGAGGAGTACCAGCATTCGTGCTGACCCCCTTGGGGCTGTTTTTACACTTGCAGGTAAGAGGCCATGAGGCGCACACGAAGTAGGAGCGGTTAGTCTCTAGGATTTGTGTGTTTGAGTACGGTTGCGCTTGTGCACCCCTGTTTATATTTAAACTGATGTAAGGTTGTGATTATGACTTGCTACTTGTACTGGTTGAGTTGATGTATTTTGGATGGTGATATTTGGATCATTGTCTATTTGGATAAGTGTTGTAATTGATAAGGCCGGCATATTGTGACGATCAGACCGTGCAAGTCCAGGTTTTGTTATTTCCGCTGTGACAAATTCGATTAAGTGTTCAGTTTTGTGATAACCACGATTGGCTTAGGTTGTGTTCAAAAAGTGGTATCAGAGCGTAGTTACGCTCTGATCACGAATACGGACAAAGAAACCACCGAGTTAGGATATAAGTTAAGGAATAAGTGATGGGTTAAGGGTGTGAGCTGTTCGTGTGAGTAGAGTCAGATGACCACTATAAGTGTGGATCGTCTTTATACCGTCTACGGACGTTATAAATTCGTTAACCGAAACAGTGGTGGAACGAATCTAATGTGAGTTATTGCTTGTTCAGATGGCAGGACGTCCTAGAGGAGGCCGAGTCGTGGCCAGGGCGATGACGCTTCAGGGATACCGGGAGGGCAGACGATCGCGAGATCGTGGCTGCCGGATTAGGGCATATGGGCTATCAGCCTGGTGTGGGTGCACCACCTCCACCGCCACAACCCAGGGAACCAAATTGGGTGAAGAGTCTTGCAGACCTTCGACCCGCACACTTTAAGGGGGAGACCGATCCCGCCAAGCTTGAGGCGTACATCTCCGAGCTGGAGACCGCCTTCGAGACCCTTGATGTCCCTGCTGGGATCAAGGTGCGTCTGGCTGCTTTCTATCTGAAGGGGGCGGCAGCGATTGGTGGAAGCTGGTGAGGGCCGAGCATGTGGCCAATCCAGAGTTCGGCTGGGAGCAGTACACCGCCTTGCTACGAGCAAAGTACTACCCCGCCCATGTCCAGAAAGAAGCGCTTGCAGTTGGATGCGCTTAAGCAGACCGACAAGATGACGGTGGACGAGTATTACTCAGAGTTCACCGCCTTGCTCCGTCTTCTGCCAGGTCTTGGATATTCAGACCAGATTGGTGGACCGCTTCTATGGCGGGCTTAGCCATCGACTCCGCTACGGCATGGGGCCGACGAGTTACACTACCTTGCAGGTAATAAGAATAATTGAGATTTGAAGTAAATGAGTAAGACTTAGATTATGAGAAATAAGAGTGACTAATACTGTGGAAAGCAGGAGTGCTATCATGCCGCTGCTAAGGTTGAGATAACCGTCCAGCTGAGGGACGAGGAGAATGCTAAGAGGAAGAATGCTGGTAAGAGCTCGGAGAGTCAAGGGCAAGGAGGGTACAAGAAACAGAAGTACCAGCCTCGGCCCAGAAAAATCAGAACCCAAAAGGGAAGGAGGAAAAGGAGAAGGCTCCGGAAGAGCCATTGAAGTTGATATGCTTATGCAGCTACACCCTGCGCTCTAGGGCGCCAAAGGGTAAGGAATTGGTATTAAGTGAGTTAAGAAACAATTAGTAACCGTTGAGATATGAGAATTGACATTGTGAATGATAGGATCTGAGACTGAGAAGGGAGCCGGTGGTGGCTACCAGCGACGCTACATCTGTAGGTGGTGTCACAAGGACCACCCCGGGCTCGATTGCAAGGGGAACAAGGTGGAGTGCAACTTTGTTGGGTGTACGGACACCGAGCATATGAGTGTTACCGGAACCCTGCTAGCAGAGCCTATAGGCCCGACACCAGGGGCAAGGGCAAGACCGATCAGGGAGCTGGATCTGACGGTCAGAGGAAGGGGGTAGGCGGCAGACAAGAACCCACGGGTGACCCAGAAGTCGGGACCCACACTACACTTGGGACCGGGACGATGAGCCTGAACCCTCATCGAGGCCAGGTACCGCTATAACCACTTAGTAATAAAATTGCCTGCTTACCGCATTATCATGCATGTTTGGTGAATAATTGAGTCAAGTAAGAATGAGATGAGATTAGAACTTAAGTAAGATATAACCTACTACCACTTTAGGAAGCTTCAACATCTGCTATCCAATACCGTTTACACCTAACCCGGAGCACACCGACATCAAAACCATAGACTTTCCAACCGAACAATGTCAGGTTATCCGCCCAGGTATGATCTTATTAAGGGGATACCTGACACCTAAGCACAAATAGCCATCATCAGAAGATGCAATCAACTAGGAATGGGACCGGGAGGTTTTTACACACCGGAGTACCCAGGGGGAGCAAGATGAAATTAAAAATGATGAGCTTAGGCAAGGATTGGAATCCGTATGCCAAGAACTACCAACCACGAGGATGCAAGATGGAGTCTCATCACCGGAAATACCCGAAGAGTTTCATCCAGTTATTACACAAGTCGTGGAAATGCTCAGCAATTAGAAGCTGAACCGATTCCAGACATTCAAGCAGACATTTGCATTATAAACTTCTACGAGAAGGATGGGCGACTTGGACTACACCAGGATAAGGACGAGACAACGGAGTCTCTCGAAAGAGGGATACCCGTAGTGTCTTGGTCCATTGGGGATGATGCAGAGTTTTTATACGGCGAGCAGAAGCGTGTGGACCGTGCGAATAAGTTAGTACTTAAGTCAGGAGATGTGTTAATTATGGGAGGAGAATCAAGGATGTTATACCATGGGATTAAGAGAATCAAGCTGAATACAGCACCGTCAGCAGTAATCAATGCGACGCATATGAGACCTGGGAGATTAAACCTAACCGTTAGACAATATTAGCCATGTAATGTTAGAATGAGATGAGGAATGAGATGTAAGATTAAAGCTCATGTTGTAAACAGGATGGTTATGAATAAAATAACAGTGTTGTTCATATAAATTGTTACGACTCTTGTTATACCATCAATACTCATGAAGCTTGTGAACACAATTAGGTTATGGACTCGGTACGGAAGGTGCACTAAGCATACTTACAGAGGCACAGGCCGACGCCAGCGGTACTATCCTCACCGGCACCTTTCCGATTAATGGGATTGAGGCATCAGTTCTCTTCGACTCAGGGGCCTCACATACCTTTGTCTCGGCATCATTCGCGAGCAGGTTGGGGCTAGACGCTGATGAGCTACCCGACTTCACGGTTACGCTCCCGTCTAAGGAGAAGGTTCGTTGCACTCGTTACTACCGAGGAGCCACTGTCAGAATTAAGGGAGAAGACTTTCCAGTCAGTTTTATTGAGTTCAGTGAGCTAGGATTTGATGTTATCTTCGGGATGAACTGGTTGGAGCGGCACAAGGGACGTATCCTCTGCGCCGAGCATAGATTGCTGCTCAGGAGTCCGTCTGGGGTAACAATATCATACCGCCAGAGGCCCAGGGAGCCTTCGACTAAGATCATCACCGCCATGGCAATGTATAAGGAATTGAGGAGAAAAGAAGAAGTATACCTCTACTATGTACAGGACATAGAGAGAGACCCGAGTTCGACCCCGACTTACCGGTAGTGTCGGAGTTCCCGACTTATTTCCACGGGAACTACCCGGCATGCCACCCACTCGGGAGGTAGAGTTCACCATGAGCTGCTACCTGGTACCGGACCTATAGCCAAGGCACCATACCGTATGGCTCCGGCAGAAATGACTGAGTTAAAGGAACAATTGAAAGATTGTTAGATAAGGGATTTATAAGACCAAGTGTGTCACCATGGGGAGCGCCAGTCCTCTTCGTGAAGAAGAAGGATGGTAGTCTCCGCCTTGCATGACTACAGAGAGCTGAATGCAGTAACAGTGAAGAATAAGTACCCACTACCCCGCATTGACGATCTGTTCGATCAGTTGAAGGGAGCATCTGTGTTCTCCAAGATTGATCTCAGATCGGGTATCATCAGATAGCCATTAAGGAGGGAGACATTGAGAAGACGCATTCGGACACGATACGGCCACTATGAGTTTACAGTGATGCCGTTCGGTTGTCGAACGCACCGACGAAGTTTATGGATCTGATGAACCGCTTGTTCCGGGAGCAGCTGGACAAGTCGGTTGTGGTGTTTATTGATGACATTTTGATATACTCGAAATCTAAGGTTGAACATGAGGAACATCTGAGGAGGGTATTGGAAATATTGAGGGAGAACCAGCTATTGCTAAGTTCTCCAAGTGTGAGTTTTGGCTTGACCAGGTCTCTTTCCTAGGTCATGTCATCTCAGATGCTGGGATCTCAGTGGATCCAGCAAAGATTGATGCCGTACGTACTTGGCCAAGGCCGAAGACTGTTACCGACATCCGGAGCTTTCTCGGTCTGGCAGGTTACTACAGGAGGTTTGTTAGGGATTTCAGCAAGGTCGCGAAACCGATGACCAGTCTGATGAAGAAAGATGCACCGTTCTTATGGACGGTTGACTGTGAGAGATCATTTCAGAGCTTGAAGGACTCACTGACCACTGCACCGGTTCTGACCATTCCAGACGGTACAGAGGGCTTGAGGTTTATTGTGATGCATCCGGCAGAGGGCTGGGTTGCGTGCTCATGCAACATGGCAAGGTGGTGGCATATGCCTCACGCCAGTTGAAGAAACATGAGGAGAACTACCCCACACATGATTTAGAGCTGGGAGTGTAGTCTTCGCTTTGAAGATATGGCGCCACTACTTATACGGGGTTGTGACGATCTACACCGATCATAAGAGTTTGAGATACATATTCACTCAGAAGGAGTTGAATCTTCGACAGAGGAGATGGTTAGAGTTTTGAAAGACTATGACATTGACCTCCAATACAAAGAGGGAAAGGCCAATGTTGTAGCAGACGCCCTGAGCCGTCGAGCACACTCACTCCATTCGCTAGTTTCTTTCTCCAGCTTGGTTGATGAGGTGCGAGAGGCTCAGAGGACAGATGAGTACATGAGAGAGGTCAGACAGAAGCTGACGATGGTACCTTTGAGAGTCAGAAATACGACTTCAGACTTCATGATGATGATCTGATCAGACTTAAGAGCCGGTTATGCATACCACGGGGCAACACGGATCTGAAAGACCGTATACTTAGGGAATCACACTGTTCTTCAGTTTCCATCCATCCGGGAGCCTCTAAAATGTATAAAGACATGAAGAGATACTTCTGGTGGTCGGGGATGAAGACAGATGTTACCGAGTTCGTCTTGAGGTGTCTCATGCCAGAAGGTAAAATTCGAGCACCGACGACCGGGGAATGGTACAATCGATGCCAGTTCCGGAATGGAAGTTCCATGATATCTCCATGGACTTTGTAGTTGGACTTCCACCTGCTAGGGGAGGTCTAACATGATATGGGTGGTGGTGGATCACCTTACCAAAGTAGCCCGATTCATACCGATGAAGGATACTTGGAAGGTGACCAAATTAGCTGAGTTGTTTGAGAAAGAAATAATGAGACATCACGGGATACCAAAGACCATAGTGTCAGACAGAGATACCAGATTCCTTTCGAGGTACTGGAGAGCTACTAGAGAAGCGTTGGGTACAGAACTGAGTTGAGTACCGCGTTCCATCCTCAAACAGATGGTCAGACTGAGCGTACCATTCAGACACTCGAGGACATGCTGAGAGCATGTGCCTTAGACTTCCAGGGCAGTTGGATTGACAGACTACATCTGATCGAGTTTTCATACAACAACAGCTATCACGCTTCGATCAAGATGGCACCTTTTCAAGCGTTGTACGGTAGACCATGTCGTACACCGCTCTGCTGGGATGAGTCGAGTGAGACGGTCATTATAGGACCAGAGTACTTAGAGCAAGTTAAGGCTGAAGTTCAGCAAATCAGGGAGAACATGAAAGCTGCTCAAGATAGGCAGAAGTCGTATGCTGATGTTCGACGACGGGACCTGGAGTTCGCAGTGGGCGACCAGGTATTTCTGCGAGTTTCACCGATGAAGGGTGTATTCAGGTTTGGGCAGAAGGGCAAATTAAGCCCAAATTTGTTGGTCCTTATGAGATTACGGAGCGGGTGGGCCCGGTTGCTTACAGGTTGAATTTACCTGCTGAGCTGGGTAAAGTGCATGATGTTTTTCATGTTTCACAGCTAAAGAAATACATGCACCACCTCCCATGTGTTAGAACCTGAGAGGTTGACTTTAGAACCGAATATGAGATCCGTGGAGACTCCTCAGAGAATCTTGGACAGTAAGACTAGGGACACTCGCCACAAGTCAGTGCGACTGGTGAAGGTTCTCTGGTCTAACCAGGATGTCGAAGAGGCCACGTGGGAATTAGAGGATAAGATGAGGGCGAAGTACCCTTCTTTGTTTACTGACTAGATCGTCTGTATAGGGTACGGGGCGTACCCCTTTTTAAGGGGGGTAGAGCTTCTCGCTTTTGAGTTAGAAACAAACTCTTGTTGTCGTTTGTTTGGTTTCTAAGATGTGAATTTGTGTGTAAGTTGCTACACTTTGGTGTTAAGTTTGAGTTATGTAAATACTTATGTATTGTATTTGAGATTGACCTTTGAGTCTTGAGGTGTGTGAATGTGAATATAAGATGTGGTGTTAAGATTAAGGGAATTGAGTACCGTGAATGGTTAAGCATATGTGAACTTTGGGGACAAAGTTCTTTTAAGGGGGGTAGATTGAAATACCCCAAACTTAGATATGGTGTTTAAAAGATAAACTAAGTTATAAGGAGGCTAAATAATGCCTTAGAAACATTTCTAATCAAAGAAAACATAAGGAAACACCAAAAGAGCAGTTTAAGCAAAAACGTGCTCTAAGCTTGGAGAGACTTGGGAGAGTACCCAAATATTGTTCTAAGACCTTAGTAATATCCTAATGGTCATTTTAAATCAATTACCAAAGAAAACCAAGCTTGAAAACAAGTTAAAACAAAAATGTGCTTTAAGGAGTCTTAAAGCACATTTTTGAAAAATTGTCTTGTAAATGGTTTTGAATGGCTAAATGTCCATCATTACTCTTTAATTACATGTGTACTAATTAGTATCACATTGGAAGTCTAATCAATGGGAAATCAAAAATTTCACAACAATGTGCCTTGTTTAGTGAATAGTAACTAAAAGTGCTAGTTTAAGACATTAGTCAAAGTAAGTCAATTTAGTTTATTTAGTTGGTCAAACAAGACCATGACTAGCCTAATTAAAAGGGGGTGGCCGGTTTTTAAGGTGATGATCACCACATGAGCAAATAAGAAAGGAAATTAAGGATAAAGTAGAAACTACTATTTACTTTATACTTAAATATCTCATTTTACTCATCTTCTCCTCACCTCTTCATTCTCTCTTGTTCCCACGGTTTTGAGCTGCTCTCTCCCTTCTCCATTAACGTGAAGAACAACCCCATGCTAGCTCCATCTTCCTTTGTACACTACTTACTCATTTTAGCTCCAAAACCAAAACAAATTACATATTCCTCTTAGTTAGCTCAAGCTCTCTTTCTATTTTCAAAACTTCAAGAGCTTTGATTTGGTGCCAAGCCAAACCACCATTAGAGGAGGAAATTCAAGTTTGGAGACTCCATTGGCTTCTCCATTCTCTTAAGGTAAAGAAAGTGTAAGAAAATCTAGGTTTCCATCACTTTTCTTCTTGACCGAAAATGTATGCTCATGAGGCTTCATTTTAATGCCTTGTTCTAGCTTGTTTTCTACTCTTCAAAGGATTGAGGAGGTCCTTCTTGCTTCATATCCAAGCTTGTCTTGAGAAACCAAGGTAAAACAATCACCTTAATACCTTAAAGCACATTTTTAACCTAGGGTTTGTTCCTTAGGGTTAATGTATTATCTAGTACTCATTGGAGTCATTGGATATTGGTTAGAACATTGGCAAGGAGATATATATTGGTGACCGAGATTGAGCAAGGAAAAACCTAAGGAAGAAAGTTTTTAAAGCTTGTAAAAGAACAAGGTAAATTACTTACCTTAAGGTGTTTTATTGTTTAAGGGAATGGGATTTAGATATGTGATGAGTTTAGTGTAGAGTTTACATTAGAAAAGGGCTATATATGACCTAGGAGAAACAATGATCATGATTGTGAACTTGTGACTAAGGAGCAAATGAGGAAAAAGAGATAGTTTAAGAATATCAAGGTGAAGTACAAGAAGCATTTTATTTCAATGGGAGCCTTGTTGTGTGTATTCGCAGGTTAAAGGCAAATATATGTGGAAATTCAGTGGTTAAGATTATTGTCATTAAGGGCCTAAGTGCCAAGCATTTAAGTTTATGCACTATATGATGATGTGGTGTAGTTTTGGTGTAAATTGTGTGTTAAGGTGTTGTGATGAGAATTTGAGTGATATTGGTTGGTTGATGGAGAAAAACCAAGTGTTAGGATGTACTATATACTAGAGAACCCATGGCAAAATTTAAAGGAGAACTTAAGTGTTTAAGATGTTCTAAGGGGATTTAATGACTAAGGAAGTACTAGGAAGTTCTAGAGGTTGTCTTGATGAAAAAGGGTGAGATTAAGGTATTTTAATGACTTATAATGGCTTAGACATCACTATGAAGGATTTAGGAATCAAAAGAGTGTATTTGGGTATTTAGGACTTAGGTAAATGTTGATAAAAGAAGCTAGGAAACTTGGTAAGTTGATGGATGAGTGTAAAACTTGAGATGTTTAGTAGAAACTAGAGTTTAGAATTTAAGGAAAACCTTGGAAAGTGTAAGAGATGCAAGTGGTGTATATGGTGTGGTCAAGTTCATAAGGAGGGAACTTTGGCTAGTAGAAGTGCTAGGTGAAAGGATGTTGAAATGTAGGAAAGAAATAATGCTAAGTGTTAGTAGTTGTTGTAAGAATTGAGTAAAGGATGGGATGATCTTTGGAGGTTGTTTTAATGAGCTTGGAGGATGATCTAAGGTGGGTTTAAGGGTCTAAATGATGTTAGAACACATTGGAAGGCTTGAGGAAAAGTTTGGTGAAGATTTGACAATTTGGGCATGTTCTGGGCGTCCGACCCAGGGGTCCGACCCAAGTTTGGGTCGGACGGCCTCTGTTAAACGCCAGGGAAAGGTTCTGGAATGGTCCGACCCAGAGGACTTGGGTCGGACATGGGTCGGACGGGTGTGTTTTTGAGGGCGGTTAAGTTTCTGGAATGGTCCGACCCAGTTGGTTGGGTCGGACATGGGTCGGACATGGGAGGTTTAGAAGACGGAAAATTTCTGGAATGGTCCGACCCAGTTGGTTGGGTCGGACGTGGGTCGGACATGTAGAGTTTTTCAAACTCGAAAGTTACTGGAAGGGTCCGACCCAGAGGGTGGGTCGGACGGTGGGTCGGACGACCCTTAACACTTAAAAAAAAAGAAATTTTGGATTCTAAGGATGATAATTGGTAATAAGGTATACCTTGGTAGGGTGGTAATGATTAGGACCCTAAGAACTTAAGGGATTAAGTTAAGTTAAGTAAGAACCTTAATGTTTAAAATTAAGTTTAAAAGGTTAAGTGGTAAGGACTTAAGAGGATATTCATTGGGATCTTTAGGGACTAAGTGAGTTAAGTGAGGTGCAAATAACTAATGGCCTAAAATGAATCAATGTTTTAGGTTTGTGAATTGGGACCCCGGAGAAGGTTAAACAAACGACGATCGACGGTGAACGGTACAATCTTTCTTGTGACCTGCTTGCTAACGAGGTGTCCCTCGGCTTGTGTGCTATCTGTTTAATTGCTATGACTAAGACAAGATAAAGCATGCAACCGGTTATATTGTTCTCGTTGTGTATGTGTTTTCTTTGCACTAACCCACGAGACTTGAGACTGTTACTAACCAAGTTAGTACTTACTGAGTTAAGAATAAGAGTTAAGTTTGGTGGTTGTTGGTTAATGCCCGTTAAGGCTTAGCTAGCACATGGTGTTAAGATTCTTCTAACTGGAACTTGAGTGAGGAAACCCGGGACTGACTCCGGTCATGCATGCTAAGGAAAGGGGGACGGTATCTGAATCAGATCCGCCCTCCGCTTAAGGACTTGTCTTCGGACTTGTAGCCTAGGGCCGGTTGCCGGCTCAGCTACGCTGGACTCCCGTCCAGGGTAGGTGGCATTAAGATGGTGCGGTGGGATCACCTAAATCCCAGGTTTGAAATTAAGCTACAACCATTCCCTTCCAGGAACGGTTTGTATACTGAGATAAGTTGAGGTTAAGATTAAGGTAAGGTAAGGAACTGAGGTTAAGGAAATCAGGACTAAGGAGGGGGTTACTAACCCACTTGATAAGGGAACGCTTGAGTTCATTGTTTGTGAACTATGCATGTTCATCTGTGGATTGTTGTTATTGCACTTCATATCATGCTTGTGTATGTAATCAATTTCCATGCTATCGACAATTAGTCGTCGTAGCCCCGTTAGCTAGGAGACCATGAGAGGGAGTACCAGCATTCGTGCTGACCCCCTTTGGGGGCTGTTTTTACACTTGCAGGTAAGAGGCCCATGAGGGCGCACCACGAGAGTAGGAGCGGTTAGTCTTAGGATGGGTTGTGTATTTTGAGTACGGGTTGCGCTTGTGCACCCGTCTGTTTATATTTAAACTGATGTAAGGTTGTGATTATGACTTAGCTACTTGTACTTGGTTAGTTGATGGTATTTTGGATGGTGATATTTGGATCAGTTGTCTATTTTGGATAAGTGTTGTAATTGATAAGGCCGGCATATTCTGACGATCAGACCGTGGCAAGGTCCAGGTGTTTGTTATTTCCGCTGTGACAAATTCGATTAAGTGTTCAGTTTTGTGATAACCACGATTGGCTTAGGGTGGGGTGTTACAAAAAGTGGTATCAGAGCGTAGTTACGCTCTGATCAAGAAATACCGGACAAAAGAAACCACCGAGTTAGGATATAAGTTAAGGAATAAGTGATGGGTTAAGGGTGTGAGCTGTTCGTGTGAGTAGAGTCAGATGACCACTAATAAGTGTGGATCGTCTTTACCGTCTACGGACGTTATAAATTCGTTAACCGAAACAGTGGTGGATACGAATCTAATGTGAGTTATGCTTGTTCAGATGGCAGGACGTCCTAGAGGAGGCCGAGGTCGTGGCCAGGGCGATGACGCTTCAGGGATACCGGGAGGGCAGACGATCGCCGAGATCGTGGCTGCCGGATTAGGGCATATGGGCTATCAGCCTGGTGTGGGTGCACCACCTCCACCGCCACAACCCAGGGAACCAAATTGGGTGAAGAGTCTTGCAGACCTTCGACCCGCACACTTTAAGGGGGAGACCGATCCCGCCAAGCTTGAGGCGTACATCTCCGAGCTGAAGACCGCCTTCAAGACCCTTGATGTCCCTGCTGGGATCAAGGTGCGTCTGGCTGCTTTCTATCTGAAGGGGGCGGCAGTTGATTGGTGGAAGCTGGTGAGGGCCGAGCATGTGGCCAATCCAGAGTTCGGCTTGGAGCAGTACACCGCCTTGCTACGAGCAAAGTACTACCCCACCCATGTCCAGACAAAGAAGCGCTTGCAGTTGGATGCGCTGAAGCAGACCGACAAGATGACGGTGGACGAGCATTACTCAGAGTTCACCGCCTTGCTCCGTCATCTGCCAGGCCTTGGATATTCAGACCAGATCTTGGTGGACCGCTTCTATGGCGGGCTTAGCCATCGACTCCGCTACGGCATGGGGCCGACGAGTTACACTACCTTGCAGGTAATAAGAATAATTGAGATTTGAATGAGTAAATGAGTAAGACTTAGATTATGAGAAATAAGAGTGACTAATACTGTGGAAAAGCAGGAGTGCTATCATGCCGCTGCTAAGGTTGAGATAACCGTCCAGCTGAGGGACGAGGAGAATGCTAAGAGGAAGAATGCTGGTAAGAGCTCAGAAGTCAAGGGCAAGGAGGGTACAAGAAACAGAAGTACCAGCCTTCGGCCCAGAAAAATCAGAACCCAAAGGGAAGGAGGAAAAGGAGAAGGCTCCGGAAGAGCCATTGAAGTTGACATATGCTTATGCAGCTACACCCTTGCGCTCTAGGGCGCCAAAGGGTAAGGAATTGGTATTAAGTGAGTTAAGAAACAATTAGTAACCGTTGAGATATGAGAACTGACATTGTGAATGATTAGGATCTGAGACTGAGAAGGGAGCCGGTGGTGGCTACCAGCGACACTACATCTGTAGGTGGTGTCACAAGGACCACCCCGGGCTCGATTGCAAGGGGAACAAGGTGGAGTGCAACTTTTGTTGGGTGTACGGACATCGAGCATATGAGTGTTACCGGAACCCTGCTAGCAGAGCCTATAGGCCCGACACCAGGGGCAAGGGCAAGACCGATCAGGGAGCTGGATCTGACGTCAGAGGAAGTGTGTAGGCGGCAGACAAGAACCCACGGGTGACCCAGAAGTCGGGACCCACACTACACTTGGTAGACCGGGACGATGAGCCTGAACCCTCATCGAGGCCAGGTACCGCTATAACCACTTAGTAATAAAATTGCCTGCTTACCGCATTATCAGCATGTTTGGTGAATAATTGAGTCAAGTAAGAATGATGAGATTAGAACTTAAGTAAGATATAACCTACTACCACTTTAGGAAGCTTCAACATCTGCTATCCAATACCGTTTACACCTAACCCGGAGCACACCGACATCAAAACCATAGACTTTCCAACCGAACAATGTCAGGTTATCCGCCCAGGTATGATCTTATTAAGGGGATACCTGACACCTGAAGCACAAATAGCCATCATCAGAAGATGCAATCAACTAGGAATGGGACCGGGAGGTTTTTACACACCGGAGTACCCAGGGGGAGCAAAGATGAAATTAAAAATGATGAGCTTAGGCAAGGATTGGAATCTGTATGCCAAGAACTACCAAGCCACGAGGATGCAAGATGGAGTCTCATCACCGGAAATACCCGAAGAGTTCATCCAGTTTTACACAAGTCGTGGAAATTGCTCAGCAACATTAGAAGCTGAACCGATTCCAGACATTCAAGCAGACATTTGCATTGTAAACTTCTACGAGAAGGATGGGCGACTTGGTTACACCAGGATAAGGACGAGACAACGGAGTCTCTCGAAAGAGGGATACCCGTAGTGTCTTGGTCCATTGGGGATGATGCAGAGTTTTTATACGGCGAGCAGAAGCGTGTGGACCGTGCGAATAAGTTAGTACTTAAGTCAGGAGATGTGTTAATTATGGGAGGAGAATCAAGGATGTTATACCATGGGATTAAGAGAATCAAGCTGAATACAGCACCGTCAGCAGTAATCAATGCGACGCATATGAGACCTGGGAGATTAAACCTAACCTTTAGACAATATTAGCCATGTAATGTTAGAATGAGATGAGGAATGAGATGTAAGATTAAAGCTCATGTTGTAAACAGGATGGTTATGAATAAATAACAGTGTTGTTCATATAAATTGTTACGACTCTTGTTATACCATCAATACTCATGAAGCTTGTGAACACAATTAGGTTATGGACTCGGTACGGAAGGTGCACTAAGCATACTTACAGAGGCACAGGCTGACGTCAGCGGTACTATCCTCACCGGCACCTTTCCGACTAATGGGATTGAGGCATCAGTTCTCTTCGACTCAGGGGCCTCACATACCTTTGTCTCGGCATCATTCGCGAGCAGGTTGGGGCTAGATGCTGATGAGCTACCCGACTTCACGGTTACGCTCCCGTCTAAGGAGAAGGTTCGTTGCACTCGCTACTACCGAGGAGCCACTGTCAGAATTAAGGGAGAAGACTTTCCAGTCAGTTTCATTGAGTTCAGTGAGCTAGGATTTGATGTTATCTTCGGGATGAACTGGTTGGAGCGGCACAAGGGACGTATCCTCTGCGCCGAGCATAGATTGCTGCTCAGGAGTCCGTCTGGGGTAACAATATCATACCGCCAGAGGCCCAGGGAGCCTTCGACTAAGATCATCACCGCCATGGCACTGTATAAGGAATTGAGGAGAAAAGAAGAAGTATACTTCTGCTATGTACATGACATAGAGAGAGACCCCGAGTTCGACCCCGACTTATCGGTAGTGTCGGAGTTCCCCGACTTATTTCCACGGGAACTACCCGGCATGCCACCCACTCGGGAGGTAGAGTTCACCATTGAGCTGCTACCTGGTACCGGACCTATAGCCAAGGCACCATACCGTATGGCTCCGGCAGAAATGACTGAGTTAAAGGAACAATTGAAAGAATTGTTAGATAAGGGATTTATAAGACCAAGTGTGTCACCATGGGGAGCGCCAGTCCTCTTCGTGAAGAAGAAGGATGGTAGTCTCCGCCTTGCATTGACTATAGAGAGCTGAATGCAGTAACAGTGAAGAATAAGTACCCGCTACCCCGCATTGACGATCTGTTCGATCAGTTGAAGGGAGCATCTGTGTTCTCCAAGATTGATCTCAGATCGGGCTATCATCAGATAGCCATTAAGGAGGGAGACATTGAGAAGACGACATTCTGGACACGATACGGCCACTATGAGTTTACAGTGATGCCGTTCGGCTTGTCGAACGCACCGACAAAGTTTATGGATCTGATGAACCGCTTGTTCCGGGAGCAGCTGGACAAGTCGGTTGTGGTGTTTATTGATGACATTTTGATATACTCGAAATCTAAGGTTGAACATGAGGAACATCTGAGGAGGGTATTGGAAATATTGAGGGAGAACCAGCTATTTGCTAAGTTCTCCAAGTGTGAGTTTTGGCTTGACCAGGTCTCTTTCCTAGGTCATGTCATCTCAGATGCTGGGATCTCAGTGGATCCATCAAAGATTGATGCCGTACGTACTTGGCCAAGGCCGAAGACTGTTACCGACATCCGGAGCTTTCTCGGTCTGGCAGGTTACTACAGGAGGTTTGTTAGGGATTTCAGCAAGGTCGCGAAACCGATGACCAGTCTGATGAAGAAAGATGCACCGTTCTTATGGACAGTTAACTGTGAGAGATCATTTCAGAGCTTGAAGGACTCACTGACCACTGCACCAGTTCTGACCATTCCAGACGGTACAGAGGGCTTCGAGGTTTATTGTGATGCATCCGGTAGAGGGCTGGGTTGAGTGCTCATGCAACATGGCAAGGTGGTGGCATATGCCTCACGCCAGTTGAAGAAACATGAGGAGAACTACCCCACACATGATATAGAGCTGGGAGTTGTAGTCTTCGCTTTGAAGATATGGTGCCACTACTTATACGGGGTTAGTGTAACGATCTACACCGATCATAAGAGTTTGAGATACATATTCACTCAGAAGGAGTTAAATCTTCGACAGAGGAGATGGTTAGAGTTTTTGAAAGACTATGACATTGACCTACAATACAAAGAGGGAAAGGCCAATGTTGTAGCAGACGCCCTGAGTCGTCGAGCACACTCACTCCATTCGCTAGTTTCTTTCTCCAGCTGATGGTTGTGCGAGAGGCTCAGAGGACAAATGAGTACATGAGAGAGGTCAGACAGAAGCTGACCGATGGTACCTTTGAGAGCCAGAAATACGACTTCAGACTTCATGATGATGATCTGATCAGATTAAAGGGCCGGTTATGCATACCACGGGGCAACACGGATCTGAAAGACCGTATACTTAGGGAATCACACTGTTCTTCAGTTTCCATCCATCCGGGAGCCTCTAAAATGTATAAAGACATGAAGAGATACTTCTGGTGGTCGGGGATGAAGACAGATGTTACCGAGTTCGTCTTGAGGTGTCTCACGTGCCAGAAGGTAAAATTCGAGCACCGACGACCGGGTGGAATGGTACAATCGATGTCAGTTCCGGAATGGAAGTTCCATGATATCTCCATGGACTTTGTAGTTGGACTTCCACCTGCTAGGGGAGGTCTTAACATGATATGGGTGGTGGTGGATCACCTTACCAAAGTAGCCCGATTCATACCGATGAAGGATACTTGGAAGGTGACCAAATTAGCTGAGTTGTTTGAGAAAGAAATAATGAGACATCACGGGATACCAAAGACCATAGTGTCAGACAGAGATACCAGATTCCTTTCGAGGTACTGGAGAGCTACTAGAGAAGCGTTGGGTACAGAACTGAGGTTGAGTACCGCGTTCCATCCTCAGACAGATGGTCAAACTGAGCGTACCATTCAGACACTCGATGACATGCTGAGAGCATGTGCCTTAGACTTCCAGGGCAGTTGGATTGACAGACTACATCTGGTCGAGTTTTCATACAACAACAGCTATCACGCTTCGATCAAGATGGCACCTTTTCAAGCGTTGTACGGTAGACCATGTCGTACACCGCTCTGCTGGGATGAGTCGAGTGAGACGGTCATTATAGGACCAGAGTACTTAGAGCAAGTTAAGGCTGAAGTTCAGCAAATCAGGGAGAACATGAAAGCTGCTCAAGATAGGCAGAAGTCGTATGCTGATGTTCGACGACGGGACCTGGAGTTCGCAGTGGGCGACCAGGTATTTCTGCGAGTTTCACCGATGAAGGGTGTATTCAGGTTTGGGCAGAAGGGCAAATTAAGCCCAAAATTTGTTGGTCCTTATGAGATTACGGAGCGGGTGGGCCCGGTTGCTTACAGGTTGAATTTACCTGCTGAGCTGGGTAAAGTGCATGATGTTTTTCATGTTTCACAGCTAAAGAAATACATGCACCACTCCTCCCATGTGTTAGAACCTGAGAGGTTGACATTAGAACCGAATATGAGATCCGTGGAGACTCCTCAGAGAATCTTGGACAGTAAGACTAGGGACACTCGCCACAAGTCAGTGCGACTGGTGAAGGTTCTCTGGTCTAACCAGGATGTCGAAGAGGCCACGTGGGAATTAGAGGATAAGATGAGGGTGAAGTACCCTTCTTTGTTTACTGACTAGATCGTCTGTATAGGGTACGGGGCGTACCCCTTTTTAAGGGGGGTAGAGCTTTCTCGCTTTTGAGTTAAGAAACAAACTCTTGTTGTCGTTTGTTTGGTTATCTAAGATATGAATTTGTGTGTAAGTTGCTACACTTTGGTGTTAAGTTTGAGTTATGTAAAATACTTATGTATTGTATTTGAGATTGACCATTGAGTCTTGAGGTGTGTGAATGTGAATATAAGATGTGGTGTTAAGATTAAGGGAATTGAGTACCGTGAATGGTTAAGCATGTATGTGAACTTTGGGGACAAAGTTCTTTTAAGGGGGGTAGATTGAAATACCCCAAACTTAGATATGGTGTTTAAAAGATAAACTAAGTTATAAGGAGGCTAAATAATGCCTTAGAAACATTTCTAATCAAAGAAAACATAAGGAAACACCAAAAGAGCAGTTTAAGCAAAAACGTGCTCTAAGCTTGGAGAGACTTGGGAGAGTACCCAAATATTGTTCTAAGACCTTAGTAATATCCTAATGGTCATTTTAAACAATTACCAAAGAAAACCAAGCTTGAAAACAAGTTAAAACATAAAATGTGCTTTAAGGAGTCTTAAAGCACATTTTTGAAAAATTGTCTTGTAAATGGGTTTTGAATGGCTAAATGTCCATCATTACTCTTTAATTAGCATGTGTACTAATTAGTATCACATTAGGAAGTCTAAATCAATGGGAAATCAAAAATTTCACAACAATGTGCCTTGTTTAGTGAATAGTAACTAAATAGTGATAGTTTAAGACATTAGTCAAAGTAAGTCAATTTAGTTTATTTAGTTGGTCAAACAAGACCATGACTAGCCTAATTAAAAGGGGGTGGCCGGTTTTTAAGGTGATGATTCACCACATGAGTAAATAAGAAAGGAAATTATAGGATAAAGTAGAAACTACTATTTACTTTATACTTAAATATCTCATTTTACTCATCTCTCTCCTCACCTCTTCATTCTCTCTTGTTCCCATGGTTTTGAGCTGCTCTCTCCCTTCTCCATTAACGTGAAGAACAACCCCATTCTAGCTCCATCTTCCTTTGTACACTACTTACTCATTTTAGCTCCAAAACCAAAACAAATTACATATTCCTCTTAGTTAGCTCAAGCTCTCTCTTTCTATATTTTCAAAACTTCAAGAGCTTTGATTTGGTGCCAAGCCAAACCACCATTAGAGGAGGAAATTCAAGTTTGGAGACTCCATTGGCTTCTCCATTCTCTTAAGGTAAAGAAAGTGTAAGAAAATCTAGGTTTCCATCACTTTTTTCTTGACCGAAATGTATGCTCATGAGGCTTCATTTTAATGCCTTGTTCTAGCTTGTTTTCTACTCTTCAAAGGATTGAGGAGGTCCTTCTTGCTTCATATCCAAGCTTGTCTTGAGAAACCAAGGTAAAACAATCACCTTAATACCTTAAAGCACATTTTTAACCTAGGGTTTGTTCCTTAGGGTTAATGTATTATCTAGTACTCATTGGAGTCATTGGATATTGGTTAGAACATTGGCAAGGAGATATATATTGGTGACCGAGATTGAGCAAGGAAAAACCTAAGGAAGAAAGTTTTTAAAGCTTGTAAAAGAATAAGGTAAATTACTTACCTTAAGGTGTTTTATTGTTTAAGGGAATGGGATTTAGATATGTGATGAGTTAGTGTAGAGTTTACATTAGAAAAGGGCTATATATGACCTAGGAGAAACAATGATCATGATTTGAACTTGTGACTAAGGAGCAAATGAGGAAAAAGAGATAGTTTAAGAATATCAAGGTGAAGTACAAGAAGCATTTATTTCAATGGGAGCCTTGTTGTGTGTATTCGCAGGTTAAAGGCAAATATATGTGGAAATTCAGTGGTTAAGATTATTGTCATTAAGGGCCTAAGTGCCAAGCATTTAATTTATGCACTATGATGATGTGGTGTAGTTTTGGTGTAAATTGTGTGTTAAGGTGTTGTGATGAGAATTTGAGTGATATTGGTTGGTTGATGGAGAAAAACCAAGTGTTAGGATGTACTATATACTAGAGAACCCATGGCAAAATTTAAAGGAGAACTTAAGTGTTTAAGATGTTCTAAGGGGATTTAATGACTAAGGAAGTACTAGGAAGTTCTAGAGGTTGTCTTGATGAAAAAGGGTGAGATTAAGGTTTTAATGACTTATAATGGCTTAGACATCACTATGAAGGATTTAGGAATCAAAAGAGTGTATTTGGGTATTTAGGACTTAGGTAAATGTTGATAAAAGAAGCTAGGAAACTTGGTAAGTTAGATGTGATGAGTGTAAAACTTTAGATGTTTAGATAGAAACTAGAGTTTAGAATTTAAGGAAAACCTTGGAAAGTGTAAGAGGATGCAAGTGGTGTATATGGTGTGGTCAAGTTCATAAGGAGGGAACTTTTGGCTAGTAGAAGTGCTAGGTGAAAGGGATGTTGAAATGTAGGAAAGAAATAATGCTAAGTGTTAGTAGTTGTTGTAAGAATTGAGTAAAGGATGGGATGATCTTTGGAGGGTTTTAATGAGCTTGGAGGATGATCTAAGGTGGGTTTAAGGGTCTAAATGATGTTAGAACACATTGGAAGGCTTGAGGAAAAGTTTGGTGAAGATTTGACAATGTTTGGGCATGTTCTGGAGGCGTCCGACCCAGGGGTCCGACCCAAGTTTGGGTCGGACGGCCTCTGTTAAACGCCAGGGAAAGGTTCTGGAATGGTCCGACCCAGAGGACTTGGGTCGGACATGGGTCGGACGGGTGTTTTGAGGGCGGTTAAGTTTCTGGAATGGTCCGACCCAGTTGGTTGGGTCGGACATGGGTCGGACATGGGAGGTTTAGAAGACGGAAAATTTCTGGAATGGTCCGACCCAGTTGGTTGGGTCGGACGTGGGTCGGACATGTAGAGTTTTTCAAACTCGAAAGTTACTGGAAGGGTCCGACCCAGAGGGTGGGTCGGACGGTGGGTCGGACGACCCTTAACACTTAAAAAAAAAGAAATTTTGGATTCTAAGGATGATAATTGGTAATAAGGTATACCTATGGTAGGGTGGTAATGATTAGGACCCTAAGAACTTAAGGGATTAAGTTAAGTTAAGTAAGAACCTTAATGTTTAAAATTAAGTTTAAAAGGTTAAGTGGTAAGGACTTAAGAGGATATTCATTGGGAGTCTTTAGGGACTAAGTGAGTTAAGTGAGGTGCAAATAACTAATGGCCTAAAATGAATCAATGTTTTAGGTTTGTGAATTGGGACCCCGGAGAAGGTTAAACAAACGACGATCGACGGTGAACGGTACAATCTTTCTTGTGACCTGCTTGCTAACGAGGTGTCCCTCGGCTTGTGTGCTATCTGTTTAATTGCTATGACTAAGACAAGATAAAGCATGCAACCGGTTATATTTGTTCTCGTTGTGTATGTGTTTCTTTGCACTAACCCACGAGACTTGAGACTGTTACTAACCAAGTTAGTACTTACTGAGTTAAGAATAAGAGTTAAGTTTTGGTGGTTGTTGGTTAATGCCCGTTAAGGCTTAGCTAGCACATGGTGTTAAGATTTCTTCTAACTGGAACTTGAGTGAGGAAACCCGGGACTGACTCCGGTCATGCATGCTAAGGAAAGGGGGACGGTATCTGAATCAGATCCGCCCTCCGCTTAAGGACTTGTCTTTGGACTTGTAGCCTAGGGCCGGTTGCGGGCTCAGCTACGCTGGACTCCCGTCCAGGGTAGGTGGCATTAAGATGGTGCGGTGGGATCACCTAAATCCCAGGTTTGAAATTAAGCTACAACCATTCCCTTACAGGAGCGGTTTGTATACTGAGATTAAGTTGAGGTTAAGATTAAGGTAAGGTAAGGAACTGAGGTTAAGGAAACCAGGACTAAGGAGGGGGTTACTAACCCACTTGATAAGGGAACGCTTGTGAAGTTCATTGTTTGTGAACTATGCATGTTCATCTATGGATTGTTGTTATTGCACTTCATATCATGCTTGTGTATGTAATCAATTTCCATGCTATCGACAATTAGTCGTCGTAGCCCCGTTAGCTTGGGGGCCATGAGAGGGAGTACCAGCATTCGTGCTGACCCCCTTTGGGGGCTGTTTTTACACTTGCAGGTAAGAGGCCCATGAGGGCGCACCATGAGAGTAGGAGCGGTTAGTCTTAGGATGGGTTGTGTATTTTGAGTACGGGTTGCGCTTGTGCACCCGTCTGTTTATATTTAAACTGATGTAAGGTTGTGATTATGACTTAGCTACTTGTACTCGGTTGGTTGTGGTATTTTGGATGGTGATTTGGATCGGTTGTTATTTTGGATAAGTGTTGTAATTGATAAGGCCGGTATATTCTAACGATCAGACCGTGGCAAGGTCCAGGTGTTTGTTATTTCCGCTGCGACGAATTCGATTAAGTGTTCAGTTTTGCGATAACCACGATTGGCTTGGGGGGTGTTACAAAAAGTGGTATCAGAGCGTAGTTACGCTCTGATCAAGAAATACCGGACAAAGAAACCACCGAGTTAGGATATAAGTTAAGGAATAAGTGATGGGTTAAGGGTGTGAGTTGTGTGAGTAGAGTCAGATGACCACTAATAAGTGTGGATCGTCTTTACCGTCTACGGACGTTATAAATTCGTTAACCGAAACAGTGGTGGATACGAATCTAATGTGAGTTATGCTTGTTCAGATGGCAGGACGTCCTAGAGGAGGCCGAGGTCGTGGCCAGGGCGATGACGCTTCAGGGATACCGGGAGGGCAGACGATCGCCGAGATCGTGGCTGCCGCATTAGGGCATATGGGCTATCAGCCTGGTGTGGGTGCACCACCTCCACCGCCACAACCCAGGGAACCAAATTGGGTGAAGAGTCTTGCAGACCTTCGACCCGCACACTTTAAGGGGGAGACCGATCCCGCCAAGCTTGAGGCGTACATCTCCGAGCTGAAGACCGCCTTCAAGACCCTTGATGTCCCTGCTGGGATCAAGGTGCGTCTGGCTGCTTTCTATCTGAAGGGGGCGGCAGGCGATTGGTGGAAGCTGGTGAGGGCCGAGCATGTGGCCAATCCAGAGTTCGGCTGGGAGCAGTACACCGCCTTGCTACGAGCAAAGTACTACCCCGCCCATGTCCAGACAAAGAAGCGCTTGCAGTTGGATGCGCTTAAGCAGACCGACAAGATGACGGTGGACGAGTATTACTCAGAGTTCACGCGCCTTGTCTTCTGCCAGGCCTTGGATATTCAGACCAGATCTTGGTGGACCGCTTCTATGGCGGGCTTAGCCATCGACTCCGCTACGGCATGGGGCCGACGAGTTACACTACCTTGCAGGTAATAAGAATAATTGAGATTTGAATGAGTAAATGAGTAAGACTTAGATTATGAGAAATAAGAGTGACTAATACTCTGGAAAAGCAGGAGTGCTATCATGCCGCTGCTAAGGTTGAGATAACCGTCCAGCTGAGGGACGAGGAGAATGCTAAGAGGAAGAATGCTGGTAAGAGCTCAGAGAGTCAAGGGCAAGGAGGGTACAAGAAACAGAAGTACCAGCCTTCGGCCCAGAAAAATCAGAACCCAAAAGGGAAGGAGGAAAAGGAGAAGGCTCCGGAAGAGCCATTGAAGTTGACATATGCTTATGCAGCTACACCCTTGCGCTCTAGGGCGCCAAAGGGTAAGGAATTGGTATTAAGTGAGTTAAGAAACAATTAGTAACCGTTGAGATATGAGAACTGACATTGTGAATGATTAGGATCTGAGACTGAGAAGGGAGCCGGTGGTGGCTACCAGCGACGCTACATCTGTAGGTGGTGTCACAAGGACCACCCCGGGCTCGATTGCAAGGGGAACAAGGTGGAGTGCAACTTTTGTTGGGTGTACGGACACCGAGCATATGAGTGTTACCGGAACCCTGCTAGCAGAGCCTATAGGCCCGACACCAGGGGCAAGGGCAAGACCGATCAGGGAGCTGGATCTGACAGTCAGAGGAAGGTGTGTAGGCGGCAGACAAGAACCCACGGGTGACCCAGAAGTCGGGACCCACACTACACTTGGTAGACCGGGACGATGAGCCTGAACCCTCATCGAGGCCAGGTACCGCTATAACCACTTAGTAATAAAATTGCCTGCTTACCGCATTATCAGGCATGTTTGGTGAATAATTGAGTCAAGTAAGAATGAGATGAGATTAGAACTTAAGTAAGATATAACCTACTACCACTTTAGGAAGCTTCAACATCTGCTATCCAATACCGTTTACACCTAACCCGGAGCACACCGACATCAAAACCATAGACTTTCCAACCGAACAATGTCAGGTTATCCGCCCAGGTATGATCTTATTAAGGGGATACCTGACACCTGAAGCACAAATAGCCATCATCAGAAGATGCAATCAACTAGGAATGGGACCGGGAGGTTTTTACACACCGGAGTACCCAGGGGGAGCAAAGATGAAATTAAAAATGATGAGCTTAGGCAAGGATTGGAATCCGTATGCCAAGAACTACCAAGCCACGAGGATGCAAGATGGAGTCTCACCACCGGAAATACCGAAGAGTTCCATCCAGTTATTACACAAGTCGTGGAAATTGCTCAGCAATTAGAAGCTGAACCGATTCCAGACATTCAAGCAGACATTTGCATTGTAAACTTCTACGAGAAGGATGGGCGACTTGGATTACACCAGGATAAGGACGAGACAACGGAGTCTCTCGAAAGAGGGATACCCGTAGTGTCTTGGTCCATTGGGGATGATGCAGAGTTTTTATACGGCGAGCAGAAGCGTGTGGACCGTGCGAATAAGTTAGTACTTAAGTCAGGAGATGTGTTAATTATGGGAGGAGAATCAAGGATGTTATACCATGGGATTAAGAGAATCAAGCTGAATACAGCACCGTCAGCAGTAATCAATGCGACGCATATGAGACCTGGGAGATTAAACCTAACCTTTAGACAATATTAGCCATGTAATGTTAGAATGAGATGAGGAATGAGATGTAAGATTAAAGCTCATGTTGTAAACAGGATGGTTATGAATAAAATAACAGTGTTGTTCATATAAATTGTTACGACTCTTGTTATACCATCAATACTCATGAAGCTTGTGAACACAATTAGGTTATGGACTCGGTACGGAAGGTGCACTAAGCATACTTACAGAGGCACAGGCCGACGTCAGCGGTACTATCCTCACCGGCACCTTTCCGATTAATGGGATTGAGGCATCAGTTCTCTTCGACTCAGGGGCCTCACATACCTTTGTCTCGGCATCATTCGCGAGCAGGTTGGGGCTAGATGCTGATGAGCTACCCGACTTCACGGTTACGCTCCCGTCTAAGGAGAAGGTTCGTTGCACTCTACTACCGAGGAGCCACTGTCAGAATTAAGGGAGAAGACTTTCCAGTCAGTTTATTGAGTTCAGTGAGCTAGGATTTGATGTTATCTTCGGGATGAACTGGTTGGAGCGGCACAAGGGACGTATCCTCTGCGCCGAGCATAGATTGCTGCTCAGGAGTCCGTCTGGGGTAACAATATCATACCGCCAGAGGCCCAGGGAGCCTTCGACTAAGATCATCACCGCCATGGCACTGTATAAGGAATTGAGGAGAAAAGAAGAAGTATACTCTGCTATGTACAGGACATAGAGAGAGACCCGAGTTCGACCCCGACTTATCGGTAGTGTCGGAGTTCCCCGACTTATTTCCACGGGAACTACCCGGCATGCCACCCACTCGGGAGGTAGAGTTCACCATTGAGCTGCTACCTGGTACCGGACCTATAGCCAAGGCACCATACCGTATGGCTCCGGCAGAAATGACTGAGTTAAAGGAACAATTGAAAGAATTGTTAGATAAGGGATTTATAAGACCAAGTGTGTCACCATGGGGAGCGCCAGTCCTCTTCGTGAAGAAGAAGGATGGTAGTCTCCGCCTCTGCATTGACTACAGAGAGCTGAATGCAGTAACAGTGAAGAATAAGTACCCGCTACCCCGCATTGACGATCTGTTCGATCAGTTGAAGGGAGCATCTGTGTTCTCCAAGATTGATCTCAGATCGGGTATCATCAGATAGCCATTAAGGAGGGAGACATTGAGAAGACGACATTCTGGACACGATACGGCCACTATGAGTTTACAGTGATGCCGTTCGGCTTGTCGAACGCACCGACAAAGTTTATGGATCTGATGAACCACTTGTTCCGGGAGCAGCTGGACAAGTCGGTTGTGGTGTTTATTGATGACATTTTGATATACTCGAAATCTAAGGTTGAACATGAGGAACATCTGAGGAGGGTATTGGAAATATTGAGGGAGAACCAGCTATTTGCTAAGTTCTCCAAGTGTGAGTTTTGGCTTGACCAGGTCTCTTTCCTAGGTCATGTCATCTCAGATGCTGGGATCTCAGTGGATCCAGCAAAGATTGATGCCGTACGTACTTGGCCAAGGCCGAAGACTGTTACCGACATCCGGAGCTTTCTCGGTCTGGCAGGTTACTACAGGAGGTTTGTTAGGGATTTCAGCAAGGTCGCGAAACCGATGACCACTCTGATGAAGAAAGATGCACCGTTCTTATGGACAGTTAACTGTGAGAGATCATTTCAGAGCTTGAAGGACTCACTGACCACTGCACCGGTTCTGACCATTCCAGACGGTACAGAGGGCTTCGAGGTTTATTGTGATGCATCCGGCAGAGGGCTGGGTTGCGTGCTCATGCAACATGGCAAGGTGGTGGCATATGCCTCACGCCAGTTGAAGAAACATGAGGAGAACTACCCCACACATGATTTAGAGCTGGGAGTTGTAGTCTTCGCTTTGAAGATATGGCGCCACTACTTATACGGGGTTAGTGTAACGATCTACACCGATCATAAGAGTTTGAGATACATATTCACTCAGAAGGAGTTAAATCTTCGACAGAGGAGATGGTTAGAGTTTTTGAAAGACTATGACATTGACCTACAATACAAAGAGGGAAAGGCCAATGTTGTAGCAGACGCCCTGAGCCGTCGAGCACACTCACTCCATTCGCTAGTTTCTTTCTCCAGCTTGGTTGATGAGGTGCGAGTGGCTCAGAGGACAAATGAGTACATGAGAGAGGTCAGACAGAAGCTGACCGATGGTACCTTTGAGAGCCAGAAATACGACTTCAGACTTCATGATGATGATCTGATCAGATTAAAGGGCCGGTTATGCATACCACGGGGCAACACGGATCTGAAAGACCGTATACTTAGGGAATCACACTGTTCTTCAGTTTCCATCCATCCGGGAGCCTCTAAAATGTATAAAGACATGAAGAGATACTTCTGGTGGTCGGGGATGAAGACAGATGTTACCGAGTTCGTCTTGAGGTGTCTCACGTGCCAGAAGGTAAAATTCGAGCACCGACGACCGGGTGGAATGGTACAATCGATGTCAGTTCCAGAATGGAAGTTCCATGATATCTCCATGGACTTTGTAGTTGGACTTCCACCTGCTAGGGGAGGTCTTAACATGATATGGGTGGTGGTGGATCACCTTACCAAAGTAGCCCGATTCATACCGATGAAGGATACTTGGAAGGTGACCAAATTAGCTGAGTTGTTTGAGAAAGAAATAATGAGACATCGCGGGATACCAAAGACCATAGTGTCAGACAGAGATACCAGATTCCTTTCGAGGTACTGGAGAGCTACTAGAGAAGCGTTGGGTACATAACTGAGGTTGAGTACCGCGTTCCATCCTCAGACAGATGGTCAGACTGAGCGTACCATTCAGACACTCGAGGACATGCTGAGAGCATGTGCCTTAGACTTCTAGGGCAGTTGGATTGACAGACTACATCTGGTCGAGTTTTCATACAACAACAGCTATCACGCTTCGATCAAGATGGCACCTTTTCAAGCGTTGTACGGTAGACCATGTCGTACACCGCTCTGCTGGGATGAGTCAAGTGAGACGGTCATTATAGGACCACAGTACTTAGAGCAAGTTAAGGCTGAAGTTCAGCAAATCAGGGAGAACATGAAAGCTGCTCAAGATAGGCAGAAGTCGTATGCTGATGTTCGACGACGGGACCTGGAGTTCGCAGTGGGCGACCAGGTATTTCTGCGAGTTTCACCGATGAAGGGTGTATTCAGGTTTGGGCAGAAGGGCAAATTAAGCCCAAAATTTGTTGGTCCTTATGAGATTACGGAGCAGGTGGGCCCGGTTGCTTACAGGTTGAATTTACCTGCTGAGCTGGGTAAAGTGCATGATGTTTTTCATGTTTCACAGCTAAAGAAATACATGCACCACCTCCCATGTGTTAGAACCTGAGAGGTTGACATTAGAACCGAATATGAGATCCGTGGAGACTCCTCAGAGAATCTTGGACAGTAAGACTAGGGACACTCGCCACAAGTCAGTGCGACTGGTGAAGGTTCTCTGGTCTAACCAGGATGTCGAAGAGGCCACGTGGGAATTAGAGGATAAGATGAGGGTGAAGTACCCTTCTTTGTTTACTGACTAGATCGTCTGTATAGGGTACGGGGCGTACCCCTTTTTAAGGGGGGTAGAGCTTTCTCGCTTTTGAGTTAAGAAACAAACTCTTGTTGTCGTTTGTTTGGTTATCTAAGATATGAATTTGTGTGTAAGTTGCTACACTTTGGTGTTAAGTTTGAGTTATGTAAAATACTTATGTATTGTATTTGAGATTGACCATTGAGTCTTGAGGTGTGTGAATGTGAATATAAGATGTGGTGTTAAAATTAAGGGAATGAGTACCGTGAATGGTTAAGCATGTATGTGAACTTTGGGGACAAAGTTCTTTTAAGGGGGGTAGATTGAAATACCCCAAACTTAGATATGGTGTTTAAAAGATAAAATAAGTTATAAGGAGGCTAAATAATGCCTTATAAACATTAAGAAACATTTCTAATCAAAGAAAACATAAGGAAACACCAAAAGAGCAGTTTAAGCAAAAACGTGCTCTAAGCTTGGAGAGACTTGGGAGAGTACCCAAATATTGTTCTAAGACCTTAGTAATATCCTAATGGTCATTTTAAAACAATTACCAAAGAAAACCAAGCTTGAAAACAAGTTAAAACACAAAATGTGCTTTAAGGAGTCTTAAAGCACATTTTTGAAAAATTGTCTTGTAAATGGGTTTTGAATGGCTAAATGTCCATCATTACTCTTTAATTAGCATGTGTACTAATTAGTATCACATTAGGAAGTCTAAATCAATGGGAAATCAAAAATTTCACAACAATGTGCCTTGTTTAGTGAATAGTAACTAAATAGTGATAGTTTAAGACATTAGTCAAAGTAAGTCAATTTAGTTTATTTAGTTGGTCAAAAAAGACCATGACTAGCCTAATTAAAAGGGGGTGGCCGGTTTTTAAGGTGATGATTCACCACATGAGTAAATAAGAAAGGAAATTATAGGATAAAGTAGAAACTACTATTTACTTTATACTTAAATATCTCATTTTACTCATCTCTCTCCTCACCTCTTCATTCTCTCTTGTTCCCATGGTTTTAAGCTGCTCTCTCCCTTCTCCATTAACGTGAAGAACAACCCCATTCTAGCTCCATCTTCCTTTGTACACTACTTACTCATTTTAGCTCCAAAACCAAAACAAATTACATATTCCTCTTAGTTAGCTCAAGCTCTCTCTTTCTATGTTTTCAAAACTTCAAGAGCTTTGATTTGGTGCCAAGCCAAACCACCATTAGAGGAGGAAATTCAAGTTTGGAGACTCCATTGGCTTCTCCATTCTCTTAAGGTAAAGAAAGTGTAAGAAAATCTAGGTTTCCATCACTTTTCTTCTTGACCGAAATTGTATGCTCATGAGGATTCATTTTAAAACCTTGTTCTAGCTTGTTTTCTACTCTTCAAAGGATTGATGAGGTCCTTCTTGCTTCATATCCAAGCTTGTCTTGAGAAACCAAGGTAAAACAATCACCTTAATACCTTAAAGCACATTTTTAACCTAGGGTTTGTTCTTTAGGGTTAATGTATTATCTAGTACTCATTGGAGTCATTGGATATTGGTTAGAACATTGGCAAGGAGATATATATTGGTGACCGAGATTGAGCAAGGAAAAACCTAAGGAAGAAAGTTTTTAAAGCTTGTAAAAGAACAAGGTAAATTACTTACCTTAAGGTGTTTTATTGTTTAAGGGAATGGGATTTAGATATGTGATGAGTTCAGTGTAGAGTTTACATTAGAAAAGGGCTATATATGACCTAGGAGAAACAATGATCATGACTTTGAACTTGTGACTAAGGAGCAAATGAGGAAAAAGAGATAGTTTAAGAATATCAAGGTGAAGTACAAGAAGCATTTTATTTCAATGGGAGCCTTGTTGTGTGTATTTGCAGGTTAAAGGCAAATATATGTGGAAATTCAGTGGTTAAGATTATTGTCATTCAAGGGCCTAAGTGCCAAGCATTTAACTTTATGCACTATATGATGATGTGGTGTAGTTTTGGTGTAAATTGTGTGTTAAGGTGTTGTGATGAGAATTTGAGTGATATTGGTTGGTTGATGGAGAAAAACCAAGTGTTAGGATGTACTATATACTAGAGAACCCATGGCAAAATTTAAAGGAGAACTTAAGTGTTTAAGATGTTCTAAGGGGATTTAATGACTAAGGAAGTACTAGGAAGTTCTAGAGGTTGTCTTGATGAAAAAGGGTGAGATTAAGGTATTTTAATGACTTATGATGGCTTAGACATCACTATGAAGGATTTAGGAATCAAAAGAGTGTATTTGGGTATTTGGGACTTAGGTAAATGTTGATAAAAGAAGCTAGGAAACTTGGGTAAGTTAGATGGAAATGAGTGTAAAACTTTTAGATAGTTTAGGTAGAAACTAGAGTTTAGAATTTAAGGAAAACCTTGGAAAGTGTAAGAGGGATGCAAGTGGTGTATATGGTGTGGTCAAGTTCATAAGGAGGGAACTTTTGGCTAGTAGAAGTGCTAGGTGAAAGGGATGTTGAAATGTAGGAAAGAAATAAATGCTAAGTGTTAGTAGTTGTTGTAAGAATTGAGTAAAGGAATGGGATGATCTTTGGAGGTTGTTTTAATGAGCTTGGAGGATGATCTAAGGTGGGTTTAAGGGTCTAAATGATGTTAGAACACATTGGAAGGCTTGAGGAAAAGTTTGGTGATGATTTGACAATGTTTGGGCATGTTCTGGAGGCGTCCGACCCAGGGGTCCGACCCAAGTTTGGGTCGGACGGCCTCTGTTAAACGCCAGGGAGAGGTTCTGGAATGGTCTGACCTAGAGGACTTGGGTCGGACATGGGTCGGACGGGTGTGTTTTTGAGGGCGGTTAAGTTTCTGGAATGGTCCGACCCAGTTGGTTGGGTCGGACATGGGTCGGACTTGGGAGGTTTAGTAGACAGAAAATTTCTGGAATGGTCCGACCCAGTTGGTTGGGTCGGACGTGGGTCAGACATGTAGAGTTTTTCAAACTCGAAAGTTACTGGAAGGGTCCGACCCAGAGGGTGGGTCGGACGGTGGGTCGGACGACCCTTAACACTTAAAAAAAAAGAAATTTTGGATTCTAAGGATGATAATTGGTAATAAGGTATACCTATGGTAGGGTGGTGATGATTAGGACCCTAAGAACTTAAGGGATTAAGTTAAGTTAAGTAAGAACCTTAATGTTTAAAATTAAGTTTAAAAGGTTAAGTGGTAAGGACTTAAGAGGATATTCATTGGGAGTCTTTAGGGACTAAGTTAGTTAAGTGAGGTGCAAATAACTAATGGCCTAAAAATGAATCAATGTTTTAGGTTTGTGAATTGGGACCCCGGAGAAGGTTAAACAAACGACGATCGACGGTGAACGGTACAATCTTTCTTGTGACCTGCTTGCTAACGAGGTGTCCCTCGGCTTGTGTGCTATCTGTTTAATTGCTATGACTAAGACAAGATAAAGCATGCAACCGATTATATTTGTTCTCGTTGTGTATGTGTTTTCTTTGCACTAACCCACGAGACTTGAGACTGTTACTAATCAAGTTAGTACTTACTGAGTTAAGAATAAGAGTTAAGTTTTGGTGGTTGTTGGTTAATGCCCGTTAAGGCTTAGCTAGCACATGGTGTTAAGATTTCTTCTAACTGGAACTTGAGTGAGGAATCCGGGGACTGACTCCGGTCATGCATGCTAAGGAAAGGGGGACGGTATCTGAATCAGATCCGCCCTCCGCTTAAGGACTTGTCTTCGGACTTGTAGCCTAGGGCCGGTTGCCGGCTCTGCTACGCTGGACTCCCGTCCAGGGTAGGTGGCATTAAGATGGTGCGGTGGGATCACCTGAATCCCAGGTTTGAAATTAAGCTACAACCATTCCCTTCCAGGAGCGGTTTGTATACTGAGATTAAGTTGAGGTTAAGATTAAGGTAAGGTAAGGAACTGAGGTTAAGGAAACAAGGACTAAGGAGGGGGTTACTAACCCACTTGATAAGGGAACGCTTGTGTCGTTCATTGTTTGTGAACTATGCATGTTCATCTGTGGATTGTTGTTATTGCACTTTATATCATGCTTGTGTATGTAATCAATTTCCATGCTATCGACAATTAGTCGTCGTAGCCCCGTTAGATTGGGGGCCATGAGAGGGAGTACCAGCATTCGTGCTGACCCCCTTTGGGGGCTGTTTTTACACTTGCAGGTAAGAGGCCCATGAGGACGCACCACGAGAGTAGGAGCGGTTAGTCTTAGGATGGGTTGTGTATTTTGAGTACGGGTTGCGCTTGTGCACCCGTCTGTTTATATTTAAACTGATGTAAGGTTGTGATTATGACTTAGCTACTTGTACTCGGTTGGTTGGTGGTATTTTGGATGGTGATATTTGGATCGGTTGTCTATTTTGGATAAGTGTTGTAAATGATAAGGCCGGTATATTCTGACGATCAGACCGTGGCAAGGTCCAGGTGTTTGTTATTTCCGCTGCGACGAATTCGATTAAGTGTTCAGTTTTGCGATAACCACGATTGGCTTAGGGTGGGGTGTTACACATACGTGAACAAGGTTTTTCTAGGGTCGTTACATGGCTAAGGGAAAAATTGTCATTTTTTCATCTAATGGATATTTCTCCTATTTTGGAGAAAATAGGGGCTTTAAGGTTGCATGGGATGAATGGTGATAACGTGAAAACTGAGACAGGTGGTATATGTGACATGAAATGATATTGGCATGGTGGTAGAGAAGAGGGAGGAGGTGGAAGAGGTTAATGGTTCAAGGCTAATGACCAACAATTTTTTGTAGTTTTTTTGCTTTCTTTTTAATTGTCTTTTTCGCTTTCCCTTTAGTTCTCTTTTCTTTTTCTTTTTTTCTAACTTTCAAAATCAGATTTTATTTACAAAGTAAAATTCCAAAAACTAAAACAAAAATGTTCTTTCTTGTTTTTATTGCTAGTTTGTTTTTTCTTTCAATCTTATTCTATTAGCTAGTTGGTTATTTCAAAATTAAAAAATTTGTTTCCTTTGCATTCATCATCTTTTGTTTCTTGTCATTAAACTGAAATAAAAAAGAGCCAAAAATATTGTTAGATAATTTCTAGCCTCATCCTTTTAGATAATTTTATTTTTGTTTCATATCCTTATCCCTTATTTTTCTCTTAGTTTAGTTGTTTTATGATTATTATTTTTAACAAATGCCTTCTATTTTTGCCAACAGTTGTTTTTTTTGACAAACCAGTTTTTTTTTATAATTTTAGCTTCTATTATATTTGTATCCCTTCCTTTCTTTTTTTTTTCATTTTTGATGTTTATCGCGATTTATTGTTTTTCAATTTATGAGTATTGTTTTCAAAATTCAGAAAAATAAAAACTTTTAATACGTGAATGGATATGGGAAATTAGTTGTTAGGATTTAGATGACTCATTTTTATCTTGTTTTGAGGTTTTTTTTTAGTTAATTGTTCTTAAAATTCAAAAAGAAGCAATTTTTTTTAGCTAACAAGATCAACAACCTCTCTCATCATACTCTCTAATCTTGGCCTATATATATAATTGAATCAATGTTGAGTCATGGGGGAAGGAGGTCACAACCATAGACGATGTAGAAAGTTACTGTCCCTACTCCCATACAACCCAGATCTTCTTCGAACATAATAATTAGTAATCCAGTTTTCACCTACTCAGCAGCCATTGCATTTCTGTTGATCTCGCATACTTTTCACTCTCTTGCACCCATCATTGGGCTTGTTCAACGCCAACAATAACCTCCTAATCTCACCGAAAGATCTCCATATTACTACAGTCGAGTAGTGCCATCACCTGTCTGGCACTACTATCAGGTATGGTCATCACTGGAGTTTGAATACTATCACTGAATATTGCTCCTGAATAACCTTAGTTTGGGTGAGGTCCGACGGTGTCTTTCATCCTCCTGAAAAGCCGTTGCACCGATTACCGTTGAACATAAATACTCCACATTCATCTTTGTCATACACCCATCATCGACATCAACCCCGTGTCATGCTATCTCTTAACCTTTGTACACGTCCTGTCAAGCAGCTTGACCCACGACATTAGTCATGAAAGGAAAAGGGAGACTGATCGCAACCTTGTGGTCATTGTAGTCGTCCCGTACACCATCAACAACCACCAAGCATCATAATACATAGTTAGTCTCTCAAAGTAATTTGCTACTGCCAGGAGTTAACGACGAGGGGGAGAAGCATAGAAGGTTTATTCTCTTTTCAAGAAGCCACGTTGCTCCCTGTAAAAACGAGAAGATTGTGCGGGAAGAAGACCACCGTTGTTCCATTCGGCATCAATTTCATCATCACCACTATGGTATATCCCAGCAACGATGTACAAACTCCCTCATAGTAAGTACAACGAGCGCCTCAGGTTTGTTGCTCAAAGGTCTTGTTGGTTGCAGCGAGCGAGAAGAGCAGGTTCTCCGACACCCTCTCTCCGAGTCGCTTGCTACAAAGTTGGAGGTTGAGCATACACATGCACAAATCTTCGGAGTTATTATATTATGAGCCTAGTAGTGTTCTCGTGCGATGATTGATGGTCATTTAGATTTTCTCATGAACGACCAGGTATGTTTTTGTGGTCTATTTATTTTATTAGCATTTTGTCCACGTGAGAAGATAGGTTACTTTTCATGGCATTTGTTAGGTTCTTTTTTTGGCGGATATAATTAGTTGCAGCCATTTGTTTTGTTTTTTTTTAATTTGTTAATTGTGTGGGTAATAGCATAACTTTGTTTCGATGTTTGAGGATGCAATATCAACTTTTAGCTAAAATCTAGAACGCCTTGGTAAAAACATTGATGCACAAAATTATTGGATTTTATAATATGTCAAGCAAGGATAATGTCATAACATTTAGCCTTAAAGTTATAACACTAGAGGAAAAGGAATTTTAAAAGGGTGATGAAAGAATTTGAATCCTTTTATAAATTTCATATCAAGCCCCCGAACCCATAGCTCTAAAAATTATAACATTTTCCTTTCCAAGTTTAAAAGGTTAAAACTTGGCGGCGACTCTATTTAGGTTTGTGTGGGCTAGTTATAATTATTAAGATTTAATTTTACAATTTCGGTTTAATAATTTTAATTGCAAATCAAACCTTGAAGCCTTAAGCTCAATATTTAAGGGTTCAAAACCAACGCCCACAGACTGGCGACTCTGCTGGGGACCACCACCTAAGTTTTTAAATTTTAAACTTAGGAAAGAGGGCTTAACTTGAATTTATATCTTTAAGGCATACTTTTTATGATATTATCCTTTTTAGCTTATGCATTTTTATTATCTTGTTCATACGAGAGATGAGGGTCCAAATAAACAAATCTTCGGTCATGCTTAGACATGCCCCGTTCTGAGACACACACCGTAGGGTGATGTGTAAAAGTGGGGGAAATGAGGAGGATGGCGTGCAAACCCCATCCCTTCACTACCTGGGCCCAAAGCCCCAAGCACCTCTCCGAACGTACCCTTACCCAAAAACCAAATATTGGTCATGCCAAGGTATGACCCGTCCTGAGACACACATCTTAGGGTGATGTGTAAAGGTGGGGGAAATGAAGAGGATGACGTGCAAGCCTCATCCCTTCACTACCCGGGCCCAAAGCCCCAAGAACTCTCTGGATGTATCCATACCCATTTGATGAAACTTGCATAGTGAGGACATGCATATTTTCTCTCTATATCTCCGTGATTCCATGTTTCTGTGATAAGCTTAATTGTCTGTGGTTAGCAGCTGAAATAAATCATCTTTTATTAGATGTTTACCTTTCAGCCCAAAGGCTCATTCTAGTCTAGGTGAACTATTCGTTTGGGCTTCGGCCTAAAATCCTTAGATCAAGGTGGTCTTTTTTGGCCCAAAAGTGTCTAAATCTGAATCATCCATTTTTGATCCATTTAGGTTTAGGCCCATAAAAAATCCAATTGAATTTATGATAATTCACAAGAATCTGAAATAAGTCTCTCACTTGAACTCTGAAATATCCCTGTCTAATTTCCTCCGGCCCAAGTGTGCCACTTCCGGTTTAAAAGTGTCCAGGCTCGAAATGCACAATTCAAAATGACATCACAGTCCAAGCTATTCACAATTCAAATCACATTCCGGCCCAAGCGCTCCACTTAATGTCTGAAACATTTCAGCCCAAGCGTCAATCTACTGTTAGAAATTATTTCGACCCAAGGGCCTCATTCTCAAAGTGCTTCGGGCCATGCGCCTCACTTTTAGTCCACATATTTTCAGGCCCATGCGCCTATCCACCATCCAAATGTCTTCCAGCTCATGTGCCTCACTTTCAGTCCATAGATATTCAGGCCCAAGAGCCTATCCACAATCTGAGAGCATCCCGGCCCATTGTTTCACTTCAAGTTCAGGCCCGAGCACTTATCTACAGCCCAAAGAGCATTCCGGCCTAAGGGCCTCATTCACAATTAAGGTACATTCCTAGTCTAGATTTTTCAGCCCAAGAGCCCTCTCATAATACATTAGATTTCATTGTTGTGTTTTCTTAGGTTTGCGTAGAAATTTTACCGTTTTAGTAGGTTTACAAATTTTTAGGACGTTTTGTCATTCGCTAGCTCTTTTTCTTTTGTTGACTTCAAAAAAAAAAGATCACATACATTTCTACGTCCTCCCAAAGGTACATCATGGTTGAAAGCTCGAGTCTTCTGTGCGCCGACATCATGCAGATTGGCGGTATTCGAGTTCATAAAGGAGATCAGGGTTCACACGCATCAAATGTTACTATAAACTGTCATTCATCTTACAAATGCATTTGCAAACAAATCTTTTGTGAAATCTAAGTTCAAAAGTTTTCAAGCAAGGACTGTTTTGAATGAACATTTCTTGACATCAACAATAAGAAGCATTGGTTTTGTTAAATCATCTTCTTCATATTCACAAGCAAATGACTTTTTCAACTTTAAAACTTTTCTAAACTGAGAAGATAAATTCATGAGGAGCTTTCTTTGCAAGGAACATCCATTTCTGCTAAACAGATCTCTCGAAATTAAGGTTTGTGAAATGATCATTTTCTGATAGTGGAATACAAAGACGTATTTTGTTTCTAAGAAGATGAGCATGCTTTCTCAAGTACCAAGACACATCCTAAAACACCAAAGAAACCCACATAATGGTTAGTAGAGCACATGGTCATCGAACAAATGTTGAAATCCCCGACACAATACTGGGGGCAATCGGAGTTAGAATCTTTTATTCCAAACTTCTTCTAACAAATGTGTGAACGAAACTCTTTGAACGAAAGAGTGCAAGAGTGTCTTGAGTGGAAAAAACCAATGAGAGAAAAAGTGTGCCATTTTTACACGTGGTGAGGCCACATACATGTGAGGTAAGTAGCATAACTCTAACTGAAGGAGATAGTTTGTCAATTTACACTAAGACTTGTGAAAAGTAGCAAGAAGAGACACATAACTATCAGGAATGACGAAGCACCTAGGTAAACCACCACATTGCCAAAAGCTTATAAAACCCTGGAATTCAACCTTAGGCACCCCCTGAGCCTTTCATATACATTCTCCTTTATCAATAAAACTCCACAAAAAGCTAGCTCATGATGATTACATACCCTGGTGGCCAAAGGAAGCGAGGAGCCTAAACCTCGGATGAGGACCCCCCAAGTCTGGTACGAGAAGCGACACTTCAACAAACATGATGAAAATCTGCAAACAGTCATAAAGTGATCCAGGATTCAAGAGCTCAAACAAAAGCAGCTCTAAAAGATCGGGAAACACAAGAACCCCGAAGATTATTCAAAGTAGCTCCCAGAGCTCCAAAAGATCAGGAAATAAAAGAACCCCGAAGATGATTCAAAGTAGCTCCAAGATCACCAAAAGATCGAGAAACACAAGAACCCCGAAGATGATTCAAAGTAGCTCCCATAGCTCCAAAAGATTGGGAAACACAAGAACCCCGAAGATGATTCAAAGTAGCTCCAACAGCTCCAAAAGATCGGGAAACACAAGAACCCCGAAGACGAGTCAAAGCAGCTCCAAGAACTCCAAGATTGGGAGACACAAGAGCCCCAAAGATGTATAGGAAATTTGAAAACCTCAAGTTTCCAAACAACAACAACAACAAGGATGGTGTCAAAGTCTAGAGCCCGAAGGCAAATCCACACCCATTAGTAAGACAACTTCACACATTAGGACGGGAAGGCGAATCCGAGAGAAGGCCAAGTTGCAGGTTTGGTCACCCTTAAGCCCCACTAGATCGAAAATATTCCTCCATGATCCTAGTGACATTCATCATACCCAATGGCCCCGTTATTTGCCTCAAAGACTTCTGACTTGATAGTTATGTGTCTAAATCAAGTGAAAGTAACAGATCGAAGGCGTAAGTCCATCTAATATCGAATTCAAAGGTCTAGAAGTTATGACTGTAAGTGAGAAATGAGTACGAATGCTAAACACATTGAGTGTAGGTAGAAAAAGCACTACATCAAAGCAAACCTTAACCCTGTGAGGATGAGAATTGTTCACAGATAATACTGGGGGCAATCGATCGTTTCGATCGATTGCCATAATTACTAGCTCAGATAGCTCAATTCTGGGGGCAATTATTTCCAGAAATTTCCACAGATGACACAAAGCAACCCCGAAGTCTTAGGCTCGTCTTAAGCTCTAAGCACCATTCCTCAAAATCTCAAGCCTTAATCACTTTATAAGCCTTAAGCACCGTGTTCTGACACTGTAATCCCAAAGCCTTAAGCAAGTCATAAGCCTTAAGCACCACATCTCAAAACCTCAAGCTTCACAACCCTGGGAAAATCATAAAAGCCTGAAAGCATGTTCATTTTTGAAGGATCAAAATTTTGGTCTCAAAGTCCATTCCTAAAAATGAGAGTTCCATGAACTTTAGTTGAAACGAAGTATTTGCTTATGCATCACATTTTTGACAATGGAGTCAACTCCAATCATGACATCAAGTCAATTATATTTTTTGAAAATTGAGTCAATCTTTTTTTTGAAAACTCAACTAATCCTATGAACTCATTGTTGACAGCATATTCAACACTATTTTGTGATATCAAGTTGGTAAGTATGGTAGTGATTAAGTATAGGTGGAGGTATGCTGCCCGCTGAATTGAAGCAGAGTGTATACTGGCCAATGTGTACAAGTACAGGTGGAGGTATGCTGCCCGTTGAATAGAAGCAGGGTGTATACTGGCCAATGTGTACAAGTTAACGGGGCGATGGCAATAAGTCCTCATTTCTATGTCAACTTTTTGGATAACAACTGGCGGGCGATGGCAATAAGTCCCCTTGGAAAACCAACATGGATCATTTTTGAATGGGTTTCGGTCCCTAGAGGCATCCGAGTTATTTTCTCTTTGAATGGGTTTCGGTCCCCAGAGGCATCCGAGTTATTTTCTTTTTGAATGGGTTTCGGTCCCCAGAGGCATCCGAGTTATTTTCTTTTTGAATGGGTTTCGGTCCCTAGAGGCATCCGAGTTATTTTATTTTTGAATGGGTTTCGGTCCCCAGAGGCATCCGAGTTATTTTATTTTTAAATGGGTTTCGGCCCCCAGAGGCATCCGAGTTATTTTCTTTTTGAATGGGTTTCGGTCCCTAGAGGCATCCGAGTTATTTTCTTTTTGAATGGGTATCGGTCCCCAGAGGAATCCGAGTTATTTTCTTTTTAAATGGGTTTCGGTCCCCAGAGGCATCCGAGTTATTTTCTTTTTGAATGGGTTTCGGTACCCAAAGGCATCCGAGTCATATTACATTTTCTTGCATCTCATTCAAAACGGGTTTCGGTCCCCATAAGCATCTGAATCACTTCACGCATCTTGCATTTCATTTCGAAAGAGTTTCGGTTCTCAAAAGCATCGAATCACATTGAAATACCCCGAACTTAAATATAGGGATTAAAATTAATCTAATACGTATTTAAGGGCCTAATGGTACCTAATTAATATTGGTAAGGAAAAATAAATCCAAAAGAAATAAAGAAACGCTTAAAAGGGCGAAAAACGCTAAATAAGCGTTAAATAACCATAGGAGGTATGAGACCTCGGTTAGCGTATTATATGGATTCTAAAGGTTTAATAAGACCTAAACAATATATGGGAACAACTCTCGAAGAAAACGAATCCAAATAATGAACTAAAACGCTAATAGAGCTTTAGAGCACGTTTTTCGAGAAAACCCGAAAACGTGACTTTAAGTGGTCAAACGGACCCGTAAAAATTATAAATCATTAAATAATAATTATTAAGCATTTATGGAAGCTTAATAACTAATAAAAAATAATTAAATGAGGAAATTCCGGAAAACGGGCCCGGTTAGTGAACGACACCTAAACCGGGTAAAATAACGTGCGTTTTCTGTAAAAGACGAAAAACGCTCCAACTAGTGTAACTGTAGGGGGCCGGTTTTAATGGGTTAAATAACCCCTCACACACACATGTAACTAGTTAACAAATAAGTAAATCAAAAAAAAAAGAGTAAAGTACAAAAAGTAAAATGACACTCTCTCACCTCTCATTCTCACTTTTCCCTCTTCTCTCTCCCATTTCTCCCTCTCTCACCGATTTCTCCCTCCTCTCTCTCTGGTTTGGGCGATTTCATGGAGCTCCACAAGCCTCCCATGGCTTCTCCTCTTCCTCCACATGCTCTAGCTCCACTTGAACTCCAAAGGTAAAAATAACTATATATTTGAACTCCCCTCATCCTCCTCTACACTTCTCTCTTTTCAAAATCCAAAAATGAGGAAGTTCATTTTCGTGGGTATACCCCATTCAAAGAGAAAAGCACACCATTATGGAGCTTGGAGTCTCCTCTTTCCAACAAGGTAAAAATCTCCATGAAAGACCTCGTTTTTCTCCATCCCTTGTTGTGACCGATTTTGTCTTTCTCCCTTACCTTGTTTTTCTCTTGTTTTGGAGCATGGTCTCAACCCTCCAATGGTGGATTAACCCCCTTCTTGATTCAAGGGTGAGAATCCCTCTCAAAGATCTCCAAAGGTAAACCCTAGGAATCTTGTTTTAGGCATTTCTATGAACTAACATTAATTAAGGGGTTAGTATATTAATAATAGTTGCTTTGTGTTCATTGGATGATGGGAATGGAGTTTGGCAACTCCATTCCCCATATGGCTGAATTGGGCAAGGAGGAGAGAAGAGAAGAAGAGGAAAAGAAAAGAGGAAATAAGAGCTTAAGGTAAGAGCTCTTTCCTAAATGCTAAATTTCGATGCATTAGAGTAATGGAAGGGGTAAACAAATAAAAGAACCCAAACTAATGTATTAGTATTGAAGTTTATGAAGTTTTGAGTATTTGTGAGTAAGTTTGAGCATTTGTGCATTAGTATGTGAATTATAGGCCTTGGAGCCAAATGGTTGTGAATGAGTACTAGTATTGATGTTTGATGGAGTATTAAAGTAATTGGATGGATTTGTATTTGCTTATTTGCTGGTAGAACCCTTGTGGTTTGGCTAGTTTAGGAATGAATTTGGTGAGAAAATGTGTGTATGGATAGGTGAGAATTGTAGGTGAACTATGGCAAAATTTTAGTAGGAAATGTACACTTGTGGATGACTTGGTGAATGGGAGAACCAAGGTATGTATTGGGGATAGTAGAGATGTTTAATGACCATGGAGTAGTGACTATAGTATGAGAATGAAAGAATGTAAAATCTGTAGCAAGAGTTGTTGAATGGTATTGGAAGAACTAGAAGAACTTATGTACATGACCTAGGGAATGAGTGTTGGACTTGAAGAGGTGAGGCAATGCATTGTAGGCTTTGGAAATGACATTAGGAGAGGAAATTATGTATGGAGGAAGTAGGAACCAAAATCTGTAGCAAAGAGGTATCAAATTGTATAGAAGAACTAGGAAAGATTAGTGTACAAGAATTGGTAAAAAGAATGTTAGACTTGAGTATAGATGGTACAATTGCTTGGAAACGAATTGTCATGGTAAGAGGAGGTATTTGGGATGCTAGGAGCGACATTGGTGGAGGAAGTATTGAATGGTAGGAGTTGTAGCAAAATCTGTAGCATTAGAGGATGAAAAACTGTTATAAGTGTTGAAAGGAAGTGAGGAAATTGTGTAAATTGGTTGATGGATTTAGTAATGAATTTGATGGATGAACTAAGGTGAATTAGAAGATTTAATTAGTGTTTAAACATGTAGGAAACATGTGGAAATGAGTAGGAAAAGATTGGGTGAGAATTGAGTAGAGTTTGAAGTTCAAAATGAGTAATTAAAATAAGTACTGGGCTGGACCGACCCTAGGACCGACCCTAGCAGGGTCGGTCGACCCGAAAAATTGCAATCTCGGAAGCTTCTGCATCCGACCGACCCAGGGGACCGACCCTGCCTGGGTCGGTCGAGTAGAAATTTTTAGACGGGAAATGCTTCTGTAACGGACCGACCCAAGGACCGACCCTGGCTGGGTCGGTCGGGTCGGAATTTTCTGTACTCGGAGTCTCTGCAGCCGACCGACCCATGGGTCCGACCCAGGGTGGGTCGGTCGGGTCAAAACTTACAAAAAAAAAACTAAAAGATTATGATTAGTATATATATGTGTATATGTATACCCACCTATACATATGTGCATATATATGTAAGTATACCATTGTTAAACAATGAAAAGTAAGTAAATAAAATGTAAGTATAGGAATGTAAAGACTTAGTAAGTATGAGTTAGGAAACGTAAGGATAATCGAATTAAATTAATGATAGTTAGATTAATTATTCGATTGTATGTAAATCATAGGATTTGATTTGTGAACACCGGAGGAACGTTGGGATACAAGTACAACGGTGAAAGGTATGATTTCTTCATGCCCTGTATCCTAATCTGGTTACCCCGATTTGTGTGCTTATTTGACCACCTAATAAGATAAATGCACGAATCGGATTATATTGCACTTACTTGTGCTTGTTTACATTGTTCTCGATATTTGCCTTGAACAATAGTTTGTATAATTCATGAAATGTATGAATGATGATGTTGTGTAATCGTACCTTGTAGTGTATTCGTATATTGTATCGTATTTTGTATGGATGTGTATATGAGCTTTGTATTGTGTTATTGTGGCTTGAATGAATGACTTCTGCTAATTCCTAACCACCTAACTCCTAACTTAAGTGAGTAAACCGGAATGAGTAGAAGTCCGATATAGTTTCGGCCACGCGTGAGGATGAGGAGACACAAGAGGTTGGATCCGATTCCTGGTTCTTAAGCTGGTCCACGGCCCAAATCCCTTAAGTGGGTAGCATCCTGGATTAGTGAACCAAGTAAAGCCTGGTGGTGGGACGGTGTAGTCCCTGCCCAGAGGCCATACCGGCTTAACATGAGTAAGAGTAAGAAAGTGAGTATGTATGAGTACGAGTATGAGTATGAGTATGTATGTGTACGTATGGAGTAAACGAGTAAAAGAGTAATCTCCACCCGATTAACCCGGGTGGACCAATGAAGCTAACAAGAACTGTACTTGTGTATGTACTGAGTATGTGTATTCGGAAGAAGGTAAGTATGTATTGGATGGTTATATTGTATTCCCTGTATGCAATGAAGTGTATGTATGTATTCTTGCGTAAGTATTCTTGTACTGTGTATAAGAGCATGTATGCATGTATGTTTGAATGTAATCAACCGCATGTATACGACCAAGTGGTCGGCGTACCCTCACTAGTACGCGGGGTATGCGGTTATCATGCTCGGCGAAAGCTGACCCCTTCGGGGGACATTTTTTTAGTGTGCAGGTACCCGAAACGAATATGGTCAAGGAAGAGACCGGAGGCACACCCTTGAATTTAGAAGTAAGTAGCGTGTGAGGAACGGGTAGTAAGTAGCCTCTTAGTGAGAATGTATGAACTTGGAAGAAGCATTGTAAATGTATTGGGAACCTAGTAAACTCGGTTATGTATTTTGTATTGTATGGTTTATGAAGGAGTAAAGTACTGAATGGAACCTTGTAGTATTCGTTGATGAATGGAGTATGTGTCGTGGAAGTGTAGTACTCGGGATTCCGGTCCATCAGACCGATGCTGTAAGTAGAAGTAGTAGCCTTGTTAGTCACGTGGGTGACTAACGGCATTGTATCACCCACTGTATGTAAGTATGTATCCGCTGCGTGTATCTGAGGTGTAAGGAGATTGGACGGTAAGCATTGTATTAATGGTAGGGGTGTTACAAAAAGTGGTATCAGAGCGAAGTATCACTCTGATGACTGGAAATACCGAGTTTAGGAATACCGAGTTAGGAATTAGAAGCTTAGGGCTAAGGGCTGAGTGTTAGCATGAGAGATATGCGAGTTAGGAACTACCAGTGAGTACCGGATACCTACAATACCAGTCCCGCCCGCCGCAAACCCCACTGTATAACTTGGGAAAGGACGCCAGAGAGAAGAAAAGCCTTCTCATACTCGGGGAAAACCCGATCTGGCAGTTGTGAAGCAATCACACGGTAAGCAAGAACTGACATATGATAGATTCCAGGAATTGGAAGTCCCGGAAATGGATCCCGGCTGGACAACAATACCCGCACTTAATGGCGGAAGAATGGGAACTCCAACCATAAGTAGACTACAACATGCAACAACATGGGGCGACGTGCTTAGCAGTCGCAAAACCTGGCTAACCAATCAGCAGCAGGAAAGGGAGCACTAAGCGTACAACGACGCGGAAAAAGGGAGCAGTAACGGAACCCGAGACACAAGTCTACGGGATAGTAATACTTGAGTAATACCACCAACGGAATGCTAGCCGACTAAGGACATAGTCGGAAGCGGTTAACCCCAAAACTACAACGCCACTAAGGTTGCAATACCTGGCTAATGTAGCTCGGACAACTACAAGAACCACCATGAGATATAAACTAATAGAACTACGAGAGTGGTGCCTAAACAAGGAAGGCTCAGTAACCACCACAGATGTGTGGGAACGAGCCACAAGGAACGACACTACACCAAATAGAGTGGGAATCTCCAAGGATTGGAGAAGTACCCAGATCTACGACAGCCATGTCTAGACCACCAAGAAGCTACCTAAGGGATCGAGTAAACCAATTATAGATCGATAAGATCGAGGGAAAAGTCCGCAAGACTATCAAGTACCAGTGAAAACTATACCGTGACCGGTGTAGGTTTATCCAAAAACCACCAATACCACGCACTTCCCACGACAAGTGCAGTAAAGACAGAGATATGTAAAGGAACACTAACACGTCACAAGTACATAGTAATGTATGGTGACCGTAACGAAACAACCACAGGATCACACATCCTGACGACCAGACGTATGGGACCTTGGAAAGGCCTAACGGCCCGACCACAGTATTTAGAACATACCAGTCAGCGAGAAGCTAGACTTGGTCAAGACCCCAACATGGCTATGCCATGCAGAACATCTTTTAACACCGAACCATTATTTTCAAACCAAGTTTTCTTCCAAACCACAAACCTTCTTTTAAAAACCTTGGATTTTAAAACCAGACCAACAGCATTACGGTGAGTATCAAAGAATGATACAAGAGGAGTTGACAATAGGATACTTCACCTAGGCGTGTGGCGAACACTACGAGTGTACCCGTTACGGGATGTGGGACAACCGCACTCCGAAGGAGCTTGCAGGCCCGACATATAGTTGGGTAAGTGGTAACGTGTCAATATGGTACCCCACGTATGTATACATGTAGTGTGCGACGCACGGGAAGTAGTCAACTCCGTTCTACGGACCATGAGTGAATTTTAACCAGAACAACTGGACACCATCGACAATCCAGGAGAAGGAAACTCAGTTAAGGAACAAGTGTAAGGAACTCAGAGAATCCATCGGAAAATAAGGAGTAAGGACTCAGAAGTGCAAAGAGCACAGACTAGTAAGTATAGACATTGGGTATGTCTCAAGGACATCAAGCAAATATATGACAGCTGGAAAGCATACCCAGCCTCAACACAGTAAGGCAGTTGCCTAACGTGAACACCACAATGCTCGACAAACGGGACAGAACTCCCAAGAGCAATCACAAGATCACCATAAAGTAAAATCCATCATTGGAAAGGAATGTAAACCTGGTCAAGAACACTAGGAGAAGGTGTGAACGGTCTACCCAATGACGGGAGACGTTATAAACCAAAAGGGAATAACCCAAATACAATACCACAAGGTGGTATAGTAGACACAACATATCGTAAACATTAGCCGGATGTAACGGCACAACTAACAGCACTCAGGAACAATCCTTGAAGGGTGTCTGAGATAACAGCAGTTGAACAAGCGTCATGATAAGAGCACAAGAGCTAAGGGAACATTCGGTTAGGACACCGAAGGGATTTCACTTAACAGGAAATACCCTAGACTACAAAAGGCACTGATCAGCACCAGATTGCCTGAGAGTCTCCTATGAACGGAAGCGTGATGCCACGACTTACCATGGAGCCCAATAATACCTCCAACCTATGACGGTATACATGGAGTGGAGACATGTATAAGCAGCTTGCAAAGAGCATAGCTTGCAGCGATATGGCTCTAAAGCCATAAACCCAAATACGTTATATAAACTTAAACGGTTGCAAAACCGGCACCAATTGTTAACAAGACCTGCAAGAGATATTGCCTCGTACGACAAGAAATCAACAACTGGACCATAAATTCAAACCCAACATCCTAAGTGGCTTGGAGTAATGGCCAACTCAATGTCACTGTCACTAGGCATCACCTCGTATACATTGACGGAGTTCTTAATTACCGACATGCCTTCTGTAGCAATGGTAGCACAGAGGCTTAAGAATCATGATAATGCCAACATTGGCCTAGCCCACACTTGGACACTACGAGAAACCCAAGGGAAGGTACCCCTCGTTAGCCAAAGACCACCAACGTGGTGATGATGTGAACCCTTAGAAAAGGCTTCCATCTATTATAACAATAAGCCTACGCTTATAAATATTGTCAAGGGGCGATGGAAAAAGGAAATGAGATTTTCCAAACCATTACGACTTAAGGAGTTAGCATACTCCATATGCACTCAAGCATGTGGTGAACCGTTGTATAAACACCAATATGATAACCTTGTCACGAGACCTATGAGTGGAGACAACCCCTCAACAAGAAATTTCACTTGTCAGTGATAGAATACCCTCCAATTGGAGAACGGGACCAGAAACCCCTTGAAGTTTCATGGGATGTCCTGGTAATATACATACAAGCAAAACTACACAGCCAGAGCCTAAACCAATGCTCAGCTTTGGGAGGACAGTAACTGTCAAAAACAATCAATGTGAGTGCACATTGCACACCACGAATGACCAACGCTCAAGAGAGCTTGTAAACCGGTAAATTGCTTTATCCTTGGTCAACCAAGATACTTGGTAGATTGTATCACAAATGATGATAGAATGTGAAGTAAGTTAACCTACACGATGAAACCCAAAATGGAATAACATCTCCACATTGGGAAGATACTAATATTGTGGTATGCTACGACAACCGTCATACACGCGAGCATTGGAAACCCCAGGGTATTCATACCATAAGGGAATGGTGCCAATGACAATGGCAATGAGTAAAGAGAAACTATCACAGTAACAGACAGTAAAGAACGATGTTGTATAATGAGTAAGAATACGGTGCGCAACAAGCCGATATGAGGAAGTAGCAGATAATGACACGGAGTATAAGTACGAGATGACGGGCATAAATATTCTTTCCTATCACATAAGTGACTTACTGTCAAGCGTTTACGCCTCTGCACTCTATATGACTGAGTGTTTTGGTATTGCACTTGTGCAACTAATGATCTAATGGGATGGCTAGGGATATGGAGAATGTAAACCGTAGTAAACCCTTCTTTTCACCAACAAACATGGCCTAAGGCCAAAGAAGCACGAAGAGTGTAAAACACACTTGCAATCACAAGATGTGAATTCCATTGGGAATAAAAGGTGAAAGGAGACTTAAGAAAGTCACTAGGACCGACGCATATCAATGCAAGGTCATACAAGTAAAGAAACCTTGCACTGAACCAGAAGAACTGGTGTAATCCAGAAGCTATTGACAACAGAGGAAGCACTATAACTAAATAGTGGCTTAGCCTCGCCCGACAATAAGTCGGAGGAACTCAACGAATAATCGTGGAAGCACGAAAAGCATGTGCAGTAGATTACCAGAGGGCTGGTTATAAGTCTTAAACTCATTGAGTTCAAGCACGGTAAAAGAATACCGCATTTGTCTAGTAAACATTATTCCCATAATAGACGGATAAAAAGGTGATGTATAGCACATTAATGATAACACGAAGGGTAAGTAACCCAAGCTACCAGGGTCACGCAGCAGAAGCTAGTGGGCCCTAGCTAGGAGACAATATACCTGGTAAGTATAATAGAATGGCTATTAACACCTTGAAGCCGGTTAGGCTAGAACCGAATTAATTATGAGTTAAATAAACTCATATAGGAATTCTTGGTGCAAAGACTAAACCATTGGTATGGTTAAGACCCTTTGACCAGAGCATAGTATATATCATACTGTAGTGAAGCTAAATGCTTCGGATTGCCCGAATTTAATAACCAATGTTTAATATTAACATATGGGAGATTACATGGGCGTAATCCCTTTTAATGGGGGTAGAGCGAAAACCGCTTAATGCAAGTTTTATAAATAAAACATAGAAAACTATAATGTGCATAGCACAAATGAGAATTGATTCGATGAGTGGTACTTATGTTATATAAACATGCGTATTCATTCATAGTGAAATTTGTGGTAACTAAGCATTGGACATGCAAATACCATAGGGCGAATATACCCATCTTGTAACCCAGTGTAAGAGCATTAGCAAAGAAGAGTAATGAGTAGTTGACGGAGCTCCACAAGTATTGTAACCCTTAAGGAAGTAGTACGAATGGATTAAGAGTAGTAGAGGAATGTAGCCATGAGTAGTGTATTCGTAAGTACGTCATTTGAAGTGAATCGAGAACAACTGAATTTCATAAGTACTGTAGTCCTTAGCTAGAATATTTGAGATGAAGGAGAGTAGTGAATAGAAGTAGTAACAGTCGATGAAGTGAGCGTTTAGGTACTGAACCACGGAGTAAATCATTTGGGAAGTAGAGTGAGGATGATCGATGGACTGATTCCATCCTTTGGAGATGTATGAATTCGTAATCACGACTAGAAGAGTAAAAAGATGGAAAATGAAAACAACCAAATTATTTGCTTGTTGAAACTGACGTGGGAAGTCGAACTTGATCCTGATCAGATCGAGGGAAACCGAACACAAATTGGGGTGGAAAGATAATTCAACACTGATGCTGATCACATCAGGGTCGAATGATTCTTGAAGCTCCCCTCAAGTGGTCACAAGAATCACACATAGGATAGAAGTAATGTATATATATCGGACCTTGGAGTTATATGTTTTAGGAAATTTTTAATTTGTAGTAGTGAAGTATTTCTCTTAAACTGAAGGTTAAGAATTTGTGAGAAGCATGTACCGGAGAAGATAGTGTTATACCCAAAATTTTGACCCCCTGGTCAGGGTCCACGAGGTACTGGTGTTGTGAGAGGCATTTTAATCAAGCGGTGAGGGATCCCGGCCCGATCGGCACGTTCCATGGCATGGGGAGCAGCTTCGTCACTTTCAGGGGCGTTTTGGTAATCTTTAAAGGCTCCTAAGACCTCGTGTAAGCTTTCTCTCTCCTCCAAAGGATGCCCAAATCAGCTTGAAACGCTTTGATATTTTAACCCATGATAGAGGATGACATTTTAAGCATAATGGCGTTGGAATTTTGATTTTTCGAATTTCCAATAATTTTCTAGCAATTTCTGACTGAATCTGACGAGAAATTCAATTTTAAAATATTCCAACATTTAAAAAATCCGATTCCACTTCAGAAAATTCATAATTTCCATCCTTGACACGTGGTTAAAATTTCACAGCAAAATTCCTTTGGGAAGTCACTTAACTAAAATATCGAAAAATCTTACTTTTACTAGATTTTCTTTATCTTTAAGAAAGTCTATATAAGGGGATAGGTTTTTGGATAAAATCAGAACCTCATATGCTCAAGAACCCTAGAGAGTCAGAAAACACAGTCTCCTCACTCTCTCTCACGTTTTCCAACACCCGGCCACCCAAATCATACCGAAAATCCCCCGAAATCACCATCTAAACACGTTTTCCAATTCCCAAAGCGTCAATAATCATCAAAACCCCACAAGAACACCACTAAAACGTGAAGAACAGCAAGAACAACCAACAACCAGAAGCTTGGTTCGAAGTCCTTTCGGGTCTGCCATTAACGGAGCACTCGGCGAATACCGGTGTGAAGAAACGTTGTGAATCCGAAGGTAAAACAGGTAGAAACTCAACTTCCCTAATTCTCCACGGTATTACCTGTCTTGCCTCAAAATTTGGGCTCAAACCAACCTTCGTAAGCTTCTGTATTTCTGTTTATTGAAGTTTCTGTCCAATAACTTGTCTACCAAGTTTCGTGCATAATTCGAATTCAAATTGTGAACTTTTGACCACTAACATATTATACATCTTTCAGGCTACGCACCCATAAAATTTGAGCCAAAAACACCCTCGGGAACCTTCTGAAAACCCCTGTCCGTGGGTGGTCCGTGACCCCGGACCTATGGTCCGGGACCTCGGACGCATTGTCCGAGACCACGGACACCCACGGACGGCGGCGGGATTTTAAAATTTTAAAATTTAGGTTTTTTTGATGATGTCCGGGCCCACGGACAGCCTGTCCGTGGCCCCGGACTTTGCAATTTTCTGTTTTCTGTTTAATTTCGACTTTTACTTTTATATAGGTTAACTGGGGTCCGTGGCTTCGGGACTTATAGGTCCGTGGCTTACGGACGGAAACAAAATTTGACCTAATTCTGCCCCGAAACCCTAGTTTAGTTAATTTTAATTTCCACTTTATTCTATCAAAAAAATGCTAAAAAACACAAAAAAAACAGAAGGCGCGCACTTAGGTTAAAAAGCGACCTTGTAAAAAGCCGTAATTAAACCAAGTAGAGGAAAAACGAACCTAGGAGGGGTAATGAAAGTAATGAAACCCTAAATAAGTCGAATATCAAGCCCCCAAACCCGAACTCTCCTTTCCTAATTTGATCTAGGTTAAAATTAGGTGGCGACTCATAATAGGTTCCAGTGAGCTAAGCTTAAGTTTAATAATTATTGTTTAATGAACATAGTTATGATCTTAGGTATAAGTGGACCTAAAAACCCGACTAGATCCAATCAACTTAATCCACATAGGATAGGGTTTAAAATCGAGGCCTCACAGACTGGCGACTCTGCTGGGGGACAAACTTTACTTAATTTAAACTTGTTTTTTTAATTTAAGAAAGAGGGCTTAACTCGAAAATTTATTTATGGCTTTATTACTTTGTTCGTTTACTTTTGTGCGCACTTTAATTTCTGCACCTTTGCATCATATGAGAGCGAGGGTCCACCTAAACAATTTCACACCGGGACCTTTGAGGGTCCCCTGTCAGGGACTCACACCTTTTAGGTGATGTGAATAAGCGGGGGAAAAGAGGAGGGTGTCGTCTAACCACACCCCCTTAATACCTGGGCTTTAGCTCCAAGCGTTTTCCTGGCAGTGTCCTTACCTAGCCCATTGTTTGGTCAGTCAAAGACCCGACCGTAGACGCACACCTTCAGGTGATGTGAAAAAGTGGGGAAGCCCAAAGAGAATAGCGTGCAAGCCCTATTCCTTTGAGGTGACCTGGGCCCATGCCCCAAGCACCTCTCCGGATCGATCCATACCCGTTTGGATTTAAACGTCTAGTGAGGACATGTTGAATTTGTGTGGGCCTTGTTTGCTTGTATGAACGGCCCATTACCCAGCCCACAGATTGATGGGAACTTCTCCTACATTAACCTAGCCCAGCCCGAATTGGCGGCTCTATTTGTTTGCGGCCCAGAGGTCCTGTTTGGTTTAATATGTGAGTCATTCGGGCTTCGGCCCAAAAGCTTAGACTTAGGTGATTTCTCTTCTGGCCCAATTCGAATTATCCATTTAGTTCTAGGCCCATGAAAAACAAATCCACCTCAAGCAGTTCATGAAAATCCATCAGGCCTTTCCGTTTCGAGGTTTATTCTAGTCCAGGAAGACTTTCCACTTGGGCTTTGGCCCAAAGTCCTAGATATAGGTATCATCTTCTAGGCCCAATCAGAACTACTCGGCCCAAATTCCAATTCACATCTAGGACATGGTTTAAAAATCATTTCGGCCCATGCGCCCTATTTCTAGCCCATACACATTCTGGCCCAGGTGTCAAATTCTCAAAACATTCTGAGTACCGCATTCATAACTCACTTCATCTGGGCCCACAGACCAATTCATAGTTTTGGCCCACGAACTTCGCTCTCGATCCAGAATTTCGGCCCATAACATAAAACATTCGAATCCCAGATAGTTTGTGCAACCCATTCATTCTAGTTTCTGGCCTCAAGGCCCAACAGGGTCATCAAACGAATCTTAGGCTTCAAGGTTTCTCTCTCGGCCTAGAGGCCCATTCATAATCCATGTGGCTTCCTTCGGCCCGTTTGCCCCACTTCCACGTTAAGGGTGTTCAGGCCCACACGTCCGCTCTAACCTAGGGATCACTCTAGCCCATGCACTTCACTCTTAGTTTGGAAGAGATTCAGGCCCTAGTTCCTCCTACATAACCCATAGGCATTCCTAGTTCAAGTACTTCGTGGAGCCTACTAAGAGTCCAAAAAGAAGTCGATCACAGTCATCTTAGCGACATCCCGGCGGTCAAGAGCTCGAGTCTTCAGCATGCCGACTTCAGATGGTTCAGCAGGATTCGGATTCAACAGAAATTTTAGGGTTCCCATGCATTCTACTGCATAACCTGCCATAACATTCATATTTCAAATGCACCTCTCATATTTTTCAAAGAATGATCGTTTTCAAACCACTAATAAGAAGCATCGATCTTGTTGAATCATCTTCTTCCTCATGTTCACAAATGAATGACTTTTTCAAGTCTAAATGATAACACAAAAAAAAGGGTTTTGTTTCACACAAGTTTCTTTTGAAAGGTTCATGAATTAATTATTTCCCGACAATGGAACACAAAGACTTGTATTTTGTTTCTGAAATTTTGAGCATGCCTTACCAAACCACACAACTCACCACATAATATCCAAACAACCCACAATGAGGTTCAAGGCCCACATCTATCAAACTGTTGTCACAAACCCCAAATCAATACTGGGGGCAATCTGAGTTTAGAATCATTGTCTTCGAATCTTTTGTTTAAACGTGTGAACTAGTCTCTGAGTGAAATTCGCGAGAGTGTCTTGAGTGGAAAAACCATGAGTGAACGAGCGTGTCATTTTTACACGACTCCGGTGAGACCACGTTCAAAGGTGAGGTAAACGGCATAACTCTGACCGAAGGAGATAATTTGTAAATTTACTCTTAGACCTGTGAAAAGTAACAAAGAATGGATACACAATTATCAGGAATGACGAAGCACCTAGGTACAGCACCACATAGCCAAAAGCTTGTGAACCCTGACGTTAAACCCTAGGCACCCCTGCTGAGCCTTTCATATATCCCTTTTCGATATTATGAACTCCACAAAATAACCCAGCCAATGATGAATGTCTGACCCGGTGACCAAAGGAAGCAAGGAGCCCGAGTCTCAGATAACATCTTCATCAGTTCAAAGAAGCAACTCCGCTATCAGCATGACGAAGCGATCCGTAAATGTTCCCAGAGTGACACAGGATCCAAGGAGCTCACACCAAAACAGCTTTCGAAGCCCAAAACCGGGAAACACAAGAACCCCGAAGGCAAAGTCAATAAAGGATAAAACCAAAAAGCAAACCCGAAGTGCCTCAAATAAATCCAAATGAAAAAAGAGAAATAGTGTAAAGGACAACCTCAAAGGTCCAGGTCCAGAAGCTCGAAAACAACGTCAACGCGAAGCAGCATAGACGACTTCAAGACAAGGAAGATGAATCTGAGAGAAGACACAAGTTGCAGCTTTGGTCACCCATTTAAGCTCCACATACCTCAAATATCCCTCCGTAGCCCCATCATTTTTCATCGCACCCTACGGCCACGTTATAAGCTTTAAAGACTTCCGACTTGATAGTTGTGTGTCCAATCACGTGAAAGTAACAGATCAAATGCGTAAATCCATCAAACGTCGAATTCAATGGTCTAAAAGTTATGACCATGAGCGAGAAATGAGTGCATACACCAAATACGTCGAGTGTAGGTTAGGAAGCACCAAATCAGAACATAAGCCTTGACCCTGTAAGGACGAGACTCATTCGCACGTTTAATCAAAGAAAATACTGGGGGCAATCGATCGTCCCAATCGATTTGCATGAACTCTAGCTCAGATTGTCCTAAGGAAAAATACTGGGGGCAATTGTTGGTTCCAACAATTGCCATGACAACACCAATTGAAACCTAAAGCATGAGCACCACCATCCTACCAAAGGCACACATAAGCCCTTACCTCCACATCAAACACTTCTGGCCCACATAAAGCCTTCACCTCCACATTAAATTCTATGGCTCGTCATAAGCCCTATCACAGCTGAAAAAGCCTTTAGCACCACAAAAAAGAAAACACACTCCACCGGTGGCATATTCATCTTCTAAGAAACAAAATGCAGATATGAAATTCTTAGTCAGGAAGTGATTCTTTCACTTTCCTTTTTCAGTAGGGTTTTCCCCAAGCATTGCCATGTTTGGCACTTTTTCCAACAATTTCTTGCTTTAAACAATTTTCAATTCTCATCATTGCCATGTTTGGCACATCTTCCAGCAATTTCTTGTCTTGAACAATTTTCTTCAAACACTGCCACGTTTGGCACCTCTGTCAGCAATTTCTTGTCTTGAACTGTTTTCTTTAAACACTGCCACGTTTGGCGCACATTCTAGCAATGCCTTGCATTGGACGATTTTCAACCCTCATCAATGCCATGTTTGGCACTCCAGCGATCAGTTTTCATCACAATCTTTTACATGACACCATTATCATTTCATAACCCGAAGATACAGATTCTTCAGAGATACAGATTCTCACCCGAAGATACAGATTCTTCAGAGATACAGATTCTCGCCCGAAGATACAGATTCTTCAGAGATACAGATTCTCACCCGAAGATACAGATTCTTCAGAGATACAGATTCTCGCCCGAAGATACAGATTCTTCAGAGATACAGATTCTCGCCCGAAGATACAGATTCTTCAGAGATACAGATTCTCACCCGAAGATACAGATTCTTCAGAGATACAGATTCTCGCCCCGAAGATACAAATTCTTTAGAGATACAGATTCTCATCAGAGTAGAAGAACTCACCAGAGTAGCAGAACTCACCCGAGTAGAAGAACCTAACCCTTGGGCTCGTCATAAGACCTAGAACCACCCTTAGGCTCGTCATAAGACCTAGATCCATCCTTAGGCTCGACATAAGACCTAGAACCACCCTTAGGCTCGTCATAAGACCTAGATCCATCCTTAGGCTCGTAGTAAGACCTAGTTCCAACCCTTAGGCTCGTCATAAGACCTAGAACCACCCTTAGGCTCGTCATAAGACCTATATCCATCCTTAGGCTCGTAGTAAGACCTAGTTCCAACCCTTAGGCTCGTCATAAGACCTAGATCCATCCTTAGGCTCGTAGTAAGACCTAGTTCCAACCCTTAGGCTCGTCATAAGACCTAGATCCATCCTTTAGGCTCGTCATAAGACCTAGTTGCATTCCCTTAGGCTCGTAGTAAGACCTAGCGTTACCCTTTAGCTTACCCACTCTCATCAAACACATTGCATTCATCTCATTCAAATAGGCTCGTCATAAGACCTAGTTGCATCATCCAGGCGCGTCACAAGACCTGGCGACAGAAAAGTTGGCGAGGTGATGGCAATAAATCCTCCTTTTGCGATGTCAACTTATTTTCGGGATCAACGAATGGTGGGCGATGGAAATAAGTCCCCAAGGTTTTTACCAGGAGTTATCCCTGCACACCGGCTTGGGGGGCGATGGCAATAAGTCCACATTGGGTCCAGCCAAGAGCATTGGCACGGGTTTCGGTCCGCAGAAGCATCCGAGCATCATCAGCATTATCATCAGCATTATCATCAGCATCATCAACATCATCAGCATCATTAGCATCATTACCATTCCAGCATTTTTGCATTTGCATGCCACCTAGCTATCATCATTATAGGTAGTCAACGCCTTAGAATCGCTTGACATCATCACATTCATTATAGGTAGTCAACGCCTTAGAACCGCTTGACAACATCACATTCATTATAGGTAGTCAACGCCTTAGAACCGCTTGACAACATCTCATTCATTGTAGGTAGTCAGCGCCTTAGAATAGCTCGACACAACTTATCAGTTTTCTGATAACATGCAGGGTCTTGGAAACATTTGAAATTTTGGGGTATCACTCAGGCATCAACTAGCCTTCTCACTTTCATTACAAAGTCTAGTTGACGGGGGGCAATCTGTTATACCCAAAATTTTGACCCCCTGGTCAGGGTCCACGAGGTACTGGTGTTGTGAGAGGCATTTTAATCAAGCGGTGAGGGATCCCGGCCCGATCGGCACGTTCCATGGCATGGGGAGCAGCTTCGTCACTTTCAGGGGCGTTTTGGTAATCTTTAAAGGCTCCTAAGACCTCTTGTAAGCTTTCTCTCTCCTCCAAAGGATGCCCAAATCAGCTTGAAACGCTTTGATATTTTAACCCATGATAGAGGATGACATTTTAAGCATAATGGCGTTGGAATTTTGATTTTTCGAATTTCCAATAATTTTCTAGCAATTTCTGACTGAATCTGACGAGAAATTCAATTTTAAAATATTCCAACATTTAAAAAATCCGATTCCACTTCAGAAAATTCATAATTTCCATCCTTGACACGTGGTTAAAATTTCACAGCATAATTCTTTTGGGAAGTCACTTAACTAAAATATCGAAAAATCTTACTTTTACTAGATTTTCTTTATCTTTAAGAAAGTCTATATAAGGGGATAGGTTTTTGGATAAATTCAGAACCTCATATGCTCAAGAACCCTAGAGAGTCAGAAAACACAGCCTCCTCACTCTCTCTCACGTTTTCCAACACCCGGCCACCCAAATCATACCGAAAATCCCCCGAAATCACCATCTAAACACGTTTTCCAATTCCCAAAGCGTCAATAATCATCAAAACCCCACAAGAACACCACTAAAACGTGAAGAACAGCAAGAACAACCAACAACCAGAAGCTTGGTTCGAAGTCCTTTCGGGTCTGCCATTAACGGAGCACTCGGCGAATCCCGGTGTGAAGAAACGTTGTGAATCCGAAGGTAAAACAGGTAGAAACTCAACTTCCCTAATTCTCCACGGTATTACCTGTCTTGCCTCAAAATTTGGGCTCAAACCAACCTTCGTAAGCTTCTGTATTGCTGTTTATTGAAGTTTTTGTCCAATAACTTGTCTACCAAGTTTCGTGCATAATTCGAATTCAAATTGTGAACTTTCGACCACTAACGTATTATACATCTTTCAGGCTACGCACCCATAAAATTTGAGCCAAAAACACCCTCGGGAACCTTCTAAAACCCCTGTCCGTGGGTGGTCCGTGACCCCGGACCTATGGTCCGGGACCTCGGACGCGTTGTCCGAGACCACGGACACCCACGGACGGCGGCGGGATTTTAAAAATTTAAAATTTAGGTTTTTTTGATGATGTCCGGGCCCACGGACAGCCTGTCCGTGGCCCCGGACTTTGCAATTTTCTGTTTTCTGTTTAATTTCGACTTTTACTTTTATATAGGTTAACTGGGGTCCGTGGCTTCGGACTATAGGTCCGTGGCTACGGACGGAAACAAAATTTGACCTAATTCTGCCACCGAAACCCTAGTTTAGGTAATTTTAATTTCCACTTTAATTTTCTGTCAAAAAAATGCTAAAAAACACAAAAAAAAACAGAAGCGCGCACTTAGGTTAAAAAGCGACCTTGTAAAAAGCCGTAATTAAACCAAATAGAGGAAAAACGACCTAGGAGGGGTAATGAAAGTAATTGAACCCTAAATAAGTCAAATATCAAGCCCCCGAACCCGAACTCTCCTTTCCTAATTTGATCTAGGTTAAAATTAGGTGGCGACTCATAATAGGTTCCAGTGAGCTAGCTTAGGTTTTAATAATTATTGTTTTAATGACATAGTTATTGATCTTAGGTTATAAGTGGACCTAAAACCCGACTAGATCCCAATAAACTTAATCCACATAGGATAGGGTTTAAAATCGAGGCTCACAGATAGTAGTGTAGCATGTTGTATTATTCCAAAGGCAGAGGGACATAGAGGAGTCATGCGTCGAGATGACCGGAGTGCCTGCGGGATTGTATGTGTATTGCATTGCTTTGGGGATAGCTTTGCACTGTATGTATGTATAAGTTTTGTAATGAGGAACTGGATAGTTGGTAGTAATGCGGATTGGAGTAACTATTGTATATTGGTATAGTATGGTATGTAGGAACCTTGAGGGATTTGGGAATGGTAAGGAGGAAGGATGTATGACTTTGGCACTAGACAAGTGTAAAGGAGCAAGTATAGTAATCCCATAACCTCGAACAACTTTGAGGACAAAGTTCTTAAGGGGGGTAGATTGAAATACCCCGAACTTAAATATAGGGATTAAAATTAATCTAATACGTATTTAAGGGCCTAATGGTACCTAATTAATATTGGAAAGGAAAAATAAATCCAAAAGAAATAAAGAAACGCTTAAAAGGGCGAAAAACGCTAAATAAGCGTTAAATAACCATAGGAGGTATGAGACCTCGGTTAGCATATTATATGGATTCTAAAGGTTTAATAAGACCTAAACAATATATGGGAACAACTCCCGAAGAAAACGAATCCAAATAATGAACTAAAACGCTAATAGAGCTTTAGAGCACGTTTTTCGAGAAAACCCGAAAACGTGACTTTAAGTGGTCAAACGGACCCGTAAAAATTATAAATCATTAAATAATAATTATTAAGCATTTATGGAAGCTTAATAACTAATAAAAAATAATTAAACGAGGAAATTCTGGAAAACGGGCCCGGTTAGTGAACGACACCTAAACCGGGTAAAATAACGTGCGTTTTCTGTAAAAGACGAAAAACGCTCCAACTAGTGTAACTGTAGGGGGCCGGTTTTAATGGGTTAAATAACCCCTCACACACACATGTAACTAGTTAACAAATAAGTAAATCAAAAAGCAAAAGAGTAAAGTACAAAAAGTAAAATGACACTCTCTCACCTCTCATTCTCACTTTTCCCTCTTCTCTCTCCCATTTCTCCCTCTCTCACCGATTTCTCCCTCCTCTCTCTCTGGTTTGGGCGATTTCATGGAGCTCCACAAGCCTCCCATGGCTTCTCCTCTTCCTCCACATGCTCTAGCTCCACTTGAACTCCAAAGGTAAAAAACTATATATTGAACTCCCCTCATCCTCCTCTACACTTCTCTCTTTTCAAAATCCAAAAATGAGGAAGTTCATTTTCGTGGGTATACCCCATTCAAAGAGAAAAGCACACCATTATGGAGCTTGGAGTCTCCTCTTTCCAACAAGGTAAAAATCTCCATGAAAGACCTCGTTTTTCTCCATCCCTTGTTGTGACCGATTTTGTCTCTCTCCCTTACCTTGTTTTTCTCTTGTTTTGGAGCATGGTCTCAACCCTCCAATGGTGGATTAACCCCCTTCTTGATTCAAGGGTGAGAATCCCTCTCAAAGATCTCCAAAGGTAAACCCTAGGAATCTTGTTTTAGGCATTTCTATGAACTAACATTAATTAAGGGGTTAGTATATTAATAATAGTTGCTTTGTGTTCATTGGATGATGGGAATGGAGTTTGGCAACTCCATTCCCCATATGGCTGAATTGGGCAAGGAGAGAGAGAGAAGAAGAGGAAAAGAAAAGAGGAAATAAGAGCTTAAGGTAAGAGCTCTTTCCTAAATGCTAAATTTCGATGCATTAGAGTAATGGAAGGGGTAAACAAATAAAGAACCCAAACTAATGTATTAGTATTGAAGTTTATGAAGTTTTGAGTATTTGTGAGTAAGTTTGAGCATTTGTGCATTAGTATGTGAATTATAGGCCTTGGAGCCAAATGGTTGTGAATGAGTACTAGTATTGATGTTTGATGGAGTATTAAAGTAATTGGATGGATTTGTATTTGCTTATTTGCTGGTAGAACCCTTGTGGTTTGGCTAGTTTAGGAATGAATTTGGTGAGAAAATGTGTGTATGGATAGGTGAGAATTGTAGGTGAACTATGGCAAAATTTTAGTAGGAAATGTACACTTGTGGATGACTTGGTGAATGGGAGAACCAAGGTATGTATTGGGGATAGTAGAGATGTTTAATGACCATGGAGTAGTGACTATAGTATGAGAATGAAAGAATTAAAGTAAAATCTGTAGCAAGAGTTGTTGAATGGTATTGGAAGAACTAGAAGAACTTATGTACATGACCTAGGGAATGAGTGTTGGACTTGAAGAGGTGAGGCAATGCATTGTAGGCTTTGGAAATGACATTAGGAGAGGAAATTATGTATGGAGGAAGTAGGAACCAAAATCTGTAGCAAAGAGGTATCAAATTGTATAGAAGAACTAGGAAAGATTAGTGTACAAGAATTGGTAAAAAGAATGTTGGACTTGAGTATAGATGGTACAATTGCTTGGAAACGAATTGTCATGGTAAGAGGAGGTATTTGGGATGCTATGAGCGACATTGGTGGAGGAAGTATTGAATGGTAGGAGTTGTAGCAAAATCTGTAGCATTAGAGGATGAAAAACTGTTATAAGTGTTGAAAGGAAGTGAAGAAATTGTGTAAATTGGTTGATGGATTTAGTAATGAATTTGATGGATGAACTAAGGTGAATTAGAAGATTTAATTAGTGTTTAAACATGTAGGAAACATGTGGAAATGAGTAGGAAAAGATTGGGTGAGAATTGAGTAGAGTTTGAAGTTCAAAATGAGTAATTAAAATAAGTACTGGGCTGGACCGACCCTAGGACCGACCCTAGCAGGGTCGGTCGACCCGAAAAATTGCAATCTCGGAAGCTTCTGCATCCGACCGACCCAGGGGACCGACCCTGCCTGGGTCGGTCGAGTAGAAATTTTTAGACGGGAAATGCTTCTGTAACGGACCGACCCAAGGACCGACCCTGGCTGGGTCGGTCGGGTCGGAATTTTCTGTACTCGGAGTCTCTGCAGCCGACCGACCCATGGGTCCGACCCAGGGTGGGTCGGTCGGGTCAAAACTTACAAAAAAAAACTAAAAGATTATGATTAGTATATATATGTGTATATGTATACCCACCTATACATATGTGCATATATATATGTAAGTATACCATAGTTAAACAATGAAAAGTAAGTAAATAAAATGTAAGTATAGGAATGTAAAGACTTAGTAAGTATGAGTTAGGAAACGTAAGGATAATCGAATTAAATTAATGATAGTTAGATTAATTATTCGATTGTATGTAAATCATAGGATTTGATTTGTGAACACCGGAGGAACGTTGGGATACAAGTACAACGGTGAAAGGTATGATTTCTTCATGCCCTGTATCCTAATCTGGTTACCCCGATTTGTGTGCTTATTTGACCACCTAATAAGATAAATGCACGAATCGGATTATATTGCACTTACTTGTGCTTGTTTACATTGTTCTCGATATTTGCCTTGAACAATAGTTTGTATAATTCATGAAATGTATGAATGATGTTGTGTAATCGTACCTTGTAGTGTATTCGTATATTGTATCGTATTTTGTATGGATGTGTATATGAGCTTTGTATTGTGTTATTGTGGCTTGAATGAATGACTTCTGCTAATTCCTAACCACCTAACTCCTAACTTAAGTGAGTAAACCGGAATGAGTAGAAGTCCGATATAGTTTCGGCCACGCGTGAGGATGAGGAGACACAAGAGGTTGGATCCGATTCCTGGTTCTTAAGCTGGTCCACGGCCCAAATCCCTATAAGGGGTAGCATCCTGGATTAGTGACCCAAGTAAAGCCTGGTGGTGGGCGGTGTAGTCCCTGCCCAGAGCCATACCGGCTTAACATGAGTAAGAGTAAGAAAGTGAGTATGTATGAGTACGAGTATGAGTAGAGTATATGTGACGTATGAGTAACGCGTAAAAGATAATCTCCACCCGATTAAACCCCGGGTGGACCAAAGCTAACAAACTGTACTTTGTATGTACTGAGTATGTGTATTCGGAAGAAGGTAAGTATATATTGGATGGTTATATTTTTCCCTGTATGCAATGAAGTGTATGTATGTATGCTTGCGTAAGTATTCTTGTACTGTGTATAGAGCATGTATGCATGTATGTTTGAATGTAATCAACCGCATGTATACGACCAAGTGGTCGGCGTACCCTCACTAGTACGCGGGTATGCGGTTATCATCTCGGCGAAAGCTGACCCCTTCGGGGACATTTTTTTGTGCAGGTACCCGAAACGAATATCGGTCAAGGAAGCCCACCCTTGAATTTTACAAGTAGTAGCGTGTGAGGAACGGGTAAGTAGCCTCTTAGTGAGAATGTATGAACTTGGAAGAAGCATTGTAATTGTATTGGGAACCTAGTAAACTCGGTTATGTATTTTGTATTGTATGGTTTATGAAGGAGTAAAGTACTAAATGGAACCTTGTAGTATTCGTTGATGAATGGAGTATGTGTCGTGGAAGTGTAGTACTCGGGATTCCGGCCCATCAGACCGATGTTGTAAGTCGAAGTAGTAGCCTTGTTAGTCACGTGGGTGACTAACGGCATTGTATCACCCACTGTATGTAAGTATGTATCCGCTGCGTGTATCTGAGGTGTAAGGAGATTGGACAGTAAGCATTGTATTAATGGTAGGGGTGTTACACACATCATATATTTTGCATATAAAAACATGTTCCGGTTCTCAAAAGCATCTGGATACACTATGCATTGCTTGCATTTTCTCATTTGGATAGGTTCAGGCCCCTAGAAGTGCATTGGTACAAGGACATGTTTCTCATTTAGGTTTCTAGTGCCTTCGAATAGTTTGGTAAGCTCAAATATGTTTTCAAGGTGGTCGACACCTCTGAGCACAAGAATCAACGAGCAAGCTGAGACAAGGTTGGTAAAGATTTTGGGTATTATCAAGCGTCAACTTGACTTTTCATTGACATTCCAAAATCAAGTTGACGGGGGGCAATCTGTTATCCCCAAAATCTTTACCCACTTTCATACGTGAACAAGGTTTTTCTAGGGTCGTTGCATGGCTAAGGGAAAAATTGTCATTTTTTCATCTAATGGATATTTCTCCTATTTTGGAGAAAATAGGGGCTTTAAGGTGGCATGGGATGAATGGTGATAACGTGAAAACTGAGACAGGTGGTATATGTGACATGAAATGATATTTGCATGGTGGTAGAGAAGAGGGAGGAGGTGGAAAAGGTTAATGGTTCAAGGCTAATGACCAACAATTTTTTGTAGTTTTTTTTGCTTTCTTTTTAATTGTCTTTTTTGCTTTCCCTTTAGTTCTCTTTTCTTTTTCTTTTTTTCTAACTTCCAAAATCAGATTTTATTTACAAAGTAAAATTCCAAAAACTAAAACAAAAATGTTCTTTCTTGTTTTTATTGCTACTTTGTTTTTTCTTTCAATCTTATTCTATTAGCTAGTTGGTTATTTCAAAATTAAAAAATTTGTTTCCTTTGCATTCATCATCTTTTGTTTCTTGTCATTAAACTGAAATAAAAAAGAGCCAAAAATATTGTTAGATAATTTTTAGCCTCATCCTTTTAGATAATTTTATTTTTGTTTCATATCCTTATCCCTTATTTTTCTCTTAGTTTAGTTGTTTTATGATTATTATTTTTAACAAATGCCTTCTATTTTTGCCAACAGTTGTTTTTTTTGACAAACCAGTTTTTTTTATTTATTTATTTTAGCTTCTATTATATTTGTATCTCTTCCTTTCTTTTTTTTCATTTTTGGTGTTTATCGCGATTTGTTGTTTTTCAATTTATGAGTATTGTTTTCAAAATTCAGAAAAATAAAAACTTATAATACGTGAATGGATATGGGAAATTGGTTGTTAGGATTTAGATGACTTATTTTTATCTTGTTTTGAGGTTTTTTTTTAGTTAATTGTTCTTAAAATTCAAAAGAAGCGATTTTTTTTAGCTAACAAGATCAACAACCTCTCTCATCATACTCTCTAATCTTGGCCTATATATATAATTGAATCAATGTTGAGTCATGGGGGAAGGAGGTCACAACCATAGACGATGTAGAAAGTTACTGTCCCTACTCCCATACAGCCTGGATCTTCTTCGAACATAATAATTAGTAATTCAGTTTTCACCTACTCAGCAGCCATTGCATTTCTGTTGATCTCGCATACTTTTCACTCTCTTGCACCTATCATTGGGCTTGTTCAACGCCAACAATAACCTCCTAATCTCACCGAAAGATCTCCGTATTACTACAGTCGAGTAGTGTCATCACCTGCCTGGCACTACTATCAGGTATGGTCATCGCTGGAGTTTGAATACTATCTCTGAATATTGCTCCTGAATAACCTTAGTTTGGGTGAGGTCCGACGGTGTCTTTCATCCTCCCGAAAAGCCCTTGCACCGATTACCGTTGAACATAAATACTCCACATTCATCTTTGTCATACACCCATCATCGACATCAACCCCGTGTCATGCTATCTCTTAACCATTGTAAACGTCCTGTCAAGCAGCTTGACCCGCGACATTAGTCATGAAAGGAAAAGGGAGACTGATCGCAACCTTGTGGTCATTGTAGTCGTCCCGTACACCATCAACAACCACCAAGCATCACAATAAATAGTTAGTCTCTCAACGTAATTTGCTACTGCCAGGAGTTAATGACGACGGGATAAGCATAGAAGGTTTATTCCCTTTTCAAGAAGCCACGTTGTTCCCTGTAAAAATGAGAAGATTGTACGGGAAGAAGACCACCGTTGTTCCATTCGGCATCAATTTCATCATCGCCACTATGGTATATCCCAGCAACGATGTACAAACTCCCTCATAGTAAGTACCGCGAGCGCCTCAGGTTTGTTGCTCAAAGGTCTTGTTGGTTGCAGCGAGAGAGAAGAGCAGGTTCTTCGACACCCTCTCTCCGAGTCGCTGGCTGCAAAGTTGGAGGTTGAGCATACACATGCACAAATCTTCGGAGTTATTATATTATCAGCCTAGTAGTGTTCTCGTGCGATGATTGATGGTCATTTATATTTTCTCATGAACGACCAGGTATGTTTTTGTGGTCTATTTATTTTATTAGCATTTTGTCCACGTGAGAAGATAGGTTACTTTTCATGGCATTTGTTAGGTTCTTTTTTTTTGGCGGATATAATTAGTTGCAGCCATTTGTTTTGTTTTTTTTTAATTTGTTAATTGTGTGGGTAATAGCATAACTTTGTTTCGGTGTTTGAGGATGCAATATCAACTTTTAGCTAAAATCCAGAACGCCTTAGTAAAAACATTGATGCACAAATTATTGGATTTTATAATATGTCAAGCAGGATAATGTCATAACATTTAGCCTTAAGTTATAACACTAGAGGAAAAGGAATTTTAAAAGGGTGATGAAACAATTTGAATCCTTTTATAAATTTCATATCAAGCCCCCGAACCCATAGCTCTAAAAATTATAACATTTTCCTTTCCAAGTTTAAAAGGTTAAAACTTGGCGGCGACTCTATTTAAGGGTTCAAAACCAACGTCCACAGACTGGCGACTCTGCTTGGGACCACCACCTAAGTTTTTAAATTTTAAACTTAGGAAAGAGGGCTTAACTTGAATTTATATCTTTAAGGCATACTTTTTATGATATTATCCTTTTTAGCTTATGCATTTTTATTATCTTGTTCATACGAGAGATGAGGGTCCAAATAAACAAATCTTCGGTCATGCTTAGATATGGCCCGTTCTGAGACACACACCGTAGGGTGATGTGTAAAAGTGGGGGAAATGAGGAGGATGGCGTGCAAACCCCTTCCCTTCACTACCTGGGCCCAAAGCCCCAAGCACCTCTCCGAACGTACCCTTACCCAAAAACCAAATATTGGTCATGCCAAGGTATGACTCGTCCTGAGGCACACATCTTTGGGTGATGTGTAAAGGTGGGGGAAATGAAGAGGATGACGTGCAAGCCTCATCCCTTCACTACCCGGGCCCAAAGCCCCAAGCACTCTCCAGATGTATCCATACCCATTTGATGAAACTTGCATAGTGAGGACATGCATATTTTCTCTGTATATCTCTGTGATTCCATGTTTCTGTGATAAGCTTAATTATCTGTGGTTAGCAGCTGAAATAAATCATCTTTAATTAGATGTTTACCTTTCAGCCCAAAGGCTCATTCTAGTCTAGGTGAACTATTCGTTTGGGCTTCGGCCTAAAATCCTTAGATCAAGGTGGTCTTTTTTGGCCCAAAAGTGTCTAAATCTGAATCATCCATTTTTGATCCATTTAGGTTTAGGCCCATAAAAAATCCAATTGAATTTATGATAATTCACAAGAATCTGAAATAAGTCTCTCACTTGAACTCTGAAATATCCCTGTCTAATTTCCTCCGGCCCAAGTGTGCCACTTCTGGTTTAAAAGTGTCCAGGCTCGAAATACACAATTCAAAATGACATCACAGTCCAAGGTATTCACAATTCAAATCACATTCCGGCCCAAGCGCTCCACTTAATGTCTGAAACATTTCGGCCCAAGCGCTAATCTACTGTTAGAAATTATTTCGACCCAAGGGCCTCATTCTCAAAGTGCTTCGGGCCATGTGCCTCACTTTTAGTCCACATATCTTCAGGCCCATGCGCCTATCCACCATCCAAATGTCTTACGGCCCATATGCCTCACTTTCAGTCCACAGATATTCAGACCCAAGTGCCTATGCACAATCTGAGAGCATCCCGGCCCATTGTCTCACTTCAAGTTCAGGCCCGAGCACCTATCCACAGCCCAAAGAGCATTCCGGCCTAAGGGCCTCATTCACAATTAAGGTACATTCCTAGTCTAGATTTTTCAGCCCAAGAGCCCTCTCATAATACATTAGATTTCATTGTTGTGTTTTCTTAGGTTTGCGTAGAAATTTTACAGTTTTAGTAGGTTTACAAATTTGTAGGACGTTTTGTCATTCGTTAGATCTTTTTCTTTTGTTGACTTCAAAAAAAAAAGATCACATACATTTCTACGTCCTCCCAAAGGTACATCATGGTTGAAAGCTCGAGTCTTCTGTGCGCCGACATCATGCAGATTGGCGGTATTCGAGTTCATAAAGGAGATCAGGGTTCACATGCATCAAATGTTACTATAAACTGTCATTCATCTTTCAAATGCATTTGCAAACAAATCTTTTGTGAAATCTAAGTTCAAAAGTTTTCAAGCAAGGACTGTTTTGAATGAACATTTCTTGACATCAACAATAAGAAGCATTGGTTTTGTTAAATCATCTTCTTCATATTCACAAGCAAATGACTTTTTCAACTTCAAATGAAATACCCCGTAATTAAAAATAGTGATTATTAGGCTAATAAATAATTTAGAGGCTTAATTAAGTATAAATAATTATTAGGGAACAAACTCCGAAGAAAACGGATCCTTAAAATGGATTAAAAACACTAACGGACCTTAAAGCGCGTTTTTTCGAGGTAACCGGGAAAACGTGTCTTTAAGCGGGTCAAATAGACTCGTAACAATTTTGGTCAACTAAATAATCATTAATAAATATTAGTGAGGCTTTAGAACCAATAAAATCAAGAAAACGAGAAATTAGTAAAAAATGTCAAAAACGGTAAGTTGTGGGGTAGAAATATAATTAACACAAACTTATGTGTCCAAGAATGTAAAAAGAATTTTAAAACCCCCTTGGTCTATGTGTGTTGTCCGATTTTTACATATATACCACACACACTCTACTCTCTTTTACTCACTAAAGACAAAACAATTAAAAACACAAAAGTAACCCCCACCCTCACTTTCTACTCTCTCTCCTACTCTCTATTCTCCTCTCTCTCATGCTCTTCTTCCTCCTTCCATTTCCCTTCTCTCGATTTCCATGGTGGAAATAGAAACACCCACAAACCTCTACTTCTCTCCTTTGTAACTCTCTTCAAACTTCTCCAAAAATTATAAAAACACCACCATTGTAATCCTCTCACCAAGAGCTACATTTTCATCTTTCCAAAATCCAAAAACAACCACTTTCGATTTTATGGGTATATCCCATTTGGAGTTTCAACACCACCATTAGAAGGCCCTCCTTCTCCTTGTTCTTCTAAGGTAAAAATATTTCGAAAACTCCATCTTTTTCTAGCCTCAAAGGCAAAACGAAAATCTAGACTAAACCCTTGCTTGCTCCTCTTGTGCCCAGCCGGTTTTGGCATCTTTGAAAGGGTGGAAAGATCATTCTTGAGCTACTCCAAGTGTTTTATAAACCCTTGCAAGGTAAGGAAATTCCTAAACCCTAGAATGTACATTAAAAACTTAAATGAGAATTAGTGTTTGTTTTAGTATTGAAACATATATATAAATGTTGGTAGTGCTAGAGGATTGAGATTACAAAACCGGTAGAGAAAGAAGGAAGAAGGAAGAAGAGAAAGAAAAACTAGAAGAACAGCAAGGTAAATAAGCTCACCTTTGTGTAGTCTTGAATATGTATGTGTAACAGATTTTTTAGAAATGAAAGTTGGTATTGTAAAAATGATAATGCATTAGTAGTATAATGTGTGAGGAAATACAAGTGTTTTGGAAGCTTTAAAAGATGTGTAAACCTTATGAAAACAGATTGGGACTTAGTGTTTGAGTGCAGGAATTTTATGAGTGTTTTAGTATTGGTATTGTATATGAGAGCTTGTATAGTTTTGGTTGTTGGAACAGGTGAGATGTTGATAATAATGTGAACTAGAATATGTGGTGAGTGTGTAAAAATATAGGGGAGGTTATGGCAAAATTTATATAGGATTAGAACACTTAGAGAATTAAAACTAGGTGACTAATGTAAGAGTGTAACAGATTTTGTTTGAGATGGATAGGGGGTGAGTTGAGAGAGAAAGTTAAGGTAGTTGTAGTGCATTATAAGTTTTAGAAATGACATTATAAGAGGGAGCTAAAGAGATGGAGGATGAGAGTCAAAATCTGTAGCAAAAGACATTAGGGAAGAAAACTGTTTAAGTGTTGAGTTGAGATTAAGAGAATTGTGTATATAAGTTAGTATAGAGTTGTGTAATGAATTAGGAAATGAATTAGCATGGTTTAGGGTGTTTAAATTGTACAAAACATGTTAGGATGTATGTAGGAAGATTGGGGAAACAATGGGTGAAATTGGGAAAGAAAAATAAAAACTGTAACAAGGTTCTGGAACCGTCCGACCCAGACGGTGAGTCGGACGTGGGTCGGACGGGACTTAAGAAATGAAAACCAGACTTTCTGGAATGGTCCGACCCAGAGCCGTGAGTCGGACGTGGGTCGGACATGGCCTTAAAAACTTTCTGTAATGGTCCGACCCAGAGCCGTGAGTCGGACGTGGGTCGGACATGGCCTAAATGATGAAAAGAAAACATTCTGTAATGGTCCGACCCAGGGCCGTGGATCGGACGTGGGTCGGACAGGCAAAAAAATATAATGGTCGAAGCTTCTGACTTCGTCCGACCCAGACGGTGAGTCGGACGTGGGTCGGACGGAGCTTAGACTCGAGACCAAAACCTTCTGGAATGGTCTGACCCAGAGGGTATGGGTCGGACAGAATATGCTGGGTCGGACAGGGTAATTTTCTGGGACGAATCTTACTGGAATGGTCCGACCCAGGGCTTGGGTCGGACGGTGGGTCGGACGCCCAATCCTGACAAAAAAATTTATTTTAATCTAAGTAATAATTGATATATATCTATATATATATATATATATATATATATATATATATATGTATACCTATATATATATGTATATGTACATGTATGTAAGCATGCAAACCTTAAGTAAGAAAGTAAACCTTAAGTAATGAAAAATAAGTAAGTAATGTGTATGTAAGAAGTATAAGGACATAGTAAGTATGAGTTAAGTAATGATAGTTAGATTAATCATCTAATTGTATGTGTATAATAGGACTTGATTTGTGACACCGAAGGACGTTTGGAATCACGTACAACGGTGAACGGTATGGATTCCTCATGCCCCGTATGCTATCTTGGTTACTCTGATTTGTGTGTTGTGTGCTAATTGATCACCAAATAAGATAAATGCACGAATCGGAGTTAATATGCATACTTGTAAATATGTAGTGTTGTATGATGTTGTATATCTTCTTTAAATCATAGTTTGTATAATTCATGAAATGTATGGATGATAATGAATGTGTGTATGTATGCCGTATTGTACCGTGACCGTTATTCATTGTGTTTGGACTTCTAACTTGTTCCTAACAAGCTAACCATCCTAACTTAAAATGGTAATTAAATTGGAATGAGTAGAAGTCCGATATAGTTTCGGCCACGCGTGAGATGCGGAGTCACGAGAGGTTGGCTCCAATTCCTGACTCTTAAACTGGTCCGCGGCCCAAATCCCTTAAGTGGGTAGCATCCCGGATTGGTGAGTCAAGTAAATCCCGGATGTGGGACGGTGTAGTCCCCAAGGCCGGAGGTCCCGACGACTTAACTTGAGTATAAGTAAGTAAGTAAGAATGAGTAAGTAAAGTAAATGAAAGTAAGTATTTGTAAGTAAAAAAGTAAGTAACGAGTAAAAGAGTAAAGCATTCCGATTACCCGGATGCATAATTTGGCTAACCTTGTGAAGTAAGTAAGATGTGTGCTTTGTATTGTTGCCTTGAATCATGTAGTGAATTGTATGAGCATGTAATTGTATGAAAAGCATGTATGTATGAAATAATGACTGCATGTTTAGTGGACGTCAAATAGTCGGCGTGCCCTAGCTAGCACGGTATATGCGGAGTCCATATGCAGTGTTTGCTGAGCCCCTTGGGGCACCATTTTTACTACACGCAGGTACCCCCGAGGGATGAAGATGTGAAGATTGAGTTTCATTTCTTTTATCTTCTTTTTGGAATGTAAACAATGAATTTATGATGGGTGTACTGAGTAGTACATGGCTGTAGTTTTTGAATAGCCGGTGTACCATGGGGTACACCTTTTTGGATATTGGGAAAGGAGCACTGGTATAGATGAGTAATCTTAGGAACTCATTCTTTTGGAACTTAGAAATGATGTAATCGAATGCACTTTAATACTCGGTGATCCATTAATGTAAGTATTCGGTATATGGTATTTTGGTAAGTAATTTAGTAGCTTGGTACGTTATGTTCATCAGACCGTGACTGTAAGTATTAGTAGCTTAGCTAGCCGTATGGGCGGTTAGCGGCATTGTTTCACCCGCCATAGTAAGTATGTAATAATTCCGCTGCGAACTCGTAGGATTAATAGGACGATTAGACGGTAAGCATAGGATTAGCGGTTGGGGTGTTACAAAAAGTGGTATCAGAGCGTAGTTACGCTCTGATGTCCTTAGTACCGAGCATAGGGGATTACCGAGTTAGGATTTTAACCGTCTTAAGACGGACACTTAGAAACCTAACTAGGAACTACCGTTGTTAACAACGGATACCCTTAACGTTCTTAGGAACGATACTTTGCTTAAATTTCAAGACCTTTGAGTCATATCTTGCTAAGCCTGACGTAACTGTTAAATATTCAGATGTCAGGCAGAGGTCCAGGTCGCCCTAGAGGAGGGGGCAATGACGGACCCGGCGCACAGACGATAGCTGAGATCGTCGCCGCCACGGTAGCGCAGATGCTACCTCAAGTAATCCAAGCTGTACAACAATCCCAACAAACCCAACAAACTCAAACGGGGCCAATCCCTCCCCCACCACCCAGAGAAGCAAACTGGGTAAAAGCTGTAGCGGAACTCCGCCCTCCTTGCTTTAGGGGCGAGAGTGATCCGGCTAAGCTCGAAGCCTACATCTCCGAGATGGAGACGGCTTTCGAAACACTCGAAGCTCCTGCTGGAGTTCGAGTCAGAGTTGCTGCGTACTACTTAAAGGATGCTGCAATGGATTGGTGGAAGCTGGTCAAGCATGAGCACGTCAGTGACCCCACATTCGATTGGGATTCCTTCGCCTCACTCCTCCGTTCAAAATACTACCCCGAACATGTGAAAACCAAGAAAAGGCTAGAGCTAGACGCCTTAAAGATGACCGACAAGATGACTGTCGATGAGTACTACCGCACCTTCACTTCCATTCTCCATCTCCTCCCTGATCTTGGATACACCGGCCAGGTGTTGGTCGATCGCTTCTATGGGGGTCTGAGCCATCGCCTTCGGTACGGTATGGGCTATACCAGGTTTACCTCCCTTCAGGTAAATAACGGTTAACCCTTAGTATCATTTCAATTCCTTAAATTCCTTGAATTCTTGAATCTTTCTTTATTCCTCCTTAAATGAGAATCCCGGCTAATACCTGAAATTTCAGGAGTGTTATCACGCGGCTTCTCGCGTTGAGATCACATGCCAATTAAGGGATGAAGAAACCGCGCTGAAGCGCAAGGCTAACAACAAAAACACCAGCACCGAGGAGCAGAACCAGGGGAAGAGCTGGAAAAAGAAAAAGGGGAATTTCTTTCAGCAATCCCACAAGAAATCCCAGGGTGAGAGCAGTGCCCATGCTGAGCAGGGCAAACCAGCTGAGCTTCTTCAGCTTGGTTATTCTGCACCGGTGGCAGCAAAGCCACTGAGATCACACCCACCGAAGGGTAAATTCTTAATCCAACTTGTATTCGTATAAGTATCGTGTAAGTATCGTATCTAGTATACCCACGCACACATGTGCTAACCCTCTAACCTCAGGTTCTAGCTCCGGTGCCGCCAAAACCTTCTCCGACGGCCGCACTTATGTGTGCAGAAAGTGCAACCAGGACCATCCTGGTAAAGACTGCTTTGGGAGAGACATCAAATGCTATAACTGTCAGAAGCTGGGGCACACAGCTAATAGATGCCCAGAGAATGCGAAGCCAAAGGGAAGCTTTCAGAACTACAAGCAGAGAGAGGGCAAGGAGGTGGCATCTGGCGATGCACCGGCCCAGCAGGCACCTCAGGGACAGGGATCCCAGGGCCCTCAGAGGGGCGCACCTCCGAGGCAGCCTGTTCTCCATGTTATTGACCGTGATGGGCCCGGTTCGAAATCCGGCCAAGGTAATCATCTAAACCTTTAATCCTTGAAATAGCATGCCTAGTAGTAGAGTAACTGTATGAGTGAATGCATGAGTAAATAAATGAAGTGTATGCTAAGCATGAAATGAAGTAGTTGAAACTAGTACTCACTGTAGATGAAATTGTAACCATAGGAAACTTTAGTATCTGTTACCCGATACCGGTAACCTTGAATCAAGAAGAGATCGACATCACCAACCACGACTACACCAACAAACAGTGTCAGGTCATCCGACCAGGTATGATCTTATTAAAGGGATACCTGACACCCGAGGCGCAAATTTCAATCATTCGACGATGCAACGAGCTAGGAACGGGTCAAGGTGGATTTTACACACCCGAATTCCCCGGTGGAGCGAAGATGAAGCTGAAGATGATGTGCTTGGGAAAGGATTGGAATCCTTATACCAAGACATACCAGGAGACACGACAACACGATGGAGCGGCACCACCGACAATACCACCAGAGTTTCAGACCCTCATCACACAAGCAGTAGAACTTGCACAACAATGCGAACCTGAACCGATCCCCGCACTTGAAGCGGATCTCTGTATCGTCAACTTCTATGAAAAAGAAGGACGACTTGGGTTACACCAAGACAAGGACGAGACAGCGGAATCTCTTGAACAAGGAGTGCCCGTAGTGTCTTGGTCCATTGGTGATGACGCCATATTCCTATATAGCGAGCAGAAGCGTGTGGACCTCGCACAGAAACTGGTATTGAGATCAGGAGATGTCCTAATCATGGGTGGAAACTCTCGGATGCTGTATCACGGGATCAACAAGATCAAGTTGAATACGGCACCACTGGCGATGATCAATGCCACACACATGAAACCAGGAACGCTGAACTTACCTTTAGAAAGTATTAAATTCCTATTATCATGTAATCTATTAGTAACGTGTATTAGAACACGGTATGGATTATGTTGTTTATCAATAAGAGCATGTTGATTTAATTCCACTTGTGTCCACCATCATACTTATCCCATTGTGATTCCCATCCAATTTGTGGCTCGGTAGGACACCGAAGTTATCCTGCAGTAGTCCTCACCGAAGCAAGCCCCGGCAGAAGCGGCACCATCTTAACGGGAACCTTCCCAGTGAACGGCATTGATGCCAATGTGTTATTCGACTCCGGCCTCTCCCTCACACTTTCGTATCCACCTCCTTCGTGAAGAGGTTGAAGCTAGATGCGGATGAGCTACCGAACTTCATGGTGACTCTCCCATCGAATAGCGAGTAAAGTGCACCAAATATTACCAATCAGCCACAATCCAAATCAAAGGCGAATCGTTTCCCCTTTCCCTTCATCGAATTCAATGGATTGGGATTCGACGTAATCATTGGGATGAATTGGTTGGAGCGGCACAAGGGTAGAATCCTCTGCGCCGAGCATCGCTTGCTGCTCAAAAGTCCTTCTGGGGTTACCGTGTCTTACCGCCAGAGATCGAGAGAGCCTTCGACCACACTTATATCTGCCATGGCCATGTACCGGGAGCTCAGAAAGGGCCAAGAGGTGTATCTTTTATGTACAAGACCTGGAGCGAGATCCAGAGTTCAGTGATGAAGTACCCATTGTATCCGAGTATCCTGATGTATTCCCTAAGGAGCTACCCGGCATGCCACCACCGAGAGCAGTGGAATTCGAAATTGATCTATTGCTAGGTACCGGTCCCATTGCCAGGGCACCGTACCGCATGGCACCAGCAGAGATGACCGAATTGAAAGAACAGTTGAGAGACCTTCTAGACAAAGGGTTTATACGCCCGAGCGTATCACCCTGGGGAGCACCGGTCCTCTTCGTGAAGAAGAAGGACGGTAGTCTCTGACTATGCATTGACTACCGCGAGCTGAATGCGGTCACAGTCAAAAATAAATACCCACTACCACGTATCGACGACCTATTCGACCAGTTGAAAGGAGCCTCAGTCTTCTCCAAGATCGACCTCCGTTCAGGGTATCATCAGATTGCAATCAAAGAGCAAGACATAGAGAAAACGGCATTCCATACCAGATATGGCCACTATGAATTCACAGTGATGCCATTCGGTTTGTCAAATGCACCGGCAAAATTCATGGACCTCATGAATCGTTTATTCAGTGAGCAGTTGGACACTTCGGTTGTGGTCTTCATCGACGACATCCTTGTATATTCCAAATCACCAGAGGAACATGAAATTCACTTGAGGAAAGTGCTTGAGACACTGCGCGAGAACCAGCTTTATGCGAAGTTCTCCAAATGCGAGTTTTGGCTTGATCAGGTATCATTCCTTGGACATGTCATCTCGAGCGCAGGTATCTCGGTTGACCCTTCCAAGGTAGAAGCTGTACGATCATGGCCTAGACCCAAGACTGTTACCGACATTAGGAGCTTTCTTGGTCTAGCCGGTTACTACCGGAGATTTGTAAGGGACTTCTCGAAAGTCGCCAAGCCCATGACTACATTAATGAAGAAAGATGCACCGTTTGTATGGACAGACGAGTGCGAGTTATCGTTTTAGAAACTGAAAGACTCATTGACCTCAGCGCCCGTTGAAATACCCCAAACCTTAATATATTGTTTAAACACTTAAATATGGTGTATTAAGACTAAAAAAGAGTCTTAGAAACATTAGTAAATAAATTTAAACAAAAGAAAACACAAGATGTGCTTTAAGGTCAATAAAGGCCAAAATGTGCTCTAAGCTTGGGATAAACTTGGTTAAGACCTAATGAACTTACCAAGACCTCATTCATACACTAATGAACATATTAAACCAATTACCAAAGAAAACCAAGCTTGAAAACAAGTTTAAACACAAAATGTGCTTTAAGGAGTCTTAAAGCACATTTTTGAAAAATTGTCTTGTAAATGAGTTTTGATGGCTAGTTGTCCATCATTACTCTTAAATAATATGTGTACTATATAATATCACATTTGGATGTCTATATCAATGGGAAATCAAAAATTTCACTTCTATGTGCCTTGTTTTCATGAATAGTGATTTTTATAAGCTATTTTGTAACATATGTTGTATAAGTAATTAAATTGACAAATAAAGACTATAATACCCTCACATTACTATTGGGGGCCGGTTTTTAAGGTTGGTGACACCACCCTTGTTAGCTTGTTAAGAAAATAAATAAGACTACTTAAGTACCTTTTACTTTATAAAGTATAAATATCTTCAAAAGCAAATTCTATCTCATTCTCTCATTTCTTTCCTGTATTCACACGGCTCCACACTTCTTCTTCCTTCTCTTCCACGGTAATACCACACCACCTCCATTAAACCTCTTCTTTGATCTCTTGTAAAATCTTGCTCACTTGTCCAAATCAAAAACAAACACCACCAATATCTTCCTCTCATCAAGCTCTTCATTTCTACCTTCTTAAAATTCCAAGACCACCATTTCGGTGCCATGGAGTTCCACCATTGAAGGAGCTTGAGCTTGTATTTTTACATATTGTTACCTTTGCTTCTAGGTAAGGAATCTCAAATAAAAACTTCATTTCCTTCATGTTTTTGTTGTGACCGAAAAACCCTATTGAAGGAGCTCTTTGTGTGACTTTGTTCTAGCTTCATTCCAACTCTTCATGGACTAGGTGGAGTCCTCTCTTGTTAGATATTCAAATTCTCTTCAAAGATCAAGGTAAAACAACTACATTAATGTTTTTGAAACAATGTAAAATTAGGGTTTACAATGAGATGAAGCTTATAGCTTGAATACTCATTATAATGTTTGTATATTGTTTAGAACTTGTCAAAGAATCAAATACCTACCGGTTTTTAAAGGAAACAAGAAAGAAGTTGTTTGGAAAAGAGGTAAATCTACTAACCTAATGTTGTTTAATGCCTTAGGAGAAATGAGCTTATAATGCTTGTTAAAACTACCTAAAGAGCAAATGGTGAATGACTTAGTAAAGTGTTCTCAAGAGCTTAGTAAAAGGCATATGTGTTGTTGAGTGTATTTGCAGGTCAAAGGCAAATATATTGTGGAAATTCAGTGTTTATGATTTATGCATCTTAAGGGCCTAAGAGCCATGTCATTTAAGGGCCTAAGTGCCATGCAATTTAAATTATGCACTATATTGTGATGTAGTGCTTTGTGAGTGGAGTTTGTGTAATAAGTGCTTGATGGATTTTTAGTGTTCTTGGTTGTTTGTTGGTAAAAACAATGTGTTTGGTTTAGTAATGTTCTAGGAGAACCTATGTCGAAATTTAGGTAATAAATGAGAAGTTCTAAGAGTTAAAATGAGTTTGATAAGTTAAGAGGTTTTAGATGGTTAAGTGTTGTTCTTGTGAAAGAAACATGCATTAAGGTGATTTAGGATGTAACAAGGACTTAGGCATGAGCTTGAGGTTTTAGTATGTACCAAAGTCATTTTGGACTTAGGTAAAGACTTAGGCAAACTTTGGTAAATAAGGAGAAAGTGTAAACTTGGAAAAAATTTCAAGAATGACATAAGGATTAGTTGTGAGAAATAATGCTTAAGAGATGATGTTAAGTGAGGAGAAAGCATTTTGGGATAGTAGTTATCATAGGTGAGAAACACCATTTAAAACCTAGTATAAAATGTTGTAAGTGTTAAGGAATTTTACAAGGAAATAAGTAAAGGCTTAAGGAATTAGAAAATGAGTTTCATGGATGTTGTATGTGGATATAAGGGTACCAAATGTTGTTAGGAAGCATTAAGAGGCTTTAGGAGAAGTTTGGTGAAGATTTGACAAAGTTTGGGTAAGTTTAGAGGACGTCCGACCCAGGGGTCCGACCCAGTTTGGGTCGGACAGCCTCTGTTAGACGTTAGGAAATGTTCTGTAATGGTCCGACCCAAAAGGGTGGGTCGGACATGGGTCGGACGGTCATATTTCAAAGGAGGGAAAATGTTCTGGAATGGTCCGACCCAGTCGAGTGAGTCGGACGTGGGTCGGACGGGCATGTTTGTAAGGCGGTAAAATGTTCTGTAATGGTCCGACCCAGAAGGGTGGGTCGGACATGGGTCGGACATGCATGTTCTGAGGTCGATGAATTCTCTGTAATGGTCCGACCCAGTCGAGTGAGTCGGACGTGGGTCGGACATGTCTCTGGAATGGTCCGACCCAGAAGGTTGGGTCGGACATGGGTCGGAATGGTAAGGTTCTTCAGACCCGAAAACCACTGGAAGGGTCCGACCCAGTTGTGGGTCGGACGGTGGGTCGGACATACCAAAACTTAAAAAAAAAACAGAAAAGAATGTGACTTATGTAGTTAACCCTAGGGTGTATAATGAAGGTAACCTAGGGTAAGTTAGACATTAAACATGTCAAATAATATGTTAAACACTTAGTAAATTTGGAGGTTAAAGTAATTAACCGACATTCTTGAATCATGTATAGGAGTGACCTACGGTGGAAACAAATCAAGGCAAGGACCAAGGTATGGTTTTCTTGCAGTCTGTTGCCTACCGGTTTACACCGGCTTGTGTGTTGTATGTTTTTCGTGTGTTTATGACGTTATAAGATTAAACATGTAATGAGTTTACAGTTGTTCATATATTGTGATGTTATGATGTGACTCTTTCCCTTGTGTGTGCTAACATGACTTACCACTATTGTGATTGGTTGTTAAGTTCCACTATGAACTTCTAACAAGTGTTAACTGGGAAGTGAGGAATCCGGTTGTCCGGTCATGCATGTAAGTTAAGAGTAGATATCTGAATCAGATTCGACTCTTATGTTGTTAAGATTGTTCTCCTTAATTTGGCGTTCGATCCCGCTAGCTTCTCCAAAGCTTACCTATTCTGACTTATGATCGGTTTAGTGGGAACATGTGTTTGTGTGGTGTGTTCGGGTCACTAAATCCGAACCATCTGTGACTTAAGTTACTCGTTCGTCTAACAGAACGGTAATGAGTGTGTTTAACGAGCTTAACATGAGGGTGAATCATTCTCTAGGCTCTTTGTTATTTGACCCTTGTGGTTTGTTATGTGGAACGAAGATCCACTGTGTATGTGATGTTGTGCTGTGCACTATTGATGCTATGCCATATGTTATGTTATGTTATGTATATAAATGAATGCCATGTTATCATGACAATTAGTTGCGCGTATCCCGGTAGCCGATGGGCTGCGCGTTAACCATACCAGCCAAGGGTTGCTGACCCCCTCGGGGGATCCATATTTCTTATACTGCAGGATGAGGATCGAAGAAGCGGAGTGGCTCTAGATCCTAGGATGTGTTTATTTTGAGTACTTTTGGATGTTGGCCCGGGATGCGCCTGTGCTCCCGTGGCGTGTATATATTTGGTTGTGACAGTTAACAGTGTGGATACAGTGAAGGATTATGTAAACACTCGGTATTGTATATGATGTATTTATGGTTTAGTTTATGCTCGGGAGTCTGATCATCAGACCGGTACACTTGTATTTATTCTGCCTTGTCAACCACGTGGGTGGTTGACGGCGTTGTAGCACCGAAGCGTTAGTTACTGTTTAGTTATTTATTCCGCTGCGATTTCATTAGTGTTATGTGCGTAGTAGGGGTGTTACAAAAAGTGGTATCAGAGCGAAGTATCGCTCTGATGACTAGAATACCGAGCTTAGGAATATACCGAGTTAGGAAACCTAACTACAGTTACTTTAGTGAACATTATGGAAAGGTTAACCACTAACTAAGTGTGGAGATACCTTATTGTCGGGAAGCGTTACAACCGTTGGACCGATAAGTGTGCAAGCATATTGCTAATGAATATTCATGTGAATACAGATGGCAGGTAGACCGCGTGGTAGAGGCCGCGGAAGTGGTACTAGTGATGGGTGACCAGGGCGAGACACTACGGCTCAGGTTATGGCTGAGGCTGTAGCAGCCGCTGTAGCCCAGATGGTACCCCAGCTTGTAGCTGCGATACAGCAGGGGCAGATGCCCGGAGTTCAACCACCACCGCCACCGCCACGAGAGACCAACTGGGTCAAGGCATTGGCAGACTTGAGACCCCCTTCATTTCATGGGGAGACCGACCCACGTAAGCTGGAGGCGTACATCTCCGAGTTGGAGACCGCCTACGAGACCTTGGCTGTACCTGCAGAGGCTAAGGTCCGTCTTGCCGCTTACTACCTGAAGGGTTCGGCACAGAACTGGTGGAAGCTTGTGAGAGAGGACCGGATGGCGGATCCTCAGTTTGGATGGAGGGAGTACACGGCTCTGCTGCGAGCCAAATACTACCCTGTGCACGTTCAAGAGGCCAAGCGCCTGGAGCTGGATAGTCTGAGGCAGGGGGACAAGGTGTCGGTTGATGAGTATTACACTGCATTCACCGGCCTTGTCCACCTGTTACCGGACCTGGGATACTCGAACCGGGTGCTGGTAAACCGTTTTACAACGGTCTCAGCCACCGTCTTCGCTATGGGATGGGGCCAGCTGAGTATACTACCTTGCAGGTAATTTAAATAAAGAGTGATGTGAATATGTGTAGTCTACAAGTGAGTATTAATGTGAGTTTGTGAGTATGTATTGCGGGGCATGACTGACATCCTAAATTCAGGAGTGCTATCATGCCGCTGCTAAGGTGGAGATCACCGTCCGTCTGAGGGACGAGGAGAATGCGCACAAGCGCAAGGCCACGAGCGAGGGCCAGAGTCCGCAGGGGTACGGGGGAGGAAAGAAGAAGAAGAAACCTTATCCCCAGCCCCAGAAGAGTCAGCACCAGGGTGACAAGGGCCAAGCCCAAACCACCACAGCTGAGGAGCCACTGAAGCTCACATATGCTTATGCGGCGAAACCCCTACGCTCTTACCCACCTAAGGGTAATTATTTAATCTTGTGTGATAAGTTGAAGTGTATGTTGATAAGTTGTGAGACAAGTATTGATGGTGTATTGTGATAGCAGCTAGCACGGGCTCTGGACCGGAGCGCCACTATTACTGTAAGTGGTGCAATGGAGACCACCCCGGCAAGGACTGCAAGGGAAATGAGGTGCAGTGTCGTTACTGCGAGAAGTGGGGTCACCGTGACCACGAGTGTTACCGGAACCCCAACAGCAGAGTCAACAAGCCCAGGGGCAGTGGAAGGGTAAGGCCACAGCAGCTATTGATGGCCCGAAGACGGCTAACCAGCCACCCACAGATCAGAGGCATACTGATTCCCAGAAGGGGAAGGGGTCGGGACCTAGCAAGGCCGCCCTGAATGTGGTGGACCGGTCTGAGGCGCCAGGGCCCTCTTCTAGACCAGGTACCGCCTAAACTGTTGAATGTAATAAGTGATTGCATACCGCATTTCATGCATGTGTGTATTATGAGTCCAAGTGTATTATCATGTGAGTAAGGAGTTAAAGTATAGTGTGAAAGCACCTAATTAGATAATTCTAAACTTAAAGGAACCTTCAATATATGTTATCCAATCCCACCCACACCAAACCCTGAAGAAACCACCATCAACATCACCGACTTTCCAATGGAGCAATGTCAGGTTATCCAGCCAGGTATGATACTTTTAAATGGATACCTGACACCGGAAGCACAAATCCATGTCATCAGACGATGCGACGAACTTGGAGCTAAACCTGGAGGTTTCTACACACCGAATATCCGAACGGATCAAGAATGCAATTGAAGATGATGTGCATGGGTAAGGACTGGAACCCTTACACCAAGTCATATCAAGAAGTGCGAGCTGAAGATGGAGCAACAGTACCAAGTATACCTGAGGAGTTCCGTGCGGTCGTTAATCACGCCGTGGGAATTGCTCAACAAGTTGAAACGGATTCAATTCCAGATGTGAAAGCAGATTTGTGTATTGTGAACTTCTACCAGAAAGGTGGACGGTTAGGTTTACACCAAGATAAGGACGAGTCACCCGAGTCTCTAAGTAAGGGAGTACCCGTGGTGTCTTGGTCCATTGGTGATACCGCAGTGTTTGTGTATGGCGAGCAGAAGCGTGCTGATCTCGCAAGGAAGTTAATACTAAAGTCAGGAGATGTGTTATCATGGGTGGGCAGTCAAGGATGCTATACCATGGCATCAGGAAGATCAAACTGAATACCGCACCGTCGGCAGTGATCAATGCCACACACATGAAACCGGACGTTTGAATTTGACCTTCAGACAATTCTAAAGTCTTGTATAATTCTGTAATGTATTAAGCCAGTATATGTTGAGGAAGTTACGTATGTGTTAAGTTATATCAACCATGTAAACCAACAATGTTGTAAAGAGAAGGTGTTAATGAATAAAGTGGAGTTATTGAAGTATATCAACCGTGTTGTTACCCAGTACTTATAAGTTTGCCAATGAATTAGGCTGTGCACTCGGAACGGGAGGTACACTGAGTGTCTGCAATGAGGCAGAAGCCGGCAAGAGCGGAACAATCCTCACCGGTACCTTTCCAGTGAATGGCGTGGATGCATCGATCTTGTTTGACTCTGGAGCCTCACACACATTCATTTCGCAATCTTTTGCAAAGAGGCTGGGGTTAGATGGTGAAGAGATGCCAGACTTCTTGGTCACTCTCCCATCGAAAGTGCGGATCAGGTGTACCCGCTACCATCGAGATGCTGTTGTAAGAATCAGAGGTGAAAAGTTTCCGATCGACTTGATAGAGTTCGACGGACTTGGATTTGATGTGATTGTCGGGATGAACTGGTTGGAGCGGTACAAGGGTAGAATCCTATGTGCCGAGCATCGACTGCTTCTTCAGAGTCCATCTGGGGTTACCATGTCATACCGCCAGAGGCCCAGGGAGCCTTCGACTCAGATCATCACCGCCATGGCCATGTATCATGAGTTACGACGAGGGAGTGATGTATACCTCTGCTATGTCCAGGACATAGAGAGAGACCCTGAGTTTAGCCCAGATGTGCCGGTAGTGTCGGAGTTTCCTGATGTATTTCCTAAGGAATTGCCAGGCATGCCGCCAGCACGAGAGGTTGAGTTTGAGATCGACTTAGTTCCGGGTACTGGACCCATTGCGAAAGCACCTTATCGTATGGCTCCAGCAGAGATGACGGAGCTCAAGGAGCAGCTGAGAGACCTACTCGACAAGGGCTTTATCCGCCCTAGTGTTTCACCATGGGGAGCGCCGGTCCTCTTCGTGAAGAAGAAGAAGGACGGTAGCCTCCGCCTGTGTATTGATTATCGGGAGCTAAATGCTGTTACGGTGAAGAACCGTTACCCTTTACCACGCATCGATGATCTATTTGATCAGCTGAGGGGAGCATCAGTATTCTCCAAAATAGATCTACGTTCCGGATACCATCAGATTGCCATCCGTGATAGTGATATCGAAAAGACAGCATTCAGAACTAGGTATGGGCATTATGAGTTCACAGTTATGCCGTTTGGCTTGTCAAATGCACCAGCTAAGTTCATGGACTTAATGAACCGCTTGTTCCAAGATCAGTTGGACAAGTCTGTGGTAGTCTTCATCGATGATATTCTTGTGTATTCTAAATCAAGAGGTGAGCACGAAAGCCACCTGAGAAATGTGTTACAAACATTGAGGAGGAATCAGTTGTATGCAAAGTTTTCGAAATGTGAATTTTGGTTGAACCAAGTGTCCTTTCTTGGACATGTGATTTCTGAGGCCGGGATCGCTGTTGATCCGGCAAAGATATATGCAGTGCGCACCTGGCCTAGGCCGAAGACAGTTACCGATATCAGGAGCTTCCTCGGTCTGGCAGGTTATTATAGGAGGTTTGTGAAGGACTTCTTCAGTGTCTCGAAGCTGATGACTTCCTTGATGAAGAAGGATGCACCATTCGAGTGGACAGTCGACTGTGAGAGTTCTTTCACGAGTCTCAAGGATGCTCTGACATCTGCACCAGTCTTGACTATACCAGACGGTTCAGATGGTTTTGAGGTCTACTGCGACGCATCAGGTAGAGGTATGGGTTGTGTATTGATGCAACACGGGAAGGTCGTAGCATACGCCTCCCGTCAGCTAAAGAAGCATGAGGAGAACTACCCTACCCACGACTTAGAATTGGGTGCCATTGTCTTCGCATTGAAGATATGGCGACATTATTTGTATGGGGTAAGTGTGACAATCTATTCTGACCACAAAAGCTTAAAGTACTTGGTCACTCAGAAGGAGTTGAACATGAGGCAAAGAAGGTGGGTTGAATTTCTGAATGACTACGATATTAATCTACAATATAAAGAGGGTAAGGCAAATGTGGTAGCTGACGCATTGAGTCGCCGAGCACACTCTCTCCATTCGCTAGTCTCTCATACTGGCTTGGTTGAAGAGGTGCGGAGTGCTCAGATGACGGATCAGTACATGCTGGAGATCCGGCAGAAGCTTATTGATGGCACATTCGAGGGTCAGAAGTACGACTTCAGACTCCACGATGATGACCTGATTAGGCTGAATGGCCGATTGTGTATACCTAGGAGTAGCGCGGAGTTGAAGGAGCGCATATTGAGTGAATCCCATTGTTCTACTACTTCGATTCACCCCGGAGCTTCAAAGATGTACAAGGGTATGAAAAGATATTTTTGGTGGACAGGAATGAAAAAAGATGTAAGTGATTATGTGTTGAGGTGTCTCACTTGCCAGAAGTCAAGTTTGAGCACCGACGGCCTGGTGGTATGGTACAGCCAATGCCAGTGCCTGAGTGGAAGTTCCATGATATCTCCATGGACTTTGTAGTAGGGCTTCCGCCTACAAGGGGAGGTCTGAATATGATATGGGTTGTAGTTGACCGACTGACCAAGGTGGCCCGATTCATTCCGATGAAGGACACTTGGAAAGTGGCAAGATTGGCAGAACTCTTTGATAAAGAAATTGTAAGACATCATGGTGTACCGAAAACGATTGTATCTGACAGAGATACCAGATTCTTATCCAGATATTGGAAGTCTACACGAGAGGCATTGGGTACTGAACTGAAATTGAGTACAGCGTTTCACCCACAGACCGATGGTCAGAGTGAGCGCACCATTCAGACACTTGAGGATATGCTACGTGCTTGTGCACTTGACTTTCAGACCAGCTGGATTGATAATTCATCTGATCGAGTTTAGTTACAACAACAGTTATCATGCTTCGATCAAGATGTCTCCCTTCCAGGCCTTGTACGGTAGACCATGCCGCACGCCATTATGCTGGGATGAGTCGAGTGAGACGGTCATTATAGGACCATAGTATCTTGAACAAGTTTAGGCAGAAGTTCGCCAGATCCGGGCTAACATGAAGGCAGCTCAGGATAGACAGAAGTCGTACGCAGATGTGCGCAGACGTGACCTGGAGTTCACCGTGGGCGATCAGGTATTTTTGAGAGTATCCCCCGTGAAGAGAGTATTTCGTTTTGGCCAGAAGGGCAAGTTGAGCCCAAAATATGTGGGGCCTTATGCTGTGACGGAGCGGATCGGCCCGGTAGCCTATAGACTAGATCTACCCGCCGAGCTGGGCAAGGTACATGATGTATTTCATGTGTCCCAGTTGAAGAAGTATATGTCTCATCCGTCTCATGTGCTTCAGCCTGAAAGCTAACCTTAGAGCCGACCATGCGATCAGTGGAGACTCCGGTACGGATTCTGGATACTAAGACTCGAGACACTCGCCATAAGTCTGTGAGACTGGTGAAAGTTCTTTGGTCTAACCAGGACGTTGAGGAGGCCACTTGGGAGCTGGAAGATAAGATGAAGGCGAAGTACCCGTCATTTTTTACTTCTTAGTCCTTATGTGTATAGGGTACGGGGCGTACCCCTTTTTAAGGGGGTAGAGCCGTTTCGTTTGTGTGTACGACGTGTATTTGAATACATCGTCTATGTTATGTTGTTATGTTACAGACCGTTGTGTCTGAATGATGTGGATAATGTTGTATGGACCTTGTGTCCAATGTTATGTTGTATGGACCTTGTGTCCAATGTTATGTAAGTGTGTTGTTAATGATGTATGGAAGTATTGTTTATAAGTATTCCCGTGTTCTAATATTTAGGATATGTGAAAGTATGAACTTTGAGGGCAAAGTTCTTTTAAGGGGGGTAGATTGAAATACCCCAAACCTTAATATATTGTTTAAACACTTAAATATGGTGTATTAAGACTAAAAAAGAGTCTTAGAAACATTAGTAAATAAATTTAAACAAAAGAAAACACAAGATGTGCTTTAAGGTCAATAAAGGCCAAAATGTGCTCTAAGCTTGGGATAAACTTGGTTAAGACCTAATGAACTTACCAAGACCTCATTTATACACTAATGAACATATTAAACCAATTACCAAAGAAAACCAAGCTTGAAAACAAGTTTAAACACAAAATGTGCTTTAAGGAGTCTTAAAGCACATTTTTGAAAAATTGTCTTGTAAATGAGTTTTGAATGGCTAGTTGTCCATCATTACTCTTAAATATATATGTGTACTATATAATCACATTTGGATGTCTATATCAATGGGAAATCAAAAATTTCACTTCTATGTGCCTTGTTTTCATGAATAGTGATTTTTATAAGCTATTTTGTAACATATGTTGTATAAGTAATTAATTGACAAATAAGACTATAATACCCTCACATTACTATTGGGGGCCGTTTTTAAGGTTGGTGACACACCACCCTTGTTAGCTTGTTAAGAAAATAAATAAGACTACTTAAGTACCTTTTTACTTTATAAAGTATAAATATCTGCAAAAGCAAATTCTATCTCATCCTCTCATTTCTTTCCTTGTATTCACACGGCTCCACACCTCTCTTCTTCCTTCTCTTCCACGGTAATACCACACCACCTCCATTAAACCTCTTCTTTGATCTCTTGTAAAATCTTGCTCACTTGTCCAAATCAAAAACAAACACCACCAATCTCTTCCTCTCATCAAGCTCTTCATTTCTACCCTCTTAAAATTCCAAGACCACCATTTCGGTGCCATGGAGTTCCACCATTGAAGGAGCTTGAGCTTGTATTTTTACATATTGTTACTCTCATTTGCTTCTAGGTAAGGAATCTCAAATAAAAACTCCATTTCCTTCATGTTTTTGTTGTGACCGAAAATACCTATTGAAGGAGCTCTTTGTGTGACTTTGTTCTAGCTTCATTCCAACTCTTCATGGACTAGGTGGAGTCCTCTCTTGTTAGATATTCAAACTCTCTTCAAAGATCAAGGTAAAACAACTACATTAATGTTTTTGAAACAATGTAAAATTAGGGTTTACAATGAGATGAAGCTTATAGCTTGAATACTCATTATAATGTTTGTATATTGTTTAGAACTTGTCAAAGAATCAAATACCCTACCGGTTTTTAAAGGAAACAAGAAAGAAGTTGTTTGGAAAAAAAGAGGTAAATCTACTAACCTAATGTTGTTTAAATGCCTTAGGAGAAATGAGCTTATAATGCTTGTTAAAAACTACCTAAAGAGCAAATGGTGATGACTTAGTAAAGTGTTCTCAAGAGCTTAGTAAAAGGCATATGTGTTGTTGAGTGTATTTGCAGGTCAAAGGCAAATATATTGTGGAAATTCAGTGTTTATGATTTATGCATCTTAAGGGCCTAAGAGCCATGTCATTTAAGGGCCTAAGTGCCGTGCAATTTAAATTATGCACTATATTGTGATGTAGTGCTTTGTGAATGGAGTTTGTGTATAATAAGTGCTTGATGGATTTTTAGTGTTCTTGGTTGTTTGTTGGTAAAAACAATGTGTTTTGGTTTAGTAATGTTCTAGGAGAACCTATGTCGAAATTTAGGTAATAAATGAGAAGTTCTAAGAGTTAAAATGAGCTTGATAAGTTAAGAGGTGTTTTGATTGGTTAAGTGTTGTTCTTGTGAAAGAAACATGCATTAAGGTGATTTAGGATGTAACAAGGACTTAGGCATGAGCTTGAGGTTTTAGTATGTACCAAAGTCATTTTGGACTTAGGTAAAGACTTAGGCAAACTTTGGTTAAATAAGGAGAAAGTGTAAACTTGGAAAAGAATTTCAAGAATGATATAAGGAATTAGTCGTGAGAAATGATGCTTGGGAGATGATGTTAAGTTGAGGAGAAAGCATTTTGGGATAGTAGTTATCATAGGTGAGAAACACCATTTACAAACCTAGTATAAAATGTTGTAAGTGTTAAGGAATTTTACAAAGAAATAAGTAAAGGCTTAAGGAATTAGAAAATGAGTTTCATGGATGTTGTGTGTGGATATAAGGGTACCAAATGTTGTTAGGAAACATTAAGAGGCTTTAGGAGAAGTTTGGTGAAGATTTGACAAAGTTTGGGTAAGTTTAGAGGACGTCCGACCCAGGGGTCCGACCCAGTTATGGGTCGGACAGCCTCTGTTAGACGTTAGGAAAATGTTCTGTAATGGTCCGACCCAAAAGGGTGGGTCGGACATGGGTCGGACGGTCATATTTCAAAGGAGGGAAATGTTCTGGAATGGTCCGACCCAGTCGAGTGAGTCGGACGTGGGTCGGACGGGCATGTTTGTAAGGCGGTAAAATGTTCTGTAATGGTCCGACCCAGAAGGGTGGGTCGGACATGGGTCGGACATGCATGTTCTGAGGTCGATGGAATTCTCTGTAATGGTCCGACCCAGTCGAGTGAGTCGGACGTGGGTCGGACATGTCTCTGGAATGGTCTGACCCAGAAGGTTGGGTCGGACATGGGTCGGACATGGTAAGGTTCTTCAGACCCGAAAACCACTGGAAGGGTCCGACCCAGTTGTGGGTCGGACGGTGGGTCGGACATACCAAAACATAAAAAAAAAAACAGAAAAGAATGTGACTTATGTAGTTAACTCTAGAGTGTATAATGAGGGTAACCTAGGGTAAAGTTAGACATTAAACATGTCAAATAATTATGTTAAACACTTAGTAAATTTGGAGGTTAATTAAGTAAATTAACCGACATTCTTGAATCATGTATAGGAGTGACCTACGGTGGAAACAAATCAAGGCAAGGACCAAGGTATGGTTTTCTTGCAGTCTGTTGCCTACCGGTTTACACCGGCTTGTGTGTTGTATGTTTTTCTGTGTGTTTATGACGTTATAAGATCTAAACATGTAATGAGTTTACAGTTGTTCATATAATTGTGATGTTATGATGTGACTCTCTTCCCTTGTGTGTGACTAACACGACTTACCACTTATTGTGCATTGGTTGTTAAGTTTCACTATGAACTTCTAACAAGTGTTAACTGGGAAGTGAGGAATCCGGTTGTCCGGTCATGCATGTAAGTTAAGAGTAGATATCTGAATCAGATTCGACTCTTATGTTGTTAAGATTGTTCTCCTTAATTTGGCGTTCGATCTCCCGCTAGCTTCCTCCAAAGCTTACCTATTCTGACTTATGATCGGTTTAGTGGGAACATGTGTTTGTGTGGTGTGTTCGGGTCACTAAACCCGAACCATCTGTGACTTAAGTTACTCGTTCGTCTAACAGAACGGTAATGAGTGTGTTTAACGAGCTTAATATGAGGGTGAATCATTCTCTAGGCTCTTTTGTTAATTGACCCTTGTGGTTTGTTATCGTGGAATGAAAATCCAATGTGTATGTGTTGTTGTGCTGTGCACCATTGATGCTAAGCCATATGTTCTGTTACGTTATGTATATAAATGAATGCCATGTTATCATGACAATTAGTTGCGCGTATCCCGGTAGCCGATGGGCTGCGCGTTAACCATACCAGCCAAGGGTTGCTGACCCCCTCGGGGGATCCATATTTCTTTTACTGCAGGATGAGGATCGAAGAAGCAGAGTGGCTCTAGATCCTAGGATGTAGTTTATTTTGAGTACTTTTGGTTGTTGGCCCGGGATGCGCCTGTGCTCCCGTGGCGTGTTATATACTTGGTTGTGACAGTTAACAGTGGTGCGATACAGTGAAGGATTTATGTAAACACTCGGTATTGTATATGATGTATTTAAGGTTTAGTTTTATGCTCGGGAGTCTGATCATCAGACCGGTACACTTGTATTTATTCTGCCTTGTCAACCACGTGGGTGGTTGACGGCGTTGTAGCACCGAAGCGTTAGTTACTGTTTAGTTATTTATTCCGCTGCGATTTCATTTAGTGTTATGTGCGTAGTAGGGGTGTTACACCCGTCCTTACTCTTCCAGAGGGCACAGAGGGATTTGAGGTATACTGTGATGCATTAGGCAAGGGAATGGGATGCGTACTCATGCAGCATGGCAAGGTTGTTGCTTATGCCTCCCGCCAGCTGAAGAAACATGAGGAGAATTACCCGACTCACGACTTAGAGTTAGGAGCCATTGTCTTCGCCTTGAAGATATGGCGACACTATCTCTATGGGGTAAGCATCACCATCTACTCCGACCATAAGAGCTTACAGTATGTATTCACTCAGAAAGAACTCAACTTGAGACAGAGAAGGTGGATGGAGTTTCTCTCAGACTACGACATCAACCTGCATTATAAGGAAGGGAAGGCAAACATTGTAGCCGACGCCCTGAGCCGTCGAGCACACTCGCTCCATTCGCTACTCACTTCTTCTAGCTTGGTTGACGAGGTGCGAGACGCTCAGTTGAGCGACCCTTACCTAACCGAAATCAGACACAAGATCGAGAATTGTACATTTGAGAAAAAAAGTATGATTTTAAGCTACATGAAGATGGTTTGATTCGGTTGAATGGCAGGCTATGCGTCCCCCGAAGCAATGCTGAGCTAAGGGATCGCATCCTGCGAGAGTCACATAGTTCTACATTATCAGTCCATCCGGGAGCCTCCAAGATGTACAAAGACATGAAGAGGTACTTCTGGTGGTCTGGGATGAAGTCAGATGTGACGGAATTTGTATTGAGATGCTTGACATGCCAGAAGGTAAAATTTGAACACCGTAGACCGGGCGGAATGGTACAATCGATGCCAATTCCGGAGTGGAAATTTCATGATATCTCCATGGATTTTGTTGTAGGACTCCCACCTGCTAGGGGAGGACTCAACATGATCTGGGTGGTAGTAGATCGCCTCACCAAGGTTGCCAGATTCATACCGATGAAGGACACCTGGAAGGTAGTAAAGCTAGCTGAGCTTTTTGATAAGGAGATTATCAGACACCACGGAGTCCCTAAGACCATAGTATCTGACCGCGACACCAGGTTTCTTTCGAGATACTAGAGAGCTACAAGGGAAGCGTTGGGTACAGAATTGAAGCTGAGTACCGCCTTCCATCCTCAGACCGACGGTCAGACGGAAAGGACCATCCAGACACTGGAGGACATGCTTCGGGCATGTGCCTTGGACTTTCAGGGGAGTTGGTTAGATAAGCTTCATCTTATCGAGTTCTCGTATAATAATAGTTATCACGCCTCGATTAAGATGTCGCCTTTCCAAGCTCTATACGGTAGACCTTGCCGTACACCCTTGTGTTGGGATGAGTCAAGTGAAGCGGTTATAATAGGACCGGAATACCTTGAGCAAGTGCAAGCCGAAGTGCAACAAATCCGAGCTAACATGAAGGCAGCCCAAGATAGACAGAAATCCTATGCGGATGTGAGACGACGCGATCTTGAGTTCGCCGTGGGTGACCAAGTGTTCTTGCGAGTTTCACCTATGAAGGGTGTCTTCAGATTTGGTCAGAAGGGCAAGCTAAGCCCAAAGTTTGTAGGGCCGTACACTATCACCGAAAGAGTTGGATCCGTAGCCTACAGGTTAGCACTACCTGAGGACTTGGGGCGTGTCCATGATGTATTTCATGTGTCACAACTCAAGAAGTATATTGCTGATCCTTCTCATGTGTTGGAGCCCGAGCACTTATCCATTGAGCCAAACATGCGATATGTCAAAACCCCTGTGAGAATCCTTGATAGGAAGACCAGAGACACTCGCCATAAGTCTATACGAATGGTGAAGGTCCTATGGTCTAACCATGATGTCGAAGAAGCGACATGGGAACTCGAAGATGCCATGAAGGCTAAATACCCGCAGTTATTCATAGACTAGTTAGTCTAGCATTTAGTATACGGGTACGGGTCGTACCCCTTTTAAGGGGGGTAGAACCCTTTTGCTCTAGCATTGCTTCGGGGCAAGCATTGCATTTTGTATGGCACATGTAGTGCAAGTGAATTTAGTACGGATGTGTATGTATGTGTAATGTGTAATGAATGATGTGTATGTGCAATGTATGGTGTATTGGTGTGATGTGTATTGTGAATGATAATGGTGTATGATGTATTGTGGTATGGTATAAATGGAAATGATGTATTGTGTATGTGAATTGTGTATGATGTTGAAATGTGTATGCTTGCAGTGTGAAAGAAGTAAACACCTCATAGGTGTAGGAGGATACATTATGGCAATTGGTTTGCATAATGAGTAGATTTGCAATAAACCATTAACCTTGAGCAACTTTGAGGGCAAAGTTTCTTAAGGGGGGTAGATTGAAATACCCCGTAATTAAAAATAGTGATTATTAGGCTAATAAATAATTTAGAGGCTTAATTAAGTATAAATAATTATTAGGGAACAAATTCCGAAGAAAACGGATCCTTAAAATGGATTAAAAACACTAACGGACCTTAAAGCGCGTTTTTCGAGGTAACCGGGAAAACGTGTCTTTAAGCGGGTCAAATAGACTCGTAACAATTTTGGTCAACTAAATAATCATTAATAAATATTAGTGAGGCTTTAGAACCAATAAAATCAAGAAAACGAGAAATTAGTAAAAACTGTCAAAAACGGTAAGTTGTGGGGTAGAAATATAATTAACACAAACTTATGTGTCCAAGAATGTAAAAAGAATTTTAAAACCCCCTTGGTCTATGTGTGTTGTCCGATTTTTACATATATACACACACACACTCTACTCTCTTTTACTCACTAAGGACAAAACAATTAAAAACACAAAAGTAACCCCCACCCTCACTTTCTACTCTCTCTCCTACTCTCTATTCTCTCACTCACGTACCCATCTTCTTCCTCCTCTCTATTTCTCCTTCTCCATGCGATTTCCATGGTGGAAATAGAAACACCCTCAAACCTCTACTTTCTCCTTTGTAACTCTCTCCAAAAATTATAAAAACACCACCATTGTAATCCTCTCACCAAGAGCTACTTTTCATCTTTCCAAAATCCAAAAACAACCACTTTCGATTTTATGGGTATATCCCATTTGGAGTTTCAACACCACCATTAGAAGGCCCTCCTTCTCCTTGTTCTTCTAAGGTAAAAATATTTCAAAAACTCCATCTTTTTCTAGCCTCAAAGGCAAAACGAAAATCTAGACTAAACCCTTGCTTGCTCCTCTTGTGCCCAGCCGGTTTTGGCATCTTTGAAAGGGTGGAAAGATCATTCTTGAGCTACTCCAAGTGTTTTTTAAACTCTTGCAAGGTAAGGAAATTCCTAAACCCTAGAATGTACATTAAAAACTTAAATGAGAATTAGTGTTTGTTTTAGTATTGAAACATATATATAGATGTTGGTAGTGCTAGAGGATTGAGATTACAAAACCGGTAGAGAAAGAAGGAAGAAGGAAGAAGAGAAAGAAAAACTAGAAGAACAGCAAGGTAAATAAGCTCACCTTTGTGTAGTCTTGAATATGTATGTGTAACAGATTTTTTAGAAATGAAAGTTGGTATTATAAAAATGATAATGCATTAGTAGTATAATGTGTGAGGAAATACAAGTGTTTTGGAAGCTTTAAAAGATGTGTAAACCTTATTGAAAACAGATTGGGACTTAGTGTTTGAGTACAGGAATTTTATGAGTGTTTTAGTATTGGTATTGTATATGAGAGCTTGTATAGTTTTGGTTGTTGGAACAGGTGAGATGTTGATAATAATGTGAACTAGAATATGTGGTGAGTGTGTAAAATATAGGGGAGGTTATGGCAAAATTTATATAGGATTAGAACACTTAGAGAATTAAAACTAGGTGACTAATGTAAGAGTGTAACAGATTTTGTTTGAGATGGATAGGGGGTGAGTTGAGAGAGAAAGTTAAGGTAGTTGTAGTGCATTATAAGCTTTAGAAATGACATTATAAGAGGGAGCTAAAGAGAGGGAGGATGAGAGTCAAAATCTGTAGCAAAAGACATTAGGGAAGAAAACTGTTTAAGTGTTGAGTTGAGATTAAGAGAATTGTGTATATAAGTTAGTATAGAGTTGTGTAATGAATTAGGAAATGAATTAGCATGTTTTAGGGTGTTTAAATTGTACAAAACATGTTAGGATGTATGTAGGAAGATTGGGGAAACAATGGGTGAAATTGGGAAAGAAAAATAAAAACTGTAACAAGGTTCTGGAACCGTCCGACCCAGACGGTGAGTCGGACGTGGGTCGGACGGGACTTAAGAAACGAAAACCAGACTTTCTGGAATGGTCCGACCCAGAGCCGTGAGTCGGACGTGGGTCGGACATGGCCTTAAAAACTTTCTGTAATGGTCCGACCCAGAGCCGTGAGTCGGACGTGGGTCGGACATGGCCTAAATGACGAAAAGAAAACATTCTGTAATGGTCCGACCCAGGGCCGTGGATCGGACGTGGGTCGGACAGGCAAAAAATATAATGGTCGAAGCTTCTGACTTCGTCCGACCCAGACGGTGAGTCGGACGTGGGTCGGACGGAGCTTAGACTCGAGACCAAAACCTTCTGGAATGGTCCGACCCAGAGGGTATGGGTCGGACGGAATAGTGCTGGGTCGGACAGGGTAATTTTCTGGGACGAATCTTACTGGAATGGTCCGAGCCAGGGCTTGGGTCGGACGGTGGGTCGGACGGCCCAATCCTGACAAAAAAAAATTATTTTAATCTAAGTAATAATTGTATATATATATATATATATGTATACCTATATATATGTATATGTACATGTATGTAAGCATGCAAACCTTAAGTAAGAAAGTAAACCTTAAGTAATGAAAAATAAGTAAGGACGAATCTTACTGGAATGGTCCGACCCAGGGCTTGGGTCGGACGGTGGGTCGGACGGCCCAATCCTGACAAAAAAAATTTATTTTAATCTAAGTAATAATTGTATATATATATATATATGTATACCTATATATATATGTATATGTACATGTATGTAAGCATGCAAACCTTAAGTAAGAAAGTAAACCTTAAGTAATGAAAAATAAGTAAGTAATGTGTAAGTGTAAGAAGTATAAGGACATAGTAAGTATGAGTTAAGTAATGATAGTTAGATTAATCATCTAATTGTATGTGTATAATAGGACTTGATTTGTGACACCGAAGGACGTTTGGAATCACGTACAACGGTGAACGGTATGGATTCGTCATGCCCCGTATGCTATCTTGGTTACTCTGATTTGTGTGTTGTGTGCTAATTGATCACCAAATAAGATAAATGCACGAATCAGAGTTAATATGCATACTTGTGAATATGTAGTGTTGTATGATGTTGTATATCTTCTTTAAATCATAGTTTGTATAATTCATGAAATGTATGGATGATAATGAATGTGTGTATGTATGCCGTATTGTACCGTGACCGTTATTCATTGTGTTTGGACTTCTAACTTGTTCCTAACAAGCTAACCATCCTAACTTAAAATGGTAATTAAATTGGAATGAGTAGAAGTCCGATATAGTTTCGGCCACGCGTGAGGATGCGGAGTCACGAGAGGTTGGCTCCAATTCCTGACTCTTAAACTGGTCTGCGGCCCAAATCCCTTAAGTGGGTAGCATCCCGGATTGGTGAGTCAAGTAAATCCCGGATGTGGGACGGTGTAGTCCCCAAGGCCGGAGGTCCCGACGACTTAACTTGAGTATAAGTAAGTAAGTAAGAATGAGTAAGTAAAGTAAATGAAAGTAAGTATTTGTAAGTAAGAAAAAGTAAGTAACGAGTAAAAGAGTAAAGCATTCCGATTAACCCGGATGCATAATTTGGCTAACCTTGTGAAGGTAAGTAAGATGTGTGCTTTGTATTGTTGCCTTGAATCATGTAGTGAATTGTATGAGCATGTAAATTGTATGAAAAGCATGTATGTATGAAATAATGAACTGCATGTTTAGTGGACGTCAAATAGTCGGCGTGCCCTAGCTAGCACGCGGTATATGCGGAGTCCATATGCAGCGTTTGCTGAGCCCCTTGGGGCACCATTTTTACTACACGCAGGTACCCGCGAGGGATGAAGATGTGAAGATTGAGTTTCATTTCTTTTATCTTCTTTTTGGAATGTAAACAATGAATTTATGATGGGTGTACTGAGTAGTACATGGCTGTAGTTTTTGAATAGCCGGTGTACCATGGGGTACACCTTTTTGGATATTGGGAAAGGAGCACTGGTATAGATGAGTAATCTTAGGAACTCATTCTTTTGGAACTTAGAAATGATGTAATCGAATGCACTTTAATACTCGGTGATCCATTAATGTAAGTATTCGGTATATGGTATTTTGGTAAGTAATTTAGTAGCTCGGTACGTTATGTTCATCAGACCGTGACTGTAAGTATTAGTAGCCTAGCTAGCCATATGGGCGGTTAGCGGCATTGTTTCACCCGCCGTAGTAAGTATGTAATAATTCCGCTGCGAACTCGTAGGATTAATAGGACGATTAGACGGTAAGCATAGGATTAGCGGTTGGGGTGTTACATCGAAACTTTTCTAAACTTAGAAGATAAATTCATGAGGAGCTTTCTTTGCAAGGAACATCCATTTCAGCTAAACAGATCTCTCGAAATTAAGGTTTGTGAAATGATCATTTTCTGATAGTGGAATACAAAGACGTATTTTGTTTCTAAGAAGATGAGCATGCTTTCTCAAGTACCAAGACACATCCTAAAACACCAAAGAAACCCACATAATGGTTAGTAGAGCACATGGTCATCGAACAATTGTTGAAATCCCCGACACAATACTGGGGGCAATCGGAGTTAGAATCTTTTATTCCAAACTTCTTCTAACAAATGTGTGAACGAAACTCTTTGAACGAAAGAGTGCAAGAGTGTCTTGAGTGGAAAAAACCAATGAGAGAAAAAGTGTGCCATTTTTACACGTGGTGAGGCCACATACATGTGAGGTAAGTAGCATAACTCTAACTGAAGGAGATAGTTTGTCAATTTACACTAAGACTTGTGAAAAGTAGCAAGAAGAGACACATAACTATCAGGAATGACGAAGCACCTAGGTAAACCACCACATTGCCAAAAGCTTATAAAACCCTGGAGTTCAACCTTAGGCACCCCCCTGAGCCTTTCATATACATTCTCCTTTATCAATAAAACTCCACAAAAAGCTAGCTCATGATGATTACATACCCTGGTGGCCAAAGGAAGCGAGGAGCCTAAACCTCGGATGAGGACCCCCCAAGTCTGGTACGAGAAGCGACACTACAACAAACATGATGAAAATCTGCAAACAGTCACAAAGTGATCCAGGATTCAAGAGCTCAAACGAAAGCAGCTCTAAAAGATCGGGAAACACAAGAACCTCGAAGATTATTCAAAGTAGCTCCCAGAGCTCCAAAAGATCGGGAAATACAAGAACCCCGAAGATGATTCAAAGTAGCTCCAAGATCTCCAAAAGATTGAGAAACACAAGAACCCCGAAGATGATTCAAAGTAGCTCTAACAGCTCCAAAAGATTGGGAAACACAAGAACCCCGAAGATGATTCAAAGTAGCTCCAACAGCTCCAAAAGATCGGGAAACACAAGAACCCCGAAGACGAGTCAAAGCAGCTCCAAGAACTCCAAGATTGGGAGACACAAGAGCCCCAAAGATGTATAGGAAATTTGAAAGCCTCAAGTTTCCAAACAACAACAACAACAAGGATGGTGTCAAAGTCTAGAGCCCGAAGGCAAATCCACACCCAGTAGTAAGACAACTTCACACATTAGGACGGGAAGGCGAATCCGGGAGAAGGCCAAGTTGCAACTTTGGTCACCCTTAAGCCCCACTAGATCGAAAATATTCCTCCATGATCCTAGTGACATTCATCATACCCAATGGCCCCGTTATAAGCCTCAAAGACTTCTGACTTGATAGTTATGTGTCTAAATCTAGTGAAAGTAACAGATCGAAGGTGTAAGTCCATCTAATATCGAATTCAAAAGTCTAGAAGTTATGACTATAAGTGAGAAATGAGTGCGAATGCTAAACACATTGAGTGTAGGTAGAAAAAGCACTACATCAAAGAAAACCTTAACCCTGTGAGGATGAGAATTAATCACAGATAATACTGGGGGCAATCGATCGTTTCGATCGATAGCCATAATTACTAGCTCAGATAGCTCAATTCTGGGGGCAATTATTTCCAGAAACTTCCACAGATGACACAAAGCAACCCCGAAGTCTTAGGCTTGTCTTAAGCTCTAAGCACCATTCCTCAAAATCTCAAGCCTTAAGCACTTTATAAGCCTTAAGCACCGTGTTCTGACACTATAATCCCAAAGCCTTAAGCAAGTCATAAGCCTTAAGCACCACATCTCAAAACCTCAAGCTTCACAACCCTGGGAAAATCATAAAAGCCTGAAAGCATGTTCATTTTTGAAGGATCAAAATTTTGGTCTCAAAGTCCATTCCTAAAAATGAGAGTTCCATGAACTTTAGTTGCAACGAAGTATTTGCTTATGCATCAGATTTTTGACAATGGAGTCAACTCCAATCATGACATCAAGTCAATTATATTTTTTGAAAATTGAGTCAATCTTTTTTTTGAAAACTCAACTAATCCTATGAACTCATTGTTGACAGCATATTCAACACTATTTTGTGATATCAAGTTGGTAAGTATGGTAGTGATTAAGTATAGGTGGAGGTATGCTGCCCGTTGAATTGAAGCAGGGTGTATACTGGCCAATGTGTACGAGTACAGGTGGAGGTATGCTGCCCGTTGAATAGAAGCAGGGTGTATACTGGCCAATGTGCACAAGTTGATGGGGCGATGGCAATAAGTCCTCATTTCTATGTCAACTTTTTAGATAACAACTGGTGGGCGATGGCAATAAGTCCCCTTTGAAAACCAGAAGTTCATCCCAGCAACCCAGTTGGCGGGCGATGGCAATAAGTCCCCTTGGAAAACCAACATGGAGCATTTTTTAATAGGTTTCGGACCCCAGAGGCATCCGAGTTATTTTCTCTTTGAATGGGTTTCGGTCCCCAGAGGCATCCGAGTTATTTTCTTTTTGAATGGGTTTCGGTCCCCAGAGGCATCCGAGTTATTTTCTTTTTGAATGGGTTTCGGTCCCCAGAGGCATCCGAGTTATTTTATTTTTGAATGGGTTTCGGCCCCCAGAGGCATCCGAGTTATTTTATTTTTAAATGGGTTTCAGTCCCCAGAGGCATCCGAGTTATTTCCTTTTTGAATGGGTTTCGGTCCCTAGAGGCATCCGAGTTATTTTCTTTTTAAATGGGTTTCGGTCCCCAGAGGCATCCGAGTTATTTTCTTTTTGAATGGGTTTCGGTACCCAAAGGCATCCGAGTCATATTGCATTTTCCTGCATCTCATTCAAAACGGGTTTCGGTCCCCATAAGCATCTGAATCACTTCACGCATCTTGCATTTCATTTCGAACGAGTTTCGGTTCTCAAAAGCATCAAATCACATGATATATTTTGCATATAAAAACATGTTCCGGTTCTCAAAAGCATCTGGATACACTATGCATTGCTTGCATTTTCTCATTTGGATAGGTTCAGGCCCCTAGAAGTGCATTGGTACAAGGACATGTTTCTCATTTAGGTTTCCAGTGCCTTCGAATAGTTTAGTAAGCTCAGATATGTTTTCAAGGTGGTCGACACCTCTGAGCACAAGAATCAACGAGCAAGCTGAGACAAGGTTGGTAAAGATTTTGGGTATTATCATGCGTCAACTTGACTTTTCATTGACATTCCAAAATCAAGTTGACGGGGGGCAATCTGTTATCCCCAAAATCTTTACCCACTTTCATACGTGAACAAGGTTTTTCTAGGGTCGTTGCATGGCTAAGGGAAAAATTGTCATTTTTCATCTAATGGATATTTCTCCTATTTTGGAGAAAATAGGGGCTTTACGGTGGCATGGGATGAATGGTGATAACGTGAAAACTGAGACAGGTGGTATATGTGACATGAAATGATATTGGCATGGTGGTAGAGAAGAGGGAGGAGGTGGAAAAGGTTAATGGTTCAAGGCTAATGACCAACAATTTTTTGTAGTTTTTTTGCTTTCTTTTTAATTGTCTTTTTTGCTTTCCCTTTAGTTCTCTTTTATCTTGCTTTTTTTCTAACTTTCAAAATCAGATTTTATTTACAAAGTAAAATTCCAAAAACTAAAACAAAAATGTTCTTTCTTGTTTTTATTGCTACTTTGTTTTTTCTTTCAATCTTATTCTATTAGCTAGTTGGTTATTTCAAAATTAAAAAATTTGTTTCCTTTGCATTCATCATCTTTTGTTTCTTGTCATTAAACTGAAATAAAAAAGAGCCAAAAATATTGTTAGATAATTTTTAGCCTCATCCTTTTAGATAATTTTATTTTTGTTTCATATCCTTATCCCTTATTTTTCTCTTAGTTTAGTTGTTTTATGATTATTATTTTTAACAAATGCCTTCTATTTTTGCCAACAGTTGTTTTTTTTTTTGACAAACCAGTTTCTTTTTTATTTTAGCTTCTATTATATTTGTATCCCTTCCTTTCTTTTTTTTTCATTTTTGGTGTTTATCGCGATTTGTTGTTTTTCAATTTATGAGTATTGTTTTCAAAATTCAGAAAAATAAAAACTTTTAATACGTGAATGGATATGGGAAATTAGTTGTTAGGATTTAGATGATCATTTTAATCTTGTTTTGAGGTTTTTTTTAGTTAATTGTTCTTAAAATTCAAAAAGAAGCAATTTTTTTAGCTAACAAGATCAACAACCTCTCTCATCATACTCTCTAATCTTGGCCTATATATATAATTGAATCAATGTTGAGTCATGGGGGAAGGAGGTCACAACCATAGACGATGTAGAAAGTTACTGTCCCTACTCCCATACAGCCCAGATCTTCTTCAAACATAAAAATTAGTAATTCAGTTTTCACCTACTCAGCAGCCATTGCATTTCTGTTGATCTCGCATACTTTTCACTCTCTTGCACCCATCATTGGGCTTGTTCAACGCCAACAATAACCTCCTAATCTCACCGAAAGATCTCCATATTACTACAGTCGAGTAGTGTCATCACCTGCCTGGCACTACTATCAGGTATGGTCATCGCTGGAGTTTGAATACTATCACTGAATATTGCTCCTGAATAACCTTAGTTTGGGTGAGGTCCGACGGTGTCTTTCATCCTCCCGAAAAGCCCTTGCACCGATTACCGTTGAACATAAATACTCCACATTCATCTTTGTCATACACCCATCATCGACATCAACCCCGTGTCATGCTATCTCTTAACCTTTGTAAACATCTTGTCAAGCATCTTGACCCACGACATTAGTCATGAAAGGAAAAGGGAGACTGATCGCAACCTTGTGGTCATTGTAGTCATCCCGTACACCATCAACAACCACCAAGCATCACAATAAATAGTTAGTCTCTCAACGTAATTTGCTACTGCCAGGAGTTAACGACGAGGGGGAGAAGCATAGAAGGTTTATTCTCTTTTCAAGAAGCCACGTTGCTCCCTGTAGAAACGAGAAGATTGTGCGGGAAGAAGACCACCGTTTCTCCATTCGGCATCAATTTCATCATCGCCGCTATGGTATATCCCAGCAACGATGTACAAACTCCCTCATAGTAAGTACCACGAGCACCTCAGGTTTGTTGCTCAAAGGTCTTGTTGGTTGCAACGAGAGAGAAGAGCAGGTTCTCCGACACCCTCTCTCCGAGTCGCTTGTTGCAAAGTTGGAGGTTGAGCATACACATGCACAAATCTTCGGAGTTATTACTGTAACACCCCTACTACGCACGTAACTTTACTTGGAATCGCAGCGGAAAATAAACAACTAAACGGTAACTAAACGATTGGTGCTACAATGCCGTCAACCACCCACGTGGCTAACAAGGCTGAATAAATACAATTGTACCGGTCTGATGATCAGACTCCCGAGCATAGAACTAACAACCATATATATACATAACCAACCATACCGAGTATTTAATTTACAACACATCTCCAAACCACAATCATCCAACACTGTATAGCAAGGTATCAAAATGTACGCCTCGGGAGCACAGGCGCATCCCGGGCTCAACAACCTACTTATCCAAAAGTATATCTATAACCTAGGACCTAGAGCCACTCTGCCTCTTCGATCCTCATCCTGCAATAAAAATATGGAGCCCCCGAGGGGGTCAGCACCTTTGCTGGTATGGCTAACGCGCAGCCCATCGACTACCGGGATACGCGCAACCAATTGTCATAATAACATGGCATTCATTTAAAACATCCGACATATATATATACCATAGCATAGCAAGGTAATTAGCATAGCACAACAACAATACATATCACCACAAGGACGGTCCACATTAAGATCCTCCCACCATAGTTAGTACATACCATGAGCATAGAGATTGTTGCCAAACCCATACCAAGCTCGTTAATTACCTCATCACCATCCTGTTATTGAACGGTTGACTTAAACCCAAGGTGTGTCGGATATAGTGATCCCAAGCACACCAAACAACACAGTATGCCCCTGTGGCCCGACGTGAGTCAGTAAACTAGCTTTGGATAAGCTAAGGGAAGGTTGAAACCAAATTGGAATACCACCTAAACATACACCAAGAGAGCCGAACCGGATATGATAACGACCCCCATCCATCACACGCGTGGCCGGAACATACCGGACTCCTCACCCCCCCCCCCCCCCCTTTGACTTGTTAGTGATCACCAATGTTTTGTTAAGTCACATACAAGCAAGTGTTTTTAGGTCTTGTTACATGCCAAAGGAAAGGAGTCATAATACACAACATCATAATATATAACAACTGTAAGCTCTTTTCATGCCTTAATCTTATAAGGTCGTAAACCACAGAAAACAATCAACAACACCCAAGCCGGTGTAACCGTTAGGCAACAGACTGCAAGAAAACCATACCTTGGTCCCTGCCTCGACTGGTTTCCACCTTGAGAGATTCCTAAACACATTTAGTAACGTCGGTTAATTAACGCACTAGTCCACTGTCACATTAACTACTTCACATTTCTAGTTGTTACACTTCCACATTTTGTTTTAACTTCCCTTCTTTTAAAATGTCATTATAACACTCCTAACATGTCTTATGGAACCTTATAATATCCTTCCTAACTTATCCCTATCATTAGACATCATTTAAATACCTAAAAACTAAGTTTTATAGTGGTCCGGGACTTGGTCCCTAGCCTAGGTCCCGGACCATATGCTAACTCAGCTCTCGGGGGTAATTCAGGGGGTGGTCCGGGTCCTTGTACAAGACCCAAGTCCCGGACCACATTGCTATGTGACTCTCGGCCTATTTTACACCCCTGGTCCGGGACTTTAACCAGAACCTAGGTCCCGGACCAAACCTACAGAAGTGGTAAAATGTCACTTTTCAAATGTTGTAACCTTAGTTCTCCACCTCCATTAATTGTATAACTTTACCAAGTGTTCCTAGGTATATTCTAATGTCTAGATATCATCTTAAACACACCTAAATCCATGTTTCACTTGTTACTCATTTTTTTCTTATAAATTCACTAACACTTACAACACTTTACATTAGGTTTCTAAATGATATTTCTTACCTAAGAAAACTACTATCCCAAAATGCTTTCTCCTCATCCTAACATCATCTCTTAAGCATCATTCCTTACCAACCTAAACCCTAGTTGATGTCTAAGTCCTTCTTGTCTACCTAGAACACCTTAAGACATTATTTCTTCTCTTAATAAACACTTAGTCATTTTTCTAACACTTCTAATTCCTCAAGCCTTACATTAACACCTAGAACTCCTTGGGTATTTCCTAAATTTTGACATGGTTTCTCCTAGAACATTCCTAAACCAAAATCACACAAGAACACTCTCATACACAACTTCACCAAATTTACACTACATTACAATATGGTGCATAATTTAAATTGCATGGCACTTAGGCCCTTAAAATGCATGGCTCTTAGGCCCTTAAAGTGCTTAAACCATAAACACTGAATTTCCACAATATATATGCCTTTAACCTGCAAATACACTCAACACACACATATTCCCTTTACTAGTCTCTTGAGAACTCTTTACTAAGTCATTCACCATTTGCTCTTTAGGTAGTTTAAATAAGCATTTATAAGCTCATTTCTCCTAAGGCATTAAACAACATTTAAATTAGTAGATTTACCTCTTTTTCCAAAACACTTCCTTCTTGATTCCTTACAAGACCGTATGGTATTTTGGTTCCTTGTCAAGCTCTAGACAATATACAAACACCATAATGAGTGTTCAAGCTTTGAGCTTCATCTCATTGTAAACCCTAATTTGACATTGTTTCAAAAACATTAATGTAGTTATTTTACCTTGGTCTTTGAAGGGAGTTTGAATATAACAAGAGAGGACTCCACCTAGTCCATGAAGAGTTGAAATGAAGCTAGAACAAAGTCACACAAAGAGTTATATCAATGTGTATTTTCGGACATGACAAAAACAAGGAGGAAACTTGATTTTGTTTGAGATTCCTTACCTAGAAGCAAAGGAGAGTAATAATATGTCAAAATACAAGCTCAAGCTCCTTCAATGGTGGAACACCTTGGCACCGAAATGGAGCTCTTGGAGTTTTGAGAAGATAGGAATGAAGAGCTTGATGAGAGGAAGAGATTGGTGGTCTTTGTTTTTGATTTGGACAAATGAGCAAGATTTAACAAGTGGTCAAAGTTGGAGTTTCCATGGTGATAGTGGTATTACCGTGAGAGAACAAGGAAGAAGGAAGAAGAGAGGTGTTTGCAAACCGTGGGAATGAAGGAAGAAATGAGAATGAGATAGAATTTGCTTTTAAGAGATATTTGTAGTAATAAAGTAAAAAGTAGTTTATTTACTTATCTTTACTTACTTAATACATTAATAAGAGAGTGGTGAGTCACCAAACTTAAGGAAAACCGGCCCCCTTATTAATATGAGGGTATTATAGTCATCATTTGTCAATTTAATTACTTATACAACATATGTTACAAAATAGATTATAAAAATCACTATTCACCTTAACAAGGCACTTAGAAGTGAAATTTTTGATTTCCCACTAATATAGCCACCCAAATGTGATACTATATAGTACACATGTATATTTAAGAGTAATGATGGACATTTAGCCATTCAAAACTCATTTACAAGACAATTTTTCAAAAACGTGCTTTAAGACTTCTTAAAGCACATTTTGTGTTTTAACTTGTTTTCAAGCTTGGTTTTCTTTGGTAATTGGTTTAATATGTTCATTAGTATATAAATGAAGTCTTGGTAAGCTCATTAGGTCTTACTCAAGTTTATCCCAAGCTTAGAGCACATTTTAGCCCTTATTGACTTTAAAGCACATTTTGTGTTTGCTTTTGTTTAAATTGTTTACTAATGTTTCTAAGACTCTTTTTAGTCTTAGTAAATCATGTTTTAATGTTTAACCAACATATCAAGGTTTGGGGTATTTCAATTACATTATGAGCCTAGTAGTGTTCTCGTGCGATGATTGATGGTCATTTAGATTTGCTCATGAACGACCAGGTATGTTTTTGTGGTCTATTCATTTTATTAGCATTTTGTCCACGTGAGAAGATAGGTTACTTTTCATGGCATTTGTTAGGTTCTTTTTTTTGGCGGATATAATTAGTTGCAGCCATTTGTTTTGTTGTTTTTTTGAATTTGTTAATTGTGTGGGTAATAGCATAACTTTGTTTTGGTGTTTGAGGACGCAATATCAACTTTTAGCTAAAATCCAGAACGCCTCGGTAAAAACATTGATGCACAAAATTATTGGATTTTATAATATGTCATGCAAGGATAATGTCATAACATTTAGCCTTAAAGTTATAACACTAGAGGAAAAGGAATTTTAAAAGGGTGATGAAAGAATTTGAATTCTTTTATAAATTTCATATCAAGCCCCCGAACCCATAGCTCTAAAAATTATAACATTTTCCTTTCCAAGTTTAAAAGGTTAAAACTTGGCGGCGACTCTATTTAGGTTTGTGTGGGCTAGTTATAATTATTAAGCTTTAATTTTACAATTTTGGTTTAATAATTTTAATTGCAAATCAAACCTTGAAGCCTTAAGCTCAATATTTAAGGGTTCAAAACCAACGCCTACAAGGTGGTAATTTTCGGTCATGAATTATAGAAAGGGAAGATGGAACCTTAAAGCATATTTTTATGCCTTAAGATGTTTTAAGCCTTTCCTTGCTCGATGCGATGTTGACCTTCGAATTTGGGGCTCCAATATAAGTTGTGTTCAGATTTTAAGAGTATAGGAGAAGAGGTATTGGTGTTCTATTTGTGTTTGTGAAAGAAAGGAGAAGATTTGAAGAGAAAGTGAAAATTGGTTTATTTCTCCATGTGAGTGTTCTTGGTGTTCTTCAAGTGTTCAAGGGAATAAGATGAAGAAATCAAAGAGAATGGGGAGGATAGAATTGGGAAATGAGAGGGAGGGTGAGAGAGAGAGAGAGAGAGAAACTTTGACTTACTTTTGTCTTAATGAGAAGGGATGGGTCATGACTAGTATATGTCTCTTAAGAAGATATTTTGTTCAATTTTTGCATGGAGGGATGGTGAGGTGGAGGAGTTTGCCACCCCATTTTGTGTCTTGGGGAGTGTTTGGTTTTTTTTGTGTTTAATGTAATATTGTGTCTTATAATGTTCTAGACTTATATGTTGTACACTTGGACTTATTTCATGTGATAGTTTGTGACGAAAATGATTTCTTAGTCATAAAGTGTGTTAATTTGTGTTTTTGAGTGATTGGTACACTTTACTATTCATTGTGACTAAAAGTATATTCTTTGATTCAGTCTTGATGTTGGTGTTTTTTATTTCATCTAGTGATTTATTACATGTTATATTAACTTTAGGAGTAGATTTCTCCTTATTAATATCTCCTCTTTAATTCATTATTTAATGTGAGACTTAATGCTCATTTTTGGACTATACATATTTGTTTCTATATGTATATTTAGAGATTATTAAATTCCTTGAAGTTTTGGGATAATTAGGCTTTCCTTGAATGATTAACCCTTGGTTTAAATCATTTAATTTAATTAATCCCTCATTGGCTACGGTGATTAACGTTTGGGGTATTTCTATCTACCCCCTTAAAGAAACTTCATCCCGAAGTCGTCTTTCTACATAATAGTTCTAGGAAATCAGTTCCTGATAGGTCACATATCTATCCGATATAACCCTAATAGTGTATATCAATCCGATATCACAATCCCAATTATAATAGTGTGCTTATACAACACATAGCCATCGTTCGTGGCATTCCAATAATCATATATGGATTGTATCAATGCTAACACCTTGACAACCTCCCTGAGGTGTCCATATCAATTCTACATTCCAATACCTTGACAACCTCCCCAAGGTGTCCATATTAATTCTCCATTACATATCTAAACAAACCATAAGTGATCATTCCACTTTCCACAAAGAGTATATATCATAAGTATCTCCAAGTATACATCAACCAAAGTGTAAACATACACATCCAAGTATCTCAAAGGATATATAAACATTACAAACAAGTGAGCAAAGCACATACAATCCAAACCATAAAATAAGTATGTCACAACATACTACACAAAACATCAAACAAAACCTAGTGCATACACGTGCACACCAAGTGGCTCTACCCCCCTAAAAATGGGTTACGCCCACCCTCCCCACAAATATGCGACAACCGTTAAAAGAAGAGCGCTGGATACTTGGCTCTCAAAGAGTCTTCCATCTCCCATGTTGTAACACCCCCCGTTAATTACGCCCCTAATACAATATTAACTAATGCGAATTGTAGCAGAAAATAAAAGCATCATAGTGGAAAATTAAAACCTAATTGTCTAAAGCCAGGGTGTTACCGCCATTGCTCGCCCATGCGAACAACGAAGCGTCCATCTCTACAACTAAACTAATATTACTACCGTATCCGTTGTGATGATGAGTTTATAAATTAAGGTCGAATTACAACATTTAATATCCGACATAATCGCTAGTGAGCAGCCTACCTATCTATACCGATAGTTCAAAAGCGGGATACAAATCCTAAGGTAATCGTGGGAGGTATACTGTTAACTAGATATCCAAATATTATGACAGTGAGCTGTTACTTAAATCCCGAAATGATATCGTAAATACAAAAGAACAGAGTCCGAATGCAAAACAAAAGTCGAGGTCGTCTACCCCCGATCCCGCACTCCGGCTCGCAACATGATTATGTATCTTTAATGGGGTGCCGTATAGGCTCAGCAAAACTCTGAATATGCTACAGTGTACTCCTAGACCCTTTAGGTCACTGCGGTCATTTAGCCGTTTGAACATTAGATTGATTACATGCTGGTTCATTTTACAATTTATGTAAACAGCGGTAAATGACATAAATAAACAACTAGCATTCCATCAATGAAGTTACACATACATCACATTCAATGCTCAATGAACCATATACAATACAAAATATTCATTATACAACACAAAATGCTCGAACGTGTAAATATATCTACTGGAACACCATAGTATTTTCTTTAAATTTATGTTAACCACCATTAAGTCTTACTCTCACTACCAGTGGACGTCATGTTAGGACAACCTGTAAATAACCTTACTGGACAGTAGTTCTCCCGTACACACGAAGTGCTCATTGCCAAGGATCATTCGATCCCGGGACTTCCACTTGCCTAATAAAGGCGTCCATGAATGGCCGAAGCCGTGTGCCAAAGTCGGCACCCTGGTCCAACAGTCTATCTAGGCCCGTCGGAATATAAAGTGAGTCGGTCCGATACGGACGTTATACTCCAGTGATCACTAATGCGTAACCAACTAGTCGAAACTAATTGGATTTCCATACCATATACCATAAATCAATACTCTCCAATGTGTGATTAATTCTTAATCAACTACCTTAAGTCAAGTCTTAGGTCCAGGAAAATCCATTACCATTATATTTACCCTTAAGTGTCATACACCTCCCTACAAAGAATCTAGGTCATGTTAATATTCGAGTGTCAAGCTCTAGAGACTGGGGATCCCGAGTCTGGTTCCTAAGTGTCTTACTAAGGTTAATTAAAACTGTTTAAAGTTTCCAACTGTTAGTATTTAAACCGAGCGAGAATCAAAGTCGTAATGTCCGAAGACATCGCACACAATAATATCCGCTTGACAATACAGGGAATCAATCCATAAACAACATGCAAGTCACACATATCGCTCTTGTCAAGTAATCAAGCAATACCCGAACCCGAGGTTTCCCTCAAGGGTTCAGACCACACAATAAACATACCTTACACCGTTGAGCGCTCACGTAAAAATCCCGTGTAGTCTCTAGCGCTCACAATGCTCATGTCTACCCACTCGCCCCTCTGGTATACACGTGGTTCTAATATCAGTATATATTTATATAACTCGAACCTACTTAATCAACTCCAGTTGATCTCTCGTTCAACTCGATGTTCGTTAATCTTAAGGATTTAAATTTCAACTACTCGTTATAGTTTACGAGTATGTAATTGTTGCTACGATAATAATACTTATCACGTGGAAATTTCGTTCACAATTGTTTACGTATTGTCGGGTGACATGCACGCGGGAATATCGCTACGTGTGCGCATGCATGACAGTTAAACATTTCATTGTACGAACTAGTTCACATAATTATATTTATGTAAGTGCGCGCGCATTTATATATATTCTAGTACGCATATGTTGTAGTTATTGTTATACGTTGTCATTTGCGCACCCTTTTACGTGTATGTAATATGCCATGTTTTTTTTTGTATATGCTTATAACGTCGTTATTTTCGCATTTATACTTGTATCTTGCTAAGCATGAATTACAATTCCATATTATGTGCATTATAGAGTCCCCTTGTAATAAAGTTCCAACTTTGTAATAAACTTCCAACACTTACCAACTTAGCCATCATTTTATGAAATTGTACATAATATATACTTGCTTCGTAATAATTCTCTCATAATATACCCTTCCTCATTTTTAACATAACATCACATTATATCACCCAAACTTTACAACATACTCTGTCAAGTCTTTAAAAATTTCCTAAACGTCCTTATATATTCTCGGTAATGCTAATCTCCTCCCCACACATTTTGATAAATTTCCAAATCAACCCACATATTATAACCTCCGCATTTCCAGACTTACTAATTTATAATCTAAAGTTTTCAACCATTACCACATACATATATCATGTCTTTAAATTTTGAACAACCCCATTATTCTCGGCAATCCTTATGCCATTCCCACAAGTTTTGTTTATTTACAAAACTACCCCATTTTCCATACTTGTTATATTACTAATCTTATTAATTTATAACCTACGATATCTCAACCTTATAATATGCATATGTATGTGTATATTTATGAGTAATCCCCTTAGACTATTCAGATTTAGTTATTCTCCCACATCTTTCTCATAATTACACCAAAACCCCTCCCATTTTACAAACTTTTATTTAATTACATAAAACCTTATATTATACACCTTAATTATTTAAACCCTCATTTTTAAATCCCAATTCCTCTCCAGAATTTCACACAACCCCAAAAGTCTTAAAATTCCATCTTGTACCCCCCAGATTTCGGTAATCATATAATGTACCCCTAAACTTTGTAATTATTACAATTTAATACTCGTACCATATATTATAACCCTTAATTTATTTATTCCTCAAACTCACCCCAAAATTTTCTAAAATTCCCAACAAACCCAAGGGTTCTAATATTCACACTTCAATCTTTTTATAATTATTGTTTTTAACTTAATATTTCTTTAAATATATAAAATAACTATTTTATCATTTTAACTTGGTCAATCCTCATATGTGGTCAAGGTTGACCACTTAATTTATTCTTTGACCAGTTTGCTATTATTTACGGAAATACCCCTATAATTTCCTAGTTTTACAATTAACCCCTAATTTCATAAAATTCATATGTTATACTTGTAAATATCTTTTAAATTATTCCTTTCGGTTATTATTACCATTACTCCTTATATTTCATTTAATTATATTTCAACTCCCATATAAAACTCATTTAGTTATCTAAAACATTTTACAAGGTATTAAAATTCATTTACGCCATGTTAAAATCATAAATATACCAAATTGTTTTTCTAATATATTCCTTAGTAATTATATTTGCTAGAATAATACATTTTGCACCAGAATTTTATACAACCCTTTAATTCAATCTAATAATTTATTTATAACCATTTAAAGTACAAAGTACTCATAATAGTATAGTCTAATTATATATATCCTTAAAATAACATAGTAATTATTTTAAAATGACACTAAAATATCTCTAGAATTATATTATAGCCTCAGTTTTGTATACAGTTCTCTCTAGTTATTTTCCTATCATTTTCACACATATTTTGATCTAAATAAATTACATATGCCACGGTTTATGCATCTACTATATTACCAAATCACGTAAACATATATACACTCATCACTTGTTACGTATCAAAAACTCCAAGGAACAGACATGAATATACCCATTATTTTCGGTTCCACAATAGTATTTAAATTAGTAATCCTTTTAAGGCATTAAAAATGGGTACTTATATAATTACCTTGCCTTAAATTGCCAAGGAGATTTTTCTTCAGCCACAATAATTCTTCACCAGCAACAAACTCCTTCATAACCTAGTTTATATACGCATTTATCATGGTTAACATTCTATATATACTCCAGCTTGTTTATGCATACCAACCTCAAGGTTTTAGTTACATATTTACCTTCTAAAACTTGAGACTTCCTCTCTGCATAGTCTTCCCCTGTCACCAGCCTATGGGTGTGTTTATACCCATTTTTTTATGGTTATATCGACAACAAAGAAGCTAGTTAAAGCCTTGTTTACGTTATAGTTCAAGGGGTTTCAATGTGAGTTTTGGAATGATTTTTAACGTAGAAAGAAGGGTGGTCACCTTGCTGTTTGCAGGTGTTCATGTGGTGTTCTTGGACTGCTAAAACATGGGAAATATCTTAGTACCTCTGGTGGTATCAACAAGAGAAAAAAACTGGACTCATCAGCCATGGAAACTTCGGTATCCTTTACCTTCTTTACTGCCCTGCTTTGTGTGACTTCTGGTGTAGTTTTTGGCTTGAGGAAGGAGCTGGAAATAGCTACCATAAGTGGGTAATCAAATGCAGAAAAGGTGTCAAGACCTTGTGTTTTTTTTTGAACTCACAACTGAAAGGAGAAAGGTAGTTTCCGGAGCATATTTACCTTGTTGATGTGTTGTTGTTCAAGCTGTTGTAGTTCGAGAATAATGGCTCAAACTGGAGGTTTCTTTCTATTTCATAAAGGGAAAAAGAAGTTAAAGTGTGTGGTATTAATGAAGGGAGAAAGTCTAGTGGAAAAGATTAAAACCGTACAGGCACAGAGATGAAAATGGAGTTGTTCTTACCAGTTTTTGTTACTGAATTTTTCCCCTTGCTGCTGCTTCTCTTTTAACCGATAGTGAGCAAGGAGCTTATCGGTGATTACTGCCTTATGAAGGGGAGGAAGAGTAGTGGTACTCAGCGAATGATGGAGTAAGAATTAGATGAGGAAAGCAGAAGCTAGAATCATAGAAGAACAAGGAAAGGTAGGAGCTAGACATTACCGTTTTCTGTCAGTTATTTCTGTCCCTTTTCCTGTTGCTTTTTTATGTCGAGAATGCCAGGGATCTTCTTAGGGTTTGAGTTACTGCAGCAGAGAGGAAGAGACTAGGATGGACTAAGAAGTAAAAGAACAAGGTTGGGAAGGAAGACAACATGAAGGAGAGAAGAATGGAGCTGGGCTTACTGTTTTTTTCTTGCATGTGCTGTTGTGCTGTACCGAGAGGTGGAGCTGTTGTGTGTTGTTGTTACTGCCAAAGGGAAGGAGACGATGGAATGAGGTAGGGAAGTTGAAAAAGAAGTGTTGGAAGGAAAATAACCATGAGAAGACAAGAGATCTCTCTGTTAGCTTGTTTTCTGTCGAGTGAAATGAAAAGGAATAGCAGTTGAGGTTTTATGTCGCCTAGGAAAGGAAAGGGATAACAACTCTCTGTTGTGAAGAGATGGGTTGATGGTAATGTGGAAGAAGGTAGGGAAAAGTTGAGACATGATGTTGTACTAGCTTGTACTTATTTTACTTGTTTAATTCAATCTAATGATGTTTTATTTTCTTGTTTTACAGGTGAGCAGCCGGTTATATTGGAGGGAATTTTGAAAATTTCCTACTTGTAATATTATAGCATTGTACATGCACATAATATATATATATTAGTGACTATGGTAATGTGTTACCTAGTGACTTGTCATATTTTAGATTTAAAAGTGTATATATGATTATATGTTTGTCTCTATAATTTGTTGAGGGTATATAAAATATTTATATACTTTATTACGGTATACTAGTAGTATTTAATATATGTAATCACATGTACATGCGATACTAAATTTAGAAGTTTAATCTTATGTCCATTTTGGACTATATATTTATACCACAATTTTTTTTGTAATTATTGCTCATGATCTAATTTAATCTTTATTGATTTAAAGTAGTAATTATTCAGAATATTTCAGTCTACCCCCTTAAAAGGACTTCGTCTCGAAGTCATTCAAATCGGATATGTACGTCACTACCCAATGAATCTCCAGGTTCTAATCCGTCCAGTCCTATAAATTCTAAAGTTCCAATGTAATCCATTCCATCCAACCATTAGTCTTCCAATCCAACCAACACACATATACATATATATGTTACAAGTCCCGAAGGACATCCATACACAATATTTCAAGTGCTCTAGGCACATGCATATCACAAAATACATCCCTAGTGCTTAAATCACATACCTAAAATCAACATACATCACGAGTACTTAAAGCACATATACACAACAACCAACATACACACCATAACAACACCACAACAACACAAAATGGCTACAATGCTAAGGGCTCTACCCCCCTTAAAAAGGGTTACACTCCGTGACCCCCGAAGTATCAAACAACCGCTAAGAGAAGAGGGCTGGATACTTCTCTCGCATGGAGTCCTCTAACTCCCATGCCGCCTCCTCGATCTCATGATTCAACCATAGAACTTTGACCATCCTAATGGTCTTGTTCCTAGTCTCTCTAGTCTTGGAGTCTAAGATGCGAATCGGGATCTCCTAGTATCTAAGTGCAGGGTCTAGCTCGAGTCTCTCTGGCTCTAATATATTTGAGGGGTGAGGCACGTATTGCTTCAGCTGAGACACGTGAAATACGTCGTGCACTCTCCCAAGCTCAGTAGGTCAGTCTAACCTATAAGCTAAAGGGCCCACTCGCTCCGTGATCCTCTTAAAATGGAGCTCCCTCAATGGAGTCCAACTTCAGCTTTTGGAGTTTTTAAAAGAGCACTTCGATGGTCTTGACTCAACTAGCACAAATATGTGTTTTGTTTTGGATTTGGAGCTTTGTGTTGACTTGGGCAAGCCATGGAAGTTGAAGAACCATGGAGGGCCGAAGATTTTACGGTTTGGAGCAGAGGGAATGAAGAAATGCTGGGGAGAAAGGAAGGAGAAGAGAGGAGAGAGGAGGGAGGAAAGCAAAAGTGAGATTTTTTGTTGTAAAAGTAAATAGTACTTTTTCCCTTCTTCCTTCTTTATTTCTAGCAAGTTCTGGCACCTAAACATGATGACTCACCATATAAAACCGAGCCCCCTTGATATTTTAGGTAGTGGTTTGACCATTTACAAATTAAGAAGTCATTTGACTTATTTTGGGCACTATTTGGGTACTATTCATAATTAGTGCACAAACTTGTGAAATTTTTGATTTATCATTGTTTTTGGCTTCCTAATGTGATACTAAGCAGCAAAAATTTTGATTAAGGTATAATCTTGGTCTACTAGCCACTTAAAACTCATTTCTAAGACAATTTTTCAAAAATATGCTTTAAGACTTCTTAAAGCATAATTTGTGTTTTAACTTGTTTTTGAGCTTGGTTTTCATTGGTAATTGTTTTAACATGTTCAATATCATGTTAGTAAGGTCTATGAATGACCTTTAGGTCCTAAACAAGGTTAGACCAGGTCTAGAGCAAGTATTTCCTTAAATTGACTTTATGATGTTTTCTTTGGTTTAAATTGTCTACCACTGTTTCTAAGGCATGTTTTAGCTTTATTACATCATAACTTGATGTTTAATTACCATGCTTAGGTTTGGGGTATTTCAATCTACCCCCCTTAAATGAACTTTGTCCCCAAAGTTCTCAGGCATCTTATTTCATTAGAATACATGGTTTATCTCATACCTTAGATCATATAGATTATGCTTATATATTTATATATATAACCTTCAAACTCATATGGTGTGTCATATATGTCTACTCAATTATCACACAACATGCTTAATCATGTATAGCACTCAAAATTCCCTTTGTTGCATCCTCTACATGTCACCGGTCAGAAGATGAAGGCTCACAGGTCCTCGGCTTCATGAGTGAGTAATGCAAGATATCGCCTGCAGGTACCGACTATTGGACGCTTACGCTCTCTGGTCCGCAGTCCCTTGGAAGATTAAAACAATCACATAACTTTAGTCGTATTCTCCCATATCACCGGTCCGAAGACAAAGGCACATTTGTCCTTGCCTTCATGGGCTAGAATACAAAACCACTCTATTCTCCCCATGTCACGGTCCGAAGACAAAGGCACATGTGTCCCCGACTTCATGGGCAAGACTCAATAAAAAGGAAATCCTTTTTACGAGGTCAGGTGAGGAATAATTCCTCTAATTCAAAATATAATAAACTCCAATTCAACTTTTATGCCAACTGCATCTATTCTAACGTGATTAATTATGACCACTTGTAGGGAGTTTCAGGAATCATTCGACCCCGATGTGATCAGCATCAGTGTTGAACTATATTTCCACCCCAATTTGTGTTTGGTTTCCCTTGATCCCTAGAAAATCAAGTTCCACCTCCCACGTCATTTTCAAACGTCAAATAGTTCACTCATTTCCAATTTTCTATCTTTTAGCCATTCTAGTCATAATCAGTACATCTCCAAAATGTGGACTCAGTCCATTAATCATTCTCAGTTCACCTCTCAACAATTACGTAGGGGATTTAATTCATATTAACTTCTATATTGGTTCCATACCGATTCTTAACTCATAATCATATCGACTCATACCTCATACTCACACTGATTCTTATCTCATAATATTATCTTATTTATATCTCATATAAAGTTTCATACCGACTCATATCTCATATATTCCTGGAGTCTCCCTAATCCTCTTCACTTGTACTCACACTGGAGTTAACAAGATGGGTACTTAATACGTATGGTATTCGCATCTTCTGTGCGCAATAACCATAATTAATCTCAAAATGTATACATATGTTAATGTAAAATAGATTCTCATATTCTTTTGTGCTATGCACATTGTAGTTTACGTACTTGGTACGTAAACATACACTAAGTGAAAATCTCATATAAAGTTTCATACCGACTCATATCTCATATATTCTCAGAGTCTCCCTAATCCTCTTCACTTATACTCACACCGGAGTTAACAAGATGGGTACTTAATACGTATGGTATTCACATCTTCTGTACGCAATAACCATAATTAATCTCAAAATGTATACATATGTTAATGTAAAATAGATTCTTAAATTCTTTTGTGCTATGCACACCGTAGTTTACGTACTTGGTATGTAAACATACGCTAAGCATTTTTTCGCTCTACTCACCTTAAAATGGATTACGCTTACGTAATCAACATGTTATCACCCTTGAAATTAGGTTCAAGATGTTTAATTCTCACTAAGCATTCCAGCTTCCATGCCATCTATCTCACATTATGATCCGATCAGAGGGTCTTAACTGTGTTAATAGCTTAGTCTCTGTATCTAGGAACCTTAACGGTACTTATACCAGTCTCTCTAATGCGTTCGGGTTTAGCCTCAAAGTTTTTAAAGCATTTGGTCAATAAGTCATGTATTTATCCAACTGGAAGATGTGCGGTACATCGTTCCTTTCCCATCCATTAGGTATATGAAACCTTTAAGGTATCGGTCTAATAGCTTCTGCTCGCGACTCTAATTATCTCAGGCTTAGCTTGCCCGTTTTATCCTTTTAATATATTGTATATCCTTGTGCCTCCTTACAGTTTAGGAATATTGGTCTCTCAATGGACGCGTGTTGTCTTTAATTATACACGGCCTTAATGAGTTGTAACTCGTCTATCCAGTCTCTCTGGAGATCTAATGTTCATGCTCTTAGTGTTCTCTCAAGTGTCTAAATTATTCTTTCCAACTGACCTTTGGTCTGTGGATGATGCTTAATCTGAACTACTGTTTAGTGCTTATTACCCTTTATAGTTTCCTCTAACGTTTATAGACATGTCAAATGTCCTCTCTTAATAATCCGTGCTCTTCGCACTTCATAATTCTCAATTATTTTCTATCTGAATGGGTTTTTCAGTTCCTTTTGTGTCGTTGGTTTAACTGCGGTCTTTCTCTTCAACTATTTGTGGTAGTAGCTACACTGGTCTGGTCTTGCATTGTTGACCGTGGTACGGAGTCAACTACTTCTCGTGTTCCTTACACTACTCGTTTACATGCATGGGGTACCTTACTAGTACATTACTACTTACCCGACTAACTCATGAATGAGTCTGCCAGGCCCACAACCTCCCGTGGAGTGCAGTTGTCCCACATCTCGTTTTAGTATACTCGTAGTGTTCGTCACAGGTTTAGCCATTGCTAATTATGAAGTATTCTGTTGTCGATCTCCTCTTTCATCGTTCCATAATAACACTTATTGTTCTTCTTGAACTTAATCAAGGGAAATCCATCTACCATGTTCTTAGATATAATATGTTCTAGCTTCTTTCTGTATTTAGTACGGACTCTATCCTTTAGCAATTCAGGTGTCTTTCCATGGAGCCTATTATCTTGTTTCTCATGTTTGATCTACTAGGAACGGACTTCCAGTTCCTTAAGGAATGGACAGTGTGCTTCCTGTGAAATCTTTCACCACATGGTCTAAATTATTGGTGTTAATGCACAGTTCGTCTTCCATCTCTTTTCCTCGCCTACATCGGTCTTAGCTCATAAATCTGATTGCCTTCGTGTCAATATTTGATGGTTTATACATAATGGTCGCTTTACTGCGCATCATGACTTAATCCATTTATATAGGTATTATCCTCACGACCTCTACTACCGGGGTAGTTTGCCTTTACTTTGTTGCCCATAGATGGTGCAACTACTCAATCATTTACTCTAACGCCTTATCTTATATTCAATCCCTTCCTGGTGTAAACACACTAGGAGTTCTCTAATTTCGGGTGTATGGTGGTTGCTGTACCGTGCCATAAAATCGTTATCTCTTAATATGAAAGGTTTTCGCTTCAAATTCGGGTTCACAAGTAGGTTAGTCTCCCTCACGTCCTTCCATCCTTTATGATGTTATTTACCAAGTAATTTAACTGGTTACAGAAGAATTCATCCATTGAGTCGCAAGCTCTTTTGAGTGGTGGTCACTTGACGTGTCATATTGTGCACTCACAATGTTTATCTCTGACGATTACTAATTCCTAAATCCTGGGTGTTGGATATGAGGTTTGTCTATGCAGCCTTCCTTATTATTCATGTGTAACTGGAATGTTCCAAGGTAATTACAAAGTTTCCGGTTTCCGACCTTTAGTAGAAAGTATCTTATCTTTAATAAGTGAGAGCCCTTTTCGAGGGGTTTATTCCCACTCAAGGCCTCACATCAAGGAGAGGTATCCCCACCCTAAAAGGAGTGGTTTGTTCTCCACCCCTGTCTATTGTATCATCTCAATATTCTCACTGGTGCCCACTCTGGCAATTCTTCCACAATTAAGTTATAGGTTTTGTAACCGTTTGTATCTATGTTTTGTAGTTCGTTCATGGCTTTGACAAGCCCTCTATGCCTTTCTGTGCCTCGGGCTCTAACGTGGTTAACGTCCTTGGCTCGCAGGCTCTTAGCGTTTAATTTTTTTAAATGAGAGTCGGTGCTCGGTTCACTGGTGTACCGTTACTTATCTATAGGTTATCCTCATACCTTTTTGGTTCTTTGAATTCGCTCAACCGTTAGGTTACATGTTAAATGTAGTACCGGGTTTCATGGTAAGTTACTGCATCCTGCTTCCCGTTATGGAAGTTCGGTTAGGTAGTCTGAGGTAAACTAGTGTCTATGACAATACCTTCGCTCTTATAGACTTGAGTCTTTTCACGATTAAGGTTAGGTTCGTACTAGGCATCTGCCTTACGGTGTCTAAGTTGGATATTTATCCTGTTATCTTGTGCTTCTGTCTCAATGCTCCATTCAACATTTGTTGACTACGCCACCCGTCAATGATTAATCATACTTGGGTGTTAATGAGTTAGGCAACAATGCTAACTATAATTTATGAGTTTGTTCGGCTCGACTATGCCAACTCCGTGGTGTACTCCTCTAAGCTTCCCTCTGTTGGGATTGTACGTCTTTAAACCTTGGTAGGTTATAGCTTAAGTTCATTTCCTCTATCCCTGTTTCTGGGGTTTACCAACATCTTCAACAAAGAATGTTTGTTACTGGTATTCTTAATGGTCATCCTGGAAGTCTTATCCCGTTCTTGTTGAGAGTTGTTGTGTCAACAGTCTCCTTTGTATCTCATAATGCATTACTTGTAGGTTATTAATTAGGTAGGGTTCTGCTCGCATTGTTGAGCGATCCCTTCGGTTCTTCTCTTCGAGGTTTGGGATTGGTGTTCTTACCTATAGTGTTGGTTGTTGTTGTAGTAGGTTTTACCGTTGCCGATGGTTATATCGTTTAGTATTTGGTTTGTTGACTTAGTTCGTCCTAGTCAGCCCGTCCGGCCTTTCCAAGGTATCATTCTCTGGTCCTGCAATCCAGTATAAATCTATGTTGTAACTGTAGCGTTCCGCTATCTTGCCACGATGGCTTCACCAATAGCTTAATCATGATAGCACTTGCTATGGAAAGTGTGCCACGCAAGATAGACTATATATGCTGTGTACATCGGTAGTGGTACTTTCTCTTAATCTCCATGTAATTGGTTGTCCTCGGGACTTCTGCGATGTTCTCTTGTTTTGGATAACTGACCATCCAGCAGTATCCTGGTTGTTTTGAAAGTATAGTCACTTATCGAGGTGTTCCTCTTTCTGAGGGAACCCCTTGTTATTTACTTACGCCTTAATTCTCGCTCCCATTTCCATGCATTTTTCGTGGTCACCAAGTGCTGATTTTCCTTTAGGCACTACGTCGAAGTCCTATTTTAATGTTCAATTTGTGCATGTTTCCTTAGTCGCCTGAGCTATTCCCGTCAAGTCCTCGTAAGTTTTCAAGTTGTATGGGGTTTAGAGCTCCCGTTTCATGATGGACCTTCCGGTAGTCTTTATTCTCATGTGAGGTATTATCCCGCAGTTATGCTCCTTCAGACTACTGTTCGGTATCCCTGTCACTTCTCTTTTCCTCTTCATTGCACTCGTTGTGTTTTTAATCATTGGTGTGGCGGGGTATCTCGACTGTGTAGCATGTCGACCCGTGTTGCCAGTAATCACCGTTCTCTTACTGGTAAAATTCCGTTGGCAGCGCCTGTTTCATCGATGTGCTCCAATTACGACCTTCAAGTTTTCCGTAAACTATTGTATAAGGAGGTGTTTCTCGTATTGCACATTGTTAACTAACTGCCAGATCGGGTTTCCCCGAGTAAGAGAAGGCTTTCTTCTCTCTGGCGTTCGTTCCCCGTATTTTAAAACTAGGGATGTGTAGGGCGGGTCGAGGTATTGTAGGTATCCGGTAAGCACCGGGAATTCCTAACTAACGCACCTCTCGCACTATCTCTCAACCCTTAACCCATAACTCAAACTCCAACTCAGTATTCTCCTAAGTTCAGTAATTCTAGTCATCAGAGCGTAATTACGCTCTGATACTACTTTTTGTAACACCACAACTCATAAATCCATACTCGTCTCATAAACCTCCACTTATGTATATTAACACTGCAGCGGAATTCTTACAACAATTGGTGTTACCTGCCGTTAGTCACCCACGTGACTAACTAGGCATACTAAATTCTCCAGATCATCTACGGTTCTGATGACGCACGGAACATACCAAACATTAGTACTTACAAGTCTTAACCAAATACATACACATTTCAAGTACCTCTCCCTATACAACTTACTAACAAGACTACCATACTGTGTACATGCTCAACTCATAGGTCAAATTTAAACCCATATATGTCTACCCCTTCCTACTCTCAAGTCGGGTCATCTGCTTCTTTTTACCTACAAAATAATATGGATGCCCCTAGGGGCTCAACACCTTTGCTGGTATGATTAACGTGTAGCCCCCAAGCTAACGGGGCTACACACGACTACTTTGTCATATACACGTGATTGATTTTTACACACCTAAATAGAAAGTACAATAAACACCACACAATATATGAACGACTTAATATGCGTTCCTTAAGTAAATGAATTAGTTTCTAACTCGTTAAATTCGAGAAACATTTAGTTCTCATTTTACTCTTATCTCAAACATAACAACCGTTCTTTAATTAGAATTGGTTGTTCCTTAATTCATTGTTTATCTTGTCGGGTCAAAAGTAACCCTAGCCAATGAGCTATCAACTCCATTGGGTTACATAAACAATATTTCTTAGAATTAGTTGGGATTTAGATATATCCCACCACACCAACTATATAATGCCTCCTAACACGAACAGAAATCTAGGTGACCGAGTCTATATGTCGACTCTAGGCGACGAGTCAGAAGACAAGTCATATTTGGAAGTCGGAATCTGATAAGGATACCAACCTCCTACTTAACACATGCATGACTGAACCATTTCGGATTCCTCACTCCCCCCAAGTTCCAATTAGTTGAAGTCTTAAAGACAATTTTTGTTAGTTAAATCTCTTTCGGTTATTAACAAACTAACGTTAGGGAGCGTTCCTTGTTCTCACACAATTGCTTACTAAATATTAGTTAGTAAGTTCTTAAAGGTAGGTTGTGTTAGTTTCATACAACACACAACATATACAATAAACCGGTTGCATGCCTTATCTTGTTTAGTCGGAACACATAAACAAATAGCACACAAGCCGAGGTACACCTCATTAGCAAGAAGGCTACAAGAAAACCATACCGTTCACCGTTGTCATCGGTTGTCTATTCTCCTTCGGAGTTCCACTTACTCAAACCCTAAAACATGCATCTAATTGGGTGGTTAATTCCTTGTAATTAATCTAGCTTATTTAATCACTAAGGATTTCCGACTAACAACCTCTAAGTCATTGTAGTTTAAACTTAATCATATAAGTCAATCACTTCTCATTATACCTCATACTTGTTCACACCTCTAATGACCATAAAATTCCACCAAACAACTCTTAACAACCATATAATAGCATTACCCAACAAGCCCCCTTCATTTACCATCTAAAAAGCACACTTCCTTTGTAAAATTGCCTGGTTCGGGACATGGTCCGGGTCTATAGTCCCGGACCAATATCTGGCCTTACTCTCGGGACTTATTTATGGGTGGTCCGGGTCTTGGTACCTAACCTAGGTCCCGGACCACTTCTGGAAGACACTCTCGGTAGTTTTTTTGTGCTGGTCCGGGACTTATTACAAGACCTAGGTCCCGGACCAATCTAAACATGGTTTTTGGGCAGGTTTTTAGTGCTGGTCTGGGACATTATCTAAGGACCAAGTCCTGGACCATACATTGAACTGTTAAATTTTACATTTTTGAACATCATTCCACACTTGTTCTTTTGTCCAATATTCTTCTAATCTCTCCACATGTATCCCAACATGTTCTAACGCCATTTAAACACCTTAAACCCTCTCTTCATTGCTTACAAACCCGTTTCATATTCACCCAAATACTGTAATTCATTCACACTTAAAACCTTGAACATTCATGCAATATTTTCCTTGTTAGTCATTTCTAACCTCATCCCAAGTGGTACTACTTACCAATTCTTGTCACAACTCTTTTTAGAGTGTGTTAACCTCATCTCTTCAATTCTAAATTCATAACTCCTTGTTTACCAACCTATTTATACTAGACTTAATCTCATTGCATCTCTTTACACAATTCCCTTTCCTTTACATTTTATACTCATCATTGCACCACTAGTTAACCTCTTAACATCTTACATATTACTCTCCATCATCTTGACCATGCTAAATCCTTCTTAGACAAATTTCATCTCCATCACCCAAATCTACTCATTACCATCAAGGTTATACAATCTAGATCATACCTAAATCATCACAAGACATTATACATCATTTCCCATAGATTTTTGCACAAGTCTTATGAAATACCCCGAACTTAAATATAGTGATTAAGACCATTCTAATCCGTATTTAAGAGCATAATAACGCTTAAGTAATATTGGTGAGGAAAAATAAATCCAAAAGAAATAAGGAAACGCTTAAAAAGCGAAAAATGCTAAATAAGCGTTAAACAACCATAGGAGGTATGGGACCTCGGTTGGCATATTATATGGATTCAAAGGGATTAATAAGGCCTAAATAACATATGGGAACAACTCCCGAAGAAAACGGATCCAAATAATGCATTAAAACGCTAATAGAGCTTTAGCGCACGTTTTTTGAGAAAACCTGAAAATGTGACTTTAAGTGGTCAAACAAACCCGTAAAAAAATTATAAATCATTAAATAGCAATTATTAAGCATTAAAGGAAGCTTAATAACCAATAAAATTAAAGAAACAAGAAAATTCCGGAAAACGGGCCCGGTTAGTGAATAGTACCGAAACCGGGTAAAATAACGAGCATTTTCTGTAAAAGATGAAAAACGCTCCCACTAGTAGTAATATAGGGGTTCTGGTTTTAGCTATTAATTCAGCCCCTCACACACTCACTACGTAAGAAAAGAAAGAAAGAAAAAGGAAGAAGAGAAAGGAAGAAGAGAAAGAAAAGTACATAAAGCAAAAAGTAACTTAATTTTCTCTCACCTCTCATTTCACTCATCTCTCTCCTTCCTCCTCTCTTCCCCACCGATTTCTCTCCCTTTCTCCCTATGGTGCTGGAAATTTTGAGCTCCCCATTACAACCATGGCTTCTCCATCTTCTTCTTCATGCTCTACCTCCATGTGAGCTCCAAATGCAAAAATAAATATATATTCTTGCTCCCCTCATTCTCCTCTACACTCCCCTCTTTTCAAAATCCAAAAATTAGGAAGTTCATCTCCATGGGTTTTCCCCATTCAAAGAGAAAATAGCATCAATGGGTAGCTTGGAGTCCTCTCTCTCCATTAAGGTAAAAATCTTCATGAAAATCCCATGTTTTCTTCATCTTCTTTTGGTAACCGATTTTGCCCATTGTAATGCCTTGTTTCCTCTCTCTCTTTTGAGCTTCAATTCAACCTTGCAATGGTGGTGGGATCACCTTGTTGAACCAAGGGCTAAAACCCCTCCTAAAACACTCCAAAGGTAAACCCTAAAATTAGTGTTCTAAACCTTCCTAAGAACTAGCATTAATTTAAGGGCTAGTATGTTAATTATACTTGTTTTATGTGCTTTGGGTGATGGGAATGGAGTTTGGCAACTCCATTCCCCATATGGCCGATTTGGGCAAGAAAGAGAGAAGAAGGAGAAATGGAAAAGAAAGAAGGAATTAAGAGCTTAAGGTAAGAGCTCCTTCTTAATGCTAAATTTTAATGCATTAGAGTAATGGGAATGGGTGAACTAATTAAGGAACCCAAAATGATGTATTAGTAATGTAATTGTGGAAGTTTGAGTATTTGTGAACTAGCATTTGAAATGTAGGTCTTGGAGCCAGGTAAATTGTGTATGAGTATTAGTATTGTTGCTTGATGGAGTATTGATGTATTGAGATGGATTTGTATTGCTTTGAGTGCTGGTAGGACCCTCGTATGGGTGTGGCTAGTTTAGGAATGATTTTGGCAAGAAAAGATGTATGTGGCTAAGTAAGAAATGTAGGTAAACTATGGTGAAATTTTAGTAGGAATTGTGTATTTATGGATGACTTGGTGAGTGGGAAAACCAAGATATGTATTGGAGTTAGTAGAGATGTTTAGTAACCATGGAGTAGTAATTGTTGTAGGAGAATGAAAGGATGTAAAATCTGTAGCATGAAGTATTAAAATGCATTAGAGAAACTAGGAAGAACTAGGTGTGTTTGGAGAGCTTGAAGTGTGAAGTAAACCACTTTGTAACAGATTTTGAAATGAGCAAGATAATGGGGAGGAATTGAGTGGAAGGTAATGTAATGAGGATACTAGTAATGGCATTGGTATAGGGAGTAATAGATGGTAAAAGCTATTGTAGAAATCTGTAGCATTTGAGAACAAAATTGGCATGAGTGCTGAAGTGTAGTGAATGAAGGTTATGTAAGTGGATTTAGAAATGAGTAAGGAATTTGGTGGATGAACTAAGGCAACTCTAAGGGCCTAAGTAGTGTAAAAACATGTGGGATTACATGTAGGAAGATTGGGGAAACAATGGGTAAAGAATGAACTGAAAACAGATTTTTAAAACTGAAGTACTGGGCCGGACCGACCTTGGGACCGAACTTGCAAGGTCGGTCGAGCCTTACAATACAAAGACGGGAAGTCTACTGGAATGGACCGACCTTGGGGACCGGACTTGCGAGGTCGGTCGGCCTAAAATTTTCCCGTTGTGTAACCCACTGGAATGGACCGACCTTGGGACCGGACTTGCAAGGTCGGTCGGGCCTGAATTTTTCCAGCGTATTAACTTACTGACTTCGACCGACCTTGGGTCCGACCCTGGGTAAGGTCGGTCGAGTCAAAAAAAATGATTAAAGTTATCATATGTATGTATATATATATTCCCATACACTTATGTATATGTATAAGTAGTAGTACATCATTAATGGAATGAAAGGGTAAGGAAGTACACATATGAGTAAGAAAACGAGTTAAGTAAGTAGTGAGTATAAGAACATTAAGTTAAACCGAAATAACGGGATAACAGGGTAAGTACGGGAGTAGTAATCATGTATGTAATGTAATGCTTAGTATTAATTGAACCATTTGGCATGTAGTCATTGGTTCGAGAATAAGACTCGAGGAACAAGAGTGAACCAAGGGAACGTGAGGACACCCGGCGAAGTAAATCCCGGTGAAAGGTATGATTTCTTCATGCTCTGTATCCTAACCTGGTTACCCCGATTTGTGTGCTTATGTGATCACTCAAATAAGATAAATGCACGAATCGGACTTTTATTGCACTTGATTGTGTTTGGACTAAATTGTTCTTGTTGAATGCTCTTGAACATTTAGTTTGTATAATTCATGAAATATATGGATGAGAATGAAGTGTATGTATATGTGGATGTGTACTTGTGTAGTGTATTAACCCTTGGTATGGGTGTAATGACTTCTAGTAATTCCTAACTACCTAACTCCTAACTTGAGTATTGAGTAAATGGAATGAGTAGAAGTCTGATATAGTTTCGGCCACGCGTGAGGATAAGGAAACACAAGAGGTTGGATCCGAATCCTGGCTGTAATCTTTTCCATGGACCAAATCCCTTGAATGGGTAGCATCCTGGATTAGTGGGCCACCTTAAAGCCCGGTGGTGGGATGTAGTAATCCCTGCCCAGAGGTAATACCGACTTGACTTGAGTAAAGTACGTAAGAAGTAAAGTATTGTATGTGTATTGGACTTGACTAGTGTAAGTCTTCACCTTGAGTAAAGAGGTATTTTACACCCGATTAACCCGGGTGTGTAAAGAAGCTAACAAGCCTTATGTATGAATTGGAGAAGTGTATCTCCGTATTGCGTAATGAGTGTGTAATGTGTATGTATTGTGTATGTGTATTCCGGAAGATGGTAAGTAAGTATTGGTTGACTTGCATTGTCTTCCATGTATGTATTGTACTGTGCGTATGTATGTATACCTTGTGTAGTATTGTAGTATTGTGGATGAAAGCATGTAAGTATGTATGTAAGTATGTAATGTAAAATGAACTGCATGTATTTGACCTAAGTAGTCGGCGTACCCTCGCTAGTACGCGGGGTATGCGGAAGTCATATTCAGCGTAAGCTGAGCCCCTAGGGGCAACGTTTTTAGTGTGCAGGTACCCGAAGCGGACATGTTCACGGTAAGAGATCAACAGCTACGTTTGACAGCTAGGAAGGAAATGTAGAAGGTAGTAATTTGTATAAGGCTTGTAGCCTTGGTGTAGAAGTGTACTAAGGAGTATACTTAGTACTTAGAGAGTAAGTAGTTTGTGAGGAATGGGTAGATGTGGACTCTTAGTGAGTAAGTATGAATTTGGAAGAGGCATTATATTTATATAAGGATCTTAGTAAACTCGGTGTATGGTATTGTATTGTATTGAACTTATGGAGTATTGTATTGAATGGAAGTTGTAGTACCGGTTGTAATAGTAGTAAGGATTGTATTTGTGTAGCACTCGGATATTCCGGTCCATCAGACCGATGCTGTATGTAGTAGTAGTAGCCGTGTTAGTCACGTAGGTGGCTAATGGCATTGTATCACCCACCGTTGTGTATGTAAGTATCCGCTGCGAAAGTATGTAAGTATGTTGTGATTGGACGGTAATGACGGTATTAGCGGTAGGGGTGTTACAAAATGACTGGAAATACCGAGTTTAGGAATACCGAGTTAGGAATTAGAAGCTTAGGGCTAAGGGCTGAGTGTTAGCATTAGAGATATGCTAGTTAGGAACTCCCGGTGAGTACCGGATACCTACAACATCAGACCCGCCCTCCACAAACCCATTGTATAACTTGGGAAAGGACGACAGAGAGAAGGAAAGTCCTCTTATACTCGGGAAACCCCGATCTGGCAGTTGTGAACTCATGGTACGGTAAACAAGAACCGACATATAGAAGATTCCAGGAATTGGGAGTCCCGGAGATGGATCCCGGTTGGACAACAATACCCGCACTTAATAGCGGTAAAATGAGCACTCCAGCCATGAAGAGGCTACAACTTACAACAGCATGGGGCGACCTGCTTAGCAGTCATGAACCTGGCTAGTCAACCAGTAGCAGGAAAAGAAGTACTAAGCGTGAACAAAGTGGAAAAAGGAACTGTAACAAAACCCGAGACACAAGACTACGGGACAACAATAGCTAAATAACACCACTAACGGTATGCAAGCTGACTAAGGAAATAGTCGGGAGTGGTTAACTCCAAAACTGTAACGCCATTAAGGTTACAACACCTGGCCGACCTAGCTTACACAGCTACAAGAACATCCACGGGATATAATCCGATAGGACTACAAGAGTAGTGCCTAAACAAGCTAAGGCTCAATAACCACGGTAAACCAGTGGGAACGAGCAACAAGGAAAAACATAAGACGAATAAATGGGAATCTCCAAGGATTGGAGAAGTACCCGGATCGATGACATTCACATCAAGATCACTAAAAAACTACCTAGAAGATCAAATATCCCAAACATTGATCAATAAGATCAAGGGAAGAGTCAATAAGACTATCAAATACGAGTGGAAACCATACCGTGATCGGTATAGGATTACCCAAAAACCACCAGTACCACGCACTTGCCATGGCAAGTGCAGTAAGAACGGGAACATGTAGAGGAACTCTAACACACCACAGGTACATAGTAATGTACTGTGACTGCAATGAAGCAACTATAGGATTAAACGTCCTAAATTGGAAGAATGAAAACTTGGAAGGGCCTAACGGCCTGATCATGGTATTAAGAACATACCAGTCAGCGAGGAACTGGACTTGGTCAAGACTACAAACATGGCTACGCCATGAAGAACTTCTTTTACCACCGAACTGTTATTTCAAAACCCAATTTTTCTTTCAAAACTACAATCTTTCTTTTAAAACCTTGGATTTTAAAACCAAACCAACAGAATTACGGTGAGCATCATGGAATGATGCAAGAGGAGTCGACAATAGAATACTTCACCTAGGCGTGTGACGAGAACTACGAGTGTACCCAAATGCGGGATGTGGGATGACCGCACTCCAAAGGAGCTTGCGGGCCTGACATATAGTTAGGTAAGTGGTAACGTATCAACAAGGACCCCACGTATGTATACATGTAGTGCACGAAACACGGGGAGTAGTCAACTCCGTTCTACGGACTATGAGTAAGTTCAAACCAGAACAACCGGACACTTCAGGCGATCAAGGAGGAGAAATACAGCTAAGTAACAAGTGTAAAAGGAACTCATAGAATCCATCTGAAGATAAGGAATGAGTACTAGAAAGTGCCAAAAGCACAGACTAGTAAGTATAGACATTGGGTACGTCTCAAAATTTTAAGCAAATACATGACAGCTGGAATAGATACCCAGCCTAAACACAGTAAGGCAAATGCCTAACGAGAACACAATGATGTCTAACAAACGTGACGGAGTTCCCAAGAACAAATACCAAACTACCAGAGAGCATAATTCATCATTGGAGAGGATTTCAAACCTAGTCTTAACACTAGGAGAAGGTATAAACAGTCTACCCAAGAACGGGAGACGTTGTAACCCTAAAGGGGATAGCTTAAATACAATACCACGAGGCGGTATAGTAGACACGACATATCATAAACACTAGCCGGATGTAACGGCGTAACCAACAACACCCAGGAGCAATCCTTGAAGGGTGTCTAAGTTAACAACAGTTGAACAAGGCGTCATGATAAGAGCACGGTAGCTAGAACGAACATTCGGTTAGGACACTGAAGGGATTTCACTTAACAGGAAATACCCTTAACCACCGAAAGGCACTGATTAACATCAGAATGCCAGAAAGGGCCTCCTATGAACGGAAACGTGATGTCACGGCTTGCCATGGAGCCAGTAATACCTCTAACCTATGGGGTATACGAGGAATGGAAACATGTTTAAGCAGCTTGCAAAGAGCATAACTTGCAGCAATGAGGTTTAAAAGCCATGAACCAACTACACTATGTAAACTTAAGCGGTTGCAAAACCCACACCATATAGTAACAAGACTTGCAAAAGATATTGCTTCACACGATAAACAGATCGACAATTGAACCACCCAATTTGAGCTCAACATAATGAGTGGCTTGGAGTAGTGGCTACCTCAATGTCACTGTCACTAGAGCATCAGCCTAGTATACAGCTGACAAAGCTTTTAATTGCCTTTCATGCCTTCTGTAGCAATGGTAGCATAGAGGCATAGGAATCGTAATAATGCCAATAATGGCCTAGTCCACACTTGGACACTACGGAGACTCGAGGAAAGGTACCTCTCACTAACCGAAGACCACTAATGCGGTGATGATGTGAACCCTTAAAAAGGCTTCCTTCTACCATAACAACAAAACTTGTGCATAGATATTGCAAAGAGACAACGAATAAGGAAATGAGATTTCCAAACCACTACGCCTACAAGAGGTTGTGGACTGTAGAAGCACATCGCTTAAGAGCATCGAAGCTCGAAGGAGTAAGTATACTCCTTATGCACCCAAGCATGTGGTGAACCATTGTATAAATACTAACATGGTAAACCTTGTCATGAGACCTATGAGTGGAAACATACCCCTCAACGAGAACTTTCACCTACCAGTGATAGAATACTCTTTAATTAGAGAACGGGACCAGAAAACCCTTGAAGCTTCTTGGGATGTCCCGGTGGTGTACATACAAAATAAAACTACCCAGCTAGAGCCTATAACCAATGCTCAGCACTGGAAAGACAATAATTGTCAAAAACAATTAACGTGAATGCACATTGCACACCACGAATGACCCACGCTCAAGAGAGCTTGTAACCCGATAAATTACTTTATCCTTGGTCAACCAAGATAATTGGCAAATGGTATCATAAATGATGGAAATAATGTGAGGTAAGCCAACCAACACATGAAACCAAAACTGAAATAAAACATCTCCACATGGGGAAAATAATACCATTGTGGTATGCTATGACAACTGTCATGTAAGCAAAACTAGGAAACTCCTAGTGTATTCACACCATAATGAATGGTGCCAATGACAATGGCAATGAGTAAGGAGGAACTACCACAGTAACATAAACAGTAAAAACGATGTTGGTTAATGAGTAAGAATACGGTGCGCAATAAGCGACCGCTATGAGGAAGTAGTAGTCAATGACACGAAGTATAAGTATGAGATGACAGGCAGAAATATTCATCCCTATCACATCAATGATTTACTGACAAGCGTTTACGCCTCTGCACTCTGTATGACTGAGTGTTTTGGTATTGCACTTGTGCAGCCAATGATCTAATGGGATAGCTAGGAATATGGAGAACGTAAATAGTAGTAAACCCTTCTTTTCACCAACGAACATGGCATAATCCAGTCAAGCAAGCTTAACAACAAACTGTGTGGCCTAAGGCCAAAGAAGCACGAAGAGTGTAGAACACACTAACAATCACAAGATGTGAATTCCATTGGAATAAAAGGTGAAAGAAGACATAAGAAAGTCACTAGGACCAACGCATAGAAATGCAAGGTCATACAAGTAAAGAATACTTGTACTGAACCAGAAGAACTGGTATAATTCAGAAGCTACTAACAACAGAAGAAGCACTACAACTAAGTAATGACTTAACCTCGCCCGACAATAAGTCGGAGGAACTTAGCGAATAATCGTGGGAGTACGAATAGTATGTATAATAGATTACCAGAGAGCTGGTTACAATCTAAAACTCATTGAGTTCAAACACGATAAAAGAATACCACACTGGCTAGTAAACCTTACTTCCACAATAGAGGGATAAAAGGTGATGTGTAGAACATTAAAGATAACATGAAGGGTGAATACCCCAAGTTATCAGGGTCACGCAGCAGAAGCTAGTGGACCCTAGCTAGGAGATTAATGTACCTAGTAAGTATAATAGAATGGCTATTAATGTCTTGAAGCCTAATAGGCTAGAACCGAATTAGTTATGAGTTAAATAAACTCATGTAGGAATTCTTGGTTCAAAGACTAAACCATTGGTATGGTTAAGACCCTTTGACCAGAGCATATTATATAGTATACCGTAGTGAAGCTAAACGCTTCAGATTGCCCAAATTGAGTAAACCAATGTTTAATGATAATAACATATGGTAGATTACGTGGGCGTAATCCCTTTTAAGGGGGGTAGAGCGAAAACCGCTTAATGTAAGTTTCGAGAATAAAACACATAAACTACAATGTGCATAGCACAAATGAGAATCAAATTGATGATTGGTACTTGATAAGTGTGAAACATATAGGCCTTTAAAGGCTTAATTACCTTATAATCTACTACAATTTAAGCATTGTTTCCCACTTATTCTGTGTTTTTCCTAAGATTGATGTTTTTGATATGAACTGATGCATTTTATATGCTAAATATAGGAAAAACCCAGAGAAATGAAGATTTTACATCATAAGGATTGCAACGCAACAAACGGGGAACAAATTAGGAGAAGAGACACAAAAATTGGTCACGTCTGGGTCAACTTGGCCGGACGCAAATCCGAACGTATCATGTTCGGATCCGGACGCAAGCCGGACGTGACCCGAGATCCAGCTCCAAAAGTTCTGTGCCTTGTCCGGATCCGGACACAGTTCCGGACATAACCCAAGTTGCAGATCTCTGTGTCACGTCCGGATCCGGACACAGATCCGAACGTCACACAGAAACGAAAAATAAAAACACATGCGCTGATAATCGGGCTTTCGGCGCAATTATTAGCCGAGCGGCGGTTTAGCCCATACTTTCCCTAAATTAAGGCACGGCCATGCTCAATTAATTTCCTCAACTCACCACACCACTAACCTGTGTTTTTCTTCTAAGCCTATATAAACCCAGCTCCTGTTTCATTTCAATTCATCCCAGACTCGGAGAGTCTAAACATCATACTCTCCTCCTCTCCCTCCATTTCATCTGTTCATCCACGATAAACCCCTCATCGCCATTCACAAAACTTCCTCCGTAACTCTTCCCCCTCACTCACAGACAGAAACTGCTTACGGCGCTGCATTTACCCGCGTCCGGATTGACATCCGGATCCGGACAGGCGCAGGACAAGGTGTCCGGATCAACGTCTGACCCAAGACAGCCGGACGTGACACAGACAAGAGTGGAGTTTGCAGAATCGTCGACGGCTTCTAAAATCAGTTTTTCTGCTAAATCCCTCTATTCTTATGTTGTTTATATTGAGCACTGTTATTATGTCTATGGCTGAGTAGTCACTTGAATTTTGGTTTACTATGTATCTCTAGATTTATTATTTCTGAACCTTTGTGATTTTCTGCAGTACTTTAGAATAAAGTTCTCTTCCCTTATGAATTCCTAAACTTTTTAACCTGATCAATAATTGAGTTTACCAGTTTGTTAGCTTATAAGTGAGAACTACGGCTATCAACTGACTATAGGGAAAAGAACCAGTTAGTATAGAGATGGTAATTCCTCTAAACCACTAGCTGACCATTAATCTAGACTATGCTTAAAGCAATTAGTAAACAGTGGATTCATAACGAGAGTTAGGATTCGGTCTTTGCTAATTAGAATTCGTGGAACGGGAGACCGAATACGAGTTATCCTCATTCTAGGGTTTTATTCATAATTCTGTAGAAATCCCTTAGGATAAGAAACTGCACATCTAGAGAGAAGTAGTAAACCGGAATGTCCTTTATCGAACAAAAACCAAATCCAATATTTACCTGTTATTTATTGTTTATTAAACTCTTTTACAACATTCACCATCCCACACAAAAACCCCCAATTTCCTGTTATTTATATTATTCTTGTTTGTGTGTAAGTAGGAATTAAAGTAGCCACTGCCTCCTTGGATTCGATACTCAGGGAATACTCCGAGATTTAAACTTGCTATAATCGACCGGTACACTTGCCGTTAGGTTAAAAACCCCCCCCCCCCCCCAACAACAATTTACTGTTAGGTTTTACCCCCAACAAGTTTTTGGCGCCGTTGCCGGGGAGGCACGGTTGCTTAGTTTAATTTTTATATTGGTATTATCTCATTTAATTTTGTTTATATTTAATTTTCTTTTTGTTATTAGTTTAATTTTCTTTTCTTTTGTGTTTTGCTTTTTGTTCATTTTATTTTTATGTACATAGTTTTATTTTTATTTTCTTCGTTATGTATATAATTTATTTTTCTTTTTATTTCGAGGTACTTTGATTTGATGGCTGGATATTACAATCCGCCAGGAGGTTGGCCCGGATATTACATCCAGTGGGTTGTATGCCAGACGTGTGGAGGGGATCATGAAAGTTCTCACTGTCTGGTTCCTTTTGTCGAAAGCTGGAAACCAAAATCTATTGAGCATGAGACCTACTTCATGTCGGAGATGAATGCAAGACTAGACTATATGTCAGGTAAAATGGCTCTCATAATTGAAAGGTTAGAGGCTCGTGAGGTTAAACAACCTACTGCAGTAGCTGAGTGGAGTGATACGCAGCTTGATCATTCGATTCCTGAAGTTATAGACACACCTGAGGTGAAGATCATGGAAAGGCCAGAGCTAGAGACTGAGCAAATTAGTGCAACTACAGAGTTAGAGAATGATTTAATTTGTGAAGTTACCCGGTATATTCCCTCTCCACCCGTACTTGAGCCAGAGAGTCTTCCAGTCAACCTCCAGCTTGCACTTGTTAATGAACCGTTAGAGAGAAGTTACCTCGTCAACTTCAAGGAGTCGTTGATTCATGTTGAAGTTGATTTTCCTATTGGTTCATCCTTTGAGTTTCCACCGGATGACAAGGATGTTTACACTCTTGAATTTGATAAGGAGGACCAGCCAAAGTGCGATCTTCAAATCAAGGATCTCCCATCTCAACACAACCACCTGACACTTTGCAGACGTTATATAGTGAGTGGTTAGAACAGGTGTAATTAACATAAAAGAAAGAAATTAAAACCCAAAAATAACGTCGGGCTGCAAATAAATCCCGGTCGCAGTAGTATAGTGAAAATGTAAGCAACCGGATGTCAAACCGTGGGACTAATATATATATTCTAGTACCTAAGCGTGTCACAAGAGGGGGGATTAATTGACTTGTAAAATAAATAAAAAGAAAAGATAAGATAAACTAAGTTAACTGATAAATAAAATGGAACTCTGGGTTAGGTTAATATAATCTGCATAATTAAGCTATCTCTACTGGTTCAATAATTTGGCAAGGTTCCTGTAAATATCTTAAGGACTAAGTCATAGCCTCATAAGAACTCGTTCACCTGTAATGCAAGGTTCTAATCAAGGTTCAAGCAAAAGCCTGCGAACGGCAGAGGAGTATTTGAGGAATTACATTTGCAACTGAATACTAACTCATTAAATCATAATAAAGCTTCCTCCAGTTTTACGCTTTAATTAACCTGTCTATTTATCACCTGGTCTGATCAAAAATAGACTTAGTAGAGCAATTTAATAAATTCGCGAGATCTATTAAAAAGGTGCATGATAACCTTTAAGCGTAACAAACTGTATATAAATAAACCAGTAGAAATATTGCATAATTAGTACAGATACATAATAACTATTCCCAGAGTAAACGTAAACTAGCCTAACATATTAAATAGATAGATAGAGACGAGAGTAATAGAAATCATCCGTAATCACTCCGTCTCACTCTGCTATTTTGTGTACGTAGGGCTAGAGGTGAATTTGTGGAATGTAAAATAAATAAAATGGAGAATACGGGAGAAGAGAAATGGGATGAATGTGTGAAGTGGTGAAGTTGGGTCGTGGATGGATTGGTGAATTCGTGTGTGTTTTATTGGGTGAAGCTCGTGGGTTTAAATAGGGAAAGGAAAAGGCAAAGGCAGCAGATAAGGAACGCGTGAATGGATTGAGCTCATTGATTGCTCACTGATTGAAGCATTGATTGCAGGGGACAGGAGTTGGAGACGGGGAGCGAAATAAGGTAGGCGGAGTAGATAGATATGGCAGTGGACGAGTTGCAGACAGGGCGGAGCCAAGTTGCAGAGAACGACCGGCGAAGAATAAACTAGTCGCGACTAAAATTAGTCACAACCGCCTCGTCAACCGCCCCCTGTCCGCCAGGCGGTTCCATGTCTCTTGTCCGCCACTTAGGGGGCGGTAGCCTGTGTCTCGTCCGCCTCCCTTTGAGGCGGTAGCCTCTCTTCCTGTCCGCCAATGAACCAGGCGGTAGCCTGTGTCTCGTCCGCCTGATAAGGAGGCGGTCTCCTCTGTGCCGTCCGCCAGTTATCAGGCGGTAGCCTGAGTCATGTCCTCCTCGCGGTTACATGTGTGGTGACCGCCCAAAATGAGGCGGTAGCCTGTCTGTTGTCCGTGAGGCGGTTGCGCCACTCTAGTCCGCCAGTTATCGCGACGTCGCAGTGTGACTTATTCCTTCCAACTTTGACCGGCTCTAGATTCTTCGTTTGGGCTCCGTTTTTCGAGCCGTTTGCGCCTATGTGTTTGTCTCTTTATCTACTTTAGTCCCAGCTTGGTTTTCCTCATGTTAAACCAATAAATTAGTGAGATAATAATAAAACATAAACTAGAGGAAAACTAACCGAAGTGGAGAAATGAGCAAGAAAAGTGTTAATATTATATATAGAATACACTTATAAAACACGCTCATTTGGACACTTATCACACCCCCACACTTATCTTTTTGCTTGTCCTCAAGCAAAACCACGTACCCAAGTAGGGAATGCTCAATACTAACAAATATTATTATGAAGGGTAGGATAAACATGATCTTTAAACTTATTGAGGAGTGTGAAAAATTACCAGCTGGTGGCATGGGTGTGCTCAGGGTAAAAATAAAATATAGAGTTTCGGGGTATGATCTAAGGTACTTCAATGTTTCCTTTAGGTGACTCCGAGAACTTTTACCCTGACCAACTTCTCTCAAGAATGGGCATTGAAGAGAAAACAAAAGGAAAAATAGATTTATGCATTTGTTTCACTTTTGCATAAGGGATGAGAAGATAATAGATAAGCATCAAGCTTTTGTATTTAAGAACACTCAACTCTCATTTGTTGGTTACCAATGGTGTCTCGCAAGTACCTTATTATTTTTTTATTTTTTTTTCTTTTTAACAGAGAAGTACCCCTTAGCAATCCCTAAGAGAGAAGACAGAAGAAACCCTGAGCAATAAAATCCAACCATTTGCAGATTATTTGGTCACACCCATAAAATGCTCCTCAAAAGTAATCAAAATTTTAAAATTTGTACCATTTATCCTACAATTCATAATAGTATTTATTCTTAAAGAGAACAACCCACATATAAAGGGTCCATAATATTTGAATTGGACAAACGCATGATAAGGAGAGAGATTAAACATTTAAGCACAAAATGTCACCGAAAAGGGCACACTCCCCCCACTTAAATTGAACAATGTCCTCATTGTTCACCAGAAAAACAAGGGAAGCTTCAGAACCTTTTCGGTGAGTAGATAAAATAGAAATCACAAAGTTCACAAATAAACATTTAAGCACATAAACGCCTCTGCAGTTTTTATTTAAATAAAAGCAAAAGTAAAGAAACTGGTACTCCCCTGATTTTATTTTTGCTAGTCGTTAAAGGAGTTCCCCCACACTTGAGCTTCAGCCTCAAGTAGCGTAGCTTGGTTGCGGTGTCCACATGGAGGTGCACCTGCATACAACACTAGAAGCAACCATACTACAAACTGGGTTTAAAGTTTAGCAAAAATAAAATTTAAAGAGAACCTGGAAATTAAAAAGAGCATAAAAGCAAAATAAAATAAAAGTACACCCGGGTTGCCTCCCAGGAAGCTGCCCTTCTTTAACGTCTTTGGCTAGACGCCTGCTCGTTATCCTAGATCAAAACAAAACGTTACCTTGGCATATAAAATAAGAAAATTAATACTCCACAAAATCTGGTGTTTGAGGAGGTATTGCCGGGAACGTAGTTCTAACAGAAGACCCGACGGTGATGATTTTTCTTCCTCAAATTGGAGGATGTAAACATCCTCCTCTTGTAGGTGAGGTTTGTAGAAAGAACGCTGTTCGATATCATCTTCAGAGAAAGTTAATTCTTTAAAGGTGATAGTGGCGTTTTGTTTGGATATTTTGGTGGGAGGTGATGGCAATTCCTTCTCTTCATTTTCGAGGATAAAAGTATCCTCATTGTCTGGGTATATTATAGAGAAGGATGGAAAATAGCAGTAATTGATTTTAGAGGGAGGGGTTTCTATGAATGGCTCGTCTGTAGTGGGGTGTTCTACCTCTTGAACTATTTCGCTCATTGATTGCTCTAGTAGTTGAGCGATTCTCTCCAGGTAGTCTGGTTGATCTTCTAACCAGAGTTGCTCTTGGACTATGAGACAATCCTCAAAATCATGAGCTCCCCCACATTCGGAGCAGTATAAATCCTGCCAAAATTCAAACGCTTCTTCCATTTGCCACGTATAGAGTTTTTTTTTTTGTGTTTTTCTGTATAAAACAAAACTACTGAAAAAGATTAGAAAATAAAATGATTAGAAACAAACATAAAAATAATATAAACAAAATATAAAAGATAATAAATATAAACAACAAACAAAAATAATATAAACAAAGTATTCTAATAATACAAGTGAATAATCCGGGGCTTAGGGACTAGAATAAACTAGTCCCCGGCAACGGCGCCATTTTGCAGACGTTATATAGTGAGTGGTTAGAACAGGTGTAATTAACATAAAAGAAAGAAATTAAAACCCAAAAATAACGTCGGCTGCAAATAAATCCCGGTCGCAGTAGTATAGTGAAAATGTAAGCAACCGGATGTCAAACCGTGGGACTAATATATATATTCTAGTACCTAAGCGTGTCACAAGAGGGGGGATTAATTGACTTGTAAAATAAATAAAAAGAAAAGATAAGATAAACTAAGTTAACTGATAAATAAAATGGAACTCTGGGTTAGGTTAATATAATCTGCATAATTAAGCTATCTCTACTGGTTCAATAATTTGGCAAGGTTCCTGTAAATATCTTAAGGACTAAGTCATAGCCTCATAAGAACTCGTTCACCTGTAATGCAAGGTTCTAATCAAGGTTCAAGCAAAAGCCTGCGAACGGCAGAGGAGTATTTGAGGAATTACATTTGCAACTGAATACTAACTCATTAAATCATAATAAAGCTTCCTCCAGTTTTACGCTTTAATTAACTTGTCTATTTATCACCTGGTCTGATCAAAAATAGACTTAGTAGAGCAATTTAATAAATTCGCGAGATCTATTAAAAAGGTGCATGATAACCTTTAAGCGTAACAAACTGTATATAAATAAACCAGTAGAAATATTGCATAATTAGTACAGATACATAATAACTATTCCTAGAGTAAACGTAAACTAGCCTAACATATTAAATAGATAGATAGAGAGAGTAATAGAAATCATCCGAATCATCCGTAACACTCCGTCTCACTCTGCTATTTTGTGTACGTAGGGCTAGAGGTGAATTTGTGGAATGTAAAATAAATAAAATGGAGAATACGGGAGAAGAGAAATGGGATGAATGTGTGAAGTGGTGAAGTTGGGTCGTGGATGGATTAGTGAATTCGTGTGTGTTTTATTGGGTGAAGCTCGTGGGTTTAAATAGGGAAAGGAAAAGGCAAAGGCAGCAGATAAGGAACGCGTGAATGGATTGAGCTCATTGATTGCTCACTGATTGAAGCATTGATTGCAGGGGACAGGAGTTGGAGACGGGGAGCGAAATAAGGTAGGCGGAGTAGATAGATATGGCAGTGGACGAGTTGCAGACAGGGCGGAGCCAAGTTGCAGAGAACGACCGGCGAAGAATAAACTAGTCGCGACTAAAATTAGTCACAACCGCCTCGTCAACCGCCCCCTGTCCGCCAGGCGGTTCCATGTCTCTTGTCCGCCACTTAGGGGGCGGTAGCCTGTGTCTCGTCCGCCTCCCTTTGAGGCGGTAGCCTCTCTTCCTGTCCGCCAATGAACCAGGCGGTAGCCTGTGTCTCGTCCGCCTGATAAGGAGGCGGTCTCCTCTGTGCCGTCCGCCAGTTATCAGGCGGTAGCCTGAGTCATGTCCTCCTTGCGGTTACATGTGTGGTGACCGCCCAAAATGAGGCGGTAGCCTGTCTGTTGTCCGCGAGGCGGTTGCGCCACTCTAGTCCGCCAGTTATCGCAACGTCGCAGTGTGACTTATTCCTTCCAACTTTGACCGGCTCTAGATTCTTCGTTTGGGCTCCGTTTTTCGAGCCGTTTGCGCCTATGTGTTTGTCTCTTTATCTACTTTAGTCCCAGCTTGGTTTTCCTCATGTTAAACCAATAAATTAGTGAGATAATAATAAAACATAAACTAGAGGAAAACTAACCGAAGTGGAGAAATGAGCAAGAAAAGTGTTAATATTATATATAGAATACACTTATAAAACACGCTCATTTGGACACTTATCACACTTAATTTGTGGAGTTTGCGCTGTTATATTTGGAGTGTTGAGGTTTTATTTCTATTTGATCGGGGTCGTTTTATGAAGCTATATAATGCCCACTCCCCCTATCCTTTGAAGCCCACATCGTCATTTATTTTCGATCCCGGTTGACCTTAGGGAGATAAGGTCTAGCCAAAGACCGAAAAGATGGGCAGCTTGGTGGGAGGCAACCCACCAGTATAAAATCTCTTATATACTTTCTATTTGTTTAATATAATTTTCTTTTTTATCTCTTGGGAATTTTTACTATTTTACTGCAAGAGACCCGACTCTCCTATTTGAATAAAATAACTCTGCCTGGTTCCACTTAAGTTCTTCTGGTTTTGCAGATTAAATCTTTCAGGCACTTCATTCTAATGCTAAACTGAACTCAAGTGTGGGGAAATATCATGGCAATGTTCACCACGGATCAGAGAGTCCTTTAACACTCTTGCTATTTAATTTCTGCAATTCTTGTGTTTATCTCATTTGATTATTTGTGGTAATGTGTCCTTTTTATTTTTAAATAAGTGAGGTGTTTTAGATCAGTGGATTTTAATTTAATTTAATATATAAAAAAGAGAGATTTTTTTCAACGCGTCCGGCTGGGTTTAGCCGGACGCAAAACCGGACACCCCCAAACCCTAACCCGTCCAGATCCGGACGGAATTCCGGACATCACTAAATCGCGCGCCGGTTTTATTTCCTTTCTTTCTTTCTTTCTTCTCTTTCTTCCTTCTTCTTCCTCCCGACGATATCGAACTCAGACGCCCCCATCCCTATTCTTCCCCTTCCTTTACGGCACCACCACAACCACAAACACCACCGCCCTACCATTCCGACGCCGGCGCCACCAGGAACCACCCAACCACAAAATTATCACCCAGTCGCCTACATTGTCTTCCATTCCCCCAACTTTCACAACCCCCAAATCGAATCAGGTTTTTAATTTTTCGTTTTATGCGATTTCGATTCTATTTTTATCAAATTGTAGTAGATAGGTTGTAGTTTTGTGCTTAATGATGTTAATTTGTTGCCAACCTGCGAAAATGAGAAGTTTTTTTTGCGATTTGTGAGTTTCTGGTAGATTTGTGTGCTCGCACACGTCTGTTCGCGATGAAAACTTTTTTAGGGTTTATATGTGCGTCCGGATCTGCGTCCGGCTAAGTTGACCCGGACGTGGATCCGGACATGTTGAAATTTTCCAATTTTTCTGAAATTGTTTTCTAGGTTAATGTTGTCCTATTTAATGTTATTATCTGCCATGTTTGGATGTTTCAATGCTTTGAATCTCATAGATTAACTCTGTGCACGAATATGTTCGAATGAAACATGCTGCTCGATCGGTTTTGGGTCTTGGTGTGTCTTTTGCTTCTCTTTTCTTGCTGTTTAGATTTCTTACTACTTTTGTTTCTCATATAGATGGCTCGCACTAGAGGAGGAGGTGCTACACGCACGGGGTCCTCTTCGAGGAACCCACGCCCTGACGACCAGTCAGAGCCAGCCGTCACCCCACTCTGACTTGATGGCTTCATCTCTGCTACCGCCCGAGCCTGGTATGAGCAGGGTGGATCCTTTGTCATCGAGTGGCGCATCACCGCCGAGGCAGCAGCTGCTACTGGTCTGACAGACTTATTTGAGGGTTTGGGCGCCAGAAGCATCTTGCGCATGGGCGAGGGTGTCTTCTCTCCGGAGCTGGTCCGAGAATTCTACGCCAATGTTGTGGCGTCCGACATGACAAATAGCATTACCTCTTACGTGTGCCAGTTCCAGGTGGAGGTAACCCCTAAGACTTTTGTTATTCTCTTACTCCTCCCGGATAATTCGAAGACACATTTAGACTTTACGGAGGATGAGCTTAGACAGACTAAGTCTAGGTGGTTACAAGCGGTCGGGAGTAATACTCGCCGACGGGGTGAGGAAAATAAGACTGTGCTTCCCTATGCTATCCTCCCATCCCTTCCCCAGAGGACCCTTGCAGAGATCATCAGTCATCAGATCCGGCCTCATGCTGGAAATGATGCTTCTGACGAGGACTGTGTTCTCCTCGATTATCTCCTAGCCGCCCCACGCCCACCTTCTCAGCAGCTCTCACTCCCCTTCGTGATGTTCAGACAGCTGCACAAGGTGGTGACTTATCAGAAGACGAAGAAGAAGAAGATCACCCCCATCTTTCCCATATTTATTCAGCATCTTCTTGCCGCCACCCTCCCCGAGGAGATTTTCACTGATATTGAGGTGAGGGAGGGTGAGACACCTATCTCCCTTGGGACCTTCAGGAGATGGGGCTTCGTTTGTCTGGATGATGGCAGCTGGGTAAAGGGCAGCTCAGGCCTAGGATCCGCCGGCACCTTTGCGAGTTCCAGTTCTACTTCGGCGGCCACTGCTACCATGGCACCTCCCATACCCCCAGTGATGAGCATCCCGCCAGAGATGCAGACCATGATGGACTCCCTACTCCAGCAGCAGCAGAGGATGGAGCAGCGCTTTGGGGGTATGGAGCAGTAGTTTGTGGATGTACAGCAGCAGGTCGGGGATGTGCAACAGCGCCAGGTGTGCATGGAGGGACACATAGATGACATCCGCCAGACTTAGGGGCACCTCCAGGCAGAGCAGACTTCCCTCCGCGACACCCAGACTATGCTCACAGAGCGCTTGGAGCGCAGTGATACTTTTCAGCGAAAGACTGCTCAGTTCATGGCACAGGCATCTGCTCACCAGAGAGAGGCATCATGAAATACCCCAAACTTAAATATGGTGATTAGATTATTTTAATATGGTATTTAAGGGCCTAATAGTGCCTAAGTAATTTTGGTAAAGAAAATAAATCCAAAAGAAGTGAGAAAAACGCATAGAAAGCGGAAAACGCTAAAATAAGCGTTAAATAACCATAGGAGGTACGAGACCTCGGTTATAGTATCGTAAGGATTCCTAAGGCTTATTCATGCCTAATTAGTATACAGGAATGATTCCCGAACAAACCGGATCCAAATAAGGTATTAAAACGCTAAAAGAGCTTTAGCGCACGTTTTTTGAGGAAACCCGAAAACGTGATTTTAAGTGGTCAAACGAACCCGTAAAAATTATAAATCATTAAACAACTATTATTAAGCATTAACGGAAGCTTAATAACCAATAAAAATTAAAGAAACAAGGAAATTCCGGAAACGGGCCCGGTTAGTGAATAGTGCTAAAACCGGGTAAATTAACGAGCGTTTCTGTAAAAAAATGAAAAATGCTCCAGCTGGCATTACATTAGTGGGGCCGGTTTTGTAGCTAGTAAGCATCCTTCCCTCTCTTCTATTAGTAAACAAGAAAGAAAAGAAAAGAAAGAGAAAAGCAAAAAGTAGAAAGAAAAGTACAAATCACTTTAACACTCTCTCTCTCTCCCATTCCTATTCTCTCACTCACATTTTTCTTTCCCCCCATCTGAACTCTCCTTCTTCCTCCAGCCAAGTATGGCGATTTTGAAGCTCCTCCATGGCAGCCCCACTTCCTCTCCTTGTACAAGCTCCATTCATGCTCCAATCACAAAAATAATTACATATTTGAACTCCCCTCATCCTCCTCTATCATTCCCTCTTTTCAAAATTCGAAAAGGATGAGTTTCATCTCCATGGGTTTTGGGCATTTGAAGAGTAAATTACATATTCTTGAAGCTTGGAGTCTCCTCTTCCACTTAAGGTAAAAAGATTCAAGAGAAAAACTCATTTTCTCCATTTCCATGCCTTGGCCGATTTGGCATCTTTTAATGCCTTGTTCTTTTCTTGTTTTGAGCATCTTTCCAAGCCTCCAATGGTGGATTAGGGTCCTCTTTTTTTATGGCAAGAAACCAACTCTAGGGTTTCACAAGGTAATCTCTTAATTAGTGCCTTAAGCATGCTTAGTTAATGAGATTAAGTGTTTTACTTAAGCTCATTCCTTTACTTGAATTTTTGGTTGGAGTTGGGCGACCACATTGCCTTGACCGATTTTGCATCAAGAGGAGAAGAGAGGAGGAGAATTTAAAAGAGGAGTTGAATACTCAAGGTAAGGAAATCTACCTTAACTACTAATCTAATGTATTTGAATTTTGGGAATGGGTAAAGGATAAATGAACTCAAAACTGTAATAGAAATGTATTTGGATGAATTAAGAAGGATTTGTAAAGTGGGAGTGTAATAAAGGCCTTAGAGCCAAGTAATTAGAGTATGTATATTAGTATTGTTGTTGTGGGAGTTTTGGTAAATTGTGATTTCTATATGTGCTGGTAGGACCCCTTGTGGGTGTGGCTAGATTAGGATTGATGTGAATGAAATTTGGTGATGAGATGAGTTTTGGACAATGCTAGAAAAGCAACGGAGCTATGGCGAAATTTCGGTAGAAAACCGAGTGTTAAGGTGATGTTGAGAGGTTGGTGAACCTAAGTGTGCTTGGGATAAAGTAGAAGAGTAAATGAGTGGATTAAACCCGCCAAGAATTAGAGAACAAGAGTTGGATGGGAGTATGCAAAAACTGTAGCAAATGTTGTAGGAAAAGTCATAAATCTTGCTAGTGGTGAACTAAGTGTTTAGCATGTGAATGGAGAATGGTCTTGGGAGTAGATAGTGCCTTTGTCTAGAATGGAATTGTAATGGTCAATAAGTAATGTGGTGAAGTTGGTAGAAGGTAGTAACCCACCAAGAGGAAGTTAGGAATGCACAAAAGTGCAAAGTGTAAAAATGCAAGAATGAAAATGTAGAACTTAAGCAAGAATTGAGCAGGGATTGGACCAATGATTTGAGGTGTTTTAAGGAGTGTTTTAAGGTGTTTATTTATGTTGGAAACTTTTGTGAGAGTTTATGAATGATTAGGGGTGGATTAAGGGTTGATTTGGGGTTGAAAATTACCTTAATAGTTTTTAGCAGGGTCCGGGACTTAGGATATGTACCAATCCCGGACCGCATCAAAAAAGGCCCGAGTGAATGCAGGAATTGGTCCGGACCTTAAGTCCAGACCAAGTCCAGACCAGTAGAAAATCAGGCCGAGAGTTGTTTTTACAGTTGGTCCGGGACTTAAGGTCCGGACCAAGTGTTTTTAAGGGTTCTAACATGGGGAATTGATTGGTAATGGTTTTAGAAGTTGTTAAGGCCTTGTTTGGTGATATTTAAAGGTCCTAAGAAGTGTAAACAAGTGTAGGAAATGAATGGGAAGTAAGGACATAGTTTGACATGAGCGAAACTAAGTATACCGGGATAACGGGGTAAGTACGGGAGTAGTATTACTTGTGTATTGTATGAACCTAGTTTGATTACAATGTTGGAAACATTATCATGGACCAAGTGTGAACCAAGGAACAAGGGAACACACGGTAAAGCAACCCCGGTGAAAGGTATGATTTTCTCATGCCCCTATGCTAACCGAGTTACGTTGATTTGTGTGCTGTATGCCGGCTAATCAAGACTAAAGCATGAAAATGGTTTATTGCCTTCATTGTATGTCTTGATTTATGTTGTGTGAGCTAAACCTCTTGATTGATTTGTGGCTTCATTTAGTGCGTAGTACGACTCCTAGATGAGTCTTGTTGTGTAGTGACTCGTATAAAGTCACGGTGTGAACTAATGGAAACGTAGCAACGCACTAAACTATCGAATCAATAAACTATAACGCAACCCAATGAACTCACTAGAATGTGAAGAGTGTACGGGAGTAAGAACCTCCCGATAACGTAGGAGAACCGAAATGAATAATCCACAAATAATAAGTACTGGAAGTATATAAGTAACCTCTGATAGAGGAATTAATCCTGGTGCAAGGCTGAACCATGAGAGTAGTAAAGAATGAGGGATCTCCAAACCCCTTAGCAATTAGTCGACCCACTATGAGAGGACCCCTGATGTAAGTAATGTCCCGAGCATGAGAGTATTCGATACGTTGGGGAAACCCTTAAACCTGAGAATACTAGGCGGTAGTAATTCCCTAAGCTAGTGGAGGTTATCAAGAGATACTTCTAGGCTAATCCATAAGATTGTAAGATACTCCATGAGAGGAGTGTTGGGAATTTGAGTAGTCCGGTAGAATGGACAATTGTATATTGTGAGCTAAGTGTATAGCCTTCGAATTGTCGGCTCGGTGGCGAGTCTTGTGTATGACTCCGCCCATAGACCAAGTAATGAGTATTGCGTAAGTATGAGTATGTAATGATACCGAGTATTGAGTATGTATGAGTAAGTACTGAGTATTGAGTATAGAGTACGTATGAGTAAGTATTGAGTAATGAGTACGTATGAGTAAGTATAGAGTATTGAGCAGTGAGTATGTACAGGTATAGTAACGAGTATGGAGTAAGGAGTGTGTACGAGTAAGGGATGAGCATGGAGTGATGAGTATGTAACTAAAGTGATGATTAACAAGTAAGGATAGGTACGAGTAGAATAACGTAAATCGCACAACCACGAAGTAGTAATGAGTAAGTAACTAATACGGACGGTCGACTATCGAATTGTCTTCCTTAGTAGATATTGAACCTTGTAAGTGTGTAAGTATCGTTGAATGTATTGTGTGGTAATCGTATGTATGTATGTATGTAAAATGAACTCCATGTATATCCGACCCAAAGTAGTCGGCGTACCGCGGTTAGCACGCGGTATATGCGAATTTCATATGCAGCGTAAGCTGACCCCCTAGGGGACCGTTTTTAGTGTGCAGGTATTCGAAGCTGACCACCGTTCGAGAGAGTAGGACGGGGACTGCTAAATAAGCATGGGTAGTTGAGTAAAAGGAATTGTATTGTAACGCATTATGAATTTGGAAGTCTAAACTGTATCGGTGATGAAGGATTGTAGTATACTAGGTGTAGTATGTGTATTGGAGTTGTAATTGATTTATGGTTGAGTATGCAAGGGAAAGTATTGTAGTGTGTAGAGTACTCGGTATGTTCATGTTCATCAGACCGATTGTATGTAGGATTGTAATTCGCCTTGTTAGTCACGTGGGTGACTAACGGCCTTGTACACCCGCCGTTGTGTAAGGAGTATCCGCTGCGAAGGTAAGTATTTGTACCGTAATGACAGTATTGGCGGTAGGGGTTTACAAAAAGTGGTATCAGAGCGAAGTATCGCTCTGATGGATGAAATACCGAGTTTAGGTAAATGCCGAGTTAGGAAGTAGAGACTTAGGGCTAAGGGTTGAGTGTTAGCGTGTGAGGTACGCTAGTTAGGAATTTCCGCGTGAACCAGAAACCTACAACAACCATACCCCGCCCTCCGCAACCCACGGTATTAATTGGGAGAATAACGCCAGAGAGATGGAAAGACCTCTCACACTCGGGTGACACCCGATCGGGCAGTTGCAAGTAAACCTTATTAGAAAAAGAACCTGTCATACGGTAGAGTCCAAGAACTGGAAGTCCCGAAGACGGTTCCCGTTGGATGATGATGACCGCACTTAATGGCGGAGGATTGAAGATCCTAAATAAAGGATAGTGGAATTTATGGCACCATGGGCGACATGCTTCGCAGTCGCGAGAACCATGAATAGCCAGTAAGAAGAGAAGCACAATCACGCAATGAAGCAAGGAAGATATGGTAATAAGCCCGAGACAAGAGAGTCTACGGACTGTAATGTTAGATAGTACCAACAACAGTATACAAACCGACTAAGGAAATAGCCGAGGTTGGATTAATACCAAACCTACACGCCAAGAGGCCGTGATAACCGAACAACATAGTTCAGGTAACGATGAAAGGATTCATAACACAGACACCTATAGGACCACAACATGGTTCCCAAGGTCAAGTCAAGTCTCGTTAACCACAGCGAAGTGTGAGACACCAACTGACGACAACCATGTCGAGTACACTGAGAAACGACTCAGGAGACTAATCACCAAGATCAAAAGATCAAAGGAAGATCCAATAAGACCACCAAATGTGGATGGAAACGATGCCGTAACCGGTATATGTGACCGAAAAACAACCTACCCACGCACTTGCCCGGGGCAAGTGCAGCAACTACAAGATGGTTGGAAGACTTTTACAACCTGCAAATACTTACTAAAGTACCGCTATGACGAATGGAGCAAATATAGGATCCCCAATCCTAAGTATTTAAATAATGGAACCTCGGAAAGGCCTAACGGCCCGACCATTGTATTGAGAGTATACCGGTCAGCAAGAAGCTGAACTTGGTCAAGACCTGAATCATGGCAACGCCATGAAGAATTTCTCTTAACACCGAACCGTTATTTCAAAACCAAAATTTTTCTTTCAAAACTACGAACCCTTCTTTTAAACCTTGGATTTTTAAAACCAAACAAACGGAATTACGGTGAGTATCATAGAATGATACAAGAGTTGACAATAGAATACTTCACCTAGGCGTGTGACGAACACTACGAGTGTACCCAAATACGGGATGTGGGACGACCGCACTCCGAAGGAGCTTGCGGGCCTGACAGATAGTTAGGTAAGTGGTAACGTGCCAAGACGGTACCCCACGTATGTATACATGTAGTGTACGAAACACGGGAAGTAGTCAACTCTGTTCTATGGACCATAAGTGAATTTAAAATAGAACAGCTGGTTACCTCAACCGAACAAGGAAACTCAGATAAGCTACAAGCTAAGGAGTCAGAAACTCACTTCAGGAGAACCATTAAGAGTTGAAAGTGCAAGAAGCACTAACAACGGGATAAGACATTGGATATGTCTCGAAGATAACTAAGTAAAGCATGATAACTGGAAGGAATACCCAGTCTAAGCACAGTAAGGCAAATGCCTAACATTAACACAACAGTGTTCAATGAACGGGATAGAATTCCCAGAATAACTACCACAAACACACAGGGTGATGTTATAAGGTACCAGAAATACCATTCATCACCGGAAGGGATATCAAATCCGTTATAACACAAGGAAAAACATCAATGGTCTACCCTAAGAACGGGAGACGTTACAACCCTCAACGGATAACTCAGATCCAGAACTGCAAGGTAGGACAATAAACTGAACAAACTCATAAATGTCAGCCAGATGCTACCGTATAATCGGTACTACCCAGGAGCAATCCATAAAGGGTATCAAGTCAACACAGTTGAACGAGATGTTGTGGTAAAGACACCACAATCGGAACGAACATCCGGTTAGAACACCAAAGGGATCCCACTTGATAGGGGATATCCCAAATTAATAAATGGTATCGATCAATACCAAGATACAAAAAGGGTCTCCAACAATCGGAAGCGTGATGCGACGATCTTATCATGGAGCCCAGTATCACCTCCAAACCCAGCAATGTCTTGTGGGGAAGTAACCGCTTGGGAACAACCTATGATGAGCAGAGCTCTAGGCAATATGGCTAGTACGCCATGAAACTGTTACCACACAACCCAACGGTTGCAAAACCGATGTGAACTATATGGAAAGTGGTCAAGGATGACACCGATAAAAGAGTAACAACCAATAATTGAGGATGCCCCTCATAAATGTGAAACCACACGAACGGTGAACACATGGACCCCAAGAAGGGGATATCATCAATAACAGTCGGGAAATATATTCCTTTCAGAACTACTAATGTAGTCAAGCTTGAGCATACAATTATTGCCAAGTAATATAAAATAAGCAACAGCAATTGTTCACAACCAAGGAGTAACCGGTTATTAAACCAATGATGCTCAGGGAGCTCAGAAGAACAAAAGAATACCATATTCTGTAGTTGCCAAATACATAAGGAACCATCGTATAAATGATAGAAATGCATGAGCAGAAGCTAGCAACAGCGGAGACCATGTAAACCAATACTGGGGAATCAGTAAGAACATGGTGCGCAGCAGGCGACCAATGTATGTGAATAATCACCCAATACTATGGGTTGTTAAAACAATATGGTAGACAGACCGGGCAACAAGCCAGAAGTCTGCACCAAATGATGAAGCACCACCTGAAAGAGTAACGATCAGTCCTATTGCGATCTCATAAGAGAGTTACTGCCAAGGGTTCACGCCTCTGCACTCTGTAGGACTGAGTGTTTTGGTATTGTACTTGTGTAGTTAATGATCTAGTGGGATAGCTAGGAATATGGAAAATGTAAATAGTGGTAAATCCTTCCTTTCACCAGTAAACATGGTGTAAGCCAGTTAAACAAAAGCTTAGAAACAAACCATGCGGCCTAAGGCCAAAGAAACACGGAGAGTGTGAAACACACCAACAATCACAAGATGTGAATTCCACAAGAATAAAGGTGAAAGGAGACTTAAGAAAGTCACAAGGACCGACGCATTGAAAATGCAAGGTCATACAAGTAAAGAACACTCGTACTGAACCAGAGAAACTGGTATAATTCAGAAGCTACTAACAATAGAGGAAACACTACAACTAAGTAGTGACTTAACCTCAACCGACAATAAGTCGGAGAAACCAAGTGAATGATCACTACAAACACAACAGTATGTATATAGATGACCAGAGAGCTGGTTATGAATCTAAAACTCATCGAGCTCGAGCACGGTAAGAGAACACCACACTTGGTCAATAAACCTTATTCCCACAATAAGAGGGATAAAAAGGTGTTGTATAGCACATTTAGGATAACAAGAAGGGCGAATAACCCAAGCTATCAGATTCGCGCAGCAGAAGCTAGCGGGCCCAAAATGCTAAGTGAAATACACCTGGTGAATAAAAGGTCAATCAGCAATGCCTTAAAGCCATTTAGGCTAGAACCGAACTCGGTTCAGAGTTAAATAAACTCCGATGGAATTTCTTGATGTAGGGACTAACCGGTAATACGGTTAAGACCCATTGTTCAAGGAATATTGTATAATAGACCGCATGGAAGCTGAACCACTCCATGACAGCTGAATGCCTTCGACCAATGTCCAATGATGACACATGGTAGATTACGTGGGCGTAATCCTGTACGGTATGAAACGTACATTCAGCAAGTGTACTGGTCTATCGTAGCAAGTTTTCCTAGAAAGTATTCCCTAGGTTATCGAACCAAGGAGGCAGTGTCTAGTTTAATCTCTACCCTAATCTAACTAATAAACTAAGGAAAAATAACAATAATAAATTGGAGGTTTGATTGCAGATATTCAATAATTAAATAAACTGAAAACAAATAAAAGTGATTATCTAATAAATCTAAAAGACGAATTCTGGTTTACTATTTCTTCCTAGTTTATCAATTCCCTTCCTGAGTGTTTTCTAAATTCTAGATTGCAACCTCAGATCTAAATTAATCTAAAACCGGTCTCCCGCAAGATAGATTCTCACTAGCAATTCCCAAATCCTAACTCTCGTTACAAATTTACAAATTAACTAGTAGCGTTAATGATTCATCTGGTTTCTAGTCAGCTAATCCCCAGGAATTGTCATCTGTAGTTTCACTAGTAATATTCTTATGGTCTAATGAACGCCGCAGTTCTCACTTGTAAGCAATTCATACCAAATAAACTCAAGCTAATTAATCACAAGAGAATTCAATAAATAGCAAGGAATAAAACTACAATCTGAATAGAATTTATATTCAACAACTCAGGAAACAAACAATAAACTAGTTATCCATAGTAAACCAGAATCTTAAACGACTACCCAAACATGATAAATATAGAAATAACAATAATAGAAAGGAAGAACGCCATCAAATCTGTGATGAAGAACTGATGTCGTAATCCCAATCTGCTCCGCTATCTCCGGTTTAACATGAACTGCTGTCTCTCTTCTTCCTGTCTCCAACTCGACTAGGCTGCGGCTCTGGTTTGATTTTCTGTTCGTCGACTACCGTTCTCTCTGTCTGTCTCCCTCTCGAACTCGTATGCGCCGCTAGGGTTTGGACTTTGGAATGTATTCTGTTTGTCGTCCCCTCTGAATGACTCCATCGATGTATTTCAATTATCGGCCCATTTCCTTTCTCTGTTGCGTGCGGCCCAGTCATCTTCTGCGCCTCTGAATTTTAATTCCTTGTCGGCGTACATAGCAAAGACCCAGCCAACCTCCTTCAGGCTTGTCCTCTACATGGATGCGTGGCCGGGTTACAAAATTATCCACGTAAAAACCCAGCCCTGATGATCTATGACAGCAGCCGTGGAGACCTGGGCTCTTTATTTGTGTGTGCATGTCGGTGCACCAATGAGTCCAATGCTCTCATGTGCAGCCCACGCTCATCTCTTCATGTTTGCCCCATGTATATCAAAAAGAGATGTTGCAAGTAAGCCCACGTGAGCATTAATAATGTGCACCATGGCTCTATGTTAATTCATCAACATCGGTTACGTGCTTCCAATAATGGTGACCCATAATCACGTGTATTATATATATATATAAACCTATTTTAGCATAAAACCACATGTAGGAATAATCTAAACATTTAACATAATTAAACATATAAGTAAGGAATTTATCATACAAACTAATAAAATATTAATTACATTAAGTATAGAAATATAGATAAATTCCACACTTATCAACTACCCCACACTTAGCTTTTGCTTGTCCTCAAGCAAAGAAATAACATAACAGCTCCAAATCGAAACATTAAACTCTAGGATCAAACATAAGTAAAAGGAAAACAAGCAAAATGACTATCAGAAAAATCAATCTGCTTTAAGCTATCAGTTTTTGCAAACAGTGAATAAAGAATAATATTAATAAAACCATGAATAAACTGAATTGCAGAAACTAAAACACATATTAGCTCGGGACCTTCCACCAATTTCATTTCATTACCCTTTGGATGACAAGGGGTGTGAAGTAATGCCTTATTCCGCAATACCTTTCAACACCACACACTCATGATCAAAAACTAAAAAAAACTACAATTAAATATTTCGTATGCAAAAACTTTTCTTCGTCAAGAGATAAAAATAAATGATTTATTTAATTAATTGCATAGTTGTTCCTTCACCCAGACTTTTCTCTTTATCCATGTAACGGCTTTGGGCCAACTATCCCAGATCACGAGACCTTAGGTAGATAGGTGATTAAGCACCCCGAGGACTTAATAACCAGATAAAAGAGGCCTGATTCGATTTAGAAAATCTTTGATCAGAGGAGTACCTTGCCTTATCCTTTCATTCCAAACATTCATATCATTCCCAAGATCCAAAGCTAAACGCATTTAGTCTCCACAATCAGCCAATCCATCAAATTTCAGTGAAAATAGAGTAATTTTAAGAAAAACAATTCCGGATTGACAACTTTTAAGCAGAAAGGTTTTTAAGGTTGTCATCAGGCTCAATTTCAAACTTCGACAGACATTATCACCAAAATTCAACATTTGACGGCATAGAGAAGCACATTATTCATCACCTGAAAACAAACAAAAACTAGTGGTCTGAAGTGATAACTGAAGGTCACTCCCTACCCCACACTTAAAATTAAACAATGTCCTCATTGTGTGACAAGGCAGGAGTGAAAAACTCTGAGCTCGCAGAAAAACATTTATGTCCGAAGGAAACACAGCAGAGCAGTCAGAAACAACAAACTAAAATTAAATGAAATTAAAACTAGGACTCCCCTGAATTTTGTTGTTACTTCGTATGTAGAACGACCCCACCCCACACTTGAGTTTTACTCAAGTGTTGCAGCCTAGTTGTAGCATCGACATGAAGAATTCATCTGAAAAGAAAAACAACAAAGCAACCAGAACTACAAAACGAAGTTAAAGATTAATAAACAACAAAACCAGGAAAATAACTATAAAACGAAATAAACTGAAATTAAAAACTATTAGAATAAGATATAACACTGGGTTGCCTCCCAGCCAGCTGCCCTTATTTAATGTCTTTGGCTAGACCATACCTCCCTAAGGTCAACCAGGATCGAATATGAAAGTCGATGTGGGCTTCAAAGGGTGGGTGGGGCGGGCATCAAATATCTTCATAAAATGTCCCCGATCAAAAGGAAATAAAACCTCAACACTCCAAATATAACAGTGTAAACTCCACCGATCATCCGTCAGGTGGTTGTGTTGAGGTGGGTGATCCTTGATGTGAAGATCACACTTTGGTTGGTTCTCCTTCTCAAATTCAAGGATGTAAACATCCTTTTCATCCGGTGGAAGCTCAAAGGATGGACCAATAGGAAAATCAACTTCAACAGGAATCAAGGGCTCCTTGAAGTCGATGAGAAAACTCTGCTCTGATGGCTCAACAGCAGGAGAAGAAAGGAAGTCTACTGGAAGACTATCTGGCTCAGGTACAGGTGGAGAAGGAATAGACTGGATAGCTACATGAATTATATTATTCTCTAACTCAGTAGATTCATCAAATTGCTCAATCTCTAGCTCTGGTCTCTCCATGATCTTCACCTCAGGTGTGTTAGCAACTTCAGGGATCGTTAGATCAAGCTGCGTATCACTCCACTCAGCTACTACAGTAGGTTGTTCGATCTCAGGAACTGGTTCACATCCAAGCTTTTGTGATATTTCATCTAGATGGGCTAAAATTCTTGCATTACTTTCTCGTATCTCCTTCATATCCATCCTGAAGGACTCATGCCAACCGGGGTTTGATTCGCCATGTTTTTTGTTAAAATCAGCAAGAGCAGCTACCAAGCTAGATAGATTATTTTGGCATTGTGAACTCTCATGATCCCCTCCACATGTCTGGCAGATAACCCACTGGTTGTAACTTTGTACAGGATAATAGTGTTCAGGAGACGGTCGTGCTTCAGGAGGGCTAGACATTATAAAACTTCTTAGAGCATCCTCCAAACCAGAAGAAACAACTGGACAATAAGCACGGTCGTGGTCTCCTCCACACCTTTCGCATACAACCCATTGGTTGTAATATCCAGGCCATCCTCCTTGCGGATTGTAATATCCAGCCATCAAATCAAAGTACCTCGAAATAAAAAGAAAAATTAATTATATACATAAAGAAGAAAATAAAAATAAAAATATGTACATAACAATAAAATAAATAAAAACAACAATGAACGAAAAGGTAAATAAAATTAAACTAAACAAATTCCTATAAATCAAAATCAAAGAAATATAAACAAAACAAAAATAAACAAAAAAATAAAGAGAACGGAAACAAATAATAATAAAAAAAACTAAACTAAACAGGAAATTAAACTAATCTAACAAAGTTAAATTTCATAAAAAAATAATAATAATAAACTAAGATAAGCCTAAACAAATACTAATCCTAAAAACAAAACAACTATAAAAAAAATAAACCAAACGAACAAAATTAAATATCAACTAATTAAAAACAAATAAACAAACTAATAGAAAATAAAACGAAACTAAAAATAAATTAAACAAACAAAACAAAACAAAACAAAATAAAATAAAAGGAAAAATACGATCCAAACTAAACTAAAAATAATTAAACAAAACAAAAATAAACAAAAAGAAACTAAACAAAACAAAATAAATAAAAGAAAAATAGAATAAAGACTAAACTAAATAACCGTGCCTCCCCGGCAACGGCGCCAAAACTTGTACGGTATGAAACGTACATTCAGCAAGTGTACTGGTCTATCGTAGCAAGTTTTCCTAGAAAGTATTCCCTAGGTTATCGAACCAAGGAGGCAGTGTCTAGTTTAATCTCTACCCTAATCTAACTAATAAACTAAGGAAAAATAACAATAATAAATTGGAGGTTTGATTGCAGATATTCAATAATTAAATAAACTGAAAACAAATAAAAGTGATTATCTAATAAATCTAAAAGACGAATTCTGGTTTACTATTTCTTCCTAGTTTATCAATTCCCTTCCTGAGTGTTTTCTAAATTCTAGATTGCAACCTCAGATCTAAATTAATCTAAAACCGGTCTCCCGCAAGATAGATTCTCACTAGCAATTCCCAATCCTAACTCTCGTTACAAATTTACAAATTAACTAGTAGCGTTAATGATTCATCTGGTTTCTAATCAGCTAATCCCCAGGAATTGCCATCTGTAGTTTCACTGGTAATATTCTTATGGTCTAATGAACGCCGCAGTTCTCACTTGTAAGCAATTCATACCAAATAAACTCAAGCAATTAATCACAAAGAATTCAATAAATAGCAAGGAATAAAACTACAATCTGAATAGAATTTATATTCAACAACTCAGGAAACAAAACAATAAACTAGTTATCCATAGTAAACCAGAATATTAAACGACTACCCAAACATGATAAATATAGAAATAACAATAATAGAAAGGAAGAACGCCATCAAATCTGTGATGAAGAACTGATGTCGTAATCCCAATCTGCTCCGCTATCTCCGGTTTAACATGAACTGCTGTCTCTCTTCTTCCTGTCTCCAACTCGACTAGGCTGCGGCTCTGGTTTGATTTTCTGTTCGTCGACTACCGTCTCTCTCTGTCTCCCTCTCGAACTCGTATGCGCCGCTAGGGTTTGGACTTTGGAATGTATTCTGTTTGTCGTCCCCTCTGAATGACTCCATCGATGTATTTCAATTATCGGCCCATTTCCTTTCTCTGTTGCGTGCGGCCCAGTCATCTTCTGCGCCTCTGAATTTTAATTCCTTGTCGGCGTACATAGCAAAGACCCAGCCAACCTCCTTCAGGCTTGTCCTCTACATGGATGCGTGGCCGGGTTACAAAATTATCCACGTAAAAACCCAGCCCTGATGATCTATGACAGCAGCCGTGGAGACCTGGGCTCTTTATTTGTGTGTGCATGTCGGTGCACCAATGAGTCCAATGCTCTCATGTGCACCCACGCTCTCTTCATGTTTGCCCCATGTATATCAAAAAGAGATGTTGCAAGTAAGCCCACGTGAGCATTAATAATGTGCACCATGGCTCTATGTTAATTCATCAACATCAGTTACGTGCTTCCAATAATGGTGACCCATAATCACGTGTATTATATATATATATATATATATTAACCTATTTTAGCATAAAACCACATGTAGGAATAATCTAAACATTTAACATAATTAAACATATAAGTAAGGAATTTATCATACAAACTAATAAAATATTAATTACATTAAGTATAGAAATATAGATAAATTCCACACTTATCAAATCCCTTTTAAGGGGGGTAGAGCGAAAACCGCGAAATGTACGTTTTACGTGATAGGTGCGTAAACTACAATGCGCATAGCGCAAAAGTATTTGTTTTGATGATTGATACTTATGTTACATAAACATTTGTATTCACTCATCGTGTAATTATGGTTATTTGGAAAATAAGAATAGGAATGGAGTAGAGAAACCCCAGGGGAATGGAAACCCCGATTGGTAACAGTATGAGGAATGAGTATGTATGGGAGACTTGAGGAGTATAAATTGGTATGGAACCAATGTATGTAATGAGTATAAATCGGTATGAAGCCGATGTATTTTATGAGTATAAATTGAGTATAGTAAATTAATGGGATATAATACCCATGAATTTCCTAAGTATAGTAGTTGGAAGATGTAGTAACAATTGATGAGATGATTAGTAAGTAAGTAAGTGAACCATATAAATGGGAAAATGTATGTGCGTGATTATGAGTAGCAAGATTAAAAAGATAGAAAATGAAATAATGTTTGACGACCTGTCTGTTTGTATTGAGGTGGGAAGTGGAACTTGATTTGCTAGCGATCAAGGGAAACCGAACACAAATTGGGGTGGAAGGATAATTCAACATCAATGCTGATCACATTGGGGTTGAAGGACTCTGGAAGCTCCTTAAGTGGTCACGTAATAACACTAGTAATAGGTATAATCATCATAAATGGAATTTGGGAGATGTATGCAAGTTTTCAAAATGAATTTCCAAAACTAATTTGGTACAATGTTTTTCTTCAAACTTGAGAATGAGGATCGGTTTTGAAACCGCTTCCATGGGCGCTAGTGGATCTTCCATGCCTAGGCACGGGTATCCGGTCAAAACCATAGGAGGTGAAGCTAGTTTTGAGTCTGTGGAAGTTAGAGTAGTTTGAACCACTACACCGTCTCATGCGGTGACAGTGTGTGTTTTGTATTTTCCAAAGGCACTGGGGCGGCGTATTCCCGAGTAAGTATGATAAGTATGAGTAAAGTATGAGTAGTAAGTATGAGTAAGTGCCTAAGGATCTCTTAATGTGCAAATGAATTGATCAGAACCAAAGGACCGTAGAGCCAAAAGCGTAAGTGCTCAGTCATGACGGCCGTGAACCAGAAAAGCGTAAGTTTCAAACTGACCGTACCTGAGGGATTTATCCCTCGCCATTTGGGAGGATGGGTACCTAATTGTCTGCGGATGGACCCCCTTGGAGAAGAAGTAAAACGGATATTTTTGATTGCTATGCATGCAGTGACATGCTGGTGGATGTGTAGTATACATCATGTCAGACATTGGAGTTTGACAAGTGATATGTAGAGGTTATAATTTTAGCATAGAGTTTTATACAAGTAACAATATTAGATTCACCACTTTGAGGGCAAGTTCTTTAAGGGGGTAGATTGAAATACCCCAAACTTAAATATGGTGATTAGATTATTTTATATGGTATTTAAGGGCCTAATAGTGCCTAAGTAATTTTGGTAAAGAAAATAAATCCAAAAGAAGTGAGAAAAACGCTTAGAAAGCGGGAAAACGCTAAAATAAGCGTTAAATAACCATAAGGGTACGACCTCGTTATAGTATCGTAAGGATTCCTAAGGCTTATTCATGCCTAATTAGTATACAGGAATGATTCCCGAACACCGGATCCAAAGGTATTAAAAACGCTAAAAGAGCTTTAGCGCACGTTTTTCGAGGAAACCTGAAAACGTGATTTTAGTGGTCAACGAACCCGTAAAAATTATAAAATCATGAAACAACTATATAACCATTACGGAAGCTTAATAACCAATAAAAATTAAAGAAACAAGAAATTCCGGAAACAGGCCCGGTTAGTGAATATGCTAAAACCGGGTAAATTAACGAGCGTTTCTGTAAAAAAATGAACAACGCTCCAGCTGGCATACATTAGTGGGCCGTTTTGTAGCTAGTAAGCAGCCTTCCCTCTCTCTATTAGTAAACAAGAAAGAAAAGAAAAAAAAGAGAAAAGCAAAAAGTAGAAAGAAAAGTACAATCACTTAACACCTCTCTCTCTCTCCTCATATTCCTATTCTCTCACACACGTTTTTCTTTCCCCCCCCATCTGAACTCTCCTTCTTCCTCCAGCCAAGTATGGCGATTTTGAAGCTCCTCCATGGCAGCCCCACTTCCTCTCCTTGTACAGCTCCATTCATGCTCCAATCACAAAAATATTACATATTTGAACTCCCTCCCCTCCTATCTCTATCATCATTCCCTCTTTTCAAAATTCGAAAGGATGATTTCATCTCCATGGGTTTTGGGCATTTGAAGAGTAAATTACATATTCTTGAAGCTTGGAGTCTCCTCTTCCACTTAAGGTAAAAAGATTCAAGAGAAAAACTCATTTTCTCCATTTCCATGCCTTGGCCGATTTGGCATCTTTTAATGCCTTGTTCTTTTCTTGTTTTGAGCATCTTTCCAAGCCTCCAATGGTGTATTAGGGTCCTCTTTTGATTTATGGCAAGAAACCAACTCTAGGGTTTCACAAGGTAATCTCTTAATTAGTGCCTTAAGCATCCTTAGTTAATGAGATTAAGTGTTTTACTTAAGCTCATTCCTTTACTTGAATTTTTGGTTGGAGTTGGGCAACCACATTGTAACACCCTGGATTTTGCCTCAAAACATAGGTAATGAAATAACAAAGCTAACGGTGAAAACGGATTTAAAAACGGACTCCAAACGAGCCCTACTGGTGCAAAACAAGTCTGGTCCGAACTTGTGTCCGGACATGGGAAGTTCGGACACAAGCCGAGACATTTAAACTGTAGAAATCCATCTGTCCGAACTTGTGTCCGGACATTGATGTTCGGACACAAGTCGAGAGTTGAAAGGATTGAAAAACCAGAGGTGTCCGAACTTGTGTCCGGACTTAGAAGTTCGGACACAAGTAAGTTGGAAAAGTCCGAGAAAAATTAACGTGGCGTGTCCGAACTTCAATGTTCGGACCGAAGTTCGGACACACCAAAACAGAAAGCCTTTAAAACTTTCGGGGCCTGTCCGAACATGGATGTCCGGACGGACGTTCGGACAGGTCCTGATATACACCCAAAAATGCTAAAACAGGACCAATTCAACACCAAATTAATCACAATAACTTAGCAACAAAAGAAAGGCCATTGTAGTAACTCCAGTACTTCAAATAACGACATAGATGCCTCTGAAAGATCTCTTAAACAATAAGTAACTTTCCAACATATCCAAGACTTCTTAAAGAATTAATCGAGTAAAACACTTCAACTAGATAGCAGCGGAAATAGCAAAATCCCAAGGGCGTTACCGCCACACTCTAACAAAGAGTGCTCAGGCTTAAACCACTAACCAAAACCAAAACGATTCCAAAACTGATAAAACATAACGATTCCAAAACATAACTCAACTTGTTCAATGTAGCATTTATTCAGTCGTCCTAAACTATGTGACAGCGCGTCCCAAACCCCAATTCAGCCATGAGTACCTGCGATCATAAAACAACAATGGAAAACGCGAAGGGATCGCGCAAATCAGTGAAACTGAGTAAACATTGTCTCAACCTGTAAAATACATTTTGAAACCCATTTACATTTGCAAAACATTAACTCACACCATAATAATAACCAGCTTTACCAACACCAAACCACCATTAACAAAACATTTCAGGGGAGAACTTTCCAGGAATCAAATCAATGGTTTACACGGACGACCCCAATCCGGGTCGCAATAATTAGAATCCCACCTCACTCTACGTCCTTAAGTGTGCACACCCCCCAGAAGGTAACTTATGACCCAAAGGAGTAGATCATTAGAGCTTAACTGCAAGTAATGTCTGCAGGCAAAAGTAATAAGAATATCCACGGGGTACATAGTACCAATAATCACACGGAGCGCCATAAGGCACCAATAATTTACACGGACACCAAGAGGTACCAATCAATCCAATAACCAATTCAAGGAAAGTCTCCCAAAACGTTTATCAAACCTTTCGCAAAACATCACACCAGAAACTCACGGGGAAATAATCCCAAACTTCCACAATCTCAAAACCACAGTAAATCCAAATCTTCGATAATCACAAAACACAAGGTAAGAATGTTGAGCACAACATTTACCTGGATACGCTCACAGTCACCGAATCACTCAGCAAGGTCAGCAGTAGCGTTCGTCAGGGAATTCGGTGTCTAGAATTGCAAACAGAAATAAAATCAGGACCTACTCAAACCAAGGAATTAATAACCTAACCTTACCAACGGATTCCCCTTACCCTTCTACAAGAACCGGCACCAGAAAGCGGCCTAACGACGTTGGAGAATAAGAGCGTGAATTCAAAAGGGGTTGGAAGCTTGAAGAAAGAGAAGAGTGTTGTGACGGCGTATTGAAGATGAAGGAGATCGTGGGATTAAATAGAAAATAATTATTATGATAAGATAGAAATAAGTTAATAAATACATTTGATTTTAAAAGGAGAGAGAACTGAAAAAAGTTTGTAAAATAACAACAATAATATCAATCTGAAAATCAAGTAATTAAATAACCTTTAAAAGTCATGGAAGGATCTAGATTCTGAATCAAGGGAATAATTAAATATTGTTTGGGTAAAAATAGAATAGAAGAAGGCTGGTTTACCGTTAATAAAGATTAGGAAGGATTATCTAAATGAATAGATAGAGGAATAAATACACAATAGCTGTATAAATAAGTTAGGAAGAGGAAATTATTTTAGGAAGAAGTAAAATCGAATTTGTGTACTTGAACATAATAACGTTATTTGAAACGGATGTAAATATATCGATATATATATATTGCTTCTCTGGGCCTTTATTAATCTTACTCATATCATTCCCGACTATATACTAATTTAATCCTAAGCCAAAATTCACGGGTATTTCATCTCATCCCCCTTAAAAGAAAGCTTCGCCCTCGAAGCTAAGTCTAGGTGATACTCCAACCACAAGACTGAAACCGAAAGTTGAATCCAACTGAACTTGACATAAGTCTTAAACGGTTACCTGCTCGAAGAGCTGTGGGTATTTCTTCCTCATCTCCTCTTCTACCTCCCACGTAGCCTCCTCGGTTCCATGATTAGACCATAAGACCTTGACCATACGGATGGACTTCGATCGCGTCTCCCTGGTCTTAGTGTCCATTAGTCTGATGGGGTACTCCTCATAAGATAGATTCTGCTCCAGCTCCAAGACCTCTGGCTGTAACACATGCAAAGGATCGGGAACATACCGCTTCAGCTGGGAAACATGGAAGACGTTGTGAACTTTTCCCAGTTCACAAGGAAGTGCTAAACGGTAAGCCACCTCTCCAACTCTCTCCAAGATCTCATATGGTCCAACGAATTTGGGGCTGAGCTTCCCTTTCTTCCCGAACCTGGTTACTCCTCTCATAGGAGATACTTTCAAGAAAACTTTATCTCCCACCTCGAATTCCTCTGGTCTGCGCTTGAGATCGGCATAGGACTTCTGCCTGTCCTGGGCTGCCTTCATTCGTCTCTGAATCATCCGGACTTGCTCCATAGTCTCTTCAATCAACTGGGGCCCCAAAACAATAGTCTCACTAATGTCGCTCCAGCATAACGGTGTCCTACACTTTCTCCCATACAGGGCCTCATAAGGAGCCATCCTGATGCTGGTGTGATAACTGTTATTATAGGAAAACTCTATCAGGTGTAGCATATCAGCCCACGAACCCTGAAAATCCATCACACATGCACGAAGCATGTCCTCCAAGGTCTGGATGGTTCTCTCGGTCTGACCATCAGTGGCTGGATGAAACGCAGTACTCAACTTCAACTTGGTACCCATCGCCTTCTGAAATTGCTGCCAGAAGTGGGCTAAAAACCTCGAGTCTCTGTCTGAAATAATGGTCTCAGGTACCCCATGATATCTCACCACATTTCTGATGTAAGCATCCACCAACTGGCTCATGGACCACGTCTTCTTCATGGTATGAACCGTGCAGACTTAGTGAGTCGGTCCACTATTACCCAAATCTGATTGACCCCTCCCTTCGCTGGTGGTAAACCCATCACGAAGTCCATGGAGATGGAGTCCCACTTCCACTTTGGAACCTCCAACGGCTGCAGTAAACCTCCCATCCTCTTGTGTTCGAATTTGACCTTCTGACAGGTAAGACACTTCGACACAAACTCTGCAACTTCTCTCTTCATATTAGGCCACCAAAACATCTTCTTTAGGTCCTTATACAACTTATCACCGCCCGGATGAACTGAATAAGGAGTATTATGAGCCTCCCTCATCAGCCTCTCCTTTACCTCCACGCACCCCTGAGGTACACACCATCGGCCTCTAAACCTCAGACTGCCGTCACTGTGGGTCTCAAACCCCTCAGCTTTCCCTTCCTTCATCTTATCCTTGATGCGCTCCAACTTCGCATCACCAGGCTGTCCTTTGAGTATCTCTCCATAGATGTCGGAAGAGACACTCATGTGGTACAACCTCACCTCACGCTCTACTCCTCCCGCCTCCATCACTTCTAAGTTTAGCTTCTCAAAATCACGAACTAACTCGTCTGGAAGAACCCATATCGAATTCACAGAATGACTCTTCTTCCTACTCAGAGCATCGGCCACTAGGTTGGACTTTCCTTCATGGTATAAATCTCCAATCATAATCCTTGATCAGCTCCAACCATCTCCTCTGCCTCATGTTTAGTTCCTTCTGAGTGAAAATGTACTTGAGGCTTTTATGGTCGGTGTAGATCTTGCAGGATACACCGTAGAGGTAGTGCCTCCAAATCTTCAGGGCAAAGACTACTGCTGCAAGCTCTAGATCGTGCGTCGGATACCTGGTCTCGTACTCCTTCAGTTGTCTCGATGCGTAGGCTATGACTTTCCCATGCTGCATCAAGACACATCCCAAGCCATACTTGGAAGCATCGCTGAAAACCTCAAATCCGTCTGTCCCCGAAGGCAAGGTCAACACTGGGGCTGTGGTTAACCTTTCCTTCAATGTCTGAAACGCTTTCTCACAGTCATCATCCCACTGAAACTTGGTTACTTTCTTCATGAGATTCGTGAGCGGTCTAGCTATCTTTGAGAAATCCTTCACAAACCTTCTATAGTATCCTGCTAGACCCAGGAAGCTACGAACCTCTGTCAGATTACTCGGTGTTGGCCACTCTTTCACTGCTTGGACTTTGGCCGGATCCACTGAAATTCCTTCTTGGTGACGATGTGGCCTAGGAATGCCACTCGATCCAACCAGAAATCACACTTGGTCAGTTTGGCGTAAAGCTGCTGCTCTCTCAAAATCTGCAAAACTGATCTCAGGTGCTCCTCGTGCTCTTCCTCATCCTTAGAGTAGATGAGGATGTCGTCTATAAAACCACCACAAACCGGTCTAGAAAGGGATTAAAGATCCGGTTCATGAGGTCCATGAAAACTGCCGGCGCGTTCGTCAACCCAAAGGGCATCACCAGAAACTCAAAATGCCCATACCTGGTCCTGAAGGCCGTCTTCGGAATATCCTTTTCTGCAACACGTAACTGGTGGTACCCCACCTCGACCTCAGGTCTATCTTGGAGAAGACTCCTGCACCCTGAAGCTGGTCGAAAAGGTCGTCGATTCTGGGCAAGGGATATCGGTTCTTCACAGTAATCTGGTTCAGCTCTCGGTAGTCTATGCACAGCCTCATGCTCCCATCCTTCTTCTTTACGAACAAGACAGGAGCTCCCCATGGCGATACACTCGGGCGAATGTACCCCTTCTCCAATAACTCCTCCAATTGGACTTTCAGTTCCTTCAATTCTGATGGCGCCATACGGTATGGGGCCTTGGAGATAGGCGCTGCTCCTGGCACAAGGTCGACGCTGAACTCTACCTCCCTGTCTGGCCATACCCGGAATCTCATCTGGAAAGACGTCAGGGAACTCATTCACCACCCGAATCTCTTCTAATGGGCTCGACGCTTGTCTCAAATCCTGGACATGGCAGAGATATGCCTGCTGTCCCTTCTTCACTTGGGAGAGAATTGACATAGCTGAAACTATCTTTACTCCCGGTGTCTTCTCCATGCTACTGTAGGAGACTCTTCGGCCCGTTGGTCCTCTCAGAACGATCTTCTGCTCTCCACAATCGATCTTCCCTTTATACTTGCTTAGCCAGTCCATCCCCAAAATAATATCGAAGTCGGGGAGGACGAACTGGATCAGGTCAATTACAAATATCTCCCCCTTTATGTCTACCCCCACATCTTTCAATACAGCATTACAAGAAATAACCCGCCCCGAGGGTATAGATACTGCTATGGTAGAAGTCTTACAAGTTTCTAGACCCAATTTCTTAGCAAATTCCTCAGAAATGAAAGAATATGAAGCTCCGGTATCGAACAAAACATGAGCTGAAGTACCATGAACAGAAAAGGTACCTGCTACACGCTAACCTCTCTGCCTCGGCCTCAGCTTCGGCCCGGCTCATCACATTGATCTTCCCTGGAGCCCGCTGCTGGTTGCCTCGGTACTCCCCTTGGCCTCTATTGCCACCATTGCCGCCTTCTCCATTATTACGCTGAGGAGCGTCCCCGCGCTGATTTTGATTCGGGCCTCTGCCCTCTGGTCCTGCTGCCTGTGAACCTGATCACCATTGTAACTTCTCTGCTGGCTGCCTCCCTGGGGACTCTGAAGACACTCGAACAATCGGTGTCCCCGCCTACCACAACGAAAGCAAGTGACCAAGTTCCCCTCACAATCTTTTCCTGGGTGGTCCTTGTTGCACCTCTTGCAGTAGAAGTGTCTCTCCGGTCTAGTCTCTCCTCTCTGAGACTGGTGCTGGGGCTGGTCACCTCGTCTCTGGTCACCTCTGTGATCTCCCCCATGTCTCGGCCCCGTCTCTGCGGTCCGAGTAAGGCTTCCACCTCTTCTCCTGCTGATGATGTCTGTGGGACTGGTCCTCCCGTCCCCGGGGTTCATCTCCTCCTTCCACCTTCCTCTTATTACCAGCCAAGACCTCCTTCCTCTTCTGCTGCACCCTGTATAGGTTAGCAGCTTTCCCGTACGCATCTTGAAGCGTCGGGATAGTCAGCACGCTGAGGGCCTCCTGCAGACTCCAGTTTAGCCCACCCACAAACCTCTGCACCTTCGACGCCTCGTCGGGAACCATCGTAGGAGCAAACCTGGCCAGCTCCAGGAACATCGAATGGTACTCCTTGACACTCAGAGATAACTGCTTGAGTTCTGAGAACTCCAAATATTTCTGCATTCTGACATGCTCGGGGTAGAAGCGTCTCCTCATGGCCTCCTTCAGGCCATCCCAACCAAAATCAGGTCCAGCTAGTAGTACATCCCTGTTGGAGGACCACCAGATGTCTGCCTCACTCTTGAAATAGTACACTGCTGCGTTTACCCTTCGGTTTGCTGGGCAATTGACTGCTTCAAAGATCTTGTCAAATTCCCTTATCCAGTCTTCAAGTAGCACTGGGTCTTCCTCTCCCTTGAAGGGTGTGGGTTTCAGATGAGCAATTCTCTTGGTGTAGTCCTCCGGTACATTATCCCTCTGCGCCTGCCTCTGGACTATCTGCCCCAAGTTGAGAGCCAACTCCTGCAACTGCCTCATCGGGTCGTTGGCGGCCATCTGAGTTTGGCGACTCCTGCTTCTGGTGTGGTATGGGAAACTCAGTCTGTCAGCCAGTCCTGCACTACCTAGAGCTCTATTCGAACTCCTGATTACATATACTAAGCAAGGTAAGCAGCATTCACCCGCATCCCCCATATATTAAGTCTCTACCCCATATCAGGAGTTAGCACATCTAATAACTCCAATACCAGTACACAATACCCAATCAGTTATACTAACATCATCACAATCAGGTAGTACATACACAGAGAATGGACTCCAACATCCATGCAGTATATATCACATACGCAACATCGCAGGCACCACAATTCCCCCAAACGGCTTACCCCACATTTTAGTTCCTTTATAATCCAAATTTTATCTTATTTACCAAACACGGCTCTGATACCACCTTGTAACACCCTGGATTTTGCCTCAAAACATAGGTAATGAAATAACAAAGCTAACGGTGAAAACGGCTTTAAAAACGGACTCCAAACGAGCCCTACTGGTGCAAAACAAGTCTGGTCCGAACTTGTGTCCGGACATGGGAAGTTCGGACACAAGCCGAGACATTTAAACTGTAGAAATCCATCTGTCCGAACTTGTGTCCGGACATTGATGTTCGGACACAAGTCGAGAGTTGAAAGGATTGAAAAACCAGAGGTGTCCGAACTTGTGTCCGGACTTAGAAGTTCGGACACAAGTAAGTTGGAAAAGTCCGAGAAAAATTAACGTGGCGTGTCCGAACTTCAATGTTCGGACCGAAGTTCGACACACCAAAACAGAAAGCCTTTAAAACTTTCGGGGCCTGTCCGAACATGGATGTCCGGACGGACGTTCGGACAGGTCCTGATATACACCCAAAAATGCTAAAACAGGACCAATTCAACACCAAATTACTCACAATAACTTAGCAACAAAAGAAAGGCCATTGTAGTAACTCCAGTACTTCAAATAACGACATAGATGCCTCTGAAAGATCTCTTAAACAATAAGTAACTTTCCAACATATCCAAACTTCTTAAAGAATTAATCGAGTAAAACACTTCAACTAGATAGCAGCGGAAATAGCAAAATCCCCAAGGGCGTTACCGCCACACTCTAACAAAGAGTGCTCAGGCTTAAACCACTAACCAAAACCAAAACGATTCCAAACTGATAAAACATAACGATTCCAAAACATAACTCAACTTGTTCAATGTAGCATTATTCAGTCGTCCTAAACTATGTGACAGCGCGTCCCAAACCCCAATTCAGCCATGAGTACCTGCAATCATAAAACAACAATGGAAAACGCGAAGGGATCGCGCAAATCAGTGAAACTGAGTAAACATTGTCTCAACCTGTAAAATACATTTTGAAACCCATTTACATTTGCAAAACATTAACTCACACCATAATAATAGCCAGCTTTACCAACACCAACCACCATTAACAAAACATTTCAGGGGAGAACTTTCCAGGAATCAAATCAATGGTTTACACGGACGACCCCAATCCGGGTCGCAATAATTAGAATCCCACCTCACTCTACATCCTTAAGTGTGCACACCCCCCAGAAGGTAACTTATGACCCAAAGGAGTAGATCATTAGAGCTTAACTGCAAGTAATGTCTGCAGGCAAAAGTAATAAGAATATCCACGGGGTACATAGTACCAATAATCACACGGAGCGCCATAAGGCACCAATAATTTACACGGAGCACCAGAAGGTACCAATCAATCCAATAACCAATTCAAGGAAAGTCTCCCAAAACATTTAGTCAAACCCTTTCGCAAAACATCACACCAGAATACTCACGGGGAAATAATTCCCAAACTTCCACAATCTCAAAACCACAGTAAATCCAAATCTTCGATAATCACAAAACACAGAGGTAAGAATGTTGAGCACAACATTTACATGGATACGCTCACAGTCACCGAATCACTCAGCAAGGTCAGCAGTAGCGTTCGTCAGGGAATTCGGTGTCTAGAATTGCAAACAGAAATAAAATCAGGACCTACTCAAACCAAGGAATTAATAACCTAACCTTACCAACGGATTCCCCTTACCCTTCTACAAGAACCGGCACCAGAAAAGCGGCCTAACGACGTTGGAGAATAAGAGCGTGAATTCAAAAAGGGGTTGGAAGCTTGAAGAAAGAGAAGAGTGTTGTGACGGCGTATTGAAGATGAAGGAGATCGTGGGTGGGATAAATAGAAAATAATTATTATGATAAGATAGAAATAAGTTAATAAATACATTTGATTTTAAAAGGAGAGAGAGAACTGAAATAAAATAGTTTGTAAAATAACAACAACAATAATATCAATCTGAAAATCAAGTAATTAAATAACCTTTAAAAGTCATGGAAGGATCTAGATTCTGAATCAAGGGAATAATTAAATATTGTTTGGGTAAAAATAGAATAGAAGAGGGCTGGTTTACCGTTAATAAAGATTAGGAAGGATTATCTAAATGAATAGATAGAGGAATAAACACACAATAGCTGTATAAATAAGTTAGGAAGAGGAAATTATTTTAGGAAGAAGTAAAATCGAATTTGTGTACTTGAACATAATAACGTTATTTGAAACGGATGTAAATATATCGATATATATATATATATTGCTTCTCTGGGCCTTTATTAATCTTACTCATATCATTCCCGACTATATACTAATTTAATCCTAAGCCAAAATTCACGGGTATTTCACACATTGCCTTGACCGATTTTGCATCAAGAGGAGAAGAGAGGAGGAGAATTTAAAAAAGGAGTTGAATACTTAAGGTAAGGAAATCTACCTTAACTACTAATCTAATGTATTTGAATTTTGGGAATGGGTAAAGGATAAATGAACTCAAAACTGTAATAGAAATGTATTTGGATGAATTAAGAAGGATTTGTAAAGTGGGAGTGTAATAAAGGCCTTAGAGCCAAGTAATTAGAGTATGTATATTAGTATTGTTGTTGTGGGAGTTTTGGTAAATTGTGATTTCTATATGTGCTGGTAGGACCCCTTGTGGGTGTGGCTAGATTAGGACTGATGTGAATGAAATTTGGTGATGAGATGAGTTTTGGACAATGCTAGAAAAGCAACGGAGCTATGGCGAAATTTCGGTAGAAAACCGAGTGTTAAGGTGATGTTGAGAGGTTGGTGAACCTAAGTGTGCTTGGGATAAAGTAGAAGAGTAAATGAGTGGATTAAACCCACCAAGAATTAGAGAACAAGAGTTGGATGGGAGTATGCAAAAACTGTAGCAAATGTTGTAGGAAAAGTCATAAATCTTGCTAGTGGTGAACTAGAGTGTTTAGCATGTGAATGGAGAATGGACTTGGGAGTAGATAGTGCCTTTGTCTAGAATGGAATTGTAATGGTCAATAAGTAATGTGGTGAAGTTGGTAGAAGGTAGTAACCCACCAAGAGGAAGTTTGGAATGCACAAAAGTGCAAAGTGTAAAAATGCAAGAATGAAAATGTAGAACTTAAGCAAGAATTGAGCAGGGATTGGATCAATGATTTGAGGTGTTTAAGGAGTGTTTTAAGGTGTTTATTTATGTAGGAAACTTGTGGAAAGTTTATGGAATGATTAGGGGTGGATTAAGGGTTGATTTGGGGTTGAAAAATGACCTTAATAGCAGTTTTTAGCAGGGTCCGGGACTTAGGATATGTACCAAGTCCCGAACCGCATCAAAAAAGGCCCGAGAGTGAATGCAGGAATTGGTCCGGGACTTAAGTCCAGGACCAAGTCCAGGACCAGTAGAAAAATCAGGCCGAGAGTTGTTTTTACAGTTGGTCCGGGACTTAGGGTCCGGACCAAGTCCCGGACCATCCCCAGCAGAGAGTGTTTTTAAGGGTTCTAAACATGGGGAATTGATTGGTAATGGTTTTAGAAGTTGTTAAGGCCTTGTTTGGTGATATTTAAAGGTCCTAAGAAGTGTAAACAAGTGTAGGAAATGAATGGGAAGTAAGGACATAGTTTGACATGAGCGAAACTAAGTATACCGGGATAACGGGGTAAGTACGGGAGTAGTAATTACTTGTGTATTGTATGAACCTAGTATTGATAACAATGTTGGAAACATTATCAGTGGACCAAGTGTGAACCAAGGAACAAGGGAACACACGGTAAAGCTAACCCCGGTGAAAGGTATGATTTTCTCATGCCCAGTATGCTAACCGAGTTACGATGATTTGTGTGCTGTATGCCGGCTAATCAAGACTAAAGCATGAAAATGGTTTATTGCCTTCATTGTATGTCTTGATGTATGTTGTGTGAGCTAAACCTTCTTGATTGATTGTGTGGCTTCATTTAGTGCGTAGTACGACTCCTAGATGAGTCTTGCTGTGTAGTGACTCGTAGTAAGAGTCACGGTGTGAACTAATGGAAACGTAGCAACGCACTAAACTATCGAATCAATAAACGATAACGCAACCCAATGAACTCACTAGAATGTGAGAGAGTGTACGGGAGTAATAACCTCCCGATAACGGTAGGAGAACCGAAATGAATAATCCACAAATAATAAGTAGTGGAAGTATATAAGTAACCTCTGATAGAGGAATTAATCCTGGTGCAAGTGTAACGCCTCTATTAACCATAAATACAGCGGAAATAAAACTCTAAGGCGATTACAGACCATCGGGTTCCAAACACCCGGCACCAAACCCCACCAATTACAACTTACAACCTACAAAAGCTACGGTCTGAACTCGAGAAAAACTTAACACAACCAAAATAGAATTTAAACACATTAACTCTCCACAAAACCTAGTCCCATCCCAAACGCTCATTCTCTTCGTGGCCACCTGTAAATCAATTCGTACCTGCAAGATGAAACCAAGCAGCCCACCCCGAAAGGGCGGGTCAGTTCCCTGGAATGGAACTGGTACAATTCTCCAGAAACAAACTTATAAAACATAACTCTTCAAAATAAACAGTAACTTGAAATTAAACTCTTGAAAGTAAAGCAGGGAAAGAAGGCACTTTAAAATCACCAAGCCAAAGATAACAAGTTAAGGATAAAGATAAATGATAGAAAAGGTAAAGTTAGTGAAACACAATCACATCATGTGTTAGTGAACATCCATTTCCTTAGTTAAACCCAATTCCCATTAGGAGTAGAAAAACTCAGATAGTCACAAAGGACTAGGAATGATAAAACAGATCCAAGAACCAAGAACTCAAGAGTGGAATAGTTTCAACTAGGAGAGATGGCCCCCACCGCCAATCACGTCCTTTTAGGACAGGGGATATACAGCCCCTCACTGTTTATCACGTCCACTAAGGACAGGGGATATACAGCCCCTCACTGTCTATCACGTCCACTAAGGACAGGGGATATACAGCCCCTCACTGTCTATCACGTCCACTAAGGACAGGGGATATACAGCCCCTCACTGTCTATCACGTCCCTTTCTGGGACAGGGGATATACAGCCCCTCACTGTTACCATTGAAGACGCGCGCACGTCGAAACCTCAAGAATCAGCCCATGGATGAAACGATATCCAGAGTCAAAAGAAGAATTCCAAGATTGACCTTTTCCAAATTCCCACCAGACCACCAACTACCCAGAGCAATACCAAAACACTCAGTCCTACAGAGTGCAGAAGCGTAAACCCTAAGTAGTCAATGTCTAATGGAACAACCAAATAGAAGGAACCAATACCCATGTAAGTTTCACATCCAAGGCTCAGTTAGTCACACAAGCTGAGTTAGTCACACAACCATTTCCTTTTTAGAAATTCCTCTTAAAGTCAGTTAGCGTTTTCCAAAACATTCCACAAGTCAATCAGCAAAAATACCGGAGTACAAGAAATCGTACAAAACATTCCTTAGAGTCCAAAACACAACAAGCTGAGTACGAGAAATCGTACAAAACATTCCATAGAGTCCAAGACACAACAAGCTGAGTACGAGAAATCGTACAAAACATTCCATAGAGTCCAAGACACAACAAGCTCAGTACGAGAAATCGTACCTGGGTAACGCTGTAGCAGTTCTAATCAACTTGCGTAAACTATCAACAGTACTCTGAAGAATATTAAAGGTAATCTACCATCAATCACTTGTAACCTATGTTACGCTTAAATAAACTCCTTACTCTTATTTCAAAGTCTCAATTATCTTTTAAGCCCTCACTTAAATGTTATGTATAATCTTTGAGTTATCTGAGAACGTTGTATAGCCCAAGGTGGTAAGATCAAGGAATGTATTCGATTAACATTTGCTAATTGTCCACTCCTATCCACTTTATTCATACTTAACCACAATCCTCACATTCAAGACTTTTGAGACCTATATAACACAAATGTGTTTACATTATATAATTAAATCTAAGAATTCCAATATTAATCTTAAGCTAAATACCTTTATTCTTAATTTAGAATAAACATTGTATTATGACCTATGATGGATTCATCCCATAATACTATACTATTATCTCACAATGTAATGATTATGTATTTTATCAATATCTACTAGATAATCCTTTATGATTAAGTCTTCCCCTTAACTTAATTAAGACCTACAACCTGTATATCGGAATCATAGTGTCGTAGATGCATTTCATTACAACTTCATTGATCTTAGAATTTAGAGACAACTACTAGACTCAATTATTTTATCTTTACTTTAGAATGACTTAATATTATAACCATTTAATTATCTTGTCTTAAGATGTTCAATTACTCTTCATCCTGAAACAACTATATTTTAATTAACTCAAACCCTTCCAACTCTTTTACTTAGTATCCACAAAGTATGTTATTCGCTTAATTATTACCTATATAATAAGGTGTTTTAAGATAACCCTTTTTATGTATCCTTACTTACATTTTAATTTTCCCAAGTATTTAATTTTACACACATTCTCTCCATAGAGTATGTATAATCCTTTTGTACTAAATTTTAATAAACTTATGTCTCAAATACATTTTATATTACTTACAAGACCAAAGGTTTCAAAGGAATAACTTAATAAATTAATTTCCTTTATTGTATTTTAGGATAAACATTATATCTCGACATAAGGTAAAATTTATCTAAGAACTAAATTCTGATTCATAAGTGAAATTGTTAATTATGTAATAAGATAATATGTTCTGAAAATCCCCATACCTTATATTCAAATGACACATTAATATTTCCAGTGTCAAAAAGGTAAATCAATATAATCTCTTACGTAACCCAGTTTCATCTAATTAAAGGTTTAAAGATTTTAAGTATCTAATTTCTATTTATAAACCTTCTTATAAATTCTAACTACTAAATACATTACTTAATTATAAACTCACATCCTGAACATCGGTATTAAATGTATTTTATATGGCTTATCAAATTCTAAGAACGTAAGGATTATTATTTAGATCAATTCCCCAATCATAGTTTAATTTAGTTTTATATCATAATCCTTTTAATGATTTTATCACAAGATTAAGTTATTACTCAATACTATAAATATTAAGAAATGATTAAATCTAGACTTATTTATCCTCTTCACATTTAGATGTAAAAGTAACTCATTTACTTTATTATTGTTTATATAATAAGAACATTTAAATGTAAAAGTATTTCATTCATTTTATTATCAATTAAATAATAAGATCTATTTGTGTAACACTTTATGTAAACTAATTACAAATATTCCTAAATTTCAACTTATTAATTTCTTAACCCAATTATAGATTTACATTGTGGTCACTGACTAAATATATACATGTATTTTAATACTGTTTATATAAATCCTAGAAATTCAAAGGTAACTAAAAACTCAATTCATAACCATAAAATAATACCACCTCATATAGTATTCTATTATTAGTATTATGTAGAGGTTTAGTTTAACTCATTAATTCCTTCATATTATATTTTCTATAAGGTATTTTATTCCTTTTATTTATTAATTTATCGTATATTATATATATCCTTCCTATTATATTTCTCACAAGGAATGTTATTTCCTTTATCTATATATATATATATATAAATATATATATCTACATATATTAAGATTTATCCAGAACATTCTTTAAGAAATTCTATTGTATTTAATTATATTTAATATCTTTTAGACATATCCAAACTGATTTATGGTTTACAAAATAAAGTATTTCCCTTAGTTTTAGTTAAACATATTAGCTTCCATATTATATAATAAATAAAATGTAGTTTAGTTAAATTCCTTGATTTAATATAAGTTTCTATTTTATTTCTCTCATATAAACATATATAAATATATGTAACAATTTTTACCTCACTTAAAGTTAATACCCAAAATATTTAAAACATACTGTATTAAATGTTAATTAGTCTTATTATATTTTCCCCAACCTATAAAGTTCATTAATCAACTACCCTTTAATTTTTATTACATTAAAAACCTTATATTATAGGTTATTCTTATGAAAAACTCATAAACACAATTTTTAAAACCTTTTACCATTGCCCAAAATTCCCAAATTTAATATACAGTAACTATAACATTTTAGACATATTATAAAAATTTTATTTCATAAAAATATCTTTTAAATTTAGCCAAATAATTCCAGAAAACCCGTAACTTGTAAAAATCATAACTTATGTTTAAAAACTCCAAAACCATATTAATTTACATCAAAATAAACTAGATAAAATAAGGAATCTATGGTTAAAATTTCAAGTCAAAATACATTAGGGAAGATATTTAAATTAACCCAACAAGTTAAGACTATTTACTGGAATTTACTAAAACCCTTATAAACTAATTCTGGTATGTTTTAATCTCGGCCGTCCAATCTCTTAAAACGAGATCGGACGGCCCCTGTGCATCGAGTTCATCAGCGAACTCAATTACCAAACCGAGTACTAAATCCCGTTTTTCTCACAATCTACAGAACCAAATTGAGTGATTCTTGTTTCTATGGTTTCGAAATTCAATTACGGTTCTAATGATACCAATTTCCCCAATTATAATGCAGTATTCAATGGTTTTCGAATTCGATTTCGAGGTTAGGGTTCTTAAGAGTTTTCGAATTCGATTCTCCCAAATTCACTCAATCTAAAGCGTAATTGATGCAATTGAATCATGGTTTTGACCGATAATGTAACATAGTTTAGCAAGGTTGAAGGAATTTGAAGAAAACTTACCGGAATTGCTCGAATCGAAAGGAATTGTTTTCGGTTTCCGGAAAAATGCCCCCTTTACAACTCGATTGAGTAGCCTACTTTGCAACACTATAATTTACAGTACAGAGGAGTTAGAACTATTTCTTGGGCTTAATCTAAAGAGGAAACTTAGCTCTACACAATGATAGCAAGAACTCATCCTAACTCGCAACACACAGAAAGAAATCGAACCCGAAACTTACGAGTTTACCTTCTCGTTTCTGGAAAAATTCTGGGCAAAACGCGACCAGATCGGGGTCGGAACTTTAGACGCCTATATCTTCCATATGATTGAGAATTAGATTTGGTCATCAACATGAAAGTTGTAGAGGGATTAGAGCTCTTTAAAACGAGCTAAAAACATGAAATTTGGATGAGAGAAACGAAGAAGTTATGGCTAGACGAAGTTACCTGATTCGAAGGGAAAAACTGGAAACTGCAGTTACGGTTTTGCAGGGTGGCTACTTTGGATCGAATTTCCGGTTGATTTAGGATGAGTTAGGGTTAGTGTGAGTTATGGTTGCAAAGAGGAGATTAAGGAGAAGAGAATGCAAAAGACGGCACTCAAAAATTCCAAAAGATGAGAAAGTTATGGAGGTCACAAGTTAGGGCAAAGTCGGTTCCGAAAATCGTGGAGATAAAATCTACTCCCTCCGTCCTGAATTGACCGTCCTGTTTGCTTTATGGCACGTTTTTCCACTTCAATATTAAGCATATAAGATAAATAATTTTATAAAACTAAATTTTGTAACATATAGTTTATCATGTAAGGAATCATATGCACAACTTAAATTTTCAAAATTAATTTATCTTATATGTTAAAAATTGAAGTCAAACGACATGTCCAAATAGTAAACAGGACGATCAATTCAGGACGGAGGGAGTATCTAAGTGTGGGCGCGTGTGAGCTTGACACGTGGCAGATTTAAAAATTTTGACTCAAAACTTCAATCTAGCATAACTTTGGCTAGAATGATCCGTTTTTGACGTTCTTTTTATCGATCTTCATGGTTTTCCATAACCTATTTATTGGTATAGGTTTCATGGCTTGGTTTGACCATTCTCAAAAAGTCAACTCTAGCAAGGCTTAATAAGCTTTAAGGTTTCTAGAATTTTATATTGACTTTTATGTTTCAAAACAATGTTCCAACACTTCCTAAAATCTTTATAACATAGTTGGAGTGTTTATAAATTTTCCCTATATTTATTGACTTATAAATCTTATTATTAAATTCATAATACTATATAATAATGTATAATAATTAGGGTTAAATAGGAGAAAACCCCTAAATAAATTTCACAATTCCATATAATAATTTAATATTCATAATTCCATATAATAATTTAATTTTTAATAAAAGAAAGCCCCTAAATTAATTTAAATTAATTTAGGGGTATTTCACTATATCCCCCTTAAAAGAAACTTCGCCTCGAAGTTTAACAATCAACTAATAGGCACTCACACCGCTTCGGGTGTGCTGAGACAATAATAATTCCAATGAAATTCCATACCATTCCAATCCTTTATTTCCATCCATTTCCATAACAATATTCCACTCGAGATTACTCAAAATCAAAACAAACCAAGATATACCAAGACATAGCATGATGAAAATCAACAGTCACGTACTGTGTCATATTGTAAAAACCAAGCACATACAAACACCTCTCATTCTGCTAATACTGTTCTCCTTTTACTAACAATGCAACGAGGCATAATCCGGATGAGATAACGAAGGAGGAGTATGCCAGCATATCCCCCTTAAAAGAGCTAAGGTACGCCCTCGTACCGCTACTAACGGCACATTCAAAGAATTCAACACCTTATTAACCAGCTTTGTTGTGAATTTACTGCACCGTTGATTTTATCTATGATCGTTACATATATTTGTATCTCTTGATTGTTATGTAATTGTATTTCCTTGGTGGTTATAAAATTTTATCTTATGATTATTATCCATTCATTTAATGACTGATACGAATTATATGTCCATATATGATCATTTATCATATCAATTATATTAACAAGCTATAAATCAATAGGAGTAACGTATTTGAGTAGTTTAAAATAATATTTCAGATCATTTAATAATCCTCAATAATCTTCCAAAATCATCTTCAAGGGTTTATTAGTCAACCCTATGCTAAAACTCTATAAAATAAATATTTTCTGTGACTTTTCAAGTTTCCATTGTTTTTATAATTAACTATCGTATTTTAGACGATTCATTCAGTGTTTACTTCATAAAATTTACTTAATTTATATACATAATTTCACCCAAGGCAGAATTTTAGGAAGTTCTTATAATGTAGCTCCAAAATCTGCTTTCTTTATCTTAAAATTTATTTTGCAAGGTAGGGACTCTATATATAAATTTTAAGTCAAATGAATTAGTCTAGTGAAAGTTCACTCACTCTTGATAACTATTTTTCTTAGGGTTTGCTCTATGTAAGTATTATTCTGATCATTAGATCTTAGTACTCTCTTAGATAATGGTGGCTTTTGGTAAATATCACTATTAGTGTGGCTTCTAAAATTTTATACATGTATAATGTTAAACTTCCAAGTAAACATGAGAATTTCCAAATCTTTAAGTAACTCTCAATTTTATTTTATTTTTCACTAGACACTCAATACTCCAAGTATTTAAGGCTCAATAATCTTTAGTTTAGTATTACTCATGTGTTTTCATTCCATAGGCAAGTATTTTTCACCAAGGATTTAACTCGGTAAACTCCTTACATGCATGAATTTAGTACTGGATCTTAATATACGTGTTTTGAATTGTTCATTGTGGCTAGTAATGAAATATGCCTAGCTCAAGATCTCATGATGGTAACGTCTTACCACCATTTCCCCTCAATTCACACAGTCCATCACCTGCGTAGAAGATTTTTACGATTAGATGACAAGCTTGTCTAGCCCCTAAACTTCTAGAAGGGGTGTGCACCCCACTACTTTCAGCCTAGGAGTTCGTCGCACCAGGCACTTCCCGTAGGTGTTAGGTTTAGGTGTTTTTTCTTTCTAAAGTTAACATAGATTTTAATGTGTTTTACAAGTTCAATGTTGATCTTTCTAATACACTACTAGTTCTTGTTAGCTTAATAATTTTCTAGACTTAAGATTTATCTTAAACATTATCTTTAGGTAATAAATTGATACCAAGTAGTTCATGAGATTTATTTTTCAAACCTTAAAGGAGTTGAAGTACTTTCACATAAGATCAATACTAATTTAGTTATGTACAGTTCTATTTGTATACTGTTTCACCAACCAAAAGTATTCTTTAAAATTCTAGGAATTTGTGTACTAGCTTTTAAAGGATTGCATTTTTAGCAATGTATTCTCCATAAGTATGCTTTTGAAAAATAGCTTAATATTTGGTTTATCTCAACCAAAATCTTATCGTACTTAATATAGAATGTTCCAACTTATATATATATGTAGTTTATTGTTGGAACGGTATAACAACACATCACACTCAACAGACATTCACAAAGAAAAGTGTGTAAAGGAATCATTCACAATTCCAAAAAGGGTTAGGAGTCGTGCCTTACTGGAGTCCTCACTTCCCAATTCTACCCCAGTTCCCCAGTTTTAAGTGCACCTATAATCTAAGTATTTCACTCGGCTTGTTTTCTCGGTTCAGAGCGTAACTACACTCTGATACCACTTTCTGTAACGCCCCTATTAACCATAAATACAGCGGAAATAAAACTCTAAGGCGATTACAGACCATCGGGTTCCAAACACCCGGCACCAAACCCACCAATTACAACTTACAACCTACAAAACTACGGTCTGAACTCGAGAAAAACTTAACACACCAAAAGAAATTAAACACATTAACTCTCCACAAAACCTAGTCCCATCCCAAACGCTCATTCTCTTCGTGGCCACCTGTAAATCAATTCGTACCTGCAAGATGAAACCAAGCAGCCCACCCCGAAAGGGCGGGTCAGTTCCCTGGAATGGAACTGGTACAATTCTCCAGAAACAAACTTATAAAACATAACTCTTCAAAATAAACAGTAACTTGAAATTAAACTCTTGAAAGTAAAGCAGGGAAAGAAGGCACTTTAAAATCACCAAGCCAAAGATAACAAGTTAAGGATAAAGATAAATGATAGAAAAGGTAAAGTTAGTGAAACACAATCACATCATGTGTTAGTGAACATCCATTTCCTTAGTTAAGCCCAATTCCCATTAGGAGTAGAAAAACTCAGATAGTCACAAAGGACTAGGAATGATAAACAGATCCAAGAACCAAGAACTCAAGAGTGGAATAGTTTCAACTGGGAGAGATGGCCCCCACCGCCAATCACGTCCTTTTATGACAGGGGATATACAGCCCCTCACTGTTTATCACGTCCACTAAGGACAGGGGATATACAGCCCCTCACTGTCTATCACGTCCACTAAGGACAGGGGATATACAGCCCCTCACTGTCTATCACGTCCACTAAGGACAGGGGATATACAGCCCCTCACTGTCTATCACGTCCCTTTCTGGGACAGGGGATATCAGCCCCTCACTGTTACCATTGAGACGCGCGCACGTCGAAACCTCAAGAATCAGCCCATGGATGAAACGATATCCAGAGTCAAAAGAAGAATTCCAAGATTGACCTTTTCCAAATTCCCACCAGACCACCAACTACCCAGAGCAATACCAAACACTCAGTCCTACAGAGTGCAGAAGCGTAAACCCTAAGTAGTCAATGTCTAATGGAACAACCAAATAGAAGGAACCAATACCCATGTAAGTTTCACATCCAAGGCTCAGTTAGTCACACAAGCTGAGTTAGTCACACAACCATTTCCTTTTTAGAAATTCCTCTTAAAGTCAGTTAGCGTTTTCCAAAACATCCACAAGTCAATCAGCAAAAATACCGGAGTACAAGAAATCGTACAAAACATTCCTTAGAGTCCAAAACACAACAAGCTGAGTACGAGAATCGTACAAAACATTCCATAGAGTCCAAGACACAACAAGCTGAGTACGAGAAATCGTACAAAACATTCCATAGAGTCCAAGACACAACAAGCTCAGTACGAGAAATCGTACCTGGGTAACGTTGTAGCAGTTCTAATCAACTTGCGCAAACAATCAACAGTACTCTGAAAAATATTAAAGGTAATCTACCATCAATCACTTGTAACCTATGTTACGCTTAAATAAACTCCTTACTCTTATTTCAAAGTCTCAATTATCTTTTAAGCCCTCACTTAAATGTTATGTATAATCTTTGAGTTATCTGAGAACGTTGTATAGCCCAAGGTGGTAAGATCAAGGAATGTATTCGATTAACATTTGCTAATTGTCCACTCCTATCCACTTTATTCATACTTAACCACAATCCTCACATTCAAGACTTTTGAGACCTATATAACACAAATGTGTTTACATTATATAATTAAATCTAAGAATTCCAATATTAATCTTAAGCTAAATACCTTTATTCTTAATTTAGAATAAACATTGTATTATGACCTATGATGGATTCATCCCATAATACTATACTATTATCTCACAATGTAATGATTATGTATTTTATCAATATCTACTAGATAATCCTTTATGATTAAGTCTTCCCCTTAACTTAATTAAGACCTACAACCTGTATATCGGAATCATAGTGTCGTAGATGCATTTCATTACAACTTCATTGATCTTAGAATTTAGAGACAACTACTAGACTCAATTATTTCTTTACTTTAGAATGACTTAATATTATAACCATTTAATTATCTTGTCTTAAGATGTTCAATTACTCTTCATCCTGAAACAACTATATTTTAATTAACTCAAACCCTTCCAACTCTTTTACTTAGTATCCACAAAGTATGTTATTCGCTTAATTATTATCTGTATAATAAGGTGTTTTAAGATAACCCTTTTTATGTATCCTTACTTACATTTTAATTTTCCCAAGTATTTAATTTTTACACACATTCTCTCCATAGAGTATGTATAATCCTTTTGTACTAAATTTTAATAAACTTATGTCTCAAATACATTTTATATTACTTACAAGACCAAAGGTTTCAAAGGAATAACTTAATAAATTAATTTCCTTTATTGTATTTTAGGATAAACATTATATCTCGACATAAGGTAAAATTTATCTAAGAACTAAATTCTGATTCATAAGTGAAATTGTTAATTATGTAATAAGATAATATGTTCTGAAAATCCCCATACCTTATATTCAAATGACACATTAATATTTCCAGTGTCAAAAAGGTAAATCAATATAATCTCTTACGTAACCCAGTTTCATCTAATTAAAGGTTTAAAGATTTTAAGTATCTAATTTCTATTTATAAACCTTCTTATAAATTCTAACTACTAAATAAATTACTTAATTATAAACTCACATCCTGAACATCGGTATTAAATGTATTTTAATGGCTTATCAAATTCTAAGAACGTAAGGATTATTATTTAGATCAATTCCCCAATCATAGTTTAATTTAGTTTTATATCATAATCCTTTTAATGATTTTATCACAAGATTAAGTTATTACTCAATACTATAAATATTAAGAAATGATTAAATCTAGACTTATTTATCCTCTTCACATTTAGATGTAAAAGTAACTCATTTACTTTATTATTGTTTATATAATAAGAACATTTAAATGTAAAAGTATTTCATTCATTTTATTATCAATTAAATAATAGATCTATTTGTGTAACACTTTATGTAAACTAATTACAAATATTCCTAAATTTCAACTTATTAATTTCTTAACCCAATTATAGATTTACATTGTGGTCACTGACTAAATATATACATGTATTTTAATACTGTTTATATAAATCCTAGAAATTCAAAGGTAACTAAAAACTCAATTCATAACCATAAAATAATACCACCTCATATAGTATTCTATTATTAGTATTATGTAGAGGTTTAGTTTAACTCATTAATTCCTTCATATTATATTTTCTATAAGGTATTTTATTCCTTTTATTTATTAATTTATCGTATATATTATATCCTTCCTATTATATTTCTCACAAGGAATGTTATTTCCTTTATCTATTTTTATTGTATTTATATATATAAATATATATATCTACATATATTAAGATTTATCCAGAACATTCTTTAAGAAATTCTATTGTATTTAATTATATTTTATCTTTTAGACATATCCACAACTGATTTATGGTTTACAAAATAAAGTATTTCCCTTAGTTTTAGTTAAACATATTAGCTTCCATATTATATAATAAATAATGTAGTTTAGTTAAATTCCTTGATTTAATATAAGTTTCTATTTTATTTCTCTCATATAAACATATATATAAATATATGTAACAATTTTTACCTCACTTAAAGTTAATACCCAAAATATTTATAAACATACTGTATTAAATGTTAATTAGTCTTATTATATTTTCCCCAACCTATAAAGTTCATTAATCAATTACCCTTTAATTTTTGATTACATTAAAAACCTTATATTATAGGTTATTCTTCTGAAAAACTCATAAACACAATTTTTAAAACCTTTTACCATTGCCCAAAAATTCCCAAATTTAATATACAGTAACTATAACATTTAGACTATTATAAAAATTTTTTTCATAAAAATATCTTTTAAATTTAGCCAAATAATTCCAGAAACCCGTAAATTGTAAAAATCATAACTTATGTTTAAAAATTCCAAAACCATATTAATTTACATCAAAATAAACTAGATAAAATAAGGAATCTATGGTTAAAATTTCAAGTCAAAATACATTCGGGAAGATATTTAAATTAACCCAACAAGTTAAGACTATTTACTGGAATTTACTAAAACCCTTATAAACTAATTCTGGTATGTTTTAATCTCGGCCGTCCAATCTCTTAAAACGAGATCGGACGGCCCCTGTGCATCGAGTTCATCAGCGAACTCAATTACCAAACCAAGTACTAAATCCCGTTTTTCTCACAATCTACAGAACCAAATTGAGTGATTCTTGTTTCTATGGTTTCGAAATTCAATTACGGTTCTAATGATACCAATTTCCCCAATTATAATGCAGTATTCAATTGTTTTCGAATTCGATTTCGAGGTTAGGGTTCTTAAGAGTTTTCGAATTCGATTCTCCCAAATTCACTCAATCTAAAGCGTAATTGATGCAATTGAATCATGGTTTTGACCGATAATGTAACATAGTTTAGCAAGGTTGAAGGAATTTGAAGAAAACTTACCGGAATTGCTCGAATCGAAAGGAATTGTTTTCGGTTTCCGGAAAAATGCCCCCTTTACAACTCGATTGAGTAGCCTACTTTGCAACACTATAATTTACAGTACAGAGGGAGTTAGAACTATTTCTTGGGCTTAATCTAAAGAGGAAACTTAGCTCTACACAATGATAGCAAGAACTCATCCTAACTCGCAACACAGAAAGAAATCGTACCCGAAACTTACGAGTTTACCTTCTCGTTTCTGGAAAAATTCTGGGCAAACGCGACCAGATCGGGGTCGGAACTTTAGACGCCTATATCTTCCATATGATTGAGAATTAGATTTGGTCATCAACATGAAATTTGTAGAGGGATTAGAGCTCTTTAAAACGAGCTAAAGAACATGAAATTTGGATGAGAAACGAAGAAGTTATGGCTAGACGAAGTTACCTGATTCGAAGGGAAAAACTGGAAACTGCAGTTACGGTTTTGCAGGGTGGCTACTTTGGATCGAATTTCCGGTTGATTTAGGATGAGTTAGGGTTAGTGTGAGTTATGGTTGCAAAGAGGAGATTAAGGAGAAGAGAATGCAAAAGACGGCACTCAAAAATTCCAAAAGATGAGAACGTTATGGAGGTCACAAGTTAGGGCAAAGTCGGTTCCGAAAATCGTGGAGATAAAATCTATCCAAGTGTGGGCGCGTGTGAGCTTGACACGTGGCAGATTTAAAAATTTTGACTCAAAACTTCAATCTAGCATAACTTTGGCTAGGATGATCCGTTTTTGACGTTCTTTTTATCGATCTTCATGGTTTTTCATAACCTATTTATTGGTATAGGTTTCATGGCTTGGTTTGACCATTCTCAAAAAGTCAACTCTAGCAAGGCTTAATAAGCTTTAAGGTTTCTAGAATTTTATATTGACTTTTATGTTTCAAAACAATGTTCCAACACTTCCTAAAATCTTTATAACATAGTTGGAGTGTTTATAAATTTTCCCTATATTTATTGACTTATAAATCTTATTATTAAATTCATAATACTATATAATAATGTATAATAATTAGGGTTAAATAGGAGAAAACCCCTAAATAAATTTCACAATTCCATATAATAATTTAATATTCATAATTCCATATAATAATTTAATTTTTAATAAACGAAATCCCCTAAATTAATTTAAATTAATTTAGGGGTATTTCAGCAAGACATGAACCATGAGAGTAGTAAAGAATGATGAGGGATCTCCAAACCCCTTAGCAATTAGTCGACCCACTATGAGAGGACCCGACTGATGTAAGTAATGTCCCGAGCATGAGAGTATTCGATACGTTGGGGAAACCCTTAAACCTGAGAATACTAGGCGGTAGTAATTCCCTAAGCTAGTGGAGGTTATCAAGAGAGATACTTCTAGGCTAATCCATAAGATTGTAAGATACTCCATGAGAGGAGTGTTGGGAATTTGAGTAGTCCGGTAGAAATGGACAATTGTATATTTGAGGAGCTAAGTGTATAGCCTTCGAATTGTAGGCTCGGTGGCGAGTCTTGTGTATGACTCCGCCCAGAGACCAAGTAATGAGTATTGAGTATTGCGTAAGTATGAGTATAATGAGTACCGAGTATTGAGTATGTATGAGTAAGTACTGAGTATTGAGTATAGAGTACATATGAGTAAGTATTGAGTAATGAGTACGTATGAGTAAGTATAGAGTATTGAGCAGTGAGTATGTACAGGTATAGTAACGAGTACGGAGTAAGTGTGTACGAGTAAGGGTATGAGCATGGAGTGATGAGTATGTAAGACTAAAGTGATGATTAACAAGTAAGGAGTAGGTACGAGTAGAATAACGTAAATCGCACAACCACGAAGTAGTAATGAGTAAGTAACTAATACGGACGGTCGACTATCGAATTGTCTTCCTTAGTAGATATTGAACCTTGTATGTGTGTAAGTATCGTTGAATGTATTGTGTAGTAATCGTATGTATGTATGTATGTAAAATGAACTCCATGTATATCCGACCCAAAGTAGTCGGCGTACCGCGGTTAGCACGCGGTATATGCGAATTTCATATGCAGCGTAAGCTGACCCCCTAGGGGGACCGTTTTTAGTGTGCAGGTATTCGAAGCTGACCACCGTTCGAGAGAGTAGGACGGGGACTGCTACATAAGCATGGGTAGTTGAGTAAAAGGAATTGTATTGTAACGCATTATGAATTTGGAAGTCTAAACTGTATCGGTGATGAAGGATTGTAGTATACTAGGTGTAGTATGTGTATTGGAGTTGTAATTGATTTATGGTTGAGTATGCAAGGGAAAGTATTGTAGTGTGTAGAGTACTCGGTATGTTCATGTTCATCAGACCGATAGTATGTAGGATTGTAATTCGCCTTGTTAGTCACGTGGGTGACTAACGGCCTTGTACACCCACCGTTGTGTAAGGAGTATCCGCTGCGAAGGTAAGTATTTGTACCGTAATGACAGTATTGGCGGTAGGGGTGTTACACATCAGCTCATCAGGCCCACACTACCCAGCTCTTACAGATGCTCATGGCCCAGATGGGAGCGAGACCTCCGCCACCACCACCGCCTCAGTGACCGCCATCCTATCCTTACTGCTTTCTTTTATTTTGTTTGTTTTTCTGTACTTTTCTTTTTCTTTTGACTTATTTTACTTTTGTTTGTTAAAACTAACAGTAAAACATGAGACTACAGGTGAAGTGGTAATGGTTATATTAAGCAGTGTTTTAAATTTTTAATTGCTAAATTTCATGTTTCTCTGAGTAGTGCAGCGTTCTTAAATGATTAATTTACATGTCACCTCTACTGTGAAACAAACGGCTATAAGTACAGGAAATGGAACCACACTACTTGTGAACGTCTGCTAAGCTTGAATTATGGGGAGTATTCTTTCTCTAAATATTACTCATACGATTCAAATATTCCCTGTCGTTCGAGTTAATGCACTTTATTCTGTGGTTGTACATGCCAGTGAAAAATTAGCAACTTTTACTCTGCACAACACGCATACTGTCTGTGACTCATGAGGAATATCTCGACCCCTACAAAACTTCAAGTGTGAGGAAGAACATCTTCCTCAATCTATAACACCAGGGGAGTCTCAGTTCCTAATTTAACTTATTGATGTTCCACCTTTCTTACGCTGAAGGTTAATTATTGCATATGCATCTATTATGAGTATAGCATGTTTTGAAAGCTCTTTTCACTGCTTTTTCTATGACCAATGAGGACATTGCTCCTCTTAAGTGTGAGGAAGGAAAGACCTTTCCCTGAAAACATGCTAGTTGTTCTTTAATGCCACACTTGCTTTTTGCTGCTCTAATGCCTGTGCACACCGAGTGAAGTTAAACCAAGTGAAAACCGTAGGAATCTTTTTGCTTGATGAGGTTTGTATAAATAATTTTATTTAAAAATACTCTCTTTTCACTAAAATCTGGTGGATTGGCTAGTTGTGGAAACCAGATTATTTTAGCTTGGGATTTTGGAAATGAAGTGAATGTTTGGAATGAAAAGGATAAGGTAAGGTACTCCACTGATCAAAAATTTTTTTTTCCTAACAATAGCAAGCCTCGTCTATCCGGTTATTAAGTCTTAAGGGTGCTTTAACACCTATCTACCTAAGGTCTCGGGATCTAGGATAGTTGGCCCAACACCATCTCAAGGATAGAGAGAAAAGTCTGGGTTACGGAATAACTCTACAAAAATTTACAATATTAGCTTGTTTTATACATAATTCTTGAAGAAGAATGCTTTCGCTTACAGAAGAGATAATTGCAGTTAAATTTATTCTTTTGATCATGAGTGCGTGGTGTTGAAAGGTATTACGGAATAAGGCATTACTTCACACCCCTTGTCATCCAAAGGTTTTAGAGGAATGAAAAATTGGGGGAAAGTCCAAGCTAAGCTAACTTGTTTTCTACAATCTAGTTTCTCTATGCTTTTACAAAATTGTTCTTCTTTCACTGTTTGTGAAAACCTACCTCTAAAGAGCAAGATTATTCTTGCATTTATCACTTTGTTTGATTTCGCCCTGCACTTGTTTAAATTTTGAGATTATTTGACGGTTTTAGAGATATTCTTATTCCTTATTTGCTTGAGGACAAGCAAAAGCTTAAGTGTGAGGAAGTTGATAAGTGTGAAACATATAGGCTTTTAAAGGCTTAATTACCTTATAATCTGCTACAATTTAAGCAATGTTTCCCACTTATTCTGTGTTTTTCCTAAGATTGATGTTTTTGATATGAACTGATGCATTTTATATGCTAAATATAGGAAAAACCCAGAGAAATGAAGATTTTACATCATAAGGATTGCAACGCAACAAACAGGGAACAAATCAGGAGAAGAGACACAAAAATTGGTCACGCCCGGGTCAACTTGGCCGGACGCAAATCCGGACGTCTCATGTCCGGATCCGGACGCAAGCCGGACGTGACCCGAGATCCAGCTCTAAAATTTCTGTGCCTTGTCCGGATCCGGACACAGATCCGGACATAACCCGAGTTGTAGATCTCTGTGTCACGTCCGGATCCGGACACAGATCCGGACGTCACACAGAAACGAAAAATAAAAACACATGCGCTGATAATCGGGCTTTCGGCGCAATTATCAGCCGAGCGGCGGTTTAGCCCATACTTTCCCTAAATTAAGGCACGGCCATGCTCAATTAATTTCCCCAACTCACCACACCACTAACCTGTGTTTTTCTTCTAAGCCTATATAAACCCAGCTCCAGTTTCATTTCAATTCGTCCTAGACTCGGAGAGTCTAAACATCATACTCTCCTTCTCTCCCTCCATTTCATCTGTTCATCCACGATAAACACCTCATCGCCATTCACAAAACTTCCTCCGTAACTCTTCCCCCTCACTCACAGACAGAAACAGCTCACGACACTGCATTTACCCGTGTCCGGATTGACGTCCGGATCTGGACAGGCGTAGGACAAGGCGTCCGGATCGACGTCCGACCCAAGACAGCCGGACGTGACACAGACAAGAGTGGAGTTTGCAGAATCATCGACGGCTTCTAAAATCAGTTTTTCTGCTAAATCCCTCTTTCCTTATGTTGTTTATATTGAGCACTGTTATTATGTCTATGGATGAGTAGTCACTTGAATTTCGGTTTACTATGTATCTCTAGATTTATTATTTCTGAACCTTTGTGATTTTCTGCAGTACTTTAGAATAAAGTTCCCTTCCCTTATGAATTCCTAAACTTTTTAATCTGATCAATTATTGAGTTTACCAGTTTGTTAGCTTATTAGTGAGAACTGCGGCTATCAATTGACTATAGGGAAAAGAACCAGTTAGTATAGAGACGGTAATTCCTCTAAACCACTAGCTGACCATTAATCTAGTCTATGCTTAAAGCAATTAGTAAACAATGGATTCATAACGAGAGTTAGGATTCGGTCTTTGCTAATTAGAATTCGTGGAACGGGAGACCGAATACGAGTTATCCTTATTTTAGGGTTTTATTCATAATTCTGTAGAAATCACTTAGGAGAAGAAACTGCACATCTAGAGAGAAGTAGTAAACTGGAATGTCCTTTATCAAACAAAAACCAAATCAATTATTTACCTGTTATTTATTGTTTATTGAACTCTTTTACAACATTCACCATCCCATACAAAAACCCCCAATTTCCTGTTATTTATATTATTCTTGTTTGTGTGTAAGTAGGAATTAAATTAGCCACTGCCTCCTTGGATTCGATACTCAGGGAATACTCCGAGATTTAAACTTGCTATAATCGACCGGTACACTTGCCGTTAGGTTAAACCCCCCCAACAACAATTAACTGTTAGGTTTTACCCCCAACAGTACTATGTTAAATAAACATATGTATTCATTCACATTGTAACTGTGGTAATTAGGCACGAGAGATGCGAATACCATAGGATGAATATAACCATCTTGTAACTCCAATGTGAGAGTATTTGTAAAGAAGAGTGGAGAAACTCTTGGGGAAACGATAACCCCTATAGTGTATGTCTAATTAAAGTTAGACATAGCATTACAATGCATGAGTCGGTATAAAACCGATGTAGAACCTAGAGGAAAGGGAGCTCCCTAGGTGATTGTTTCGAGACAATTGAGAATGAGTAGTGGACGGAACTCCACAAGTATTATATCTCGTAGAGAAATTGTATGAAATGATTGAGAGTAGTAGATGAATGTAGCCATGAGTAGTGTATTCGTAGGTAAGTCATTGGAAGTAAATTGAGGACGACTGGATTCAGTAGGCGTCGTATTCCGTAGCTAGAATATTTGGGATGATGGAGAGTAATGGATGAAAGTAATGAAAGGCAATGAAATGAGTCGTAGGCATTGAACCTCGAAGTAAAGTATTTGGGAAGTAGATTAAGAATGATTGATGGACTGAATTCCATCCCTTGGAGTTGTATGAATTTGTAATTATGACTAGGAAGAGTAAAAAGATAGAAAATGAAAATAATTGAATTATTCGGTTGCTGAAACTGATGTGGGAAGTCGAACTTGATCCTGATCAGATCAAGGGAAACCGAACACAAATTGTGGTGGAAAGATAGTTCAACACTGATGCTGATCACATCAGGGTCGAATGATTCTCGAAGCTCCCCTCAAGTGGTCACAAGAATCACACATAGGATAGAAGAAATGAATATAAATTGGAATTTGGAGTTGTGTGTTTTAGGGAATTTCTAATTAGCAGTTACGAAAGAATTTCCCTTAGACTGGAGGATGAGGATTTGTTAGAAGCTGATACCGGAGAAGATAGTAGTATAGTGTATTGTATTATTTCCAAGGGCAACGTGAAATACCCCTAACGTTAAATAATTAAATATAAGTAAATAAATATTATTTGGGGGTTTATTAAACCCTAAGAAAGCATATAAACACCTGGGCGTTAAAAACGCACCTAAACTCCTTAAGGTTAAAAATGTGCGTTAAAGCCCGACCTTAGGATAAACAAGTTATATAAGCTATAAAATTCACATGAAGTTAACCAAGCATCATTATATGATCTTTAGAATGCAGGACCTCATCTAAAACTGAATAAAAATACAAAATGCTCGGGAGTTCCCTAAAAGGCCCCTTAAGGCCCGAAAGTCCCGGAAATACCTTATAAAATAAAGTAAAGCATTACACGTCATTCTAAATGTACAATAACACTTTAATGAACATTTAAGATGAAGTTCTCAAGATAAATTCTCAGTTAAAGACAAAGTGCTCGGAGGTTCCCGGTGAGGGCCCCATAAACCCTCGGGAGTGCCCATGAGAGGTACCGAAGTGGCACAAACTCCAATATAAATTATTCTAAGAGTTCCTATCATCTATATTCAACATTATAAAGAGAGTACTCAAGCTAATTTTTCAAAAATACACAAAGTGCTCGAGAGAATTTCTTAACGCTCCTTTTTGCCCCGGGAGTGTCCCGGTAGCCCGAAAATTGAGTTACGAGTTTATATAACCCCATATAACTCAATTTAACACCTTAACATATTATTATTGACTATAAACAATGTCAATAAACACTTGGAACTCATAGCGACTAATTAATTCCCAGAAAAATCCTTAATGCACAAAAATGCACCTTCGGGTGTCACAAAAATGCGTTTTACGCAATTGCCTTGAAGTTTTTGAGGAGCCACGAGTTAATAATATTAAAAGGGGATAAATTGACCATCTAAATAAATTAATGCCAGTGCTAAAATCATAGCACAAACAGGGGCGATTTTTGAGTCAAAAAGGTACCTAAAATCAGCATTTTTACCTTAAAACTTTCATCTTTTACCATGGTATAAATGTACCAATTAAATGCTGGAACCTATTACACATATTAGTATGATTTTAGTACAATATAGTGTAACAAAAATAAAATTAAAAATCAGCTCCAATTGAGCCCTATTTTATGCGCCAGTTTGGGTATACTAGGCTTGATTTTTAGCAAAATAATACCTTATGGTAATGTGACTCATCCCTATCTATACTATATGAATATGTAACAACTGATTGCAATGAAATGGAGCTGCATTACCGTGCAACCTGCAAAGAAGACAAGAAAAGATTAGTTAAACAAGTTATAAGAAATTAATACATAAAAAGTAAAGCTAGGCTTGAATAATACAAGGTGGTGACTAGATAAGCAAACAGCCCATGTGCAAGCCGGCAAAGATAGTTGTTGCCGATAATGCTCAAGAGAATAACAAGTTGATGCCTTAATAATCAAGGGTAGACAATATACTAACTAACATTATCACTTTGTTCACAATTAACAACACTAAGTGGCCTCCTAAGATGCTTTAGCCGTAAGCCTACAAGGGATTAGGACCTCCTTCATGCTCCATGGCCGATCACCTGCATAGATTAGACAAGGTTAACAACAAATAATTAACTTATTAGATGCTAAAGAATTGCGTTTACCTATAATAGCTCTTTGTCTTCTTGCATCAAGTTGGCAAACAAGCCTTCCCTCCCTTGTCAATCCAGCTGAAAACAACCACTAATTAAGGACATTTATTGAGCTAATAATGAGAGCAATTAACAAAGGAAAAGAATGCCCAATCAAATAAACAATAAACAATACCAATCAAATTTTGATTGCTTTCATTCCTTCTTCTAAAACCTTACGTGAGTGTCATTCTTTCCTTGCCAACTCCATGGCCGATGGTAAGTCCTCTCTAACTCTCTATTTTCTTCTTCCATTGCTAATTAATTCTTTAGAGCTTCAAAGCTCTATTAATGGTGAATTAAATTCTAAAACCATTTCTATGTAAATTCCTAGTTAAATCTCCTAAGCCTTGAAGCAAAAATCATCCTAGCAAACCTTGCAATTTTCGCCAAGCTTAGATGTTCCAAGGAGGTTCCTAAATTCTACAACAACACAAGGAACAACAAGATCAAGTTAAGGTATATTTTCATGTTGAAAATCTTGGTAAAATATCCTAAATCATTTTCTAAAATTGGGAACTTCTAAACTTATATTCTCTTCATTATTTCATGAAGGAAATTTAGATCTACAATCATCACAAGGTGTATCAAAAATACCTTGTTAAATTCCTAAAGTAAACTCTTGCAAAAACTACTCCAATCTCATTTATAATTTGTTAGAAGTCTAACAAATGGATCTCCTAAATATGTACAAGGAGGCCGAAATCTATTCATCAAAATAGCATTTGAAGATCTTGGAATTCAAGGAGAAATCAAGTACAAGAATTGTCTTGATTTAAGGAGTAAGTTTATTAATTAAGGCTTATTAAGTTTAAGCTTGGATTAAGCTTCAAACTTTGGTATAAAAATTATGTATAGGCCTTGCTAATATTAAGGCCAAAATATTGAGTTAAAGTATCAAGAAAAATAATTTATAACATATAAGGTAAGGTTATTACCTTAAGGTATAAAATTGTGTCAAAAATTAAATATGATACACATATTATTAAACCGAAATATCTAAGAATAATATGTTCTATTTTGGGTTTATAATCATTCTAATTCATTAACATAATTTTTGAAGTGTTATATGGCTTATATACATTTATATGTATATTATAAAGTTTAAATCAAGTTTTAAAACTACATGGTAAAGGAATATTAAAACCGAGAGCAAAGTGTTTCATTTGATGATTTTTGAGATATATATAAGTGTATTAGCTTATATTATAAATTTTGCGATTATAAAAAATAGTTACAACTATTTAAATGACTAGTTTAATAGGTTATGTGGTTAAAATGTAAATTTTAAAAGGTTTGGTGTGTTAATTATAGTTACCGAGAAATTAAAGGGGTGATTTGGTATATTTATGTTATAATATAAGGTAGGAATTAATATTATGAATTTTGATAAATTTAAATAAGTGTTTAAGTGTTAAAATAACATTTTATTAAGTTTTGGGGCTATTTTGTAATTATTGGAAAATATAGTGTATGGCCGAGAATTACTTATGAATTTATGGGTTTATTAAAGTATTAATTATGAAATTAAGTCTTGGTCAAAGTGTTGACCAAAAACTATAGGTTAAAATGATTTATGACGTAAAATATTAAGTTTATAAAAGTCTTGGGGTGAATATGTAATTTATGGAAGATTCTATGTAAAACCGAATTGGTTTGGGGCGAAATCATAATTTAAGAAAATATATGGGTTACTTCGGCTATTTAAAGAAATAAAATATTTAAACTATAGTTTATAAGTTAATATGTAACTTATATAAAGTTTGGGGTTTAAAAAGTGAATAAAGGAAAATATAAGTGAAAACCGAAAATTAAGGGGTTTATTTGTGATTCATAAAAGTTGGTATAATGAGATTGTAATTTATGAAAATTAAGGTGGACATTTGGTAAATTTAAAAGGTAATGTGGATGATTAATAATTAGAAAGGTTAATGTGGGTAATTAGTGAATTATAAAAGTTATAAGGTTATTTGGCAATTTATAGAAGTTAATATAATTGTTTTACAATTTCCGAAAATTAATATGAGTATTTAGTAAATTATAAAAGTATATGGTTGTTTGGAAAATTGTAAAAGTTATGGGTTCAAATTATGATTACCGGAAATTATATGTGGTTACCTAGTAATTTATAAAGTTGTTGGGTATAAAATATAAATACCGAATAATAAGGTTGGTTTGTAATTTAATAAGGAAAGGGAAGTAAAACTAGGTAATATAATGTATTATGGTATATTATGGAGTATAATATAAAGTTTATAAAATAATTGTGGTTATAATAAAAATGACCAAGGGACATAATATAAAGAATAAGTGGAAACAATTATGAGTATATAATAAGGAAGTATAAATATACTACAAGGTGAAAATTCATTATCACATGTGGATATCACATAAAATAACAAACTGTTGAACTATCTAGAGTAACTGTAAAATAACAGGGGGGAAATAAAAACTTACAGGATTAGTATATTACCAGTATTAGTTCTACAGTGACAGTACTGTAATGTTTAATGGATAGTTATATAATTACCCGGTATGCTTGTAAATATAACAGCGTACGGGGAAGGACTGTTAAAGCGTGAATTGTCAAGCTAGCTGTTATCACGGTGAACGGTATGTTAATTGTGTGGTCTGAATGTCCTAAGGATTATCCTAAGGTCCAGACATTAAGTGCTTATTGTTAAGAGTGATATCTGTGATTTTATGTATATGATATTGTGCATTGTATTGCTCAAACTGTTGCGTTGTATTTATACGCGAACGTCTTATGACTGAAAGTTTATATATCTAAACTGGAAAAGACTAACTGACCTTTAGGTATTATTGAACCTAAATGATGGTCAACTATTATAGTCTTAACTCAAGTATTGGTTATTGTACCACTGACTAAAGGGCTAACTTATAAAGAGAGGAATCCAGACTGTTTCGACTCTCTGGTTGCGCATTGTGATCACTACGAGAGACTTCAATGGGGAGTCACTCAAAGGAAATCCATCAGCCACATTCGGGGATGGCGGAAGGCACTGCCGTTGGTGCACAGGTTCGGCCGGATCGGTCAATAATATATATATATATTTGTCCAGGGCCATAAGGTCAGCTGGTAACGGTTCCATTGGAACCCAGGGGACTAATGTCCATAATAAATTATTAAGGTTGTCTTATCATGACTCCTGAGGTGGAATTTATTGAAGAAGGTTAAATGAGTGGTTTAAAAGATAAGGGCCAGGTGGCCAACTAACAAGTACAGTTTAATACACGTATCTTGTTTGGATTATTAATATGTGATTATTGGTTATTGTTATTGAGGTGAAATTGTTGGTTATTACTAGGGATTATTGATGTGTGGTTATTGGTGATGTGTACTATTGTACACTGATGTTTGCAGGTGAACTGTTATGTGATTGTTCAACGTTTACAGTTATCACTGTTATTATTATAAACCGGCATTTTATGTAAAGAATCTAATATCAAGATGGCTAAAATGACTTAAGGAATCTTGATGATTTAAGACTACATTTAGCATACCAGCATTTCGATTGTTGAGCCCTTCATTGGGCCAAACATTCCAGGTTATTGAAGAAGTCTCAAGCCGGAGTGCGGGACACGGGGGGTAGTTGTTGTGTTTTCAGCAAACACCTTTGGTTTTATTTTGTATTGTATTAAAGAGGTGTTGTATTCAGTTAGTTGCTCATTTAGTTGGATTTGGTTTGTAATAATTAGAAGTGCTCAGTATCTGTTCATCACAGCGTGAGGGGTTGTATTGTTGGAAAGAGTAAGGATGTCTTGTTGCTCACAAGGGTGAGTAACGGCGTGTAACACCAAGGTAGATAGTTTTATTCCCGCTGCGAATTGTTATTTATTATGCTATGACTTGCGATGTTATTACAGTTTTAGGAATAGGGGTGTTACACAGCGGGACATAGAGGAGTCCTGTGTCTAGAAGACCAGAGTGCCTGCGGGATTGTAATGTGTATTGCATTGCTTTAGGGATAGCTTTGCATTGTATGTATGTATAAATCATGTAATGGGAAACCGGATGGTTGGTAGTAATGCGGATAGGAGTAATTATTGTACATTGGTATTGTATGGTATGTAGGAACCTTGAGAAAAGGATTTGGGAATTTGTAAGGAGGAGGAATGTATGATTTTGGCATTAGACATGTAAGAATGTGCAAGTATCGTAATCTTATAACCTTGAGCAACTTTGAGGACAAAGTTCTTAAGGGGGTAGATTGAAATACCCCGAACTTAAATATAGTGATTAAGACCATTCTAATCTGTATTTAAGAGCCTAATAACGCTTAAGTAATATTGGCGAGGAAAAATAAATCCAAAGGAAATAAGGAAACGCTTAAAAAGCGAAAAACAGTAAATAAGCGTTTAAACAACCATAGGAGGTATGGGACCTCGGTTGGCGTATTATATGGATTATAAGGGCTTAATAAGGCCTAAATAACATATGGGAACAACTCCCGAAGAAAACGGATCCAAATAATGCATTAAAATGCTAATAGAGCTTTAGCGCACGCTTTTCGAGAAAACCCGAAAACGTGACTTTAAGTGGTCAAACGAACCCGTAAAAAAATTATAAATCATTAAATAGCAATTATTAAGCATTAAAGGAAGTTTAATAACCAATAAAATTAAAGAAACGAGAAAATTTCGGAAAACGTACCCGGTTAGTGAATAGTACCGAAACCGGGTAAAATAACGAGTGTTTTCTGTAAAAGACGAAAAACGCTCCCACTAGTAGTAATTTAGGGGGGCCGGTTTTAGCTATTAATTAAGCCCCTCGCACACTCACTAAGTAAGTAAAGAAAGAAAGAAAAAAAAGAAGAAGAGAAAAAAAAGTACATGAAGCAAAAAGCAACTTAATTTTCTCTCACCTCTCATTTCACTCATCTCTCTCCTTCCTCCTCTCTTCCCCACCGATTTCTCTCCCTTTCTCCCTATGGTGCTGGCGATTTTGAGCTCCCCATTACAACCATGGCTTCTTCATCTTCTTCTACATGCTCTACCTCCATGTGAGCTCCAAATGCAAAAATAAATATATATTCTTGCTCCCCTCATTCTCCTCTACACTTCCCTCTTTTCAAAATGCAAAAATTAGGAAGTTCATCTCCATGGGTTTTCCCCATTCAAAGAGAAAATAGCATCAATGGGTAGCTTGGAGTCCTCTCTCTCCATTAAGGTAAAAATCTTCATGAAAATCCATGTTTTCTTCATCTTCTTTGGTAACCGATTTTGCCCATTGTAATGCCTTGTTTCCTCTCTCTCTTTTGAGCTTCAATTCAACCTTGCAATGGTGGTGGGATCACCTTGTTGAACCAAGGGCTAAAACCCCTCCTAAAACACTCGAAAGGTAAACCCTAAAATTAGTGTTCTAAACCTCCTAAGAATTGGCATTAATTTAAGGGCTAGTGTGTTAATTATACTTGTTTTATGTGCTTTGGGTGATGGGAATGGAGTTTGGCAACTCCATTCCCCATATGGCCGATTTGGGCAAGAAAGAGAGAAGAAGGAGAAATGGAAAAGAAAGAAGGAATTAAGAGCTTAAGGTAAGAGCTCCTTCTTAATGCTAAATTTTAATGAATTAGAGTAATGGGAATGGGTGAACTAATTAAGGAACCCAAAATGATGTATTAGTAATGTAATTGAGGAAGTTTGAGTATTTGTGAACTAGCATTTGAAATGTAGGTCTTAGAGCCAGGTAATTGTGTATGAGTATTAGTATTGTTGCTTGATGGAGTATTGATGTATTGAGATGGATTTGTATTGCTTTGAGTGCTGGTAGGACCCTTGTATGGGGGTGGCTAGTTTAGGAATGATTTTGGCAAGAAAAGATGTATGTGGCTAAGTAAGAAATCTAGGTAAACTATGGCGACATTTTAGTAGGAATTGTGTATTTATGGATGACTTGGTGAGTGGGAAAACCAAGATATGTATTGGAGTTAGTAGAGATGTTTAGTAACCATGGAGTAGTAATTGTTGTAGGAGAATGAAAGGATGTAAAATCTGTAGCATGAAGTATTAAAATGCATTGGAGAAACTAGGAAGAACTAGGTGTGTTTGGAGAGCTGAAGTGTGAAGAAGTAAACCACTTGTAACAGATTTTGAAAGGAGCTAGATAATGGGGAGGAATTGAGTGGAAGGTAATGTAATGAGGATACTAGTAATGGCATTGGTAGAGGGAGTAATAGATGGTAAAAGAATTGTAGAAATTTGTAGCATTTGAGAACAAAATTGGCATGAGTGCTGAGGTGTAGTGAAGGAAGGTTATGTAAGTGGATTTAGAAATGAGTAAGGAATTTGGTGGATGAACTAAGGCAACTCTAAGGGCCTAAGTAGTGTTAAAAACATGTGGGATTACATGTAGGAATATTGGGGAAACAATGGGTAAAGAAAGAACTGAAAACAGATTTTTAAAACTGAAGTACTGGGCCGGACCGACCTTGGGACCGAACTTGCAAGGTTGGTCGAGCCTTACAATACAAAGACGGGAAATCTACTGGAATGGACCGACCTTGGGGACCAGACTTGCAAGGTCGGTCGGCCTAAAATTTTCCCGTTGTGTAACCCACTGGAATGGACCGACCTGGGACCGGACTTGCAAGGTCGGTCGGGCCTGAATTTTTCCAGCGTATTAACTTACTGACTTCGACCGACCTTGGGTCCGACCCTGGGTAAGGTCGGTCGAGTAAAAAAAATGATTAAATTTATCATATGTATGTATATATATATGCCCATACACATATGTATATGTATAAGTAGTAGTACATCATTAATGGAATGAAAGGGTAAGGAAGTACACATATGAGTAAGAAAACGAGTTAAGTAAGTAGTGAGTATAAGAACATTAAGTTAAACCGAAATAACGGGATAACAGGGTAAGTACGGGAGTAGTAATCATGTATGTAATGTAATGCTTAGTATTAATTGAACCAATTGGCATGTAGTCATTGGTTCAAGAATAAGACTCGAGGAACAAGAGTGAACCAAGGGAACGTGAGGACACCCGGCGAAGTAAATCCCGGTGAAAGGTATGATTTCTTCATGCTCTGTATCCTAACCTGGTTACCCCGATTTGTGTGCTTATGTGATCACTCAAATAAGATAAATGCACGAATCGGACTTTTATTGCACTTGAGTGTGTTTGGACAAGATTGTTCTTGTTGTATGCTCTTGAACATTTAGTTTGTATAATTCATGAAATATATGGATGAGAATGAAGTGTATGTATATGTGGTTGTGTACTTGTGTAGTGTATTAACCCTTGGTATGGGTGTAATGACTTCTACTAATTCCTAACTACCTAACTCCTAACTTTAGTATTGAGTAAAATGGAATGAGTAGAAGTCCGATATAGTTTCGGCCACGCGTGAGGATAAGGAAACACAAGAGGTTGGATCCGAGTCCTGACTGTAATCTTTTCCATGGACCAAATCCCTTGAATGGGTAGCATCCTGGATTAGTGGGCCACCTTAAAGCCCGGTGGTGGGATGTAGTAATCCCTGCCCGGAGGTCATACCGACTTGACTTGAGTAAAGTACGTAAGAAGTAAAGTATTGTATGTGTATTGGTCTTGACTAGTGTAAGTCCTGACCTTGAGTAAAGAGGTATTGTACACCTGATTAACCCGGGTGTGTAAAGAAGCTAACAAGCCTTATGTATGAATTGGAGAAGTGTATCTCCGTATTGCGTAATGAGTATGTAATGTGTATGTATTGTGTATGTGTATTCCGGAAGATGGTAAGTAAGTATTGGTTGACTTGTATTGTCTTCCATGTATGTATTGTACTGTGCGTATGTATGTATACCTTGTGTAGTATTGTAGTATTGTGGATGAAAGCATGTAAGTATGTATGTAAGTATGTAATGTAAAATGAACTGCATGTATTTGACCTAAGTAGTCGGCGTACCCTCGCTAGTACGCGGGGTATGCGGAAGTCATATTTAGCGTAAGCTGAGCCCCTAGGGGCAACGTTTTTAGTGTGCAGGTACCCGAAGCGGACATGTTCACAGTAAGAGATCAACAGCTACGTTTGACAGCTAGGAAGGAAATGTAGAAGGTAGTAATTTGTATAAGGCTTGTAGCCTTGGTGTAGAAGTGTACTAAGGAGTATACTTAGTACTTAGAGAGTAAGTAGTTTGTGAGGAATTGGTAGATGTGGACTCTTAGTGAGTAAGTATGAATTTGGAAGAGGCATTATATTTGTATAAGGATCTTAATAAACTCGGTCTATTGTATTGTATTGTATTGAACTTATGGAGTATTGTATTGAATGGAAGTTGTAATACCGGTTGTAATTGTAGTAAGGATTGTATTTGTGTAGCACTCGGATATTCCGGTCCATCAGACCGATGCTGTATGTAGTAGTAGTAGCTGTGTTAGTCACGTGGGTGGCTAACGGCATTGTATCACCCACCGTTGTGTATGTAAGTATCCGCTGCGAAAGTATGTAAGTACGTTGTGATTGGACGGTAATGACGGTATTGGCGGTAGGGGTGTTACATCTTAACATTCCTCATACCATGTTTTTGGTGTATTTAATACACCCACCTAACCTCTAATTCCTCAAGAACACCTTTGTTAACTCATTTCCATTCAAATTTCCTTTAATGATTCCTAGAAAATCCTAGGTCATATTAATTCACAACAACCACTAAAACACTTGGTTTCTACTCAAATTTTGCCATAGCTTCTCTAGTATATTATCATGCCCATATGCATAGTTTTTCTCCTCTAATCAACACAAGCTAACTAAATCCTTAGTGGATGTTCGCAATACACCAATTGCACTCAAATACATCAATCCACAATACAATGCATTAATCTTAAATTGAATTGCACTAAGGCTCTTAAATGACATGGCTCTTAGGCCCTTAAATGACATAAACTAAACACTGAATTTCCAACATTTAAAGCTTTCAACCTGCATTTACACAACATCAATCCCATAGAAATTAGAGATGTTCTTATAACCGACCTTATGACCATTTTACTAACTCATTTACCTTTGGCTCTTTAGTAACAAGTTCACAAATATGATCATGTTATTTCCTAGGTTATATAATCCATAATACCATGTAAGCTCTAGGCTATATTTTGTACCTATCTAAACACCATTCCTTAAGGAATTAACCACATCATGGTAAGCCATTTACCTTATATTTTTTCAAGCCTTTTTCTTTTCTCCTCTCTTGGTTTTCTTGATTGAAATTTGGCCAAGGAGTTGTTCACTGATAAACTTCTAACCAACATTAAAATTAAGATAATGAGTGCTAGGTAAAACCCTTAGACTCATTAAAACAACTCTTAAATACTAAGAGAGTGCTTAAAGCACTAAATTGGATGATTACCTTAGGAATCTTGGAATGAGTTTGGTAAGGAATCAAAGCATGGCTTTAACTAAGCTTTTGAAGATCGAATCAAGGCTAATACAAGGAATAAAAATAAGCCATCTTGGTAAGGCAATTTCGGACATATATGAAAAATGGGAGAAAAGATGATTTTTGAATGCTTTCTTACCTTAAACCAAAGAGAGTGCTAACTAGCTCTTGAATATGATTTTTCCTCTTAAAATGAAGCTCCTTCAATGAAGTCCAACTTCAGCTTTTGTAGTTTTGAAAAGAGCACTTTGAAGGTCTTGACTCAACTAGCACAAATATGTGTTTTGTTTTGGATTTGTTGTTTTGTGTTGACTTGGGCAGGCCATGGAAGTTGAAGAACCATGGAGGGCTGAAGCTCTAGAGAATGAAGAAATGTTGGGGAGAAAGGAAGGAGAAGAGAGGAGAGAGGAGGGAGGAAAGCAAAAGTGAGATTTTTTGTTGTAAAAGTAAATAGTACTTTTTCCCTCCTTCCTTCTTTATTTCTAACAAGTGATGGCACCTAAACATGATGACTCACCATATAAAACCGTGCCCGTTGATTTTAGGTAGTGGTTTGACCATTGACAAATTGAGAAGTCATTTGACTTATTTTGGGTACTATTTGGATACTATTCGTAATTAGTGCACAAACTTGTGAAAATTTTTATTTCTCATTGTTTTAGGCTTCCTAATGTGATACTAAGTAGTACACATGTTGATTAAGGTATAATCTTGGTCAACTAGCCACTTAAAACTCATTTTTAAGACAATTTTTCAAAAATGTGCTTTAAGAAGTCTTAAAGCACAATTTGTGTTTTAACTTGTTTTTGAGCTTGGTTTTATTTGGTAATTGTTTTAACATGTTCATTAGCATGTTATTAAGGTCTAGGAATGACCTTTAGGTCCTAAAAAAGTGTACACCAAGTCTAGAGCAAGTATTTGCTTAAATTGACTTTATGGTGTTTTCTTGTGTTTTCATTGGTTTAAATTGTCTACCAATGTTTCTAAGGCATGTTTTAGCCTTATTAAATCATAACTTGATGTTTAATTGCCATACTTAGGTTTGGGGTATTTCATACATCAAAGAACTTGTCCTCATTCCCCTCAACAAAATGGTGTTGTTGAGGGGAAACACAAGTATTTGTTGGAAACAGCAAGGGTTTTTTTCATCAAGCCAATCTTGATCTTTCCTATTGGGGGGAATGTATTAATCATGCAACATACATAATTAATCTACTTCCATCAAAACCTATAGGAGGGATCACACCATATGACAGGCTTTATAATACAAAACCAGATTATGATTCAATCAAAACGTCTGGCTGCTTATGTTACTGCACTGATCCAAGAAAACATAAAGGCAAATTTAATGCTTGAGGATCAGCTTGTATCTTTCTAGGACATGCTGAAAACATAAAAGGTTTTAAACTGCTAAACCTTGAAACCAAACCGATTGTAGTCTACAGAGATGTCACTTTCTACGAAGAATAATTCCCTTTAAGGGAGGAGAAAGAAATAAACACTTCAGAAACTTCTCAGGTTGATCTGAAGAATGATACTTGTTTTCCTCCTTATATGCCTACTAATAGTTTTGATAATGAAGATTGTGTAGAGCATATTACAGGAGAAAACCAGACCGCTGTTACAGTAGAAAATCAGTCACAGCTACACCTCCAACAAGAAGCAGAACTAAATCTGCGAAGGTCAACTAGAACAAGACACAACCCAGAATATCTCAAGGACTACTGGCTTGACAAGCAGCTAGAAAATTTAGAAGATGTTTTCACAGCCATCCTAGTTGAAAGGATACAAATTGGTCAACAGACCAACTTTATTTCTACCTCACTTACTGATATTACTTTTGTGAATATATTGCCCTGTTATGCATTAAATCTCAACTCATAAACTGTTCTAGAAACTCTAGATGTAGTACAGGAACCAAGATCTTACCTACAGGCTTCAAAGGATGCCAACTGGGTGGAAGCCATGGGCAAAGAACTAAAGGCCCTAAAAGACAACAGAACCTGGTCTGTGACAGATTTACCGCCAGGAAAAAGCGCAGTGGGATGCAAGTGGGTGTTTAAGTTAAAGCTGAAGGTAGATGGCAGCTTGAAGAGGTACAAAGCTCGCCTAGTGGCAAAGGGCTACACTCAGAAACACGGTGAGGATTACTGGGAAACTTTTTCCCCAGTGGTAAGAATGACCACCATCCGCTCAATGGTTGCTGTTGCCATGAAGAAAAACTGGCACATAAGTCAGCTGGATATAAAAAACGCATTCCTCCATGGGGAAATGCAAGAGGAAGTGTTCATGGAGCTGCCTGAAGGGATGCGTGATCCGTATAGAGGAAAGGTATGCAAGCTACATAAATCAATATACGGGCTAAAGCAGTCATCAAGAAAATGGTATGAAAAACTAACCTTCTTTCTTGAATCGCATGGTTACGTACAGTTCAAGAATGATTACTCCTTGTTTATAAAGTTCAATGGGAAATATAGAACTTTTATTGGTATATACGTTGATGATATGATTCTGACTACAAATGATACTACAGAGATATCAAAAATCAAACGTGATCTTGATAATCAGTTCGCATAAAAGATCTGGGAAAACTAAATTACTTCCTTGGCATAGAGTTTATATATTCAGATTAAGGAGTCATATTAAGTCAAAGCAAGTTTGCATCTTATTTATTAGCAGAGTGAAATACCCCGTAATTAAAAACAGTGACTAATTAGGCTAATTATAATTTTAAAGGCTTAATTACACTTAAATGAATATGAGGGAACAAATCCCGAAGAAAACGGACTTTTAAAATGGGTTAAAAGCATAAACGAACCCTAAAGCGCGTTTTTCGAGGAAACCGGGAAAACGCGACTTTAAGCGGGGTCAAAGAGACTCGTAACAATTTTGGTCAACTAAATAGTCACTAATAAATATTAGTGAAGCTTTAGAACCAATAAAATTAATTAAACGAGAAAATTCCGGAAAACGGGTTCCGGTTAGTAAAAAACGTAACAACCGGGAACTTGGGGTGAGTATGCAAATAAACAAAGTTAGTGTGTCCACCTTGCAAATAAAAATCAAAAATCTGTAGAGGGGTGCATAGGGGACTGATTTCTCCTCTCTCACTCTCACTCTCTTTATTGTTTCTTAATTGCTAAAAGACAAAGCTATTAAGTAAAGGAAAAGGAAAAAATAGACTCTCTCTCCTACCCCTCACCTCTCTCTCACGCATCCACCTCCCTCCTTCTCTATTCTTACTTCTTCCCTGCGAAACATGGAGATTTGAAGAAACCCCCACAAAAATCACCTTCTCTCTCATTTTTGAAGGCTCAAACCTTGTCCAAAAATTATAAAAACCATACCATTGGAATCCCCTTGCAAAGGAGAACACTTTCCTCCTTTCAAAAATCCAAAAACTCCATTTTCGTTTTTATGGGTATTCTCCATTTGAAGATTTGAGACCACCATTAGAAGCACCTTCACCTCCTTATCGTCTTGAGGTAAAAAGAAGTTTGAAAATCCTACATTTCTAGCCCTCATTAACATTATATGAAATTTCAGTTTTTGAACTCTTGGTTCTTCTTGCTCCAGCCGATTTTGGCTTGTTGTTTGGGCTAGAAATCTTGTTCTCTTGCTAACCAAGGACCTCACTCATTGGTTGGAAGGTAATAGCTTTTCTCAAACCCTAAAACTATGCTTTAAGCTTTAGGTTAATAAGGGTAGTATTTAAATGGTATTGTGTATTGATATGGGTTGTAGAACTTGAGTGTGAACCCCATTCACAAACCGAGAACAAGGAAGAAAGAAAGAAGGAAGAAGAGAAGGAAAGAAAGAAAAACTAGCAAGACAAGGTAAATGCTCTTACCTTGGGTTAGTTGGTGTATTGCATTGTAACAGATTTTAAATATCTAAAAGTGAGTAATGTATGTAGTATGAGTGAAATACCCCAAACCTTGGTATGTTGTGTAAATGTTAAACTATGGTATTTAAAGGCTAAAAAGTGCCTTAGAAACATAAATGAACCATTTAAACCATGGTAAAACACAATAAAACACTATGACACGGTTTGAGCAAAAACATGCTCTAAGCTTGGAGTGAACTTGGTTAGGACCCAAAGAGCCTACCAAGACTTGATAATGTTTAATTATGACTTTATAAGGCTAATTAAGTCCTTAGGAAACTTTGGTAGACAATGAAACCAAACAAAACACAAATAAATACCTTAAGGTCAATATGGGCCAAAATGTGCTCTAAGCTTGGGATAAAGGTGTATAAGACCTAATGGTCATACCTATGCCTTATTTATATGTTAAAGAACATATTAAATCAATTACTAAAGAAAACCAAGCTTGAAAACAAGTTAAAACGCAAAATGTGCTTTAAGGAGTCTTAAAGCACGTTTTGAAAAATTGTCTTGTAAATGAGTTTTGAATGGCTAAATGTCCATCATTACTCTTAATTAACATGTGTACTATATAGTATCACATTTGGGTGGCTATATCAATGGGAAATCAAAAATTTCACTTCTATGTGCCTTGTTTTTGGTGAATAGTGATTTTTATAACTAGTTTGTAACATATGATGTTATAAGTGAGACAATTGACTAATAAAGTCTACTTAAAAATACCCCCTTGCTACTGATTGGGGCCGGTTCATCATAAAGGAATGAGTCATCCCTTGTTAAATTGATAAGATAGAAATTGATAAAGTAAAACCATATTTACTTTACTTGAAAATATCTAAAACTAACAAAGCAAACTCATTTCTCATTCTCTCATCCTTTCTTCATTTCCCACGGTGGCTACCTTCTTCCTCCTCTCTCCATCGGTTTCCAACAGAACCATGGCATTCTTCACCTTCTTCACTTGTAACTTATGACTCCATGCTCCGAAATTAATTCCGAGGACTACCGTTCTCTTAGTTGGAGCAAGCTCTACATTTGTATCTTTCAAATCATCAAAACCACCATTTCGGTGCCAAGGAGAACTTCCATGGAAGGAGCTTGAGCTAATATTTATGCCTTGTTGATCACCTTTGCTTCAAGGTAAGGAAAAACCAAAGAAAACTCCATTTCCTTCATTTTTGGTGTTGACCGAAAATGCACCTTGTAATGGTGTCTTCTCTTGTCTTGTTTTAGCTTCATTTAAATCTTCCAAGGGCTAGGAGGAGTCCTCTCTTGATACTCATTCAAGCTCTCTTCCATTCAAAGGTAAAACAATTACCTTGATGTGTTAAAACAATATATGTAACTAGGGTTACAATGAGATGGAGCTTAAAGCTTGAATACTCATTATGTTGTTTGTATAATGTTAGTAGTTGGCAAGGAACCAAATGCCTTACCGGTTTTGTAAGGAAACAAGAAAGAAATTTGGGAGGAAAAGAGGTAAATATGCTATCTTAATGTGGTTTAATGCCTTAGGAGAAATAAGCTTATAATGCTTGTTAAAACTACCTAAAGAGCAAATGGTGAATGACCTAGTAAAGTGTTCTCAAGGAGACTAGTAAAAGAACATATGTATTGTTGTGTATTTGCAGGTCAAAGGCATTATTTATGTGGAAATTCAGTGTTTAAGGTTTATGCAATTTAAGGGCCTAAGAGCCATGTTATTTAAGGGCCTAAGTGCCAAGCAAGTTTAATTATGCACTATATTGTGATGTAGTGTAAATTTGGTGAAGTTTTGTGAGTGATAATGTTTTGATGGATCTAGGTGTTCTTGAATGTTTAATGGTGAAAACTATGAGCTTGGAATGATGATGTGCTAAGAGAACCTATGGCAAAATTTGTAAAATGTATAAGGAGTTTTAAGTGCTTAAATGAACTTGGGTGAACTAGGAATTGTTAGGAATGGATACATGCTTCACTAAGGAAGAAAAACATGCATTAAGGTGTTCTAAGGTGCTATAAGGATTTAGGCATTGTCTTGGAAGTTCTAGGAATTCAATGTGTGTTTGAGGATGTATTAAAGTCTTGGAGAAGTTTGTTTAAGGTTTAGGTTATGTGATGTGCAAGGAGGGAATATGTTTAGATAAGGTTTTGAGAAAGGAACTTTAAGGAGTTGTGAAGAGAAGATTTGGTTAGTAAGAGAAGATGCTTGGGAGATGATGTTATGATGGTGAGGAAAACACTTGGTATAAAGGTTATTAAGGATGAAACACCACTTGAAAAAACTAGGAGAAAACATTGTAAGTGTTGGAAATTTGTGAAGATATAGTAAAGGTTTAGGAATTAGAAAAAGAGTTTTGTGAGTGTTTAAGGATATCTTAAGGTGTGTTTGAAGTGCCCAAATGAGGTTAGGGTATACTAGGATATATGGGGTGAAGTTTGGAGTGAATGTAAAAAGGAAAACAAAGATCTGGGGCAGACCGGACTTGCGACGGACTTGCAAGTTCGGTCGGGCCAGTTTACCCTGGGGAATTAGTTCTGGAATGGACCGGACATAGGACCGGACTTACAAGTCCGGTCGGAGTAGAAAAATTTGGCGGAAATGTGTTCTGGAATCGACCGGACATGGACAAGTCCGGTCGGCAAGTCCGGTCGGACCAAAAAATATGGTTTAAGGTATGAAATGATATGTAATGATGGGGATTGATGGTAATGATGTTATAAGGTTGTTAAGGACATGTTAGGTGAGTTTTAAATGGCAATTAAGTGGGTGAAAAGTTGTATCAAAATGTGAAAGTAAAACAAGTTAAAATGTAAAGTTATGTAACTAAGTTAACGGGGAAAGTTAAGCATTAGACATTAAATAATCAAGCAAACCCGATGTTAATAAAAACACATGTGATGTTAACAGTTGTTCGAGAATCGCTCGAGGAACATAAGTGGACGTGGTAAAGTGGACTCCGGTGACAGGTATGGTTTTCTTGCAACCTGTGTCCTACCGGATTACACCGGCTTGTATGCCAATGTTTTTTATGAGTGTTGCCACCTTGTAAGATTAAAACATGTAATGAGTTTATAGTAATTCATTTATGTGGCGAATTGGCCTCCGATACCATTTAACCTCAAATATGTGTTAAACCTTAGCTAACCAAAACTAGGAACACATGAGTGATCGGTATTCGGAGTTGACGGCCCAAACCTTGGGAACGTGCTAACCACGGCTATGTGTGAGTTAGTTGGATATTGTTGTTGTATGCAAGTGTGTGAACCTCCCTTGTGTGCTTAACTCGGTTATGATACCGTATGGTGTGTGGATGTGGTAGGCTCCATAATGGATCTCTAACTACTTTATTAAGTGTATATGTACTAATGGGGGGTGAGGAGTCCGGTTGTTCCGGCCACGCGTGTGATGGACGGGAGTCGATATCATATCCGGTTCGGCTCTCTTGGTGTATGTATAGGTGGTATTCCAATTTGGTTTCTACCTTCCCTTAGCTTATCCAAAGCTAGTTACTGACTCACGTCGGGCCACAGGGGCATACGAATGTTATTTCGGTGTGCTTGGGATTACTATATCCGACACACCTTGGGTATAAGTTAACGTTCTATATAACCGGACGGTAACGAGGTTGGTAACGAGCTTAACATGGGATTGGCAAAAATCCCTAGGCTCACATGGTATACTAACTATGGTGGAAGGTTCCTTGTGAGAACCGATTTATGGTGTTATGTAATGTTATGGTGCTATGCAAATTCCCTTGCTATGCTATGGTATATATATATACATATTGGATGTTTAAAATGATGGTGATGTTATCATGTGTACGTCGAAACAAGAAAGGTTTGTTATGTTTTGTTATATGAGGAATGAGATATGTTGTAGGATATGGAGTGTGTGGATCATGGAAATGAATCCCAGTTGTGACAAGAGGCGTTTAAGGATAACCCGATTAATGGGTACATGTCGTTCGTTAAGGAGTAGCTCCGTTTTAGAGGAGAGCCACTCTAGGGTTTAAGGAATCATTGGATGGTTGGTTAAGTGTGGATGTGTTGGTTATAGGTTGAGCCCATTGAGGCGAAATGTTATGTGTTGTATGTTTATGGCTTGTATGCATGATTTAAATATAATCAACTGCATGCTAAGACGACAATTAGTTGTGCGTGGCCCGGTAGCATGTGGGCTGCGGGATTACCATACCAGCAAAGGTGAGCCCCTTGGGGGCCACCCTTTCTCTCTTTTCTATTTCAGGTACAAGGAGCTGGAAGCCGTTCGAGAGTAGGACGGGGTAGTGTTTATACATGGGTAGCCATTTAAGTGTAAGCATTGTAGGCGTAGTAAGACCGATATTGTTATCGGCATTAGTTTGTAAATACTCGGTACAGTGGGAATGTATGTATTATATAAATGTTGAAATGGAATGAGGATTGTATTGTGTAGTTGCTCGGGAATCTAGTCCATCAGACCGATACAAAGTACATGTATTAGCCTTGTTAGCCACGTGGGTGGTTAACGGCGTGTAACACCATTGAAATAAGTAATGTGATGAGTTGAGTTTCCGCTGCAGATTGTTGTTATGTGTTTGTTGTTGGATGGGGTGTTACAAAAAGTGGTATCAGAGCGAAGTATCGCTCTGATGACTGAATTACCGAGCTTAGGAAGTACCGAGTTAGGATTTAAGTACTTTGGGTTAAGGGTTGAGTGATAGCGTGAGAGATACGCTAGTAAGGAACTACCAGTGAATACTGGAAACCTACTATATCCATCCCACCTCCACAATCCCTGTTATATAACTTGGGAAACAACGCCAGAGAGATGGAAGTCCACTCTCATACTCGGGAATACCCGATCTGGCTGTTATTAAATACCTTTAGGGTACGGAGAACCTGTCATACGGTAGATCCCGAAAACTGGGAATCCCGGAGACGGTCTCCATCTGAACAATGTTAACCGCATTTAATAGCGAAGAATGAAGAATTGTGTATAGAAGAATAGAATTTCCGGCAACCTGGGTCGACATGCCGAGCAGTCGAGAACAACCAGCTTGCAACGCACCAACCGTGCAACAGGCAAGAAATGGATTAATAAAACCCGAGACGAGTGTCTACGGGACCACAGTTGATAAATAATACACCAACGGTATATCAACCGACAAGGGAACTACAACGTAGTGCCCAAATACGTGGAACGGGCTACAAAGAGAATACAATACTAAGAAAAAGGGGTCTCCCAGAATGGGAAACACCCTAGTTAATGATTATCATGTGAAAACAGTGAGAAGTCACCTAGAGGAGTATTTATCAAGGCAGTAAGATCAGTGAGGGCCAACAAGGCCACTGATGACAATATGGGTCAAAACAATACCACAATCGGTATGTGTCAAACGATAGCCAGTTAGCATGGCGCACTTGCCATAGCAAGTGCTGCTATAACAGGGCTGTTCGGGAAATTTATAACCACTACAAAGTACTTGGAAAAGTACCATAAAGTTAAATGTGATCGTCATAACAGTGGAAGGGCCTGTTAGCCTAACCTCTGTAATTGGAAGTACACCAGTCAGCAAGAAGCTAGACTTGGCTAAGGTAAGAAGATGTTGTGAAACCATGAAAATTTTCTTTCAACCCAAATTTATTCAAACCCTTCTTTTCAAAACCAGATTTTCTTTCAAACCAACACTTCTTTCCAACCTTCTTTTAAACCAAACCAGTGAAACCAGGGGCAATTGACAAGGATACAACAGTGGATAAACCTTCCCTCGATTAAGTTCGGGAAGCAAGGAATGAATATTGTCACGGGACAATATAAGGGAGTTGACAACAGAATACTTCACCTAGGCGTGTGACGGACACTACAAGTGTACCAACTGTGTTGTGGGACGACCGCACTCCGATAGGAGCATGTGGGCCTGACAGACCTACTTATAGGTTAGTTGGGTAAGTAGTAATGTATCAGTATGATACCCCATATATGTATACGAGTAGAGTCCAGAACACGGGAAGTAGTCGACTCCGTCTACGGTCAGCAGTATAAATCAAACAAGAGCTAAGATTACCATGGAATGGTTGAAGTTAAGAGATTAAGGATTAGTGAATTCCTTTCAAGGAAATGTTTAAGAGTTAGGAAGTGCGAAGTGCACTAACTGTTAAGTAAAGACATAGCATATGTCTTAAGGATCCTCAGGGATAAACATGATAGCTGGAAAGCAGGGAAAGGCAGATGCCTAATGTGGACACATTAATGTGCAATGAACGGGATGAAACTCCCAAATGAGTACCTACACTATCAGGAAATGTTGATCTTCACAGAAGAAGATAATAACCAGTGAAGAACGCAAAAAGCGTGGCTAACGGAATGTACCATGAGTGCAAACCAGATGTAAAGGCATAACTTAACAACACCCAGGAGAAATCCTTGAAGGGTGTGCGCATCAACAATTGTTGAACGAAATACATGACAGAAACACAAGGGTTGAAATTAACACCCAGTTTAGACATAAGTTGTCAGGAGACGGACTGACAACCTAAGGGGCATCCCATGAAAGGAAACGGAATGCAACGACCTTGTCATGGAGCCCACTACAACCTCTAAACATGTAATGTTGTACAGAGAAGTACATATGTGTGGACAGCCTACAATGAGCCCAGCTCAAGGCATAAGGCTTATAAGCCATAAGCAAGATATGTTATATAAATGATTGATTGTAGAAGTTTATGTGGTATAAGGAAATAGTGGAGAACGAACCACTGCATTAAGAGTGGGGATACCTCTCGATATTGTGAACCGCAGGAGCGGTAGTTATGTGAACAAGTTCAAGAAATATGTGGAGGATGGACCACGTTGTTATTACCCCAGGTGATTTGAATAAATAATACGAAAGAAGTGCTCGTACCAGTTGTGTACACAGGAAGAGTAATAAGTCTGATAGCAATCACCATAGGTGTGTGAAGCTAAATGGTAGCGAACAACGCTCAAGAAACATAAAGGCTCAAGAAAAAAAAATAGTATATTCAAAAATCAGCCAAATAAGTGGCCAGATAAACCCAGCGTAATAGCGGAAGCTAATATAATAGCGGATGCAGTATAAGTTGATGTTGTATAATGAGTAAGGATACGGTGCGCAATAAGCGACCGTTGTGTGAGTATTGTTAGATGATAAAATGGGAGTGAGCAGAGTTATGAGTTAAACCCAGTACACAACAGTAATGATAGCAAACGAACCGAGCAGTAAGCCGGTGGCAAGTATTAGTGATAAGGATTTCAGTGAAATTCCTATCGCAATCGCATGAGAGATTTACTGTCAAGAGTTTACGCCTCTGCACTCTGTATGACTGAGTGTTTTGGTATTGCACTTGCGCAGTAATGATCAAGTGGGATAGCTAGGAATCAGAAGCATGGTAATTGTGGAGGAATAATGTTATAATGGCCGATGCATAGGTAATGCAAGGCCGCAGGAATGAAAGAATACATGTACAAAAACAAAGGTGGAGACATGATTAACAGTAAGTGACTACGTAGCACTAACTGCCAAATATCGGTATGAGATATACCCCAATGTTGAAATAACTGAGAGAGCACTACACACTAGGTAGTAGCTCAATCTCAACCGACAGTAAGTCGGTAGAAGCAAGTCAATCATTGTGAATTACATAGTAGTTTACGCTGTAAGCTATTGGAGAAGTGGATGGAAAATTGTGAAACTCACCGAATTCGCTCAGGGTAAGAGATACCATGCGTCGGTTGAGAAACCATTCTTCCCAAGATAAGGGTAATACATTGGAGATGTACAATATAGTAACAGTAACGAATGGGGCAAACTAGCTCTATAATTATCAGGGTTGCGCAACAGAGGCCAGTGAGCCCATGCGTCAGGTACCGGGTATACATTGTGAATATGAATGGATGGCTAGTTATCAATGCCTAAAAGCCTCACAGGCCAGGACCGAAACCGGTTATGAGTTACAACTCCAATGCGAATTCTTGGTTTAGGAACTAAACCGCTAATATGGTTAAGATCCTCTAATCAGAATCCATTGTGTAATAGACCGCGTGGAAGTTAAAACACTTCACGACGGCAGAACATTTTAAGCCAATGTTAGTGATTGATTACGTGGGCGTAATCCCTTTTAAGGGGGGTAGAGCGCAAACCACTTAGTGTGTTTTACCGTACAAGTGTACGTGAACGGGGTTGTGCATAGCACAAAATGATTTGTTATGATGGTTGGCGCGTGTGTTATATAAACATACGCATTTATTTGTGGTTAAATTGTGGTAATTGCGCACAGAAGATGCGAATACCATTGTGGGAAGTGTGTTTATTTGTTAACAGTGGTGTGTGAGAGTACAAGTGGAAGGGAGTAAAGAAACTCCCGGGGAACTAAAACCCCGACGGTGCATAAATGTAAACCATGTATTGTATTTTGATAAAAAAATATATGTATATATATACAGTGGTGATTTATGAAGGGTTATGAGACCGACATAGAACCTAGTGAGAATTAAATCCCTAGGTAACTTGAATTAAGTTGGATTTGGATGATGATTGATAGACGGAGTTCTATCCCTTGGAGATGTTATGATTATGACTAGAAGGATTCAAAGATAGAAAATGGGATATGCTTGAATTAATTGTTGGTTGAAAAAGAAGTGGGAGGTGAAACTTGATTATCATGAGATCAAGGGAAGCCGAACACAAATTGGGGTGGAAAGATAGTTCAACACTGATGCTGATCACATCAGGGTTGGATGACTCTTGAAGCTCCCTGTAAGTGGTCACAAACAACCATGTAAGAAAAATACAAGGAGCATAATTGGACTTGGAGTTGTGTGGTGTTTTCAAAAGGATTTTCAATTGGTGTTTTCAAACAATCGATTAATATTTTGAATAAAAAGATCTTCTTATACTTAACCTAGTAAAGAATATTTTTGTAGTACTTGCTCACGAGCTGAGGACGTATGAGCCTTTGTCTTCGGACCGGTGACATGAGAAGTACATATGTTAAAAATTAAGTGAATGTTTTGATCTCCCAAAGGAACGGGGACCAGAAGGTGTCCATCGCGACCGGGTTCTGCGGGATCACAGTGTATATGTACTCAACGTGGGATTCGAACCCATGGAGAGATGGAAAAGGTATTTCTGTTTGATATACATGCTATGACATGTTGTTTGGTATGTGTGATAAAGGTTATTTTGGCTTTGATCTCCTAAAGTGTATGCTATCAAGACCTATGAGTCTAAATGTGTTGTGTTACCCGGCCTACGAGTCCAAATGTGGTTATGTCACCCAGACCTAAGAGTCTGAGGGATATTATGTTAGTGCAAGTGTGGTGAAGGTACCCGGACCATTAAGTCCGAGGTTACCATGTGAGTATGATATTTATGTGTAATGTGGATATGTTGCCCGGACCATTAAGTCCGAGGTTGGATGTAAAGGGTGGTTGGTAATGGAAGTTTTATGGCTATAAGTAATTCCCGTATTCTAATCCAATGATGCGAGGAAATGTGAACTTCGAGGACGAAGTTCTTTTAAGGGGGGTAGATTGAAATACCCCAAACCTTGGTATGTTGTGTAAATGTTAAACTATGGTATTTAAAGGCTAAAAAGTGCCTTAGAAACATAAATGAACCATTTAAACCATGGTAAAACACAATAAAACACTAAGACACGGTTTGAGCAAAAACATGCTCTAAGCTTGGAGTGAACTTGGTTAGGACCCAAAGAGCCTACCAAGACTTGATAATGTTTAATTATGACTTTATAAGGCTAATTAAGTCCTTAGGAAACTTGGTAGACAATGAAACCAAACAAAACACAAATAAATACCTTAAGGTCAATATGGGCCAAAATGTGCTCTAAGCTTGGGATAAAGTGTATAAGACCTAATGGTCATACCTATGCCTTATTTATATGTTAATGAACATATTAAATCAATTACTAAAGAAAACCAAGCTTGAAAACAAGTTAAAACGCAAAATGTGCTTTAAGGAGTCTTAAAGCACGTTTTTGAAAAATTGTCTTGTAAATGAGTTTTGAATGGCTAAATGTCCATCATTACTCTTTAATTAACATGTGTACTATATAGTATCACATTTGGGTGGCTATATCAATGGGAAATCAAAAATTTCACTTCTATGTGCCTTGTTTTGGTGAATAGTGATTTTATAACTAGTTTGTAACATATGATGTATAAGTGAGACAATTGACTAATAAAGTCTAAAATACCCCCTTGCTACTATTTGGGGCCGGTTTCCTCATAGGGAATGAGTCATCCCTTTGTTAAATTGATAAGATAGAAATTGATAAAGTAAAACACTATTTACTTTACTTAAATATCTAAAAACTAACAAAAGCAAACTCATTTCCTTTTCTTCATTCCTTTCTTCATTTCCCACGGTGGCTACTTCTTCCTCCTCTCTCCATCGGTTTCCAAACAGAACCCATGTCATTCTTCACCCTTCTTCACTTGTAACTTATGACTCCATGCTCGAATTTAATTCCGAGACTACCGTTCTCTTAGTTGGAGCAAGCTCTTCATTCCTATCTTTTCAAATCATCAAACCACCATTTCGGTGCCAAGGAGAACTTCCATGGAAGGAGCTTGAGCTAATATTTTTATTGCCTTGTTGATCACCTTTGCTTCAAGGTAAGGAAAAACCAAAGAAAACTCCATTTCCTTCATTTTGGTTGTTGACCGAAATGCACCTGTAATGTGGTGTCTTCTCTTGTCTTGTTTTAGCTTCATTTAAATCTTCCAAGGGCTAGGAGGAGTCCTCTCTTGATACTCATAAGCTCTCTTCCATGCAAAGGTAAAACAATTACCTTGATGTGTTAAAACAATATATGTAACTAGGGTTTACAATGAGATGGAGCTTAAAGCTTGAATACTCATTATGTTGTTGTTGTATGTTTAGTAGTTGGCAAGGAACCAAATGCCTTACCGGTTTGTAAGGAGAAAAGTCAATAAGAAAGAAATTTGGGAGGAAAAGAGGTAAATATGCTATCTTAATGTGGTTTAATGCCTTAGGAGAAATAAGCTTATAATGCTTGTTAAAACTACCTAAAGAGCAAATGGTGAATGACCTAGTAAAGTGTTCTCAAGGAGACTAGTAAAAGAACATATGTATTGTTGGGTGTATTTGCAGGTCAAAGGCGTTACTTATGTGGGAAATTCAGTGTTTAAGGTTTATGCAGTTTAAGGGCCTAAGAGCCATGTTGTTTAAGGGCCTAAGTGCCAAGCAAATTTAATTATGCACTATATTGTGCTTGTAGTGTAAATTTGGTGAAGTTTTGTGAGTGGTAATGTTTTGATGGATCTAGGTGTTCTGGATTTTAATGGTGAAAACTATGAGCTTTGGAATGATGGTGTGCTAAGAGAACCTATGGCAAATTTGTAAAAGTATAAGGAGTTTTAAGTGCTTAAATGAACTTGGGTGAACTAGGAATTGTTAGGAATGGATACATCTTCACTAAGGAAGAAAACTTGCATTAAGGTGTTCTAAGGGCTGCAAGGATTTAGGTGTTATCTTAGAAGTTCTAGGAATTCAATGTGTGTTTTTTAGGATATATTAAAGTCTTGAAGAAGTTTGTTTAAGGTTTAGGTTATGTGATGTTCAAGGAGGGAATAATGTATAGAGAAGGTTTTGAGAAAGGAACTTTAAGGAGTTGTGAAAGAGAAGATTGGTTAGTAAGAGAAGATGCTTGGGAGATGATGTCATGATGGTGAGGAAACACTTGGTATAAAGGTTATTAAGGATGAAACACCACTTGAAAAACTAGGAGAAAACATTGTAAGTATTGGAAATTTTGTGAAGATATAAGTAAAGGTTTAGGAATTAGAAAAAGAGTTTTGTGAGTGTTTAAGGATACCTTAAGGTGTGTTTGAAGTGCCCAAATGAGGTTGGGTATACTAGGATATATGGGGTGAAGTTTGGAGTTGAATGTAAAAAGGAAAACAAAAAAGATCTGGGGCAGACCGGACTTGCGACCGGACTTGCAAGTTCGGTCGGCCCAGTTTACCCTGTGGGATTAGTTTCTGGAATGGACCGGACATAGGACCGGACTTACAAGTCCGGTCGGAGTAGAAAAATTTTGGCGGAAATGTGTTCTGGAATCGACCCGGACATGGACAAGTCCGGTCGGCAAGTCCGGTCGGACCAAAAATATGGTTTAAGGTTATGAAATGATATGTAATGATGGGGATTGATAGGTAATGATGTTATAAGGTTGTTAAGGACATGTTAGGTGAGTTTTAAATGGCAATTAAGTGGGTGAAAAGTTGTATCAAAAATGTGAAAGTAAAAAAGTTTAAATGTAAAGTTATGTAACTAAGTTAACGGGGAAAGTTAAGCATTAGACATTAAATAATCAAGCAAACCCGATGTTAATAAAAACACATGTGATGTTAACAGTTGTTCGAGAATCGCTCGAGGAACATAAGTGGGCGTGGTAAAGTGGACTCCGGTGACAGGTATGGTTTTCTTGCAACCTGTGTCCTACCGGATTACACCGGCTTGTATGCCAATGTGTTTTTATGAGTGTTGCCACTTGTAAGATTAAAACATGTAATGAGTTTATAGTAATTCATTTATGTGGCGCAACTGGTCCCCGATACCGTTTAACCTCAAATAAGTGTTGAACCTAGCTAACTAGAGCTAGGAGCACGTGAGAGATCGGTATTCGGAGTTAACGACCCAAACCTTGGGAACGTTCTAACCACGGATATGTGTGAGTTAGTTGGATATTGTTGTTGTATGCAAGTGTGTGAACCTCCCTTGTGTGCTTAACTCGGTTATGATACCGTATGGTGTGTGGATGTGGTAGGCTCCATAATGGATCTCAAACTACTTATTATTAAGTGTATGTGTACTAATGGGGGGGTGAGGAGTCCGGTTGTTCCGGCCACGCGTGTGATGGACGGGAGTCGATATCATATCCGGTTCGGCTCTCTTGGTGTATGTATAGGTGGTATTCCAATTTGGTTTCTACCTTCCCTTAGCTTATCCAAAGCTAGTACTGACTCACGTCGGGCCACAGGGGCATACGAATGTTATTTCGGTGTGCTTGGGATTACTATATCCGACACACCTTGGGTACAAGTTAACCGTTCTATATAACCGGACGGTAACGAGGATGGTAACGAGCTTAACATGGGATTGGCAAAAATCCCTAGGCTCACATGGTATACTAACTACGGTGGAAGGTTCCTTGTGAGACCGATGATTTTATGGTGTTATGTAATGTTATGGTGCTATGCAAATTCCCTTGCTATGCTACAGTATATATATATATATTGGATGTTTAAAATGATGGTGATGTTATCATGTGTACGTCGAAACAAGAAAGGTTCGTTATGTTTGTTATATGAGGAATGAGGTATGTTGTAGGATATGGAGTGTGTGTGGTCATGGAAATGAATCCCAGTTGTGACAAGAGGCGTTTAAGGATAACCCGATTAATGGGTACATGTCGTTCGTTAAGGAGGTAGCTCCGTTTAGAGGAGAGCCACTCTAGGGTTTAGGAATCATTGGATGGTTGGTTAAGTGTGGATGTGTTGGTTATTGGTTGAGCCCATTGAGGCGAAATATTGTGTGTTGTATGGTTTATGGCTTGTATGCATGATTTAAATATAATCAACTGCATGCTAAGACGACAATTAGTTGTGCGTGGCCCGGTAGCAGGGCTGCGGGATTACCATACCAGCAAAGGTGCTGAGCCCCTTGGGGGCCACCCTTTCTCTTCTTTTCCTATTTCAGGTACGGAGAGCTGGAAGCCGTTCGAGAGTAGGACGGGTGGTAGTCATTGTACTTGGGTATTCATTTAAGTGTATATATACAGTAGGTGTAGGTAAGACCGATATTGTTGTCGGCATCAGTTTATAAATACTCGGTACAGTGGGAATGCATGTATTCTATAAATGTTGAACATGGAATGAGGATTGTATTGTGTAGTTGCTCGGGAATCTAGTCCATCAGACCGATACAAAGTACATGTATTAGCCTTGTTAGCCACGTGGGTGGTTAACGGCGGTGACACCATTGAAATAAGTAATGTGATGAGTTGAGTTTCCGCTGCAGGTTGTTGTTATGTGTTTGTTGTTGGATGGGGTGTTACAATGAGTAGTAGTAATGTAGTAATGTGTTGGAGAAGAGAATGTAACATTTTGAAGTTTTTAAATGATGTTTAAAAGCTGGGAAAACATGGGGTATTGAATGTGTATGTGCAGGAATGTTATGTTGTTGTAGTAGTGTTGAAATGTAAGTATAATGTATGTATAAACAGGTTGTGAAAATGAGCAATTGTGAGCTGAAATAGTGTGTGAGCAAAGTAAGAATTATAGGGGAGACTATGTCAAATTTGTGTAGGAATGATGAGAGGACTTAAGTGTTTAAAAAGAGGAAGCAACCTAGGTGGTAACTAGGTGTATTTGGAGAGTTTAAAAGGAGTGTTTAGTAGCTTGCAACAGATTTGGATATGAGTTTGTAAGTGGGATGGAGTTAGGATGTGAACTAATGTATTTAAGATGCTAAGAGTGGCATTAGTTAAGAGAGTATTGGAGGTTAGAAGTTTGAGTGAAAATCTGTAGCATAGAAAGAGAGTTTAAAAATCTGTAGCATTAGAAGAGTAAAAACTAGTATAAGTGTTGAGAAGAAGTGAGGAAAATGTGTAAGTGAATGTGGGAATTGAGTAGTAAGTTTGGTGGATGAACCAAGGTGATCTAGGGGGCTTAATTAGTGCTAAATCATGTGGGGAAGTATTGGTAAAGATTAGGGAAACAATGGGTAAAGAAACCAACTGAAAACAGATTTTAAAACTGAAGTACTGGGCGGACCGGACTTGCGACCGGACTTGCAAGTTCGGTCGAGCCCAGAATCACAAAGACGGGAGTCTTCTGGAATGGACCGGACTTGCGACCGGACATGCAAGTTCGGTCGGACCAGAAAATTCCCCGTCTGAAACCTTCTGTAATAGACCGAACTTGCGACCAGACATGCAAGTTCGGTCGGACCAGAAAATTCCCCGGCAGAAACCTTCTGGAATAGACCGAACTTGCGACTGGCATGCAAGTTCGGACGGACCAGAAAATACCCCGGCAGAAACCTTCTGAAATGGACCGGACTTTCGACCGGACATGCAAGTTCGGTCGGACCAGAGATTTTCCCGTAATGTGAGCTACTGGAATCGACCGGACTTGTGACCGGACTTGCAAGTTCGGTCGAGTCAAAAAAAATTTATTATATGATTATAGTATCATATGTATATATATATATATATATATATATATAGGCTATATATACATATAAGCATATATATGTAGTAGCACACCATGAATGAAGTAGTAATGGTAAGAAAGTAAGTAAATGAGTAAGGCAACAAATTTAAGAAGTAGTAAAGAAAAGAATGGTTTTATAATCAAGTAAGAAAGTAATGAAGTAGTAAGTATACATTGGAAGTATCAATGAAGGAGTAAGATAGATCAATAATAGACCATTGATCATACTACTCCATGTATGTATAGGAATCAAATAGTTGATCTCCAAAGGAACCGGGTAGTGCGAATACGACGGTGAACGGTATGATTTCTTCATGCCCTGTATCCTAACTTGGTTACCCCGATTTGTGTGCTTATGTGATCACCAATAAGATAAATGCACGAATCGGACTTTATTGCACTTAGTTGTGTTTGAACTATATTGTTCTTGTTGTGTCCTCTTGAACATTTAGTTTGTATAATTCATGAAATGAATGAATGAGAATGAAGTGTATATGTGCATGATGATGAGTACTTGTTATTGTATTGATGTATGGAAAGGTAGTAATGACTTCTACTAATTCCTAACATTCTAACTCCTAACTTGAGTAATGAGTAAACTGGAATGAGTAGAAGTCCGATATAGTTTCGGCCACGCGTGAAGATAAGGAAACACAAGAGGTTGGATCCGAATCCTGGCTGTAATCTTTTCCATGGACCAAATCCCTTGAATGGGTAGCATCCTGGATTAGTGGGCCACCCTAAAGCCCGGTGGTAGGATGTAGTAATCCCTGCCCGGAGGCCATACCGACTTAACTGGAGTAAAGTAAGTAAGAAGTAAGTATTGTATGTGTATCGGCCTTGACTATTGTAAGTCATTGACCATGAGTAAGAAGTATTGAACACCCGATTAACCCGGGTGTGTAATGAAGCTAACACGACTTCTGTATGGAAGGGAGAATGTATCTCCGTAATGCGGTGAGTAATCGGTAAGTAGTAAGAACGGTTGACTTGTAATGTCTTCCTTGCATGTATTGAATGTATGTATGCCTTGTGTATGGAATGTATTGATTTGTATTTTATAAAGCATGTATGTATGTATGTATGAATAAAACGAACCGCATGTACTCGACCAAATAGTTGGCGTACCCTCGCTAGTACGCGGGGTATGTGGTTATCATCTTCAGCGTAACCTGACCCCCTAGGGGGAATGTTTTTATTCTACAGGTACCCGCGAGGTGTGACGGTCGAGTAAGGACCTGGCTGAATTCTTTTTGGGTAGTTAGTAGGATTGAAATAGTGTACCGAGTTGTACACGGCTAAGGCCTTTTTGAGTAGCCGGTGTACCATGTGGTACACCTTTTTGGTTAATGAATTCATGATTGGATAGTAAGGAGAGAGAATGATAAATTCTTAAGTTGGGAATAGTCTTGAAATGTAATTCGTATACTTTGGATACTCGGTAATCAATTGTAAGTAAGTACTTGGTATTGTAAGTAAGTAGTATGTATTCGGGTATTCTAATCGTCAGACCGTTACTGCAAGTAGTAGTAGCCTTGTTAGTCTTGGATGGCTAACGGCTTTGTATCACCTGCCGGGAGTAAGAAGGTAAGTAAGTATTCCGCTGCGAGTAAGGTAAGTATGAGGATGATTAGAGGAATGGAAGGATTAGCGGTTGGGTGTTACCAAAAGTGGTATCAGAGCGAAGTCTCGCTCTGATGATTAGAATACCAAGTGTAGTGATTACCGAGTTAGGTTATAAACCGTTTTACAACGGAGAAATTAGAAACCTAACTAGGAATTACCGTTAGCAATAACGGATACCCTTTACGTCTGCAAGGGCGATACCATTGCTTGAATCAAGACCATGTGGTCATAGTTTCACCGTATCTAATGTAATCCACACTTGTTCAGATGTCAGGACGAGGTCGAGGCCGACATAGAGGAGAGACATCTGATGGACCGGGCGCGCAGACGATAGCTGAGATCGTCGCCGCCACGGTAGCACAGATGCTACCGCAAGTAATCACCGCTGTTCAAGCAACACAGCAAAACCAACAGCAGCAGCAGCAGCCCGACCCCCCTCAACCCGAGAGAAACGAATTGGGTAAAGGCAGTCGCCGACCTTCGACCTCCATGCTTTAGAGGCGAGAGTGACCCCGCCAAGCTCGAGGCCTATCTCTCCGAGATGGAGACGACATTCGAGACACTTGAGACTCCCGCTGGAGTTCGAGTGAGGATAGCTGTGTACTACCTCAAAGACGCGGGGTATGGACTGGTGGAAGCTCGTTAAGGCCGAGCACGTAAGCCGACCCCGCATTTGAGTTGGGGACGCATTCGACCTCTCTCCTCCGATCTAAGTACTAAATCCCGAGCCATGTCAAGACCAAGAAACGGCTTGAGCTCGATGCCCTGAAAATGACTGAGAAGATGACGGTTGATGAATATTACCGCACCTTCACCTGTCTTCTCAGACTCCTACCCGACCTTGGGTATACCGGCCAAGTCTTGGTCGACCGCTTCTACGGCGGATTGAGCCATCGACTCCGGTATGGCATGGGCTTCACACGGTTTACCTCCCTTCAGGTAAACACCGTTGAACCCTTAAAAGCCATGAGTAATGTGAATTAGTATTCCCGTATGTAAGTGTAACCTAATGCCTAAGTAATTCAGGAGTGTTTACCACGCTGCATCTCGAGTTGAGATCACCTGCCAGCTAAGAGATGAGGAGCAAGCGCTGAAGCGCAAGGTGAGCGGCAAGGGTAACACCTCCGACGACCAAAACCAAGCCAGACCTTGGAAGAAGAAGAAGGGGAAGCATTCCCATCATAAGAACACCTCAGGAGACGGCGGAGCCCATACTGAGAAGGGCAAGGCAGCTGAACCGTTACAGATTGCCTACACCGCACCAGTGGCAGCGAAGCCACTGAGGTCTCAGCCCTACAAGGGTAAGAACCCAAGACCGAATTAGTACACTTGTGGAAACGTATGTATATAGAGTATTGTAAGTATAACCGAACCTTGCTAACTTGGAAGCTATAGGTTCTGGATTTGGCCCAGGGCAAGAACAATCTGATGGCCACAGCTACATATGTCATAACTGCAACAAGGATCATCTCGGCACAGATTGCCAAGGAAGGGAGATCCACTGCTACACTTGCCAGAAGCCGGGGCACCGTGCTAATGCATGCCAAGAGAACTCTAAGCCCAAGGGCAAATCAAGGCTACAAGCAGTGTGAAGGCAAGGAGGTTGCATCTGGTGATGCTCATGCCCAGTATACCTCGTAGGGCAGGGATCCTGAGGTCCGCAGAAGGGCACACCGCAGAGGCAGCCGGCCTTACACATCATTGACCGTGACGGGACCGGGACTAAGTCCGGCCTAGGTAACTACCGTAACCTTTAATCCTTGAAGAGCATGTCTATGTATCAAAGTAATTGTATGAGTGGAAGCATGAATGCGCAAGTACCTGAAGTATGAAAATGAGTATGAGTAGTAACATGGAAATACGTATTGAGCATGAAATGACTTAGTAAGCCTAGAACTCACACTAGATATAATTTACCACCTTAGGGAAATTCCTTATCTGTTACCCAATACCTTCGAACTCACTGCATGAAGAGACCGACATCGCCATTCACCACTTCGACAACAATCAGTGTCAGATCATCCGCCTAGGTATGATCTTATTAAAAGGATACCTGACACCTGAAGCACAAATTTCAATCATCCGACGATGCAACGAGTTAGGAATGGGTCCAGGAGGATTTTATACACCCGAATTCCCCGGTGGAGCGACAATGAAGCTGAAAATGATGTGCTTGGGAAAGGATTGGAACCCTTATACCAAGACATACCAAACAACGCGAACAGGAGACGGAGCCACACCTCCAGCAATACCCCCTAAATTCCAAATGCTTGTCACGCAAGCTGTAGAAATTACACAACAATGTGAAGATGAACCAATCCCTGCACTTGAAGAAGATCTATGTATCGTCAACTTCTATGAGAAAGAAGACGACTTGGCTTACACCAAGATAAGGACGAGACAACGGAATCTCTTGAATTAGGAGTGCCCGTAGTGTCTTGGTCCATTGGTGATGATGCCGTATTTTTGTATAGCGAGCAGAAGCGTGTGGACCTCGCGGAGAAATTGGTATTGAGATCAGGGAGATGTCCTAATCATGGGTGGAAAATCAAGGTTGCTGTATCACGGGATCCAGAAGATCAAGTTGAACACGGCACCACCGGCAATAATCAATGCCACACACATGAAACCAGGACGCCTGAACCTTACCTTTAGAAAGTATTAATCTTGTAGTAGCATGTAATCCAGTAGTAACGTGTATTAGAGACACAGTATGTATGATGGTTGGTTATTCAATAAAAGTAGTGTTGGTTATTAAATTCCACTTGCGTTCCACCATCGTTACTTATAATCTTATGAATCAATAGGTTGTGGACTCGGTACCGAAGGTAACCTGAGTATCCTCACCAAAGAGCAAGCCGGCAAAAGCGGCACCATTCTAACGGGAACATTCCCGGTAAACGGCATCGAAGCCAGTATTATTCAACTCGACTCCGGCGCCTCTCAAACCTTTGTATCGTCATCATTCGCTACAAGGTTGGGCTAGACGCAGATGAGCTACCAAATCTCTTGGTTACTCTCCCGTCGAAGGAGCTGGTAAAGTGTACTAAGTATTACCACACCGCCACAATTCAAATCAAAGGCGAAGCGTTTCCATCTCATTCATTGAATTCAACGGGTTGGGATTCGACTTGATAATTGGAATGAACTGGTTGGAGCGGCACAAGGGGAGAATCCTATGCGCCGAGCATCGCTTGCTGCTCAAGAGTCCATCTGGGGTCACTGTTTCATACCGCTAGAGACCGAGAGAGCCTTCAACTACAGTCATCTCCGCTATGGCAATGTATCGGGAGCTCAGAAAAGGACATGAAGTGTATTTATGCCATGTGCAAGATCTGGAGAGAGATCCAGAATTCAGTGATGATGTAGCAGTAGTCTCAGAATTCCCTGATGTATTTCCGAAAGAGCTACCTGGTATGCCACCACAGAGAGCAGTAGAGTTGAAATCGACACTGTACCTGGTACTGGTCCCATTGCTAGGGCACCATACCGTATGGCACCAGCAGAAATGACAGAGTTGAAAGAGCAACTACGTGAACTACTCGACAAAGGGTTTATACGCCCGAGTGTATCACCCTGGGGAGCACCGGTCCTCTTTGTTAAGAAGAAGGACGGTAGTCGCCACCTCTGCATCGACTACCGCGCAAATTAATGCGGTCACGTAAAGAACAAATATCCATTGCCACGCATCGACGACCTGTTCGATCAGTTGAAGGGAGCTTCGGTCTTTTCTAAGATTGATCTCCGATCCGGATATCACCAAATTGCTATCAAAGAGCAAGACATTGAGAAAACAGCATTCCAAACAAGATATGGCCACTACGAATTCACGGTGATGCCATTCGGTTTGTCTAACGCACCAGCCAAATTCATGGACCTAATGAATCGGTTATTCAGTGATCAGCTGGACACTTCAGTAGTAGTATTCATCGACGACATCCTTGTATATTCGAAGTCAGTAGAAGAGCATGAAAACCACTTGAGAAAAGTACTTGAAACACTGCGCGAGAACCAGCTGTATGCGAAGTTCTCCAAATGCGAGTTTTGGCTAGATCAGGTATCATTCCTCGGTCATGTCATCTCGAGCGCGGGTATTTCAGTAGATCCATCCAAAATCAAAGCAGTGTGATCATGGCCTAGACCTAAGACTGTTACCGACATCCGGAGCTTTCTTGGTTTAGCCGGTTATTACCGGAGGTTTGTAAAGGACTTCTCAAAAGTCGCTAAGCCCATGACGTCATTGATGAAGAAAGATGCACCGTTTGTATGGACAAACGAGTGCGAGTATCCTTCCAGAGCCTAAAAGACTCATTGACCTCAGCGCCACTTCTCACACTTCCAGGGCACAGAGGGATTTGAGGTGTATTGTGATGCATCGGGCAAGGGCATGGGATGCGTACTCATGCAGCATGGCAAGGTAGTAGCATACGCCTCCCGCCAGCTGAAAAAGCATGAGGAGAATTACCCGACACATGATCTAGAGTTAGGAGCCATTGTCTTCGCCTTGAAGATATGGCGACACTATCTCTATGGGGTAAGCATCACCATCTACTCCGACCACAAATTTACAGTATGTATTCAAACAGAAGGAATTGAACTTAGACAGAGGAGGTGGATGGAGTTCCTCTCAGATTACAACATCAACCTCCAGTATAAAGAAGGGAAGGCAAACGTTGTAGCCGACGCCCTGAGCCGTCGAGCACACTCGCTCCATTCGCTACTCGCTTCTTCTAGCTTGGTTGACGAGGTGCGAGACGCTCAGTTGAGCGACCCTTACTTCACAGAGATCAGACAGAAAATCACAGAGGGTACCTTCGAGAACCGAAAGTACGACTTCAAATTGCATGAAGATGGTCTGATCCGATTGAATGGCAGATTATGCGTTCCCCGAAGCAATGCTGAGCTAAGGGATCGCATTCTGCGAGAGTCACATTGTTCGACATTGCATGTCCATCCGGGAGCCTCTAAAATGTACAAAGACATGAAGAGGTACTTCTGGTGGTCAGGAATGAAATCAGACGTGACTGAGTATGTTCTGAGGTGTCTCACATGCCAGAAGGTGAAGTTCGAGCATCGAAGACCGGGAGGAATGGTGCAATCCATGCCCATTCCGGAGTGGAAATTCCATGATATCTCCATGGATTTTGTTGTTGGACTCCCACCTGCCAGGGAGGACTCAACATGATCTGGGTAGTAGTCGATCGTCTCACCAAGGTTGCCCAATTCATACCGATGAAGGACACCTGGAAGGTGGCGAAGCTCGCGGAGCTATTCGACAAGGAGATCATCCGACACCACGGAGTCCCAAAAACCATTGTATCTGACCGCGACACCAGATTTCTTTCAGATACTGGAGAGCAACACGGGAAGCGCTGGGCACTGAATTGAAACTTAGCACCGCCTTCCATCCACAGACCGACGGTCAGACAGAAAGGACCATCCAGACACTAGAGGATATGCTTAGGGCATGTGCCTTAGACTTCCAGGGGAGCTGGATTGACAAGCTTCATCTTATCGAGTTTCGTATAACAATAGCTATCATGCTTCGATTAAGATGTCGCTATTCCAAGCTTTGTATGGTAGACCTTGCCGTACCCCGTTGTGTTGGGATGAGTCAAGTGAAGCGGTCATCATAGGACCGGAGTATCTGGAACAAGTACAAGCTGAAGTTCAGCAAATCCGAGCAAATATGAAAGCAGCCCAAGATAGACAGAAATCCTATGCGGATGTGCGACGACGTGACCTTGAGTTCACCGTGGGCGACTAAGTGTTCTTGCGTGTCTCACCTATGAAGGGCGTCTTTCGATTTGGCCAAAAGGGCAAGCTGAGCCCAAAATTTGTAGGCCGTATACCATTACCTAGAGGATTGGAGCCGTGGCTTATAGGCTAGCATTGCCTGAAGAATTGGGGGTGTTCATGATGTCTTTCATGTATCACAACTCAAGAAATACATAGCCGATCCCTCTCATGTATTAGAACCCGAACATCTATCCCTAGAGCCGACGATGAGATATGTCGAGACTCCATTGCGAATCCTTGATACAAAGACAAGAGACACTCGCCATAAATCTGTACGAATGGTGAAGGTCTTGTGGTCCAACCACGACGTCGAGGAAGTGACTTGGGAATTAGAGGACGCCATGAAGGCGAAGTACCCGAACTTATTTGTAGACTAGATGTCTAGTATCCGTATAGCACGGAGGGTACGGGGCGTACCCCTTTTAAGGGGGGTAGAGCCTTTTGCTTTTGCATTGCTTCGGGTTAGCATTGCATAGTATGTATGTATGGTAATTGTATTTTGTTGGCACATGTAGTGCTAATTGTATTGTATTGGCACAAAGTAGTGCTAGTGGTATTCAGTATGTAGTACGATATGTATGGTATGTGTATGGTATGTATGTAATCAGTAACGCATTGTGTTGTACGGTATATGACACGAATGACATTGTGAAGTGTATTGTGGAATGTGTGAATTGGATGGTGTATTGTGTATGGTATTTGAATTGTGTATTTGTAGTGTAAGAATTGTGAACACCTTGTAAGGTGGTAGTAGAATGCATTGTGGCAATTGGTTTGCCAAATGAGTAGAAGTAGTAAACTGTAAACCTTGAGCAACTTTGAGGGCAAAGTTCTTTAAGGGGGGTAGATTGAAATACCCGTAATTAAAAATAGTGATTAATTAGGCTAATTATAATTTTAAAAGCTTAATTACACTTAAATGAATATGAGGGAACAAATCCCGAAGAAAATGGACCTTTAAAATGGGTTAAAAGCATAAACGACCCTAAAGCGCGTTTTTCGAGGAAACCGGGAAAACACGACTTTAAGCGGGTCAAACAGACTCGTAACAATTTTGGTCAACTAAATAGTCACTAATAAATATTAGTGAAGCTTTAGAACCAATAAAATTAATTAAACGAGAAAATTCCGGAAAACGGGTTCCGGTTAGTAAAAACCGTAACAACCGGGAAGTTGTGGGGTGAGTATGCAAATAAACAAAGTTAGTGTGTCCACCTTGCAAATCAAAATCAAAAATCTATAGAGGGGTGCATAGGGGACCGATTTCTCCTCTCTCACTCTCACTCTCTTTATTGTTTCTTAATTGCTAAAAGACAAAGCTATTAAGTAAAGGAAAAGGAAAAAATAGACTCTCTCTCCTACCCCTCACCTCTCTCTCACGCATCCACCTCCCTCCTTCTCTATTCTTACTTCTTCCTGCAACAAACATGGAGATTTGAAGAAACCCCCACAAAACTCACCTTCTCTCTCATTTTTGAAGGCTCAAACCTTGTCCAAAAATTATAAAAACCATACCATTGGAATCCCCTTGCAAAGGAGAACACTTTCCTCCTTTCAAAAATCCAAAAACTCCATTTTCGTTTTTATGGGTATTCTCCATTTGAAGATTTGAGACCACCATTAGAAGCACCTTCACCTCCTTATCATCTTGAGGTAAAAAGAAGTTCGAAAATCCTTCATTTCTAGCCCTCATTAACATTATAAGAAATTTCAGTTTTTGAACTCTTGGTTCTTCTTGCTCCAGTCGATTTTGGCTTCTTGTTTGGGCTAGGAATCTTGTTCTCTTTCTAACCAAGGACCTCACTCATTGGTTGGAAGGTAATAGCTTTTCTTAAACCCTAAAACATGTTTAAAGCTTAGGTTAATTAGGGGTAGTATTTAAATGGTATTGTGTATTGATATGGGTTGTAGAACTTGAGTGTGAACCCCATTCAAAACCGAGAACAAGGGAAAAAAGAAGGAAGAAGAGAAGGAAAAGAAAGAAAAACTACTAGCAAGACAAGGTAAATGCTCTTACCTTGGGTTAGTTGGTGTATTGCATTGTAACAGATTTTAAATATCTAAAAGTGAGTAATGTATGTAGTATGAGTAGTAGTAATGTAGTAATGTGTTGGAGAAGAGAATGTAACAGTTTTGAAGTTTTTAAATGATGTTTAAAAGCTTGGGAAAACATGGGGTATTGAATGTGTATGTGCAGGAATGTTATGTTATTGTAGTAGTGTTGAAATGTGAGTATAATGTATGGTATAAACAGGTTGTGAAAATGAGCAATTGTGAGCTGAAATAGTGTGTGAGCAAAGTAAGAATTATAGGGGAGACTATGTCAAATTTTGTGTAGGAATGAGAGGACTTAAGTGTTAAAAAGAGGAAGCACCTAGGTGGTAACTAGGTGTATTTGGAGAGTTTAAAAGGAGTGTTTAGTAGCTTGCAACAGATTTGGATATGAGTTTGTAAGTGGGATAGAGTTAGGATGTGAACTAATGTATTTAAGATGCTAAGAGTGGCATTAGTTAGAGAGTATTGGAGGTTAGAAGTTTGAGTGAAAATCTGTAGCATAGAAAGGGAGTTTAAAAATCTGTAGCATTAGAAGAGTAAAAACTAGTATAAGTGTTGAGAAGAAGTGAGGAAAATGTGTAAGTGAATGTGGGAATTGAGTAGTAAGTTTGGTGAATGAACCAAGGTGATCTAGGGGCTTAATTAGTGCTAAATCGTGTGGCGAAGTATTGGTAAAGATTAGGGAAACAATGGGTAAAGAAACCAACTGAAAACAGATTTTAAAACTGAAGTACTGGGCCGGACCGGACTTGCGACCGGACTTGCAAGTTTGGTCGAGCCCAGAATCACAAAGACGGGAGTCTTCTGGAATGGACCGGACTTGCGACCGGACATGCAAGTTCGGTCGGACCAGAAAATTCCCCGTCTGAAACCTTCTGGAATAGACCGAACTTGCGACCGGACATGCAAGTTCGGTTTGCATGTCCGGTCGGACCAGAAAATTCCCCCGGCAAACCTTCAGGAATAGACCGAACTTGCGACTGGACATGCAAGTTCGGACGGACCAGAAAATTCCCCGCAGAAACCTTCTGGAATGGACCAGACTTGCGACCGGACATGCAAGTTCGGTCGGACCAGAAGATTTTCCCGTAATGTGAGCTACTGGAATCGACCGGACTTGCGACCGGACTTGCAAGTTCGGTCGAGTCAAAAAAAAAATTATTATATAGTAATCATATGTATATATATATGTATATATATATATATATATATATATATCTATATATATATATATATATATACGCCTATATACATATAAGCATATATTGTAGTAGCACACCATGAATGAAGTAGTAATGGTAAGAAAGTAAGTAAATGAGTAAGGCAACAAATTTAAGAAGTAGTTAAGAAAAGAATGGTTTTATAATCAAGTAAGAAAGTAATGAAGTAGTAAGTATACATTGGAAGTATCAATGAAGGAGTAAGATAGATCAATAATAGACCATTGATCATACTACTCCATGTATGTATAGGAATCAAATAGTTGATCTCCAAAGGAACCGGTAGTGCGAATACGACGGTGAATGGTATGATTTCTTCATGCCCTGTATCCTAACTTGGTTACCCCGATTTGTGTGCTTATGTGATCACCAATAAGATAAATGCACGAATCGGACTTTTATTGCACTTAGTTGTGTTTGAACTATATTGTTCTTGTTGTGTCCTCTTGAACATTTAGTTTGTATAATTCATGAAATGAATGAATGAGAATGAAGTGTATATGTGCATGATGAGTACTTGTGTATTGTATTGATGTATGGAAAGGTAGTAATGACTTCTACTAATTCCTAACATTCTAACTCCTAACTTGAGTAATGAGTAAACTGGAATGAGAAGAATTCCGATATAGTTTCGGTCACGCGTGAGGATAAGGAAACACAAGAGGTTGGATCCGAATCCTGGCTGTAATCTTTTCCATGGACCAAATCCCTTGAATGGGTAGCATCCTGGATTAGTGGGCCACTCTAAAGCCCGGTGGTGGGATGTAGTAATCCCTGCCCGGATGTCATACCGACTTAACTGGAGTAAAGTAAGTAAGAAGTAAGTATTGTATGTGTATCGGTCTTGACTATTGTAAGTCATTTACCATGAGTAAGAAGTATTGAACACCCGATTAACCCGGGTGTGTAATGAAGCAAACATGACTTCTGTATGGAAGGGAGATTGTATCTCCGTAATGCGGTGAGTAATTGGTAAGTAAGAACGGTTGACTTGTAATGTCTTCCTTGCATGTATTGAATGTATGTATGCCTTGTGTATGGAATGTATTGAATTGTATTGTATAAAGCATGTATGTATGTATGTATGAATAAAACGAACCGCATGTACTCGACCAAATAGTTGGCGTACCCTCGCTAGTACGCGGGGTATGCGGTTATCATATTCAGCGTAAGCTGACCCCCTAGGGGGAATGTTTTTATTCTACAGGTACCCGCGAGGCGTGACGGTCGAGTAAGGACCTGGCTGAATTCTTTTTGGGTAGTTAGTAGGATTGAAATAGTGTACCGAGTTGTACACGGCTAAGGCCTTTTTGAGTAGCCGGTGTACCATGTGGTACACCTTTTTGGTTAATGAATTCATGATTGGATAGTAAGGAGAGAATGTATAAATTCTTAAGTTTTGGGAATAGTCTTGAAATGTAATTTGTATACTTTGGATACTCGGTAATCAATTGTAAGTAAGTACTTGGTATTGTAAGTAAGTAGTATGTATTCGGGTATTCTAATCGTCAGACCGTTACTGCAAGTAGTAGTCCTTGTTAGTCTTGGATGGCTAACGGCTTTGTATCACCCGCCAGGAGTAAGAAGGTAAGTAAGTATTCCGCTGCGAGTAAGGTAAGTGTGCGGATGATTAGAGGATAATGGAAGGATTAGCGGTTGGGGTGTTACACAGAGTTTCTTCCATCCACTAGTACTGCTGTCTCTGTTCCCCTTCCTGTAGGAATCAAGTTACAGCCAGACTAAGGAGAACCTCTTCAGAATCCAACACACTACCGAAGATTGATAGGAAAGGTCAACTTTCTGACCAACACAAGGCCAGATCTAGCGTATCCCGTACATCACCTTAGCCAATTCTTGAAACAACCCCCAAAAGTTCATCTAGAAATGGCTATTCACATGCTGAAGTACATCAAAGGAACCATGAGACAAGGAATCCTACTAAACAACAAAGCATATCTCAAGCTGGCTGCCTATTGCGATGCATATTGGGCCAGTTGTCCAACCAGCAGACGGTCCATAACTGGATACATCATTCTCTTAGGAGACTCAGCCATGAGCTGGAAATAAAAAAAAAAGCAAGAAACCGTCACCCTCTTCACCACAGAATCCGAATATAGGTCCATACGAAGAGTTACAACAGAACTTACCTGGCTATCTCTTTTGCTCTCTGATTTAGGGATAGAAGATGTTTCTCCAATCACAGTCAACTGTGACAAAAAAGCCGTGATTTACATAGCGCGGAACCTAGTATTCCACGAGCGTACCAAACATATAGATTTAGACTGCCATTTGGTACGTGAGAAAATATAGAACGGTCTCATAACATTTCAGTACATCCCTGGTCAGAGACAGCTTGCTGATCTCTTCACTAAGCAAGTCACGGCTAGAAGTTACCAGGATTTCCTAGAGAATACGGGACCTTCTACAAGCACATAACAAGGGGGAACTACTGATTCACATTTGCCAAGATTCGACCCTCTTATCTGTCATCAACTTGAGGGGAGTGTTAGATTCTAATATAATATAACTGTATATTAGTACGATATATAGTCTGTATATAATACAATTCCTATATTGTAAGTACGGTCCCCTTACTTGTAGCAGATAATGGGGAATTAGCTCCTGGCTATATATATATAAATATGTAAGCAGGCAGTATAAATAATACATACAGTACAACACTCAAGTGAATAACAACCAAAGGTATGTAAGACTGCCACCAGAAATGACTTGCATAAGCTTTAACTACCGAAGGTTGGGACGCCGCCCTCAGGCAATACTTGGGTTAAGATCTAATCAGATCTAGATCACCTGAGTTAGTATTTCTAATGGGGACTCATAGTCCAGTGAAGAAATGAAAGTTATTAAAAAGAAGTTTATAGGTTATGAGATGTGCTCAGTTGCTAGTGTAGTAGGAGTGGTAGTTTACTTTGTTTTGGAATTCTCAGTTTATGTTTCTATTGTTAACTGGTCTAGGCACCATATAGCAGCAGAAGTTACTTTCCCTGGAAGTGATCCTATCCACTTTACAGGATTTTACGGTGGGCAGACTGGCAATGAAGTGTCTTTCTTGGAAGCTACTAAGAGCTTCGAGACATCAGGTACAGATACCTGGGGTGGTGGTTGGGGATTATAATCAGATCATGTGGAATTCAGAGAAAGTCGGAGGGGAGAATTAGAAGAGATAGTCAGATGAAGTTATTCAGAGAAGCTGTGTCTGATTATAACTTGAGGGATGCAGGTTTCTTTGGGACGATGGGTACATTCACTAATGGTCAATTAGATGATTATGACTTAGTAAGCACGCTTGACATGGTTCTTTTGTGTGAAGAAGCAGTTTGGAGATTTCCGCTCTTAACAGTTGAGCATCTCCAAAGAGAATATTCAGATCACTACCTACTTTTGATTAGGTTTTTCGGATTCCAAAATAACCTAAGTATAATTTAGGTTTGCGAAATCGTGGGTGAAGGATAGAGATTGTGTCTCTATAGTCTCTGATAGTTGGAACAAACCAGGTTCCTCCTTGAACCTATCCCTGAGAGAATGTGAAAAATCGCTGCTCAAATGGAAGGGGTGGTCTTTAGGTAAAACTAAGTGGAAGATCAAGAAAAAGAAAAATGAGCTAAGAGAGCTAACTGATGCCAAACCCACGGTATGGTGCTGCCAACAAAAAGTGAGTCATGCTGGAGATTGAACTACGGTCCTACAAACTTGAATTGTGGTGGAAATAGTGGTCCAAATTCAAATGGTTAAAGGAGAGACACAAGAACACTGGATTCTTCCACGCAAGAGCATCAGCAAGAAGAGAGAAAATCTGATCCTAGGGCTAAAAAACTACCTCAAATTCAATGGTGTATGACTGGAAGGGTATTGAAGAGATCTATAGATCCTATTTCAGGCAGCTATTCCAAACTTCTAACACCACTACTGATAACAGATTCATTGAAGCAGTTAGAGGTAGATTGAAGCACGACCATATTCAATAACTCTCAGATCCTTATTCTTCTTTGGAAGTCATTGCTGCTATGAAAGACTGGGAGGAGATAAGTCTCCAGGGCCTGATGGGTTTAGTGGCAATTTTTATAAATCTCTAGAGTGTGGTGGGTCAAAAAGTCAGTGATTCAGTCCTATCAATTTTGCAAGGTAACCCCATCCCTGAGTCTTTTAATCAGTTCTACATTGCCTTAATTCACAAAGTTAAAGGTTGTGAACATAAGTGACTTTAGACCTATTGTTTTATGTAATTTTGTCTATAAAATAGTCTCTAAGGTTCTTGCTAATACGATTAAACGCATTCTTCTTGATATTATCTCAACCAATTAGTCTGGCTTTGTTAAAAAAAGAAATATCACTGATAATATTCTGATCTCTGAGGAGATTATGCATAAGTTATCGAGGAGTCAGGAAAAAAAAGGGCACTTTGCTTTGAAAGTGGATTTAAGCAAAGCCTATGATAGAATTGAGTGGAAGTTCTTAAAAGATATCCTTCAGTCAATGGGATTCCCAGAGAACTGGCTCCTTCCAGCTGTTAACTGTTTCTCTTCCATGAGGTGTTCAGTTATGATTAATGGATCGCCTGGGGAATACTTCTCTCCTTCTAGAGGGATCAGACAAGGGGATCCTCTTTCCCTTATCTATTCATTCTGGTCCAAGAGGCTCTTTCTACAGCTTTGAACTTAGCAGATCAGTCACCTAGCCTTTGCTTATGATGTTTTACTTTGTAGAGTTAGTACTGAGAGTAATGCTAGGGTCCTTAAAGATTTAATTGACTCTTTTCTAGCTTCCTCAGGTCACAAAATCAATGATAATAAATCAGAGATAGTGTTTAGTAAAAAACTCAATCCTCTTATCTAGAAGCAAGTCTGCATTGTTTTTGGCTATGAAGAAGTTAAGTCCTTCAAGAAATACATTGGGCTTCCTCTGGCTATGGGTAGAAACAAAAACCAGTTATTCAACTGCATCATTCAAGCTATCAGGAATAAAGTTTCGAGTTGGGGAAATTTTTGTCTCAAGCAGGAAGAAAGATCATGATATCTAGTGTGCTTCAGGCCATCCCTACTTTCTCTATGTCTATTTTCTTACTCCCTCGGGGGATTCTAGACAAAATCAATTCTATCTTGGCTTCTTACTAGTGGGGTGGGAATCTAGACAAAAAAAAGCATTCACTGGATTAAACAGGGAAAGTTATGTAATCAGGAAGAGCTGGGGGGAGTTGGTTTCAGATCAATAGCTTCTTTCAATAGAGCTCTGTTAGCGAAACATGCCTGGAACTTCCTAAAAGACCCAAATTCTTTGGTTGCTAGAATCTTCAAAAGTATCTACTAGCCAGACATGGATTTACTTCAAGTTTTGAAAGGAAAGCACGATAGCCCAAGCTGGACTGCTATTGTAGCCTCGTTGGAGACTCTGAAAAAGGGTGTTAGAAAAAGAGTAGGAGATGGTACGGATACTTTGTTTTCGAAAGATCCCTGGATTCCTAGAAACTTCTCCTTTAAACCTCTCACTCCTATGCCCTTAGGTGAAGATAGGAAGACAGTTTATCAATCCTTAATGATGCGAAGAATGACTGGAACACTCACTTGCTTAATCTCAGTACTTGGGATATTGATTCAGATGATATCAAAAAAAATTATAGTTCTTCCTGAGGAGAAAGACTCTTGGCAGCGGCATCACAGTAAGGATGGAGATTTCTCGGTTAAGTCAGCCTACCACATTGATCAACAATCTGTTAGTTCTAATCTTCCTTCTTCTAGCTCAAGCTCTACAGGCTTAAATTCTAAGATTTCGAAGCTTCAGTGTAGTCTAAGGGTGAAACTATTTTTCTGGAAGTTCTTGGAAAAAATAGTTCCTAGTGGTGCTAACATAGCTAGGAGAACAGGGACCTCTCCTTTATGCAATCTCTGTGCCAAAGATGACACTACTTTTCATAACATTTTTGATTGCGTTATGGTTAGAAATCAATGGGATGGGATTATTGATTTAGACAGGTTCGATTGAGCTGAAGATGATAACATTCAGAATTGGATTTTTCCCAAGCTGAGGGATGGTCCACAAAAAACTAGAAGAAGTTCTGAATAAAATGTGGAGTATCTATGATGCAAAGAACATGGTTAGACATAACAATGATATGTCCTGCAGGCTCTTCTCGAGTCAAATTTTGCTTTTGCTAGAGCATATAAGATTACTAATGCCAATGTGTCATCTGATTTGCAAACAGATTACTCTTGGATTCCTCCTAATCATGGTGGAATTAAGATTAATTGTGGTTGTAAAAAGATTAAAGGTAAAGTCCTGGTTTTGGCAGGTTCTATTCGAGATTCTGAAGGTAACATGCTGATGGCTTTTAACAAAGTTATGACAGCTGCTTGCTCAGTGCTAGGAGCTGAAATCCAAGGGCTGGTGTTTGGACTCAAATGGGCTCAAGAAAAGAAGTATGGCAGAGTAGAAGTTGATACCTGTCTAGAATATACCTTTAAGTTCTATGAACACATTAGAGATAATCACCAGTTTCCTCCCCTCGTCTCAGTGGGAGTAATTAGATTCTCTGATCAAAGGGAGTAACGAAGTGGCTTTTGTGATTTAAACTCTGGTTTCAATTTCCGTGTTATGCTAATCTCTAATATATATAATAACTCTAAGTTTTTATAGTTTGGATGGGTGATGACATCCCTCTTAAAATTATTAGGTCTTGTAAGATGAGCTGGATGAAAGTTTTGATGGACATGAATGAGAAGTATCAGTTTAATAAAACAAAAAGGTTACGGAGTGCGAGTATATTTTTCTCGAAAAAAACACAGAGGGGCGAAATTAATGAAAGACCTAGTAAGAGGAAACGGCAAAACCACATGACCATACAATACCAAAAGGAATCTCTGGAAAATAGACAGCTCACCAATGAAAATGCAGAAACTAGGATGAGAAATGATGGGTGATCCAATCATAAACTCGCAGTGGGCCTTCACCGAGAAATGCCTGGTAAATTTTGAATAATACCAAATAACAAATCCGAAGAAGTTAGCATAGCCTCAAATGAACCCAATTTTTTGTTTTTATATTTCAATTTAAACCCAATTGGAAAGGAGAATTCATTTTATGTTACAAACTCTGGCTTTCAAGAACTCATCAGCCTCCTCAGTACTACCTAATCTCTCGGCCTCGATCTTAGTCTTATAAGATCTGTACGTACGTATGAGTACTATTCTGTTGTAGTCAATCTAGATACATATGATACGAGTGTCTGTACATACATAGCCTGACTTGTGGAAAGGTTAATCTATCCAAAAGAGGCAATATTATACCTAGCCATGAACAACTACAGCAGATTATCGGGTGCTACCGCTTTATCAGCTCGAACCGCTAGGGCATGCGAGAGCTGTTTAAAAAGACGAGCAAGATGGTTCTGTCCAGCCGATGATGCTTTCTTATGCCACCCATGTGATTCCTCAGTCCACTCCGCTAATGAACTCGCCGGTCGCCACACCCGCGTCCGTCTCTCATCATCATCATCATCATCATCCACTTCTACTTCCTCCTCCAACTTAAACAATCCGATAACCCACCCCACATGGCACCGGGGATTCACTCGCAAAGCAAGGACACCACGGCGGTGGAACAAGAAGAACCAGAATGATTATTGTGAGCCAGTAGTACCAACAGCAACGACGACCCTACTTGTCCCGCAGATGGAGAGCGAAGTAGTTCATCAGGAGGAGAGTGGTGTGTGTTTTGATGATGGGAGGTATTACAGTATAATCAATGGTATTGAGGAGAAAGATCATCTTGAACTGGGTGGTTTTAGTGTACCAGTGCTGGATGAAGACCCTTTTGAGAGGGAAGTGGAGGGTGGAAGTATTGAACATGAATTTGATTTTTCATTGGTACATTTTATGGGAAGTGAAGATCATAAAGACCCGAGTTGGGATATTCTTCCTGGTTTGATTTAGCTAGTTTGGAGGAAGATGTAGGAGCAACGGTTGAGTTGGAGAAATTGGTTTTAAGGATGAGTGTGAAGTGGTGGATTATTGGGATATGGAGATATTTGGTAGTGGTAGTAATAGTATTGTCAAACAAGAGGAGAAGAAGAAGAAGGGTGATGTACTAGTAATGGAGAAGGATGAGTATGGTAGCGGCGGCGGTGGTGGTGAAGGAGGAGGATGGTTGTCGGATGATAATAATAATAATGATAAAAAAAGAAGAAAGTTAATGATGTTGCAGCTAAATATGATGAAGTGATTCAAGAATGGAATAAACAAGGTTGTCCGGCTTGGTCTGCTGGTCATGTAGATCATCTCACCATTGACGCCTGGTCATCTTCATCGTATGCTACCACTGTACGTTAATTTAAATCTCTTCCTTGATCATCAATATTGCTCGTTTTCTACACTCATTATAGATATATAATTTGATTAGCTAGGTTAGACTCTGAATTTTACTCATTAATTGACTATTTTTGAATTTATTCAAATATTCTCCGAACAGAAATTAGATAATTTTACACTTTTACATTATATGTTGAAATTTTCATTTACGAATTTGTGAAATAACTTTGATTTCAAAATTAATAAAGTAATAAATATTATCTTATTTTATGATATTTTAAATATTACATAAAGTCTTCTAAATGTAAAATTAACGCAATATGATTCAGTTTCGCATTAAACTAACAGATAGAGGGTGGTATCGTTCAACAAAAGTTCTGGGTAAAAGTTTCGCACCAAAAAATAGCTAAATAAATATTGATCTTAAGTAAAACAGAGTAATTTATGTCAATAATTTTTATAGAAATTTCAATTCTAAAATTAGTGGATATTGTATCACTATCAAAATTATTGAACCTTTGAAATAGACCACTTCGCACAGGTAGTTTTCATCATCTCTAATCCACACGACCGGACCCGCCCCGCGAGTGTTGATTTTTCCACAAGTCGAATAGAAAGCCAAAATCATAATACCATCAATTACCCTAGTTAACCAGGAAAATATCTCTTAAATGAAACTGATTTTCGTTTGTCGATGTTGGATGAACAGTGGCAAGGTGGGGGAGGACTATCGAAAGACATGGGACATGAGGGGCACCACCACCAGCAACAAGGAAACAGCTGTCGTCATCAGGATGACGCTGACGGCGGCAGAGGGGCACGAGTGATGAGATACAGGGAGAAAAGGAAGAATAGGCTCTTCGCCAAGAAGATAAGGTACCAGGTCAGGAAGCTCAACGCGGAGAAGAGGCCCCGTTTAAAAGGCCGATTTGTTAAGCGAACTGTTTCCACTTCTGGTTCTGTTATTCCAACACCAACCATGACCATGACATTTCCGCGCCGACATTCTTCGTTTCCTTCTCCTCCTACTGGTGCTACTGGGCTTGGGCTAGGAATTGGTGTTGGGCCTTCTCATCACTAACGATAGATGTAATGGTAAATTTCAACAGTCCTATCATCACTGATTAGTTCTCAATATTTGTAATCATAATAAACACATGTATATTGTGTTCACATGCTAGTAAGTATTTTACAAATTAATCAGCTTAATCGATGATAGATTATCTCCATCGCTGCTAAACCATCTCTTTTTTTTTACATCTCTTACAAGTAAAGAAATAAGTTATATGGTGTTGACACTTATATTTCACTCCTTTAAAGAACAAACGTCATAGAATAGTAAATTATCCTTTCATTATTGTAACGGTAATAAATATACCATAAGAAGGGGTGCAAAACCAAAGGTTGTGTCCTACCGGAACCTTGTTCTGGAAGCTCATTCCGGAAGATATTACCGGAAGAAGGGTTCTCGCTACCAGAAGAAAGATACTATATAGGATAATCTAGAAGTTTCTCTTTAGGAAAAGTGGTCAATTTGTATGACAGTCTATATAAAGAAGAATCAATAAAAATGTTACACGTGTAAAAAAGTTGATGGAGTTTGTTCCCAAAAGGCCTATAAATGGAGAACATATGGCATTTAAAAGGGATCGGATTTGGGGGAGAGAAAACTAGGTACAAGGCTATTTGCTCTGGATCATCAATAAAGATATTATCGTCGATAGTGGACGTAGGCCACATTAGTTGAACCACTATAAACCTGAAGTTATCCATTTATTTGTTCTGCACCTAACACAATCAGAGGGAAATACACTCACTGCACTTAAACGATCCTATAAGATGTATTTGAAAACATCAAGAACATCGGGAATACGAGGGGTACAATAGATCTTGACAGGAAACTCGATGATAAGGCCAAGATTAAGCCCCCAAAGATTCAAGTTCTAGAGGTTTGGACCGTTCTTGATTGGATCACAAGGGGGTTGGATCTAAACTCTTTCATTTGGTGCCATCTTTGGGAATCGATCGGCTGGAAACAACAACCACAATGAAAACCACAAGCAAGAGAGAAGATTTGGTGAAAACGAAAGAGGAAAAGGGCAATGAAACTCGAAAAGATCAAGAGAACAAGAAAAACAGGAGCGAAAAGTAAAATATAGAAGAGAAAATAGAGATTGTTCGCATAAATACATAAAGATCGAATCGACAATTAAATACAAAGAAGAAATCAAGATTTCCCAGATTCTACATCAAAAGAAACAAAGACAAGGATAAATTGAAGACAAAGAATGATTGTTCATGGTAACCTGGAGCCTCCAAGATCCTGGCCAAATTCTAAAAATAGTAAAGCTAAAAGAAAGGTTAGGTGCTCACAAGTTAGGCAGTTTTCGGTAAGATATGTAGGCAGAAGATAAATCTAAAAAGGTAGAAATAGAGACCCTTATCTTACCAAACGAGGAATTTCTGGAAGAGATCTTCCAAGAGGAGAGCCAGAAAGGCATACTTTTTGTTTTCTAAGGTATAATATTTTCAAGAACGTTATCAGAGTACGAATATTTAGCTGACTTTCTCACTAAAGAAAAGCAGAAGATCCCAGGGGCTTGATCACCCTTGTGTGGCCAAAAAAGGAAAATAAGCCAAGGAGGACTTTTTCCGGAAGCAATAATCATCAACAAGATATTTATCCACCTTTCGAATGAAATAATAAGCCTTCGAATGGAATAATAAGCCTTTGAATGGAATTGCAGTTGAGAAAAAATAAATTCATCATCGAATGGAGCCGTCATCGCCGAATGTTAAAGCAAATAAAAAAGATACCAAAACCCAACTCTGGATCCATTAGAAGCTATGGTTGCCTGTAATGGGTGAATTAGGCGTGGGATGCCACACCGTGCTCCGATAAAAGAACCTTCAGGAAGAAAAGGTCGCTCACAAGTACTATGGAAAGGTGCGATCAGGTTTCACTCTTTAGCTAGTGTGAGCCTCGATTTTTGAACCCTATCCTATGTTGATTCTAGTTGATTAGGATCTGGTCAGGTTCTAGGTCCACTTATAACCTAAGCTTAATAAATATGTTATAAAATATTAATTACTAAGTCCTAAGTTAGCTCACTGGAACCTAATTAGAGTCGCCACCTAATTTTAACCTAGATTAAATTAGGAAAGGAGAGTTCGGGTTTGGGGGCTTGGTATTCAACTTATTTAGGGTTCACTCACTTTCATTACCCCTCAAAGTCGTTTTTCCTCTACTTAGTTTAATTACGGCTTATTATGAGTCGTTTGAACCTAAGTGCGCGAACTTCTGATTTTTTTTTGGTTTTTAACATTTTTTGATAGAAAATTAAAGTGTAAATTGAAATTAGCTAAACTAGGGTTTCAGAAGCAAAATTAGGTCCAATTTTGTTTCCGTCCGTGGCCACTGACCTATTGCCCGAACCAATGGACCCTAGTTAACCTAGTTATACAGAAAAGTCGAATTGAAAAGAAAACAAATTTTTGAAAAGTTTGGGGCCACGGACGGGACGTCCATGGGCCCGGACATAAGTTGAAAAACCCTAAAACGTTTGAAAATTTACTTCCCACCGCGGTCCAGGGGTGTTCGTGGCCTCGGACAAGCCGTTTGGGACCCCAGACAGGCTTTCCGTAGGCTCTGACCACCCTCGGACGACGACATTCTGGTGGTTCCCGACGGTGTTTTCAGGATCAAATTTTATGGGTGTGTAGCCTACGAGATTCTAAACAAGTTAGTATTTGAAAGAATCCAATTTGACGCTGAATTTAAACCAAAACTTAGTGCACAAGTTATCAGGTAGAAACAATGGAAAAAGCTAATTTAGGAGCCAAAAAAGTTTGGTTTGATTCTAAATTTCAACAGAGAGTTAATGAAGTCAAGGAGAGTTAGGAAACCTGAACTCTAACCTGTTTTACCTTCGGATTCGAGGTGTTTCTTCATGTTGGGATCCTTTAGAGGCCTCGTGGATGCCGGTTCCGGATTGAGATCGACCTGAGCTTCTGACTCCTTGTTGTTCTTGATGTTCTTCACGCCTTGGTGTTTTTGGTGAAGGTTTGATGATTGTTTATGTTGTGGGAGTTGAAGAATGTGTTTAGATGATGATTTTGGAAGGTTTTTGATGTGATTTTGATGCTCGGGTGTTGAAAAACATGAGAGAGTTGTGACGGCTAGGTTTCATGGTTGCTTGCGGTTCTTGGGGATTCTCATTTGTGCAAGGGTTAAGGTTCCTTATATAGGCTTCCTTATAGATAGAAAAATCCGGTAAAATTGAAATTTATTGACGTTTTCGCTCAAAGGTTTCTAAAAGGAATTTGATTATGAAATTTTAAACATGGGTTGATAAATGCAAAACATATAGACTTTTTAAGGTTTAATCACCTTATTAGTTGCAGCATTTTAGTAATGTTTCGCACTTATCTAGGGTTTTTCCTATAATTATGTTATTATATTAATTGATGTATTATATGTGTTAAATTGTAGGAAAAATAGCTAAAACATACCTATGTTTATAAGGGATTAAATAAGGTCACGTGGAGAGGAATACGCATGCATATTTGCATGCAACCGCCTGGTCTTGGGGCGGACACCACACCACCAACCGCGAGGCGGACAAGAGACAGAAGACCGCCTCATTAGGGGCGGACAACATAGAGAGTACCGCCACTTAAGAGGCGGACAACTCTAATGCGACCGCGAGGCGGTTGAGACAGAGGAGACCGCCACATAAACAGGCGGACAAGAATAGAGAGTACCGCTACTTATCTAGTGGACAGTGTACGTGTAAATGTGTAGGAAATTAACGGGTTATCTTCTACCCAACTCGCTCTTCAACTTGAGCCGGCGCCTACCAGAAATCACGCACGCGATTCAGCCTGTCCCCTGCGCAATCAATAGCTGCAATCAATGGGGAGCTGCAATCAACGAGCTCAATCAGTGAGCTGATGAGCTGCTGCTCTATTCTTCTTCCTCTATAAATACGAGCTTCATTCCTCCTTATCCGGTGTCCTTCCAGAGGCTCCTTCCGTGTTTCCTCTGGAGTTCCAATTCACACACCATCTCATTTCTCTCCTTCCGCCTTCTCCATTTTATTTATTTTACATTCCACTAAATCCACCTCTAGCCTACGTATACAAATAGCAGAGTGAGCCGGAGTGATTTCGGATGATTTCTATTACTCTTGTCTCTGTCTATCTATTTAATATGTTAGGCTAGTTTACGTACGCTTTGGGAATAATTATTATGTTCTGTATTAATTATGCAGTGTTTTTACTGGTTTTTTAATTTAATGAAGTAGTTACGCTTAAAGCTCATCTCTCGCCTTTTTAATAAATGTCATGAGTTTATTAAATTGCTTGCTAAGTCTATTTTGATCAGACCAGGTGATAAATAGATAGGTTGATTAAGCCGTAAATCTGGAGAAAGCTCTATTATGATTTAATGAGTTAGTATTTCAGATGCAATTATATTTCCTGGAATTTAATGTCCGTTTACATAAGAGTGCTCGAACCTTGATTAGACCGAGCATTTCTGGTAAACGAGTTCTTATGAGGCTATGACTTAGTCCTTAGGATAATTTAAGGATTTTGCCAAACAATTATAATAAACCAGTAGGAATAGCATGAAAGAGCAGATAATATTAATCTGAACCAGAGTCCCGTTTAGTTAATTGCTTACTTAGTTAATTTTATTAACTGTTTTTATTTTATTTAACAAGTCAATTAATCCCCCCTCTTTGTGACACGCTTAGGTGCTATAATATGTACATTAGTCCCGTGGTTCGATATCCGGTCGCTTACATTTCACTATACTACTGCGACCGGGATTTGTTTGCAGCCCGACGTTTATTTTGGGTTTTAATTTCTTTTCTTTAATTTTAATTACACCACTTAAACAACTCAGATTATAACGTCTGCAAAATGGCGCCGTTGCCGGGACTAGATTTATTCTAGTTCCTAAGCTCCGGATTATTCACCTGTTTAATTATAAATTTTTGTTCTTTCTTTTAATCTGTTAATATTATGTCCATAATATTTTGTTTGATGTTAATATTAATTATCTACTATATTTTGTTAATATTAATCCTCTAATAATCTGTTAATATTAAATTGGACATATGACTTTGGACACCTGACTTTGGCCATCTAACTTCGGACATCTAACTTTTAACATCTATTCTAACCTCTAACATTTATTTCCATTGTCTCTAACATTTTATTCCATTGTCTCTAACATTAATTTCCATTGTCCTTAACATTTAATTTTATGTAATTAACCAGCTAACTTATAATTTATGTAATCTAACTACTAATTATTATTTTTTGTGTACTAATGTTTAATCCGTTTATTTCTTATTCTTTTTTGTTACATTAAAATCAAAAAAAAATGAAACAGGGGTTGTCCGCAAGGACAACCGCCCGTTTGCAAGCGGACTCCACACTCCTGTCCGCCTCGCGGACTTTACACTCTTGTCCGCCTCTTAACGTGCGGACGGCACACACACAACCGCGAGGCGGTCGTGCTTCAGAATAGAAAAAAAAAAGGGGGCTGAACGCTGCGTTTTCCATTCCAGTTCTTCCCCAATTCATCAGTTCGAGCTCGAGCAGCCCGAGAGAAGAGCGAAGCCTTGCGCAAATCGCCTCCCCCTTCAAATCAACACAAGTTCCTCATTTTTCATCAAATTTCACAAGGTTGGTACCGAAACGCTCGTTTTTCAATTCCTTACGTTTCTTTAGCTTCAAATTTGTAAATGGTGAACTACATTAGGAGAAATTGAGGTCTGAAGTTTCGAATCCCTAATTCCTTAAATTCGAAAATTCGAATTCTAATTGCTAGATTTGTCTCGAATTTGTCCTATATTAATCATAATCTACATATACAAGGTTAAATCTTCACTTATTACACTTAGATTGGGTGTTTTTTGTTGAACTCTAAAATTGATATGTGCTAGTTACGAAAATTCATTTTAAAACTAGCATTTTTCAGTTTTATTTAGCCTTGATAATTAAACGAGTATAGATTGTGATTATAGGTTATTATTTCTAGATTTGATTGGTGACGGTACTAAAACCTTGATTCTGACTGAAATTTTTGTGGAGAATCGAAGAAATTTAGGGGAAACTCTGTCGAATTTTCGACAGAATTTACTGTTTATTTTTATTTGTATTTTTTTGTGTTATTTTAATTATTTTACTAGTTTTCTATCTTTGTTATAATTATGAAAATGTTTATGTCTAATATTAATGCTTGTTAATAATATAAATTCTTATGTTATTTTTAATATTAATATTTATGTTGCTATTAATATAGCTTTTATGTTGATTTTTGTTTATTAATATTTGTTAAATCTTAATGTCGTTGTTATTTATTTTCATATTATTCTTGCTTGTAATTTTTGTAATTTTTAATGTTGTTATTTGTTTGATAATTTTTGTTGATTTTTATGTTGCTAATATTTCGTTAAATTTTCATGTTATTTTTATTACTATGTTTAATATTTAATATTAATGTTATGCTGTTAATGTTGTTTGCTTTTAATTTTAAAATATATATTAGTATGTCTCGTACACGTGGTGTGGTGACTGCCCTGGAGCATCATCTTCTTCTGCACCTCGTCTTCAGGACGATGGCTTTGTCTCAGTAGAGGCTCGTGCCTGGTTCGATCAGGGCAAGGACTTTATCATAGAGAGGAAATTTGAGCCTGCGGTGCTAAAGGCTGCAGGGGTGGATACTCTATTTGCCAGGCTAGGACTTTCAGAGGTCCTAAGGTTAGGAGAGGGAGTCTTTGCTCCGGACTTAGCTCGAGAGTTTTATGCTAATGCCGGGCAGGCGATATGAGCATTACTTCTTATATACGCCGTCACCCCGTGGAGATCACACCCTCAACTTTCACTTCTCTCCTGCACATCCCGGATGGTCCTGGTGATATCCGAGGATTCACAGAGGAGTACTTGCAGAGGTCGAAGTCCAGGTGGCTTCAGGCTGTAGGTCGGAGGACCCGACGTAGAGGGGAGGAGGAGAAGGATGTCCTCCCGTTCGCTAGCTTCCCCACGCTGACTCAGAGGCTTCTCCTGGAGATCCTCAGTCATCAGATTCGCCCATCTGGGGCGCATGATGCTACTGATGAGGATTGTGCCTTACTGGACTACTTCCTAGGTCCATTTCCACCCGCTCAGCGCATCTCCTTCAGCCACGTCATGTACAGCCAGCTCTATAAGGTGGTCTCCTACATGAGGACGAAGAAGAAGAAGATCACTCCCATTTTTCCCTTCTTCCTCAGTCTCCACATTATCGGTTCTGTCCCATTCTCAGCAGAGTTCAGGGAGACTTTAGATCTTCGTCCAGCGAAGCGCTCAGTGTCACTGCTGACTGTGCGGAGCTGGGGCTTTATGCGCTCAGATGACGGTACTTGGGTTAGGAGTGCCGCTGCTCGGTCTTCCACTGCATCATCTACAGCAGCGGGGACCTCTACAGGAGCTACACATTCAGCTGATCCTGACCCACGTCCGCTGACACTGCACAGGGAGAGGAGCCTTATAGGCCGACTACTGATGAGCAGACCCCTGCTCCTGTACCTTACTCGACAGATCTACAGGCTCAGTTCCAGACCTTCCATCAGAGGTTTGAGAGCTTTGAGCAGAGGGTGATACAGCGCTTGGACCGGAGTGATGAGATGCATGCACAGACAGCGTAGCAGAATGCGCAGACCGCTCAGCTCCTAGAGCGTCTCCTCGCTCAGTCAGGCCAGGGACCTGCACAGCCTCCACACCACCACAGTTTATTTTATTTTATTTTATTGTTATTTTAATTTCATTTTATATTTCTCTGACTTTTTGTAGACTATTACTGTTTAAACCTTGTGCTAACATTTGATATATTCAGGAAGGTAACAGTGTGGTACTTTATGTTTTTATTTTATGAATTTTTTATTTATGTTTTCATTTAATGATTTTCTTTTGGTTCATTTGGAGTTCTGCTGGCTATATATGATTTTCTTTTCAGAATCAATTCTATGTGAATATATAGCTGAACTCACCTTTGGAAAGCAACCTCAGTTGCTTTGGAATTTCAATATCTTCAGTTGAACACTTGCGCGAACTCAAGTGTGAGGAACGTCTCACCCCTGCCAAGCTCTAAGTGTGAGGAAGGATACCTTCCTCAATCTACGATACAAGGGGAGTTTCAATTCCTCATTTATTATATTAATGTTCAACCTACATGCGTTTAATCCTTTATGAGTCTGTCATAATTTGAAAGGTCATTTTCTTGATTTTAATTCTGAACAATGAGGACATTGCTCCTCTTAAGTGTGAGGAAGGAGAGACCTTTCCCTGAAATTATGACAGTAGTTCGATAATGCCACACTCACTTTTTGCTAACTCTAAACTGCCTAATTTAAAAAAATTGTAAAAATGAGATAAATAATTGTAGAAGTGTCTGAAATTATGTCAAGTGACAACTGAAAGGTAGTTTTATTTCAAGGAGTTTGTATAAAATTATTTTCCTTCAAAATACTCTATTTTCACTTAAAAAATGATAGATCTGCTAGTTGTAAAAATCAATTTAGTTTAGCTTGGGATTATGGAAATATGTGGAAAGTCAAGGAAAAGAAAAGGATAAAGACAAGGTACTCCACTGTTATGAATTTTTCTAAACAAAAACAGGCCTCGTCTATCTGGTTATTAAGTTCTTGGGGTGCTTTAACACCTATCTACCTAAGGTCTCGTGACCTGGGATAGAAGACCCAACACCGCTACAAAGATAGAGAGAAAAGTCTGGGGTACAGAAAAATAATGCAATTCAAAAAAATGTATATATAAAAATAAATATGTGCTTTGTATATACAATTTGCACATTCAAAAAAAAATGTGTAAATATAAATTGCAATTTATATTTTAAACATGAGTATGTGGTGTTGAAAGGTATTGCGGAATAAGGCATTACTTCACACCCCTTGTCATCCCGGGTTAGAGAATGAAATTGGTTGAAAATCCCAGGTTAATCTAACTTGTTTCTACAGTCTAGTTTTTCTATGCTTTTATTAAATTATTCTTCTTCACTGTTTAAAAAAACCTACTTCTAAGAGCAGAATTATTCTTTCGATTGTCACTTGTCTAAATTCCCTTCTACACTTATTTAATCTTGTTTTATTATTAAGGCTTAGAGATAATTAATTCCTTATTTGCTTGAGGACAAGCAAAAGTCAAGTGTGAGGAAGTTTGATAAATGCAAAAATATAGACTTTTTAAGGTTTATCACCTTATTAGTTGCAGCATTTTTAGTAATGTTTCGCACTTATCTAGGGTTTTTCCTATAATTATGTTATTATATTAATTGATGTATTATATGTGTTAAATTGTAGGAAAAATACCTAAAACATACCTATGTTTATAAGGGATTAAATAAGGTCACGTGGAGAGGAATACGCATGCATATTTGCATGCAACCGCCTGGTCTTGGGGCGGACACCACACCACCAACCGCGAGGCGGACAGAGACAGAAGACCGCCTCATTAGGGGCGGACAACATAGAGAGTACCGCCACTTAAGAGGCGGACAACTCTAATGCGACCGCGAGCGGTTGAGACAGAGGAGACCGCCACATAAAAGGCGGACAAGATAGAGAGTACCGCCTACTGCTATATAGTGGACACGTGTAAATGTGTAGGAATTAACGGGTTATCTTCTACCCAACTCGCTCTTCAACTTGAGCCGGCGCCTACCAGAAATCACGCACGCGATTCAGCCTGTCCCTGCGCAATCAATAGCTGCATCAATGGGGAGCTGCATCAACGAGCTCAATCAGTGAGCTGATGAGCTGCTGCTCTATTCTTCTTCCTCTATAAATACGAGCTTCATTCCTCCTTGTCGGTGTCCTTCCAGAGGCCCTTCCGTGTTCCTCTGGAGTTCCAATTCACACACCATCTCATTTCTCTCCTTCCGCCTTCTCCATTTTATTTATTTTACATTCCACTAAATCCACCTCTAGCCTACGTATACAAAATAGCAGAGTGAGCCGGAGTGATTACGGATGATTTCTATTACTCTTGTCTCTGTCTATCTATTTAATATGTTAGGCTAGTTTACGTACGCTTTGGGAATAATTATTATGTTCTGTATTAATTATGCAATGTTTTTACTGGTTTTAATTTAATGAAGTTTGTTACGCTTAAAGCTCATCTCTCGCCTTTTTAATAAATGTCATGAGTTTATTAAATTGCTTGCTAAGTCTATTTTGATCAGACCAGGTGATAAATAGATAGGTTGATTAAGCCGTAAATCTGGAGAAAGCTCTATTATGATTTAATGAGTTAGTATTTTCAGATGCAATTATATTTCCTGGAATTTAATGTCCGTTTACATAAGAGTGCTCGAACCTTGATTAGACCGAGCATTTCTGGTAAACGAGTTCTTATGAGGCTATGACTTAGTCCTTAGGATAATTTAAGGAATTTTGCCAAACAATTATAATTAAACCAGTAGGAATAGCATGAAGGAGCAGATAATATTAATCTGAACCAGAGTCCCGTTTAGTTTATTTGCTTACTTAGTTAATTTTATTAACTGTTTTTATTTATATTTAACAAGTCAATTAATCCCCCCTCTTTGTGACACGCTTAGGTACTATAATATGTACATTAGTCCCGTGGTTCGATATCCGGTCGCTTACATTTCACTATACTACTGCGACCGGGATTTGTTTGCAGCCCGACGTTTATTTTGGGTTTTAATTTCTTTTCTTTAATTTTAATTACACCACTTAAACACTCAGATTATAACGTCTGCATGGGTAAAGGATGATATTTCTGATTTTTCCAAGGTGGAATCAAATTTTTTGGATATCGGTGTGGAGGGTGATTTTTCGGTATGAGGGGGTCTATCTAAATATGGTTTGACCGAGAAGCCTAGATCCTAAAAGATGTCATTCTGTGGAGGGTGAAAACCCGTTATTGTGGCATCCCTCAAATACCTACTACATCGTCCGTCTTTCCCAAAAAGCATAAGGGGGAGTGCAAGTGTGCATTGCACCCGCTCTCGATGGGCTCCATGCGGACTTATGCCTCTATAAGGCGGAGTTGATTAGAGTCGCTACCTAGTTTGACCTAAGGAACTAGGAAGGGGGGAGAAGGGTTCTAAGAACCGTTAATTGACTCTGTGATTTGCATATGGATTGGACTTATCTGGTCACACCAAAGATTCTGTGTGGGTTCGCACTGGGTTACACCCCTTAGAAGTGGTAACGACCACGACTTCGGATTGGTGCCCGAGGAAACCTCGGTCTCCAATTGTTGGGATTACCTTCTTTCAAAACTTTTTTAGAGAGATTCATTTAAAAGCCAAGGATAGGATTAGGATGAGAAGAGAGGGAGAGAGAGAGTGGATGAGGCAAGCTTTTCTGCCGAGCTAGTGCCAAGAGGAAGAATTGGTGAATACGAATGAGTATAGAATGACGATTTAGGAAAAGTCTGAGGTTAAGTGAATGAGCGAGACTTAAAGTCTGATGGTTTGAAGTTCGTGGGAGCCAACGAAGGTTTGAGAGTTTTGAGAGGTATGAAGAACACCTTAAAGGGGAAAGGGTTTTTTGTTTGGAATGGGGTAGCACCCTAGATGGGCTGCCTACGTACTCAACTCCCTGTCGAAATCAGACCTTACGTAGTTCACGTTTTTGGGTTTTAGAAGTTCGGAAGGGTTTGAAATTTTGGGTGTGAGAGATTAGTCTGTGAGATGCTCGGGTCTATGAGACGGTTGGGACGTTCATGTAATGGGAGTAATGGGATGTCAAGGCCTGTGAGACGCTCGGGTCTGTGAGACACTTGAATCTTAAAATGGTGGAGAAATTGAGATGTTAGAGTCTGTGGGGCGCTCGGGCCTATGAGACTTTAGGAGTTAAAGAAAGTCAGGTTTAGGGAAATGATTCGAGTTTGAGGTGATTTGGAGTTTAAATGATGATTTGAGTATGAAGTGATTTGGAGTTTTAAAGATGATTTGAGAATGAAGTGATTTGGAGTTTTGAAGATGATTTGAGTATGAAGTGATTTAGATTTGAAGATGATTTGAGTATGAAGTGATTTGGATTTGAAGATGATTTGAGTATCAAGTGATTTGGACTTGAGGATGATTTGAGTATGTGTGAGGCAATTGGAGTTTGAATAGAGATCCCAGGTTTTTCGGGTACAAGGTTCGAAAATGGTTGAGGAAAATCATTTTTGTTGTGAAAGGGCGGGTGATCCTGAGGGAAAACCCTATGTACCCCCTCGAGCACGACACTTAATTAATGGTAAGTGTCAAGGCTCGAAAGATGGGGCAATGAATTTATGTCGAAATATAGGATTTAGAGAGAAGTATCATGAATGGGATACTCTCGGTCAAACCCTAATAACGTCTCTAACTCCCGAGTTTTAAAACATTAAAAACCGAAAACATTGAAATCGAGCGGAAAGGAGTTAGACGATTCTAAAATCCCGGCTGCAACTAGTAAGGTCGTTACTTCCCTAGCACCCCGCCTTGTAAAAATCTAGGCTGCAATTAGGAGAGGTTTGTCACCCTAATGCCCCGCCTAAAGAGATCCAGACTGCGACAAGGGAAGCTTATGACCCCAGTGCCCCACCTAGGATTTTTATTTTGGAAGGGAGACAAGTGATGCCTAACTAGGAAGAAAATGTTCTTTGAAGGTGTTAGACAGCCCATGTTCCACGAAAACGGTTTATTTGAGTTGAAAACTTTTGAAGTTTTTCAGAATTCTCGATAAAGAAACACTAATTTTGAGAAATGTTTTAGGAGAAAACTTTCTGTATATGTGAGAAGAACTTTCTACGTTTGAGAAGAGTTTTCTATGATGTGAGAAGAGTTTTTCCTTTAAAATTCCACAAAAATGGTTTCTTTAAAAACGGTGAAATTTGAATAAAATGATGGCTCAAAATTCTTTTTGGGTTTTTGGATTTTTGAAAGGAATTTACAAGTTGAGTGTGGATTGGATGAAATGTATTTGGGTTTGAATTGAATTGGAGTTCGGTTTGGATTGAGGTAGGGTTCGGTTTGAATTGAGGTCGAGTTCGGTTTGGATTGAGGTTGAGGCTTGAACTAGATTGAACTTCGGGTTAGGTCAAAGTTGGGTCAAGGTCTACATTTTTTGTCAAGGTCAACGTTTTTTGGTCAAAGCTAGACCGGGTCAAAGCTAGGTCAAGGTCAAAGTTCAGATTGGTCATAGTTTGGGTCAAAGTGGGATTGGTCAAAGTTTGGGTCAAAGTTTGGATTGGTCAATGTTCGGGTCAAAGTTGGATTGGTCAACGTTCAGGTCAAAGTTGGATTGGTCAATGTTCGGGTCAAAGTTGGATTGGTCAAAGTTCGAGTCAAAGTTGGATTGGTCAATGTTCGGGTCAAAGTTGGATTGGTCAAAGTCAAAGTTTTGAGTCAAACTTGGGTTTGGTAAATGTTGGGAGTTGGTCAAGGTTCGGAGTAGGTCAAATCGGTTTGACTTTTGTGGGCTTGGGCCGGTTTGGGCTTTGAGCCAAGCAGGCTTAATGGGCTGAATTGGATTTGGGCCTCGTTTGAACTTTTGGGCTGAATGGGCTTAATGGGCCAAGCAGGCTTAATGGGTTGAATGGGTCAAGCTAGAAGTGGGTCAAGTAAGGAGCGGGCCAGGTTGAGTGATTTGGGCCTGATTTGTTATTTGGGCTTGTTGGGGAGAAATTTTGAATGAGAATGTCGGTCTATATACATATATATACATATTTTAGGTGTGTGTTTTAGGGTTTAGGGGTGTCACCACCACGAGATTGGTCAATGACCTATCAGTCCAGGGGGACCCCCTCTATCCTAATGGCTGGGCCCTAAGGACTAATAACTAGGGCTTAACAAAATTAGCAAGAAATAATACTAGAGATAAATTGCAGTGAAATAAATGTAAGTAACACAGTACATGAAGAAGAATTAAGCCGAATAAATAGAGGGGTACAATTCGAAAAGGAAAGCGTTAATCAAACTCTGGAATCGTTTTTGTTTAAGACTTGGCAAAATTGCGAATAATGAACTCGAAAGACCATTATCCAACCCAAATGTCAAACCAAACTAGTAGAGCCATGAAGAACTACTCCCCCCTTTTTTTACGCATGTACATAGGCAAATCACCATTTCCACAGAAAAGTAGCAGCTATGAATGCAGATTTTTAGAACATAATCAAGGAACTCAACAACCGAATCACAGGAATGTTTCAACAGACCATATCAGTTAAGATCAAACACTCATTAGCAGGTTTAGAGACTATTCAGGTGCAGATAAAATTCTAGAGGGAAGATACTCAAAGCTTCCTGTTGAAACGCAATGAGACAGCAGAACTAGGTGATATATACACAGTTAGTGTCAAACTACATATCAATGTATGGAATGAAACATTAAAATAAAATAAAAAATTGAAGGGAAAGTGTCTGAGCGGAAACATAATGGGTCGATTAGGCCATGTCAAGTAGCGGTCACTTACAAAGCTAGTATAGTCAAGGCAACAATAAACAGATAAACACACATTAGCTCTGATTACATACAACTGAAACAATATAGGAACGTAAGAATGAAATATGAAACCAAAAGATAAGAGAAGACCCAACACACAGATGAAGAAAAGATCAGAACAAACCTATTTGTTGTTGATTACAGACTTGGGAAAAAAAGAAACAAAGCCAAATTATACGAAACTAATGCTACCATAGTCGTAGATATTCATTAAGCACGTGGTTTCTAAAACAATAAGCCTAACCTATCCATTTCTTTCCTCTCATTTTATCAAGTGGACAAGGAAAAAACTGAACCCAGTTCTGAATTCTATACCAGACTCAAAAGCAAGAAAAAAAATAGTATGAGCAGACTAACTGTCCCTTTGTCAAACTAAATCAACGTATAAACCAACGAAATAGGGAATAGAAGTATTCACGCTAATTCAGTCATCAATCACACAACAAAACGAGGGAAACGAAGAAAATAACTGATAATACAAAAGCACATCCATTCATGGTCACTTATCAAGCCAGTAAGATTAGTGAGATTTTTGGGTTTAGATGAAATACCAGAAAGGAAGATGAACACTTCTACAAAATAAGAAACCAAAACAAAACACTAGATGTAAGTAACTACATCAGCTGATAAGCATAATCAAATGGACTAAGAGGAAACGAGGAGAGTAGACTGTAAGTGCTTTCGCTTGAAGAACAAACCCAGAACCTCTTACCAAGGTGACCGACGTTGCTTTCAACAGAACTGGTCAACAAACCAAAGTATCTTAAAACAAACGGCACAGGCAACCTCACCCAAAGATAAATCCAAGCTAATGAGAGTCAGTACAATTCGAGGCTCAGGGCAAAACTGATTACACCGAATGTGAAAGTGTTAATTCCATTGGTGTGATGACCGGAATGACTTCACATTGAGCACAAACTCAATAAAGTACAGAGAGCACGAAATATAAGATGCTTTAACAGGCAAATCGACACCAGGTTGAATGATTCATCACAAATCCAGCATAGATTGAGTGATTCGTATACAACTCTCGAAAGAAGGCGCGAGAATAAAAACGACCGAATAAAATGGTGGTTCTGAAGAAAAGAGGAGCTCGAGATTAGCAACTTGTGCATGAACCCAGGAAAGAATCATCAGTTTGAAACTCAAGGACACACCCGACAGTACCAGCGTGCTATTTCTGTTACAGTTCATTCGACTTGTGTACAGAAAATGAATCTACAATGCTGAAAGGGAATATAGTAGAAAACGAGGGGGGAAACTGAATATTCTCAACTCTAGTGTGAATGCAATACCAAAGGGGCAACAACCAACCTATTTAATTCATCTTGCGGAAACATAAACAGGAAAATACACCAGAAAGAAAAGAATGTCGATGGAACCGAGGGTGTGATGAGAGGAAGACCGCTATCCATCCTGAATATGATCTCTCCCCACCCTTTCTTGTTTGCGTGCGGTAACCCCGAATTTTGTAAAGATTTGAACTCAAGATGAAACTGGTTTACACAGTGCTTCACTTGCAATCGAAATATAACAGGGAAAACCGACATAAACATCGAGGGAAATGGAGATGGCAACAACATCGGAAATGAATTCGGAAAAACATCCCTCATGCTCCTCATAGCCATCGTCTATTCGACTCATATGGCAAAATATTTGAATAAAATCAGATCAAAGAAAGAAGAGGTTCAATGAAACTCAGTTACGCTGAGAAACTAACAAAGTAGATAAGGGAGCAAAATCGACAAGGGGCCAGCAGATTAATGGAGTACGAATGACTCTTGTGGTGGTTTGAAGACTTCCGTTATAAAATTCTGGGTTTCGTTCCTTTTTTTAGTATTTGAGATCGATCAAGCGAGGAGCGACGGTGGTTATTTCTGATGGAGCTGAACTCAGACGCGGGTGGTGTGATTTTGTGGGGATGAGCTTTTAGGAGTGCAGATGTGAAGAAGATTTCCGGCAAAGGTAATGTTGATGGGGGTGGTGGTGATTTCCGGCAAAGGAAAATCGGGAGACTGAGAATGTAGAGTGGACTCTGTTTTTCGACAGGATTAGGCAATGGAATGTTCTTGGTCAGAAAATAAACGTGGTAAGTGTCGGCTCGTCAAGAACATATTCTCATCTTTTTATAATGGAAGGATGTAGCCAGATGTCAATCTAGGGTTTCTTTAGGACATAGGCTTACTTATTGATTCTTATTCTGGGCTAACTAAGAAGAAAGGGCCGGCCAAGAATGGGTCAGGTTTGGACCCAAACGAAAATTAAAAAAACGAGTTTGCCTCTACTCGGAATCAAACTCCAAACCTCTAGACACCTCCTCCTACGCCTTAACCAACTGAGCTATAACGACATTTGGTAGAAGACAACAATAACGAAAACAAAAGCTCCATCGCGGGCTAAAATAAAAATAAAAACATCCCAATCCCCTACCAGGAATCGAACCCACAACCAACGGGTTGCATGGTGAGTGTCTTGACTAGTTACCCTGGATCGAATTTCAATACATAAATGGGAGAAATAATACAAGAGCTCTAAATTCGACTGGATAATTCTTCTAAAAACACGACGAATCCAAAAGAAAATATATACAATAAAATGAGGTGATTAATCTGATGGCATGAAGCTATGGAATGGAACTAAAAATAAGGTTCAAAACATAATGAGTTACAAGTAAATAGAATAGTGTAATAATATGTGCACGAAATAATAAAATAGCACTAGGATGATGACGACAAACAGAATGTAAAATGTGGTAAAAATGTAAAATGAATTAAATATATGCAAGCAATAACGAATAAAATGGGATAAACAAAACAGTAACAATACTAACCATAATAATATGCACATAAAACAATGAGATGGTGTTAACATAATGGGGATGAAAATACAAGTGAGTGTAACAAAAATGAAGACAAAATTAGATGAGTAAATAAAACAAAAATGGATGGGTTTCAAACTGGATTTGTCACTAGAAACTCATTTTCGAAAAATAGTGTTTTTTCTAAAATGCTCTGGAAAATGGTTTATAAAATTTGTCATGAAATGATGGTTTCATTTTGGCAAGCATGTTAATACGTTTTGAAAAGAAAGGCGACGACCCCTCTTATTTCATTTATTATTTTGGAATTCGCTTTATGGGGTGAGAATTTTTGGTGTCTACAGATGGCTCCCCTTGATTCAATTTTGCAGGCCCTTGCAAAATTGGATCAAGGTTGACGGGGCGCCAAAAATTCTCACTGTGGTTTATGACATGTTCTTATGAGTGCGGGTGCACGGGGACTTCTGACGGGCCCCAACTAAACCTCTTGATATCTAGCTCTAGGACTTATGGGGGGCCTAGAATGCGACTGAAAGTACGAGGACTTATGACGAGCCTAAACTAAACCTCTTGATATCTAGTCATAGGACTTATTACGAGCCTATGATACTAACAATTTGATTGATTTAGGGTGCACGAGGACTTATGATGAGCCTCAACTAGACCTCTTGACATCTAGCTATAGGACTTATGACGAGCCTATAATGCAATTGAAAGTACGAGGACTTATGACGAGCCTCAACTAGACCTCTTGATATCTAGTCATAGGACTTATGACGAGCCAATGATACTAACAATTTGATTGATTGGGCTGCACGAGGACTTATGATGAGCCTCAACTAGACCTCTTGATATCTAGCTATAGGACTTATGACGAGCCTATAATGCAATTGAAAGTACGAGGAATTATGACGAGCCTCAAATAGACCTCTTGATATCTAGCCATAGGACTTATGACTAGCCTATGACACTAACAATTTGATTGATTGGGATGCACGAGGACTTATGACGAGCCTCAACTAGACCTCTTGACATCTAGCTATAGGACTTATGAGCCTATAATGAAATTGAAAGTACGAGGACTTATGACGAGCCTCAACTAGACCTCTTGATATCTAGCCATAGGACTTATGACGAGCCTATGATACTAACAATTTGATTGATTGGGCTGCACGAGGACTTATGACAAGCCTCAACTAGACCTCTTGACATCTAGCTATAGGACTTATGGCGAGCCTGTAATGCAATTGAAAGTACGAGGACTTATGACGAGCCTCAACTAGACCTCTTTATATCTAGCCATAGGACTTATGACGAGCCTATGATACTAACAATTTAATTGATTGGGCTTCACGAGGACTTAAGACGAGCCTCAACTAGACCTCTTGACATCTAGCTATAGAACTTATGATGAGCCTATAATGCAATTGAAAGTACGAGGACTTATGATGAGCCTCAACTTGACCTCTTGATATCTAGCCATAGGACTTATGACGAGCCTATGATACTAACAATTTGATTGATTGGGCTGCACGAGGACTTATGACGAGCCTCAACTAGACCTCTTGACATCTAGCTATAGGACTTATGACGAGCCTATAATGCAATTGAAAGTACGAGGACTTATGATGAGCCTCAACTAGACCTTTTAATATCTAGCCATAGGACTTATGACGAGCCTATGATACTTTATGGAGTTGTACGAAACTCGCTGCTTTGAGTGGTTGATTTTAGGATGATTCTGGTTGCGGATTGATCCGGGATTAGATGCTTTTTTATTGTTTTCATGAGGGATGTGGTGGTCGAATGCTTTCTGTCGATGTCGCCTTTGACTTTGTCAGTGTGAGACTCTTGTTTTGGTTTTGTTTTTGGTGGTCTTGGCCCGATGTGCACTATGGTTTCGGGATTTGGTATGACTCTTGGCTCCAGAGTTCGAGATGGCTCCAGTATGGCTCTCGAGTTTATGTTTTGGTGATTGGTTTTTGAATGGATGGTTTTTTGTGAATGAGCGACTTTGGGAACTCGGTGGTTTTGATATGGCCGAATGGCTTTGATATGATCAAATGGCTCTGGTATGATCGAATGGCTCCGATGCGGTTAGGTGGCTACGGCATGATTCATGACCCCATTGTGAGCAACGGCTCTGGGATGGTTGGTGGGTTTCGATTTGGGTTGAGATTTTTGGGATGGTTAGTGGGTTTCAATTTGGGTTGAGATTTTGGGTCGAGTGGCGGGTCGATGTGATTTGCTATGGTTGACAGTTTTTCTTTGGATTATGGATTAATGGCTTTGGTATGATCAATTGCGGCTTTAGATTCCTCGAGGTGGCTTCGGGATAGCCCGGGATGGCTCCGGGGAGGCTACAAGATGGCTCCTTAGTGATAGCGAGGAAGAAAGGGGGACTTTCGCCTGTGAGGTGGTCGCACCCTGGGTGGGCTGCCTACGTACTCAATTCCATATTGAGATCAGACCATACGTAGTTCGAAACTCTGTGGGCAAGACCCTGATGACGAAATGGCTCCAATATGGACTTGAGGTGGCTCCTGTATTGTTCTCGGACTGTTGGGATGACCCCTGTGTAGTTCCAAGGATGGTTTCAATGTCGAATGATGGCTCCCACATGGATCCAGCTTGGTTATGGATATGATGTTGATGAGGCTCGAGCATGACACTGGATGGCTCCAGAATTGTCTTCGTACGGCCTTGGATGGCTTTATTTTGGTTCGACGTAGCTCAAGGATAGCCCAGGATGGCTCCGAGATGGTTCGATGTAGCTTGATGATGGTCTGGGATGGCTCCAGTTGACAACTTTTGATCAAAAGTTACGCTTCAACAACTGCAACTAAAGTCGACTTTTAGCGAGACTAGATGGAGTTCTTACCAGTCGGATGTTGAAAATGAAGTGGTTATGATGCATGCAGATGCTAAATGCTAGAAGAGATGCAAAATGCATATGCAGTTTTGAAGAGAAGGTACGATTCTATCTCTATTACTACGAGGTTTACGAATATAAGACACCTTCGGTTCGATCTTGAGTGATTATTGAGCTTGAATGCATGAATCAATTTTCTCTCATGGAGGGATGCGGGTCAATCTCTCGTGAGTATGGTCATGTGTGCAAATGTTGTGATGATATTCTTGATGCTCGGAATAGTATTTTCCTAAGAATTTCTTTTCAGGGTTCTGGACTTTCCGACCCTCACAGATTCTTCACCTGCAATGGGGTAGGCTGTTTATGATTTGGTGGTTTAATCAAAGAGTCACTTGCACTCTAAGAACCTTGTGAGGTAAGGTTACACTCATTCGCTCATGGTCCCTTTGGTATGACGGGACATGTTGATAACAAGTACAAAACTTATGATTCATGTTTCAGATCCGATACTTTCAATTAACGCTCATCAACTAACGAGTCAGAGGTCTTTTATTGGGTTATAACGGGGCTGAGGGGTATGATGTATGTCACATGAGACTTGAGGATTTATTTTGCGCAATAGAGGATATGTTTCGCCTTTGCCATGGGTGGAATGATTGGACGGGTTTTGATAACCTTTTGCTGGTTTCTTCGGGACATCATTAGTCCTTTTGATTTGGATTTCTCCTTCTTGCCTCTTTTGGTGTACGGTTTGAACTTTCTTCTCATTTTTTTTTAAAATTGCATTTGGCTCATCAACTTACTCAACCATTCTCTGCTTTGTATTTTGGCTTTCAGCTTTGGAGTTGCATTGACTCATCGATCTTCTTGAACATTTTTGGTGTTCTTTTTTGGTGTTTGACTTTGGAGTTGCATTGACTCACTGATTTCTTTGGACATTTTTGTTTATTGTCCTTGTGAAAGATGGTGGGGAGAGACCATGGCTCCGGCTCCTTCGAGCTCCTCTATTGCAAAGGTAAGTATGTATATGTCGGGTGGCATGTTGTGGAGTTCGCAGAAAAAGGTTTATCGTGAAAAGCTCAGCGGGGTTCACTAAGGGACTATGTACAGGGCAGTCAAAGCTTTTTGATTTTGTGGAGATTTTATTCCTAAGTGCCTCGTCATTCTCATTAGTGGATGATTGTTTTCTTACTATTCTTGAATCTTTGCATGAATCACAGTTCATATCCTGTTTATCGACATCGATCTCACTACGAGTTGTGCCTCTCAATGTGCTGAAGGAATGCACATGTTGCTCGTGGTTTTACCTCCATGGAATCTCTTTACCTTCCATCATCGCTCATCGGATTGTTCAACACCCTCATTTAAAATTCAAGGGAAAATACCGCTTTTCGCACGCTACTCACTTTGTTGTGGTGCTGATTTTGATCAAACCCTTGTGTGAATTGACGGGTCGAGAGTTTAGTGATTCAAGCATTTTGTTCAATCAATCTCTCAAGATTTTCCCCAAAGATGTCGTTTCGATATGAGAGTATGCAATTGCAACTATCTACAATGCAATCTATTGTGGTAATATGGAATTACTATGTATAAGATGCGTGAAATGCTGAAAATGATGAATGAAGATGGTTGACTTCAGGTTTTGACTGAATGTATGTTTGTTTTTTTGTTGTTTTTTTTATGCAAGGCATGCGTGGTAAGGCTACACCTAGTCTCGCTTGAGTCGGTTCTAGTTGATGGTCCATGAAGTTCATCCTTTCAATGTCGGCCTTGAAGAAGGTGTAGTTGTCGGGGTTGCTGTCGGGTTGGTGACTTGCTCCTGGATTTTAGGACTTTTTAGGGAGTGACAACTCTCGCATGGTAGCCCCATGATATGGAAACGACTGCACTCTTCTTCTTTTTTCTTTCTTCTCAATCATTCTGGTCGCTGGTGCCCATGGTAATTCTGGATTTGGAAAAGGCTCAAACTCCCCGGTGTTCTCCACTATCCCTCTAAAGATTTGTTTGGAGGTTGAGATATTGGGATGAAGGCTGATGTGTGGCAAGTGACGACAAAACATGTGAGTGCGTGATGCTCATGAGTGTGGACGAGATTCATGTATTGCTGATGATTTTGGACTGACTGTAAGTGCATGTGACCTTTTTGTCATGAATGCAAATGCATGTTCTTTGTTTTACGCTCGGTTGCATTTGTTGGCGTTGTTTACTTAGGGGATGCCTCATACCGTGAATTTTCACCCCATAAAGCAAAGTTGATGAATGATATATAGATGTGAGGGGTCGCTCTTTATTCGTTCTTTTCATTATACGTGCATGCCAAAAGAAACCAAGTTTTAGAAAAAACAATTTTGAAAACACGTGTTTTCAAAGTGGTGAATTTTCTCAATAGAAATTTTGATGCTCGATCATTCGCAAATAAAATTAGGAATGAGGAACCCTATACACATTGATCTAAATAAATTCAAAGGGAATGTGTAAACCTATACATGTAATATATTCAGAAATGGACAAGAGAGAAAAGAATGCTAGGGGAAAACCTATACATCAATTCTAAAAGTCATTAAATGGGGGAGTGAGAGCATAAAACTTCTCCCAAATTCTTCTGCTTCGTCTTCGAGCTTCTGACTGACTACTCATTCATCTTCGGGCTTCTGATTGACCGTTCGCTCGTCTTCGGGCGTTTGACTGGTTGCTCGCTCGAGTTCAGGTTGTTGCAGCGAAGCCGTACTACCATTAAACAGATCGGGTTGGTGTTCTTCTGATTTTCGGTTCAAACCGCTGTTTGTCAATCTTCATGCGCTTCATCTGCTCCGACGAGGAAAATGAGGGGTGTTTTTTAGAAAGGCAAAGAGAATGATCGAGCACAAAATCTTTACGAAAATCCACCACTTTCGTGAAAACACGAAATGACTAGTACGCTCCACGGTAATGACCGCTGCTCTTGAAGGTGGGTTGAACTTCAAAAATAGCGGGTCACCACATGGGGACTAAATCATTTATTTTGAAAAACATTTATGGAAATCAACTTGAAAAATGTTTTCAAAAACAATTTTGAGATAATATTCATGAAAAAAAGTTGTTTGAAATTCGTTTGTAAAAAGTAGGCTTTTGAAATCTTTTTTTAAAAAAAAATTGTTTTGGAAATAATATTTTTATGAAATGGTTTTTTTTAATATGAAGTGACAGGTTTTAAAACCCCAAATGTTTGAGTAAAATATAAGTGGGATTCTAGATTAATGAGCTCGTAAAACTGCTTTAAGGGATATGTAGAAGAGAATTCCGAATGTTTTAAAACAGATTGGTTTAGGAAAGAGGTTTGCACACATATACAGCATAAAGTAAATCGTGGTTGTGTTTGATGTGGAGTTGTAAGTGTTAATGTTGGGATAATCACTTTCCAGGTCAATTATGATTCCGTCTCACCGGGGGAACCATCGTTCCTTCACTATCATCTCTCGGGGTTTTTCTCTGCTATGCCCCCTGCAGGGCACGTTATAAAGAAGGCCCCTCATCGAGTGAGTAAGTTCGAAAGGTTAGGATACCCGAAGTGATAAGGAAACATACGCCACGGCCAGTGATGATCTGACAACTTTTCGGGAACGGGAAGTACGGGTCTCTCGTCATCTGCACAATCAGGTGTGTCTAAAGCCCAAATTATTCACTGACTACGTTGTGTCATGTATGGGTATCCGGTAAATACGGGATCCTCTATGGACGTGTAGCGTGACATTGGGCTTTAAAGACACCCGTGGTGTAGAGGAACAATCACTAGTGCAGAAAATGTTTTTTACCACGGTTATTTTGCCTATATACCACGGTTCCAAACCGTGGCTAATACGCGCGTCGTATATTCAAAAATGACTATAAACCACGGTTCAAAACCATTGTTTAAACGCTAGAGTAAAAACCACGGTTGTACGGCGACCGTCGTTTAAATCCGTTTCTGTCGCGGGGAAAGACCGATTTTATACCACGGTTTGACTTGATAACCGTGGTATATAAGCCTTTTATACGACGGTTCTGGAACATAACTGTGGTATATTACCGTTTCCATTGATTTTTATACGACGGTTTTGCTACTAAACCGTGGTTTATAATGCCGTTCCATTGTGTTTAAAACCACGGTTTTAAATAACCGTGGTTTTTTTTTTCTTTTTTTTTTAGTTTTTTTTGTTTTTCTAGCCTCTACCACAATGTGTTTTCCAACACAACCCAATTTACAATCATATATATACAACCTGTACAGGGCATCCAACTGGTATTGCCCTTTGATAACCAACCACACTATATATATGACCATAAACCAAGTTGCCAGTTTGAATTGCAACATTGAAAACGAATTGCAAAACAAAACTTTCAAAAATAAGAGAGAGTTGAACTTTACAAACTCTTTGAGAGTCTACGTTGCTTCAGCACAAACAAAAGTGTAAGTCTAACTACACTAGGATAAGATCTAAGTAACACTCAAGTAATTTTTACACCAAAACTGCGATAGATGATCTCTTACAAAGTCGAGATCCACTTTGGAATACGTGCTCCCTGCTTTTGTGAAAAAAGAAACGATCTGTCCATAAAAAGAAACTGATCATCATTAGTACACAATTTTATTTCAAATGCAATAACTTTAACTAAAACTTTGATTGGTATGGTTTACCTTGTCATCATCACCAAGCGTGTCAATATTTTGTACAATCTCGAACATGTACCGCATCACATAATAGCCACAGCTTCGTGAATCAGGCTGTTGAGGACACTGTCATCACACCATCCATGGATTGCCAACTTTAGATAGATCAAAAAATTAAACGTTTAACTTTAATACAAAAATGCATAAATTAAATGATTACTTACACGTATGTAATGGAAGTCCAAGATGGAGAATGGTTTCTTCGCATCACTCAAACCAAACTTATGACCCCTGCATAAATACAACATTTTAAAATGAAGCCATTTATTGTCAATAATCTAGGACAAGCTTAAAATAAATACAGAATGCATTAAAATTTTGAATACTCACTCCTTCAAATATTTCTCTACAGCGATCTCTCGAAGGTCATCAGGGCCGCCCAATGGGTCTAGTATCAACAAGCATGAGGTGTCGATACACAACACCATCAACATCCAATGATTGCTGCCACAGATAAAACAAAGAATGTTTTGTAGAACAATATTTTTAATTATCACAATTAGGAAGCAAAAAATTCCAGTTATTGTGTACTTACATCTGATGATATGGGATCAGCAAATATTTGCTTCTTCTTCGCACCGCAGCACAAAATCCCTGCCTCACGTGCTGTGCACATCCTTGCGCATCCAATGCGGCCTGATTTGCTGACATCAATTGCGGGCACAAGAAAGAGATGGAAGATATCTCTTGTTCGATATCAGTCTAGTAGTCAAACACCTAAACAACATTTTTTCATAAGATATGTTAAATAGCTTAAAAAAATGAAAGATAATTTAATAATTTAAAAGATACTTACACACAATAGGCCTGAATCACAGAGATGTTAAGCAGGTCTCCCATCAAAAATTCTCTTAGATCGCTCACGGTAATCATCAGATCTCTGGGCTCGGGGGAGTGGAAAACATGCTTAGACACTTTCATGTTGAAATTGGTGACAGACTGCGGCTTCGTCATGAAAAAGTCATACAATTTTTTGTTTGTCTGTCAACTTCTTCAGATACTTGGGTGTCAGAATGGGGGATCTCCTAGGAGTCATATCGAAAGGTTTGACCACTTCCTTTCTCACACTCTGACTCTCCTCATTTGATTTCACAACTTCCTTCCCCTTATCCACTTTTCTCTTCTTAACCGGTCTTAATTCCTTATCAATCTAATAGTATACAAAATTTAAATAATAAACATATCAGTCAACAGTCAAGTTAAAAACTAAACAGTAAGCATGTAATTAAATAGTTTACCTTGCCACTAACATCAATGAGAGAATATGGCCATGGAACAACTGAAGATTTTGCTTGACCTATTTTACTCCACTGATTCCACTCCAACGGAAGGGGAGAGTCCTCATGACCTTGCACACAATATCGTCTACCATCACACGAGCGTGGAGAGGTGGGATGGGCTTGAAATGTACTACAGTGTTCGGTCCGGTCTGTAAAACCCGACCGAATGCAACATGCACAGTCCCACAATCCAACACTTGAAACAAATGACATGATTTAGCCACCTACATCAACTCACAACAGTAAGCAAGCTAATAAAATTATATTGTTTTAAAAGTAATGTTAAAATAACTAAGGAGGAAAAAAGAACAAACCGAAAGGTTTTGATAAGGAAATGTGTCTCTGGTAGGAGAAGAAGGTGCAGGATGATCGACCATCGGAGTATCCGCCGTCGTGGTATGAGCAGACGTCGGTGTAGGATCATCGACAGTATCCGCCGTCGTGGTAGGAGCAGACGTCGGTCTAGCAGTAGGTGCCGGTGTAGGAGACGCGGCCACTATCGATCTATCCGCTGTCGCGGTAGGAGTAGACACCGGTGTAGGAGTAGGTGTCGGTGTAGGAGCATGCACCTGGCCCAATACTAAAGCCTCAAGTCTTCGCAGGCGCTCCTCGTAGGCTTGACGCTCCTCAGCGTGGCGTCTTTCCGACTCAGCGTGACGTCTTTCCGACTCCTCCAACCGGTCATGCACCCGTTCATCCACCATTCTCTCTATCATTTCAGCCTGTGGTACTCTCGATCGAGACGTAGGAAACACGTCTTTTTGGCGAACTTCCCCTCCAAGCCCCCGCACTCGCCCTGGATGATCCTTTTGCCCAAGGGCCTTATTCAGTGGATCATCCTGAGACGGAGGGGCCGGAACCATCTCCCATCGCTCAGTAGAGCCAGACTATTTTAAATTAACAAAAATAGAAATGAACTTACTAATTAGTAAACAACAACTTTTAAATATATATACTTACAATCTTGGACGCCAACTCAGCAGTCTCGCTCTGCGGGAACACATATACTCCCTCGTCATTTTTCTTCATGCGACCCAGCATAAATGTCTGCACCCTACTTGCATCGTCAACATCATCAATAACTGACTGAGTGTCGTCTTCATTAGTTTTCGTCAGTAAGCCCTCGCTCTTCCACTTCTCCAACCGCCCCGTGTATCCAGCTCGCCCCATGAAGTGCTTGTAGATATTCTTCGCCCGGTTACGTCTCGCTTGTTCTTGACGTAACTGTTACAAAATTTGTATATTTGTAAGTTATACATAATAAAAAAATATTTGTTAAATTTTATTCCTTAAATAATTAAGAAAGAATAATTGTAAAAGTACCTTAAACTCTTCAGTCTGGCGATGGTCGTAGAATATCTTCCAGTCCTCCTCCGTGATCATACCATCATACACTACCCACGGCGGTGACCTCTTGGAGCCCGGTTTGGTAATCCAGCCATCTACCAACCGATGCTTGAACTGTCGCAGTGATGTCGCTAGAAGTGATTCAATCTTCGTCCGAAGTTCATCCGCGACTTTGTACTTCTTCTGCACCATCTGCCACATGATGTCTTTGTCTGCCTTTTCTTGATCTTTCCAATCCTTATTAATCGAGCAATGGGATTTTACCATCAATCCCAAGTAGGAAGCAAACTGCTGCTTCGACCCACCACGATGTCAGAGGTACTTGTCCCAGATCAAATCGATGGGAGAATCTTTCTTCTCCTTCAACCCACGGGTCGGTCCACGTCCCTTCCGAGGGTTCTGCGAAGTAGAAGCAGCTGGTGGTTCTTCAGTAGATGCAGCTGGTGGTTCTTCAGTAGGGACGTCATCCTCAATATCATCCAACCCCAACAACTTCATACCATGATCCTCCTCACGATATCCCTGTTTGTTGTCCACCCATTTGCAACGAAATACGCAAGTTTCATAACTAGTGTAATTCAAGACCCAAATATCCTCAATAACACCATAATATTCGTTCTTCAGTGTATTACGACTTGTTCCTGTGAAAATGTCTTGTGAAGCGATAAGATGCACACCACTGTTCTGGTTTGTCGATTTACAATCTTGACGTGCAGTGTAAAAAGAAAATCCATTTACATCATATCCTTCATACGACAACACATCAAGATTTGGACCAAGTGCCAACAACTGGATCATTTCATCCACGTTCCTTGAATCTTCATACAACACCTTCTGTCTGAACCACTTAACAAATGTTGCATTCTGCTCTTTTTTTAATTTGGCATTACTCATCGTTGGGTGTTTTGTTTTGAGGTACGCTAGGTGTGCATCGAAATACGGTTCAACAACTTCTGAATGATTCAACACAACCAGATGTGCCTTGTTCAATGTATCAATATCAACTCTGCATATTTTTTCCCACAGGTACCAACCCCTTTAAGCCTACCATCATGTCTTGCTTTCGGTAATCCAATAACATCAACACCGTGTAAGTAGTGAGTGCAGAAGTCAACTACCTCCTCTGTTACTGTCCCTTCAATTATGCTTCCCTCTGGACGCCGACGGTTTTTCATTTTCTTTTTCAGTATACCCATATATCTCTCAAACGGATACATGTATCGAAGGTATAACGGACCACAATGTTTGATCTCTCTAACAAGATGAACAAGTAGATGCACCATAATATCAAAAAACGAAGGAGGAAACATTTCCAACTGACACATGGTGATCACAAGGTCATTCTGTAGTTTATCCAGCGTCTCCACATCAAGCACTTTACACGAAATTCCTTTGAAGAAAACACATAAATTTGTAATAGTTTTCCTGACATCAGCTGGAAGGATTCCACGGAGAGCAACCGGAAGTAAGTGCTGCATCAGCACATGATAGTCGCGAGACTTCATCCCTACCAATTTAAGATCAGACATTGATACCAAACTTGATATGTTCGATGAGTAACCGGATGGCACTTTAATATGACGAAGAGAACTACAAAAACTTATTTTCTCTTCTTTGGATAATGTATGACAAGCGGGAGGCAAGAATGTTCTTTTCCCTCTTTGTCTTTCCTTTCACGTTTAGTAGTGTCGCAGATACACTTTCACCAATGTTTTTCTCCACGTGCATAGCATCAATGCAATGTCTCACCTCTAAATGTTGCCAATATTCAAGTTCCCAAAATATTGATTTTTTCTTCCAGATGCTCTTTTCAGTGGCTTTAATTGGTGGACCAAAGTTGTTCACAACATTCTTCAACTGATTGTAAGTCTCAGCAGCAGATAGTGGTGGTCGAGCGACTGCATGATCCGTTTTTCCATCAAACTCTTTTGTCATCTTACAGTATTTGTGCCCTTTTAGGGAGGAATTTCCGATGGCCCATGTACACATTTTTTCCACTGTGTTTTAACCGTATACTACAAGTTCTATCTCCACATATAGGGCACGCTAGAGCTCCTTTAATTGTGTATCCTGAGAGGTTACCGTATGCAGGGAAATCATTGATCGTACAAAACAACATAGCCCGGAGCGTGAAGTTTTCCATACCATAAGAATCATACACCGTCGCACCTTCATTCCACAACAATTTTAAATCGTCAATAAGTGGTTGCAAAAACACATCAATTTTGTTTCCCGGTTGTTTTGGACCCGATATCAACAGAGAGAGGAGAATATGTCTGGGTTTCATACACAACCATGGCGGCAGATTGTATATTGTCAATAAAACAGGCCAAGTACTGTGTATACTGCTCAAAGTGCCATAAGGGTTCATCCCATCAGTGCATAAACCAAGTCTTAAGTTCCTTGGGTCTGTACCGAATTGAGGGTATATTCTGTCAATGTTTCTCCATTGTGGTGAATCGGCTGGATGTCTCAATTTACCATCATCCTTTCTATGGGTAGCATGCCATCGGAGGTTCTCAGCATCTTTCTGAACTGCAAACAAACGGTTGAATCGGGGAATTATCGGTAGATACCACAACACCTTCGCAGGAGAGCCCACTTTAGTGCTTATGTGGTTTCTGTCACCCTTTTTTACATAGCGTGATTCCCCACATTCAGAGCAATGGTCATCCAACTCATTCTCCTTCCAATACAACATACACCCATTTGGACAAGCATGTATTTTTTTATATTCCATACCCATCGGACACATTAACTTCTTTGCCTCATAAGTTGTTGTGGGTATCACATTGTCCTTTGGTAGTACATCCTTCAGCAGTTGTAAAAGATCTGTAAAACTGACATCACTCCATCCATGTCTCGCCTTCAGATTGAATAGTTTTAGGACAACGCTCAATTTGTTTTGTGTTTGCATTTCACATCCACTGTACAACGGTTCCTTTGATGCTTGCATCAGATTTTCGAATGATTTGGGTTTGTTGGAAAAATGTTGTTCAACATCTTCCATCATTGCATTAAGGTCCTCCTGATCATCTGAATCACTACCTAGTGAATCATCTTGAGTATCCCCAAAATCGTGTGAAGCATCCATTTATGATTGTTCTGCAACGACGTTATCAGCACATTCAAACACTTGTACTGAATGTTGACCATGCAGTATTGTTATGGCTTCATAATCATCTGTAAACCCTCTGCAAATCAGATGATCCTTAATCTTGTCCACACCTCGGTATTTGAAGTCGTTCTTGCAATCGACACAAGGACATCGAATATATCCCTTATCCCTTGGTTTAAGATTGTCAACAAGGACTTTGCAAAATTTATTGACCCCTTCTAAGTACTTGATGTCCAATCTGTCACTGTACATCACCGAGCGCTCCATCTCCTTTTTTAACACACACCAGATGTCGTGAACTCGTTCCATTGATCTCCTCTTTTTTTATTTACAGATTTAACAACCTAAACCTATCCAATCACCTTCGATCTCACCTAGGAACAAGTTAATAATATACAGTAGTTCAGTGATAATTTTGGCAGCATTACCCTACAGTTCTCCTAGTGTAGATATATATATATGAATCGTTTCAATTCACATATATATTTATGTACACTAGAAGAACACTAGGGTAATGCTGCTGAAATTATCATTGAACAATTGTATATTATTAACTCATTCACAACCTAGATGGTGAGCTCAAAGGTCATTGGACAGTCCCAACAGGGACTATCTAAGACATACCTCTATCAGGTAAATCTCAGACAGGTAATTCTATGTTTGAATTGATTTTCCATTGTTTAATAGAAAAATAAAAATAAATTGAAACATTTTAAATACCAAACTGATGAGTACTGGATGGTCAGCTAGCACACAACACAAGATAGAGAAGAGACAAGTAGACAGATGCTCTTGCACGTAGTATATGACACCTATTCAATGAAATAATAATAAGGTTTTAATTTTATAAAAACTTGAATAATTGAACATATTAAACAAACGATGGAATTAGAATCAGCTTAAATTCTGGAAAAAATTTGGCATGTGTGGAGGGTGATTTTTCGGTATGAGGGGGGTCTATCTAAATATGGTCTAACTAAGAAGTCTAGATCCTAGAAATTTGCCATTCTGTGGAGGGTGAAAACCCGTTAATCTGGCATCCCTCAAATACCTACTAAATCGTCCGTCTTTCCCAGAAAGCGTAAAAGGGAGTGCAAATGTGCACTACACCCGCTCTCGATGGGCTCCACGTGGACTTATGCCTCTATAAGGCGGAGTTGACTAGAGTTGCCACCTAGTTTGACCTATGATAACTAGGAAGGAAGATTGGGTTCTAAGAACCGTTAATTGACTCTGATGATTTGTTGCCTATGGAAAGGACTTATCTGATCACACTAGAGATTCTATGTGGGTTCGCACTGGGTTACACCCCTCGGAAGTGGCAATGACCGCAACCTTGGATTGGTGCCCGAGGAAACCTCGGTCTCCAATTGTCGGGATTGTCTTCTTCCAAAACCTTATTAGAGAGATTCAATTAAAAGCCAAGGATAGGATTAGGATGGGAAGAGAGTAAACGAGTGGATGAGGCAAGCTTTTCTGCCAAGCTAGTGCCAAGAAGAAGAATTGACGAATTCGGATGAGTATAGAATGAAGATTTGGAAAGAGTCGGAGGTTGAGTGAATAGACAAGACTTGAAGTCTGATGGTTTAAAGATTGTGGGAGCCGAAGAAGGTTTGAGTGTTTGAGAGATATGAAAGCCACCTTAGAGGGGGAAAAGAGTTTTGGTTTGGAATGGGGTCGCACCCTAGATGGGCTGCCTACGTACTCAACTCCCTGTCGAGATCAGACCTTACGTAGTTCAGGATTTTTGGAGATGTTTGAAGTTTCGGGTTTGAGGGGGTAGTCTATGAGACGCTCGGGTCTATGAGACGTTTGAAACCTTGAGATGTCGAAGTCTGTGAGACGCTCGAATCTGTGAGACGCTCGGGTCTGTGAGATGTTCGGGTCTGTGAGACATTCAAGTCATTGGGATGACAAAGTCTATGAGACGCTCGGGTCTGTGAGACAATACGGGGTTGTTCGGAGGTGAGATGGCCGAGTGAAAATGGCATTTTGATTGGTGTGGGGTCGCACCCTGTGTGGGTTGCCTACGTACTCAACTCCCTGTTGAGATCAGACCTTACCTAGTTCACTCCTTTGGGGATTTGGGAGTTTTGGGAGTTTTAATGTTTGTGGAGTTTGAAGATATTTGAGGTGTTTGAAATTTAGAAGGGTTCGGGGTTTCGGGTTTAAGATGCTAGTCTGTGAGACGCTCGGGTCTGTGAGACATTTAGATTATTCAAATGGTGAAAGGAATGAGGTATTGAAGTCTGTGAGACGCTCGAGTCTATGAGACACTTGAAACCTTGAGATGGCGAAGTCTGTGAGACGCTCAGATCTATGAGACGCTCGGGTCTGTGAGATGTTTAGGTCTGTAAGACATTCGAATCGTTGGGATAACAAGTCCGTGAGACGCTCGGGTCTGTGAGACGCTCGGGTTTGTGAGACATTTAGAGTGTATGAGAGATTGAAATGGAATTGAAAATTGAAGTTGAATCGGGGTTGAATGAATATTGATTTGAATTGGAATTGAAATGAATTTGGATTTGAATGAGTTTGGAATTGAATTGAATTGAATTTGAATTTGAAATTGAATTTGGATTTGAATGAGTTTGGAATTGAATTGAATTGAATTTGAATTTGAAATTGAATTTGGATTTGAATGGGTTTAGAATTGAATTGATTTTGGTTTGAATTGAATTTGGGTTGGGGTTGGAAAACGGGTCGGGTTAAAATTTGGGTTGGTCAAAGTTTGGGTCAAGGTCAAAGTTCGAGCCAAGGTCAAAGTTGGACCGGGTCAAAGTTGGGTCAAAGTCAAAGTTTGGATTGGTCAAAGTTGGACCAAGTCAAAGTTTGGATTGGTCAAAGTTGGACCAAGTCAAAGTTTGGGTTGGTCATAATTGGACCGGGTCAAAGTTGGACCGGATTAAGGCTTGGTCAAGGTTTGGGCCAAATTGGGCCTTGGTTGGGCTTTTGGGTTGAATTGGGCCAAGTTGGGCCTTTGGGTTAAATTAGGCCAAGTTGGGCCTTAGAGGATGGGAAAGATTGGGCCTTGGAAGATTGGCCAGATTGGACCTTGGAAAAGTAGGTCGGGTTTGGGCCTCGATTGGGCTTTGAAATGGGCCTCGATTTGGGCTTTGGAATGGGCCTCGAATTGGGCTTTGGAATGGGCCTCGAACTGGGCTTTGAAACGGGCCTTGAATTGGGCTTTGGAATGGGCCTCGAATTGGGCTTTGGGACGGGCCTCGAATTGGGCCTTATTTAGCATTTGAAGTGAATTGATGTTTAGATTTTAAAATTGACTGATTTTTTGAAATGAAATTTGATGATTTTTTTATTAGAATGGAATGTTGATTGTGCATTTTATTCTGACATTAAGGAATGATTTGAAATTTTTTGAGGAAAACGGGTATTCCTCACATGGACCGTGTCTAGGACCCGTTTGCATTGAGGATACCCAAACCTAAGGCTTTTCTACAAAGGGGTGTCCTATGGGCTAACTAGGGATTCCTATGTCCTTGGACCTCTATATTGGGCTAGACCCAACAATTACCAAACTAATCTATAATAGATAGCATGTAATTATAACAAATAAATTGAAATAAAAACGGGATGTCGGTAACCGACATATATACAATGAAATTCAACCGTGAAATATGTGCCTCGACGCTAAGGGTTGCTAATTATTTTGACAAAATGTAGCACCAAGCTAACAATTATGCATAAACCGACATTTTCTATTCTTGATCTTTTATTTTCAATAATTAAGGCTCTAATGTGAAAGAAAAACCTAAACAAATTGAAACATCACAAAACATACGCTAACCAATTTTATCTTCTTTTGTTCGTTGCTTTTTCTTTTACATCTAAATCAAACATGATTAAACAAATTGAAGACTAGTGACTGCGCAAAATTATGAAATCTAAATATTAAGCGCTTTTTTTTTTCTTCTTCCAATCGTCCGAACTTCGAACAGGAACTAACCTCTTCTTCTTTCTCTTTTTTTTTATTCTTTTTTTTTAGATTGTACACATGGACAACCAAGACTAAACACGCTTTTATTTTACAGTAGTCAACTACAACTAAATGTCTAGCTTGCTTACAAAAACATGGAAGTAAAACGACATATGGAGATGGACAAACAAGTTAGTAGATCAGATAAGTATAAAGAGGGTGGGTTCGCATGAATTCAACACAATAAACACACACACACAAAATGTGAATAGAGGTGCATTTGAGTTGGGGAGCGAAGAACATTATCAGACAGCGCATGTTTGCAGACTCTGTTTTGCAGGCACAAATTAATCATAGAAGTATTTGGGTTTTTTGGGCTCAGGCGAAATACCTGGACAGAGGACAAATTCTTTCCCTCGTTTGGCCAACGATAGCGAAAGGAATGACAGAGGCTCAACATGTTTGCTCCTTGCTCACCAGTGGGTTGTGAAATATGTGTGGCTCGTGTTCGCCAGCTAGGTTGCAGTATTACCGATGATGAGGAGATTGAGGTGAGAGCAAGTACTTTCCCGTTCTCCAGGTCGGAAGCAAAATTACCATCTGTAAAGGGGGTGAAGAGCGCAGAGCAGAAGATCCTTTGTTCGCCAGTAGTGGTGAAGAGAAGAGCAGGGCCGCAGCATGTACGTTCCTAGTTCGCCTGCCATGTGAAGAGGGTGGAGAGCCTGAGCACGTATACTCCATGTTAGCCAGCTGGTCGATAGTGAAAGTAAATGATGGTGAAGCATGTGTGCTCCTTGGTTGCCTGCGATGGTAAGAGGATGAGAAAGGCAGAGCGTTCGCTCCTTTGCTCATCGGTTAGCGTGAAGAGAATGAGGAAGGCGGTGGAGCTGCTTCTTGTCCTGTTCCCTGCTCGCGTAAAGAGAAGGAGGTAGGTGGAGCGTGACGCTCCTTGTTCGCTAGATAGTTTGCAAAATTACCGGTAGTGAGGCAGAGGAGCATGTACACTCCTCGTTTGTTTGCTGGGCTTGCCTAGCTGAGAAGAGAATGAAGAGAGGGCTGGGCCTGCACGTTCTTGTCTTCGCCGTGAGGAAGAGGTGGAGCAGACAGGAGGTCGGAGCGTATATGCTCCTGGTTTCGCCGGTTCAGTTGCATAGAACATGAGTGCAGAGCATGGAGGTGGCGTCGTGAAGAGAAATGAACAGAAACCTGGTGTTTTTGTTCGCCGATTGTGAAGAGAATGAGGATGGCAATGGGGCATGTATGTACTTCGGTCGCCATTTGGGTTGCAAAACCATTGTCGGAGAAGAAAAATGGCGCAAAGCGTGTGTGTCCCTTGTTCATCAGAGACGTGAAGAGGATGATGGGAGTTGGAGCATGTACGTCTTCCGTTCGCCAGCGTTGGTGCAGAGGAATAGAGGATGGTAGCGCGCGTACATTCTCGTTCAATGAAGGGGCTCCTCGGTCGTCGGTGAGAAGAAAACGAAGATGTCCCTGAGCTCGTATGCTCCTCCTTCGACAGTTTAAAGAGAAAGAAGAAGGACGCGGTTGTATACTTTGTGTTCGACGAGAGAAGAGAATGAAGTTGGCATAGAGCCTGTGCATCCTTGTTCGCCAGTTGATTGCAAAAATACCGGTGGTGGTGGTGAAGAAGTTGAGGAAGGCTCATCAGCTATGTTCGTTGATAATTTTTTTGAAGAAGGCCCGTCCAGGCACCGGGTGAGAGAGTGAGGAAGAGAATAAGTCAAATGTTTTTTTTGGGGAAGTGGAGTCGGAGGCGCCGCCAATGCCCCCTTTTTCAGGGTTTCGATGTTAGTTTTATAGGGAAGGGCAGCAGCACTAGCACTAGGTTTTTTTTCTTTTGGGCTAAGAGGCTTATTTTGGTAGTACCGAAGGTGGGCTTAATTGATGGGCCATGTTTCATTTGGAGTAATATTGTTTGAGAGATTTCGGAAACAGGAGGAAGAAGAAAAATATGGGTTTGTTGGGCTTCGAAACTCCAGACATACAAATTCATGAGCAAGACCTCCACCGGTAGACTATGTCAACTTCTCATGTTATAAATGCAACAAGTTGTTAAAAATGAATTCTGAGTGACATAAAATGGATGTTCAAAAGTTGATATTAAAAGTTTGTCAAAAGAACGATGGTTTTGTATTGGCATGCAAATTAATACGTTCTGAAAAAAGTAAGGAGACGACCCTCTTTTATTTATTTATTTTTTGGAATTTTGCTTTATGGGGTGAGAATTTTGGTGTCTACAGATGGCTCCCCTTGATTCAATTTTTCAAGCCCTTGCAGAATTGGATCAAGGTTGAGAGGGCGCCAAAAATTCTCACTACGGCTTCATGGTGTAATAGGATACGACCGCGAGGAAGATAATGTATGAATGCGACAGGGAATGATATGATAGCTGAATGCACGAGGACATATTACGAGCCTCAACTGGACCTCTTGACATCCAGTCCTAGAACTTATGATGAGCCTAAAATGCCTACAATATATTGGTTTGGGGTGCACGAGGACTTAGGAGAGCCTCAACTGGACCTCTTGACATCTAGCCCTAGGACTTATGATGAGCCTAGGATGCAATTGAAAGTATGAGGACTTAGGAGAGCCTCAACTAGACCTCTTGATATCTAGCTATAGGACTTATGACGAGCCTATAATACTTTAATCGAGTACCGTACTAGTAGCGTAATAGTTGCCTAGCAGGTGGGTGTGAAACGATCTTGCCCTAGTAGCGTAATAGCTGTCTAGTGAAGAAAAAACGCGGCCCGCACTAGTAGCGTAATAGCTGCCTAGCGGGTTATGAAGTGAACGATCTCGCACTAGTAGCGTAATAGCTGCCTAGTGGAGGAAAAGATTGGGGACCGCACTAGTAGCGTAATAGCTGCCTAGTGGGTTTGAAATGAACGATCTCGCACCAGTAGCGAATAGCTGCCTAATGGAGGAAAAACGGCGAGACCGCACAAGTAGCGTAATAGCTGCCTAGCGGGTTATGAAGTGAACAATCTCGCACTAGTAGCGTAATAGCTGCCTAATGGAGGAAAAATGGCGGGACCGCACTAGTAGCGTAATAGCTGTCTAGCGGGTGTAAAACGAAAAGTCAACCGCACTAGTAGCGCAATAGCTGTCTAGCGGGTGTAAAACGAAAAGTCGACCGCACTAGTAGCGCAATAGCTGCCTAGGGGTGTGTAAAACAAAGATGCGACCGCACTAGTAGCGCAATAGCTGCCTAGCGGGTGTAAAGCGAAAAAGCGACCGCACCAGTAGCGCAATAGCTGCCTGGCGGGTGTAAAATGAGAAAGTCGACCGCACTAGTAGCGCAATAGCTGCCTAGCGGGTGTAAAACAAAAATGCGACCGCACTAGTAGCGCAATAGCTTCCTAGCGGGTGAAAAACAAAAATGCGACCGCACTAGTAGCGCAATAGTATCTAGCGGGTGTAAAGCGAAAAAGCGACCGCACCAGTAGCGCAATAGCTGCCTGGCGGGTGTAAAATGAAAAAGTCGACCGCACTAGTAGCGCAATAGCTGCCTAGCGAGTGTAAAACAAAATGCGACCGCACTAGTAGCGCAATAGCTGCCTAGCGGGTGAAAAACAAAAATGCGACCGCACTAGTAGCGCAATAGCTGCCTAGCGGGTGTAAAGCGAAAAAGCGACCGCACCAGTAGCGCAATAGCCGGGGGGTGTAAAATGAAAAAGTCGACCGCACTAGTAGCGCAATAGCTGCCTAGGGTGTAAAACAAAGAGTCGACCGCACTAGTAGCGCAATAGCTGTCGCGGGTGTAAAAGGAAAAGTCGACCGCACTAGTAGCAATAGCTGCCTAGCGGTGTTGTAAAACAAAAAGTCGACCGACTAGTAGCGCAATAGCTGCCTAGCGGGTGAAAAACGAAAAGTCGACCGCACTAGTAGCGCAATAGCTGCCTAGCGGGTGAAAAACAAAAAAATACGACCGCACTAGTAGCGCAATAGCTGCCTAGCGGGTGTAAAGCGAAAAAGCGACCGCACTAGTAGCGCAATAGCTGCCTGGCGGGTGTAAAATGAAAAAGTCGACCGCACTAGTAGGCAATAGCTGTCTAGCGGGTGTAAAACAAAAATGCGACCGCACTAGTAGCGCAATAGCTGCCTAGCGGGTGAAAAACAAAAATGCGACCGCACTAGTAGCGCAATAGCTCCTAGGGGTGTTGTAAAGCGAAAAAGCGACCGCACCAGTAGCGCAATAGCTGCCTGGCGGGTGTAAAATGAAAAAGTCGACCGCACTAGTAGCGCAATAGCTGTCTAGCGGGTGTGAAGATGCATTAGATAGTGAACAAATTTTGTGGGTATATGCAAGTGATATGCGATGTGAGGTGGTTAACATTGTATTAATTGAATCAAACTCCCTTTGGGGTGTAGGTTTTTGTGTGAGCAGATGGCTCTAGAGTTACATCAAAAACTTCGGGATGGCTCTGGTGGCTCCGGCATGGCTTCGAGATCTGAGAGGCTCCAGCATGCGTTGATGGCTCCGGTATGCCCTGATGGCTTCGGTATGCACTGATGGCTCCGGTGTGCACTAATGGCTCCGATGTGACCGATGGTTTCGGGGTGGTTGGTGGGTTTTCATGGTTGGTGATTTTGTGGCAGTTTATGGGCTGATTGTGCCTTGAGTTTTTTCAGGGTGGTTTGACGGCTCCGATGATGGATTTATGTTGTTTGACGAGATTTGTTGTGGACTTTGTAGTGAGTGAATGGTTTTTCACGAGTGAGTGATGAAACACGGTTGCATGACTTTGTTGGGAGTTCCCATCATGGTTCCAGGATTTCCATGGATGGCTCCGGGATGACCTTGTGCAGATTGAGCATGACGATGCTTTGGTTGGTTCACTTTAATGACACAGAGGGGAAAAGGGAAGTTTTCGCCTTTGATGTGGTCGCACCCTGGACGGGCTGCCTACGTACTCAATTCCATATTGAGATCAGACCATACGTAGTTCGCTCTCTGTAGGCAAGGCCTTGGGGACGAGATGACTCTGACATGGATTTGAGGTGGCTCTGTATGGCTCTCAAACTGTTGGGGTGGCTCCTGTGTAGCTCTAGGGATGGTCTCAATGTTTGAGATTGGTTCCTGCATGGCTCCAGCTTGGATTTGGGAGTAGTGTCGATGAGACTCGAGCATGACACTGGATGGCCTACGCATGGCTCCGAACAGCTCTTAGAATGGTTCGATGTAGCTCGGTGATAGCCCGTGATAGCTCCGAAAAGGCTTAGATATAGCTCGAAGATAGCCCAGGATGACTCCAAGATGGTTCGATTTAGCTTGATGATGGCCCAGGACATCTTTTGATCAAAAGTTACGCTTCAACAACTGCAACTGAAGTCGACTTTCAGCGAGACTAGGCAGAGTTCTTACCAGTCGGAAGTTGATGATGAAATGATGATTATGTTAGATGTAGACATTGAGTGCTAAACGAGATGCAAAATGCATATGCAGTTTTTTTTTCAGAGAGGGTACGGTCCTATCTCTATTAGTATGAAGTTTACGAATATAAGACATCTTCGGGTCGATCTTGAGTGATTGTTAGACTCGAATGCGTGAATCACTTTCCTCTCACGGAGGGATGCGGGTCAATCTCTCGTGAGTTTGGCTGTGTGTGCAGAGCGGTGTGATGATACTCTCGATGCTCAGAGCAGTATTTTCCCGAGAATTTCCTTTCGAGGTTCTGGACTTTCCGATCCTCACAAATTCCTCATTTGCAATGGGATTAGCTGTTTATGATTTGGTGCTTCGATCAAAGAATCACTCGCACTCGAAAGACCTTGTAGGGTAAGGTCACACTCTTTCGCTCATGGTCCCTTTGGGATGATGGGACATGTTGATAACGAGTATGAAGCCTATGATTCATGTTTCAGATCCGGTACTTTCAGTTAACTCTCATTAACTTATGAGTCAGAGGTCTTTGTTGGGTTGTAACGGGCTGAGGGGTAAGATGCATGTCACACGGGACTGTGGGATTTATTTAGGAATTGTGGAGCTTTTGTGCAATAAAGGACATGTTTCACCTTTGCCATGGGTGGAATGATTAGATGGGTTTTGATAACCCCTTATCGGTTTCTTCGGGACATCATTGGTCCTTTTGGTTTGGATTTTTCCTTCTTGCCTCTTCTGGCGTACGATTTGAACTTTCTTCTCATTTTTGTGTTTTTGAAATTGCATTTGGCTCATCAACTTTCTCAAGCATTCTCTGCTTTGTATTTTGGCTTTCAGCTTTGGAGTTGCATTGACTCATCGATCTTCTTGAACATTTTCGGTGTTCTTTTTTTGGTGTTTGACTTTGGAGTTGCATTGACTCACTGATTCCTTCAAACATTTCATTTGTTGTGTTTTGTGAAAGATGGTGGGGAAGAGACCATGGCTCCGGCTCCTTCAATATCCTCTATTGCAAGGGCGAGTAAATATATGTACGTGGGTTGGCATGTTGTGGAGTTCACAGAAAAAGGTTTATCGTGAAAGGCTCAGCGGGGCTCACTAAGGGATTATGTACAGGGCAGTGAAAGTTTTTTGGTTTTTTGGAGCTTTTTGTTCCTATGTGCCTCTTCATTCTCATTAGTCGATGATTGTTTTTTACTATTCTCAGATCTTTGCATGAATCACAGTTCGTGACTCGCTATCAACATTGATCTTACTATGTATTGTGCCTCTCCACGTGCTGAAGGAATGCACATGTCGCTCGTGGTTTTACCTCGATTGGCTCTCTCTACCTTCCCTCATCGCTCAGTAGATCGTCCAATACACTCAATTGAAATTCCAAGGAAAATACCGCTCTTCGCAAATTACTCACTTTGTTTGTGGTGCTGATTTTGATTAGACCCTTGTGTTCATTGACGGGTCGAGAGTTTAGTGATTCAGGCATGCTGTTCAATCAATCTCTCAAGATTTTCCCCAAAGATGTCGTTTCGATATGAGTGTATGCAGTACATCTACCATGCAATGTGTTGTGGTAATATGGAACTACTATGTACATATGATGCATGAAATGCTGAAAATGATGAATGGAGATGGCTGACTTTGAATTTTGACCAAATGTGTGTGTTTTTTTTGTGTTTTTCTTTTTGGATGCAATGCATGAGTGGTAAGGCTACACCTAGTCTCGCTTGGGTCAAATTCAGCTCACAGTTCATGAAGCTCATCCCGTCACGATTGGCTCTGAAGACGGTCGAGTTGTGGTGATTGTTGTTGAAGAAGTAATTCTCCAATGAGGTCGGGTTGGTGATTGGCTCCTCGAGTTTTGGAATTTTAGGGAGTGACAACTCCCGCATGGTGGCCCCATAATATATGACATTGACTGCATTTTTTGGGGATTTTTGAACGTATGCTTTTTTGGATTTTTTTGGATGTACGATTTTTTTGGATTTTGGATGTATGCTTTTCTTTTATTTGGGATTTTTTTTTGGGTATATGATTTTTTGGATGTATGATTTATTGGTATATGCTCTTTTGTTGGTGTTAGTCTCTATGTACATGGCATGCCGAATGGGAAGATGCTTGAATCCCTAGTATTTCTTGCTATCGCTTTGAGGGTCACGCTTTCACTCGTGGGCAAACGCGGTTAATCACCTGCAAAACGGTCATCAAAGAAGAATCTGACAGATGCGAATGTTAGTACGCTTGAAAAATGAGATGAATGTTTGTGTGTGATGTGTTGAGAATGCAACCTGTGATTATGCAATTTTCTGAGATGGGTGTGATTTATGCATGATTAATGAATATGAAATGACCGAAGATGGGAAAAAGCAATTCGTATGTGCTACAAGAAATCAAGTCTTAGAGAGAAAAAAACAGTTTTAAAAATACGTGTTTTCGAAGTGGTGGATTTTCTCAATAGGAATTTTGACGCTTGGTCATTCGCAAATAAAAATAGGGAGTGGGGAACCCTATACACATTGATCTAAATAAATTCAAAGGGAATGTACAACCTATACACAAAGTCTATTCAGAATTTGACAAGAGAGAAAAGAATGCTAGGGGAAAACCTATACATCAATTTTAAAAGTCATTAAATGGGGATTTTGAGCTTAAAAACTGCTCCCGAATTCTTCTGCTTCGTCCTTGAGCTTCTGACTGTCTGCTCACTCATGTGCGGGCTCTTGATTGGTCGTTCGCTCGTCTTCGTGTTCGGGCAACAAGGTGACACTATGAGAGAAACTGGTTGGTGCTCTTCTGACCCTTTGCAGCTTCGAACTCGAAAGGTTGTTTCTGATCTTCATGTCGCTCGACTCGGGTTGGTGCAACTCTAATTTTGGCTCGAATCGTCGTTGATCTTCATGCATCCCACTTGCTCCGGTGAAGGAAAATAAGGGGCATTTTTTGAGAAAGGAAAGGTGAATGATCGAGCATAATTCTTTGTGAAAATCCACCACTTTTGTGAAAACACGAAATGACTAGTACGCTCCACGGTAATGACCGCTGCTCCTGAAGGTGGGTTGAACTTCAAAAACGGGTCACGACATGGGGACTAAATCATTTATTTTGAAATACATTTGTGAAAATCAATTTTGAAAACTGTTTTCGAAAACTATTTTGAAATATGATCCATGAAAAATGTTGTTCCGAAATTCGTTTGTGTAAAGTAGGTTTTCTTAAAATCTGTTTGTGAAAATCAATTTTGAAAACTGTTTTCGAAAACTATATTGAAATATGATCCATGAAAAATGTTGTTCCGAAATTCGTTTGTGTAAAGAAGGTTTTCTTGAAATCTGTTTGTGAAAATAGTTTTTGAAACTACATTTGTGAAAACATCTATTCTTTTGCAAACCGTTTGACAAAGTTTGTTTTCTAGAAGACTTTGATTGAAACCGTTTTTGAAAACTGTTTTGGAAATAACAATTTTGAAAATCATTGTTTTTTGAAATCATTTGAAATGGACGACTTTGAAGATATTTCATTGGAGTGTTTGAGCTGGTTTTTTTTTTTGCCAATTTTTGAAACGTGATCACACATACATGTAAGTGCAAAATAAAAATCGTGGCTGATTTTTTGTGGAGCTGAGTGTGAATGATTGGGATAATCACCTTCCAGGTCAATCAATGCTTCCATACCACCGGGGGAACCGTCATCCCTTCACTGTTCATCTCTCGGGATTTATCTCTGTTATGCCTTGTGGGGCACGTCATCAAGAAAGTCCGGAGTGCTTAAGTTCGAAAGGTCAGGATACCCGAAGTGATACAGTCACACGAGCCACGGCCGGGGATTATCACAACATACTCACTTTTCGGGAAACTTGGGGAAGTACTGCATGGGAACGGGTCTCCCATCGTCTGCACGATAAGGTGTGTCTAAAGTCCAAATTATTCGCTGACTACGCTTTGTCATGTATGGGTATCCGTAAATACGGGATCCGCTATGAATTTGTAGCGCGACATTGGGCTTTAAAGACACCCGTGGTGCAGAGGAATCATGGAGAACTGAGCCCATGCAATCTTCAGGGTAAGACAGAGGGTGGTCAGACAGGCGGCATACAAGGGGGTGACTACCCATAAAACCCGTCCTAGACACTGGACCAGGCAGCTGGACACTGAAGGCTCATGGCTCACTATATGCTGGCTTAGACTCGGGTAATGGAGGATATGTTTGGATCATGAGCTTCAAGGCGTAGGTCTTGGACCATGTTACCTCGTGGGTTAACTCCTTCTAGGAAGGACCCAACTCATGGGGAATCAACCGTGGACCGGTTGGGATCCCGTGACTCGTGGACAAATCGGGTGACACAGAGGAATGCATGTCCTATGCTACCCGATGCAACAATGGGTTGACTCCTTCTAGGAAGGCCCCATTTACAAAAGCAATAAATAAGCAATAAATATTATGTCATGCATGAAGAGCAGTAAACATAAGACAGTAGACACACAACAATAACACACAAAAGTGAAGCATACAAATGGTAAAGCACACATATGGCACTCAAGGCCAATCTCGAACTCTAGACTCTCATCCTAACTATCCTCTCAGTACACACTCTAAGTGTGGAGTAGAGTAGTCCTAGCGGCTTTAGAATGAATCTCTTGAAGGTTTTGAAAGAAGTTGGGGAATCCTGACAATTGTGGATGGAGTTCAGTCTTCCTTGACCAAGTTTAGAAAAACTTACTCAAGTTTTCCCCAGCAGAGTCGCCATTCTGTGGAGGGTGATTTTTCGGTATGAGGGGGGTCTATCTAAATATGGTCTACTAGAAGCCTAGATCCTAGAAATTCCATTCTGTGGAGGGTGAAAACCCGTTATCTGGCATCCCTCAAATACCTACTAAATCGTCCGTCTTTCCCAGAAAGCATAAGGGAGTGCAATGTGCACTACACCCGCTCTCGATGGGCTCCAAGCGGACTTATGCCTCTATAAGGCGGAGTTGACTAGAGTCGCCACCTAGTTTGACCTATGATAACTAGGAAGGAAGATTGGGTTCTAAGAACCGTTAATTGACTCTGATGATTTGTTGCCTATGGAAAGGACTTATCTGATCATACTAGAGATTCTATGTGGGTTCGCACTGGGTTACACCCCTCGGAAGTGGCAATGACCGCAACCTTGGATTGGTGCCCGAGGAAACCTCGGTCTCCAATTGTCGGGATTGTCTTCTTTCAAAACCTTATTAGAGAGATTCAATTAAAAGCCAAGGATAGGATTAGGAAGGGAAGAGAGTAAACGAGTGGATGAGGCAAGCTTTTCTGCCAAGCTAGTTCCAAGAAGAAGAATTGATGAATTCGGATGAGTATAGAATGAAGATTTGGAAAGAGTCGGAGGTTGAGTGAATAGACAAGACTTGAAGTCTGATGGTTTAAAGTTTGTGGGAGCCGAAGAAGGTTTGAGTGTTTGAGAGATATGAAAGCCACCTTAGAGGGGGAAAAGAGTTTTTGTTTGGAATGGGGTCGCACCCTAGATGGGCTGCCTATGTACTCAACTCCCTGTCAAGATCAGACCTTACGTAGTTCAGGATTTTTGGAGATGTTTGAAGTTTCGGGTTTGAAGGGGTAGTCTGTGAGACGCTCGGGTCTATGAGACGTTTGAAAGCTTGAGATGTCGAAGTCTGTGAGACGCTCGAATCTGTGAGACGCTCGGGTCTGTGAGATGTTCGGGTCTGTGAGACATTCAAGTCATTGGGACAAAGTCTGTGAGACGCTCGGGTCTGTGAGACAATACGGGGTTGTTCGGAGGTGAGATGGCCGAGTGAAAATGGCATTTTGATTGATGTGGGGTCGCACCCTGTGTGGGTTGCCAACGTACTCAACTCCCTGTTGAGATCAGACCTTACGTAGTTCACTCCTTTGGGGATTTGGGAGTTTTGGGAGTTTTAATGTTTGTGGAGTTTGAAGATATTTGAGGTGTTTGAATTTTAGAAGGGTTCGGGTTTAAGATGCTAGTCTGTGAGACGCTCGGGTCTGTGAGACATTTAGATTATTCAAATGGTGAAAGGAATGAGGTATTGAAGTCTGTGAGACGCTCGAGTCTATGAGACACTTGAAACCTTGAGATGGCGAAGTCTGTGAGACGCTCAGATCTATGAGACGCTCGGGTCTGTGAGATGTTTAGGTCTGTAAGACATTCGAATCGTTGGGATAACAAGTCCGTGAGACGCTCGGGTCTGTGAGACGCTCGAGTCTGTGAGACATTTAGAGTGTATGAGAGATTGAAATTGAAGTTGAATCGGGGTTGAATGAATATTGATTTGAATTGGAATTGAAATGAATTTGGATTTGAATGAGTTTGGAATTGTTGAATTGCCTTTGCCTTTGACCTTGCCTTTGGCTTTGCCTGCGTTTGGCCTTGCCTTGCTTGCCTTTGCCTTTGCCCTTGCCTTTGGCTTTGCCTGCGTTTCGCTTGCCTTGCTTTTGGTTTGCCTTGCCTTTGGGTTGGGGTTGGAAACGGGTCGGGTTAAAATTTGGGTTGGTCAAAGTTTGGGTCAAGGTCAAAGTTCGAGCCAAGGTCAAAGTTGGACCGGGTCAAAGTTGGGTCAAAGTCAAAGTTTGGATTGGTCAAAGTTGGACCAAGTCAAAGTTCGGGTTGGTCATAATTGGACCGGGTCAGAGTTGGACCGGATTAGGGCTTGGTCAAGGTTTGGGTCAAGGTCAAAGATCGAGCCAAGGTCAAAGTTGGACCGAGTCAAAGTTGGGTCAAAGTCAAAGTTTGGATTGGTCAAAGTTGGACCAAGTCAAAGTTTGGATTGGTCAAAGTTGGACCAAGTCAAAGTTTGGGTTGGTCATAATTGGACCGGGTCAAAGTTGGACCGGATTAAGGCTTGGTCAAGGTTTGGGCCAAATTGGGCCTTGGTTGGGCTTTTGGGTTGAATTGGGCCAAGTTGGGCCTTTGGGTTGAATTGGGCCTAGTTGGGCCTTAGAGGATGGGAAAGATTGGGCCTTGGAAGATTGGCCAGATTGGACCTTGGAAAAGTAGGTCGGGTTTGGGCCTCGATTGGGCTTTGAAATGGGCCTCGATTTGGGCTTTGGAATGGGCCTCGAATTGGGCTTTGGAATGGGCCTCGAACTGGGCTTTGAAACGGGCCTTGAATTGGGCTTTGGAATGGGCCTCGAATTGGGCTTTGGGACGGGCCTCGAATTGGGCCTTATTTAGCATTTGAAGTGAATTGATGTTTAGATTTTAAAATTGACTGATTTTTTGAAATGAAATTTGATGATTTTTTTATTAGAATGGAATGGATTGTGCATTTTATTCTGACATTAAGGAATGATTTGAAATTTTTTGAGGAAAACGGGTATTCCTCACATGGACCGTGTCTAGGACCCGTTTGCATTGAGGATACCCAAACCTAAGGCTTTTCTACAAAGGGGTGTCCTATGGGCTAACTAGGGATTCCTATGCCCTTGGACCTCTATATTGGGCTAGACCCAACAATTACCAAACTAATCTATAATAGATAGCATGTAATTATAACAAATAAATGAAATAAAAACGGGATGTCGGTAACCGACATATATACAATGAAATTCAACCGTGAAATATGTGCCTCGACGCTAAGGGTTGCTAATTATTTTGACAAAATGTAGCACCAAGCTAACAATTATGCATAAACCGACATTTTCTATTCTTGATCTTTATTTTCAATAATTAAGGCTCTAATGTGAAAGAAAAACCTAAACAAATTGAAACATCACAAAACATACGCTAACCAATTTTATCTTCTTTTGTTCGTTGCTTTTTCTTTTTACATCTAAATCAAACATGATTAAACAAATTGAAGACTAGTGACTGCGTAAAATTATGAAATCTAAATATTAAGCGCTTTTTTTTTTTCTTCCAATCGTCCGAACTTCGAACAGGAACTAACCTCTTCTTCTTTCCTTTTTTTTTATTCTTTTTTTTTTAGATTGTACACATGGACAACCAAGACTAAACACGCTTTTATTTTACAGTAGTCAACTACAACTAAATGTTTAGCTTGCTTACAAAACATGGAAGTAAAACGACATATGGAGATGGACAAACAAGTTAGTAGATCAGATAAGTATAAAGAGGGTGGGTTCGCATGAATTCAACACAATAAACACACACACACAAAATGTGAATAGAGGTGCATTTGAGTTGGGGAGCGAAGAACATTATCAGACAGCGCATGTATGCAGACTCTGTTTTGCAGGCACAAATTAATCATAGAAGTATTTGGGTTTTTTGGGCTCAGGCGAAATACCTGGACAGAGGACAAATTCTTTCCCTCGTTTGGCCAACGATAGCGAAAGGAATGACAGAGGCTCAACATGTTTGCTCCTTGCTCACCAGTGGGTTGTGAAATATGTGTGGCTCGTGTTCGCCAGCTAGGTTGCAGTATTACCGATGATGAGGAGATTGAGGTGAGAGCAAGTACTTTCCCGTTCTCCAGGTCGGAAGCAAAATTACCGTCTGTAAAGGGGGTGAAGACGCAGAGCAGAAGATCCTTTGTTCGCCAGTAGTGGTGAAGAGAGAGCAGGGCCGCAGCATGTATGTTCCTAGTTCGCCTGCCATGTGAAGAGGGTGGAGAGCCTGAGCACGTATACTCCATGTTAGCCAGCTGGTCGATAGTGAAAGTAAATGATGGTGAAGCATGTGTGCTCCTTGGTTGCCTACGATGGTAAGAGGATGAGAAAGGCAGAGCGTTCGCTCCTTTGCTCATCGGTTAGCGTGAAGAGAATGAGGAAGGCGGTGGAGCTGCTTCTTGTCCTGTTCCCTGCTCGCGTAAAGAGAAGGAGGTAGGTGGAGCGTGACACTCCTTGTTCGCCAGATAGTTTGGAAAATTACCGGTAGTGAGGCAGAGGAGCATGTACCTCCTCGTTTGTTTGCTGGGCTTGCCTAGCTGAGAAGAGAATGAAGAGAGGGCTGGGCCTGCACGTTCTTGTCTTCGCCGTGAGGAAGAGATGGAGCAGACAGGAGGTCGGAGCGTATATGCTCCTGGTTTCGCCGGTTCAGTTGCATAGAACATGAGTGCAGAGCATGGAGGTGGCGTCGTGAAGAGAAATGAACGGAAACCTGGTGTTTTTGTTCGCCGATTGTGAAGAGAATGAGGATGGCAATGGGGCATGTATGTACTTCGGTCGCCATTTGGGTTGCAAAACCATTGTCGGAGAAGAAAAATGGCGTAGAGCGTGTGTGTCCCTTGTTCATCAGAGACGTGAAGAGGATGATGGGAGTTGGAGCATGTACGTCTTCCGTTCGCCAGCGTTGGTGCAGAGGAATAGAGGATGGTAGCGCGCATACATTCTCGTTCAATGAAGGGGCTCCTCGGTCGTCGGTGAGAAGAAAACGAAGATGTCCCTGAGCTCGTATGCTCCTCCTTCGACAGTTTAAAGAGAAAGAAGAAGGACGCGGTTGTATACTCTGTGTTCGACGAGAGAGAATGAAGTTGGCATAGAGCCTGTGCATCCTTGTTCGCCAGTTGATTGCAAAAATACCGGTGGTGGTGGTGAAGAAGTTGAGGAAGGCTCATCAGCTATGTTCGTTGATAATTTTTTTGAAGAAGGTCCGTCCAGGCACCGGGTGAGAGAGTGAGGAAGAGAATAAGTCAAATGTTTTTTTTGGGAAGTGGAGTCGGAGACGCCGCCAATGCCCCCTTTTTCAGGGTTTGGATGTTAGTTTTATAGGGAAGGGCAGCAGCACTAGCACTAGGTTTTTTTTCTTTTGGGCTAAGAGGCTTATTTTGGTAGTACCGAAGGTGGGCTTAATTGATGGGCCATGTTTCATTTGGAGTAATATTGTCTGAGAGATTTCGGAAACAGGAGGAAGAAGAAAAATATGGGTTTGTTGGGCTTCGAAACTCCAGACATACAAATTCATGAGCAAGACCTCCACCGGTAGACTATGTCCACTTCTCATGTTATAAATGCAACAAGTTGTTAAAAATGAATTCTGAGTGACATAAAATGGATGTTCAAAAGTTGATATTAAAAGTTTGTCAAAAGAACGATGGTTTTGTATTGGCATGCAAATTAATACGTTCTGAAAAAAGTAAGGAAACGACCCTCTTTTATTTATTTATTTTTTGGAATTTTGCTTTATGGGGTGAGAATTTTTGGTGTCTACAGCATGACCTTTGCGTATTTTTAGACACTCCACATTTTTTTAAGGCAGAAACAAACACAGTAGCAACAATAACATTTATTCTCCGCAAACCATACGAATTATTATCAGACAGACAAGTATATAATAATATATATGATCAATGAACAAAAACAACCACCACATTTCAACTTAATCTCACATTTCACCACACTATGCAAATATATATTCTAATGATTGCAGAATACAAGTAGAATTTACTATAACGTTTATTCATGACAATATAAGTATTTGTTTGTAAAATCATAATCAGAAACGCAAGTGTTTTACCGTGGGTTCTAGATCAGGCAAACTGGTGGCAGAGGTTGACAACAGCAGATGGTGCGACAAGTAGACAATCCGACCGTGTGTAGTGATCACCTATTCAATAAAATTAGAATATAAGGTTTTAATTCTGGAAAAAATTTGGCATGACCTTTGCGTATTGCTAGAGACTCCACACTTTTTTTAAGCAGAAACAAACACAATAGCAACATCAGATCAAGGTTTAAGTGATTCCCAAATGTTGACTAGTACACTCCATTTATCCAGTAATCCAAAATTTACATAGAACTCTATCGTCATACTTTCGCTCAAACAAACTGGAATGTCCAGAAACTTTATTTCAAATTCGAAACCTTAAACTTTAATTTGAACCATAATTCGGTTTTAGTGTTGCTAATTAGCATAACCGCATCAAGATAAAAAAAATATAATCCAACTACATACATTGTTTGAATTTGTGAACTTCCATAATTTAAGGAATTAGTAAACACTCACCCGAAAACACTAAATCCAGAATCGACCAACCACAACCAATTTTCCAAAATCATCAAAACCACATAAGTAATCTTCCACAATAATCACAAGATTTTGCCTATGGTAATCATAGCAAATGTGCTGAAATAAATTGTATCCCTATCTGCAAGAAATAAATTGCATCCATATCTAGCTGGCGAACAACAATATACATGCCTCTTTTCATTCTCTAATTTGAAGCCCTAACTGTCGAGCAAGAACATTTTCATTCCAAAATTTTGCAACCCTAAATGACGAACAAGAGCATACATGCTCGCGCCTGTATTCATTCTGTAAATCGCACCTAACTGTCGAACAAGAATACATGCTCGCGCCTGTATTCATTCTTCAATTAATGTAAATCGCACCTAACTGTCGAACAAGAGTATACCTGCGGTGGCTACAACGTCGGTGAGCAGAGGGGCGGAGGCGGCGTTGGCGCGGCGAGCTTCAACCAGAGGGGGAGCTTCAGGATGCGCGACAAGACGAGGCCAGGGCGGAGGCGGTGGAGCGAGCTGGTGACCGTGAGTAGGGCGACGGCGGAAGGAGGGCAAAACGGCGAGGGGGGTGGGAGTCGTCGACGGGAGAGGAGGGGAGTCGCCAGAATCGCACAGGAGACTGGGATGTCGGGAGGAAGAAGAAGAAATAAGGCTTTCGGGTTTTTAATTCAATGACTTTAAACAACGGTTAATACACAAACCGTTGTTTAAAACCTATGTCACGAGAGTAATAAACAACGGTTCTTAGGTAAACCGTGGTTTTTCAGTGTTGGCGCAATACTTTAAACGACGGTTCAATAGTAACCGTGGTTTATGTTGATTATATACGACGGTTGTAACGGGAACCGTCATTTATCTTCTAAGGCGTCAAACTATAAACGATGGTTTCTGTTGAAACCGTCATTTATATAGTGAGCCAAGCAACATAAATGACGGTTCTCTAAATAACCGTGGTTTATACACTTTAAACGACGGTTTCATTATTAACCGTGGTTTAAAGTCCGTCATTTAAAATCTTTTTTCTACTAGTGAATGGAGAACTGAGCCCATACAATCTTCAGGGTAAGGCAGAAGGGTGGTCAGACAGGCGGCGTACAAGGGGGTGACTACTCATAAAACCCATCCTAGACACCGGATTAGGCAGCTGGACACTAAAGGCTCATGGTTCACTATATGCTGGCTCTAACTCGGATATGGAGAATAATTATGGATCATGAGTCTTCAGGGCGTAGGTCGGTGACCGTCTCGCCTCGCGGGCTTAACCACTCAATGAGTGACCTGACTCATGGGAAATCAATTGTGGATCGATTGGGATGTCATGACTCGTGGAAATAGGGGTGACACAGAGGAATGCATGTCCTAAGCTACCCATGCACTCACAACTTGTAAATGTAAAAGCGGTAATGGTGTAGGTCAGTGACCGTCTCACCCCGCAAAAAGCAACAATAATATGAATGCGGTAAATAAATCAGAGAAAAACAAACAACCCTATTTACTAACGGTTTTGTCTTGAGGGTGACAATTCCAACATGGTTGTTTATTAACCTAAAGGGAAGTTAGCTTCATTCAATCCTAAGTGTCTCTTTCTAATCGTGAGCTAACAATTAACCCAATTGTTGTCATGTTTGTTGAGGATCTAATAAGTCCTAGCTGTCCTCATCAGGTACACACTCTAAGTGCGGAGTAGAATAATCTTAGAGGCTTTGAAAAGAATCTCTTAAAGGTTTTAAAAGAAGTGGGGGAATTCCCGACAATTTTGAATGGAGTTCAGTCTTCCTTGAGTTTGAGAAAAACTTACTCAAGTTTTCCTCAGCAGAGTCGCCATTTTGTGGAGGGTGATTTTTCGGTATGAGGGGGGTCTATCTAAATATGGTATGACTAAGAAGCCTAGATCCTAAAAGATGTCATTCTGTGGAGGGTGAAAACCCGTTATTCTGGCATACCTCAAATACCTACTATATCGTCAGTCTTTCCCAAAAAGCATAAGGGGGAGTGCAAGTGTGCACTACACCCGCTCTCGATGGGCTCCACGCGGACTTATGCCTCTATAAGGCGGAGTTGATTAGAGTCGCCACCTAGTTTGACATAAGGAACTAGGAAGGGAGGAGAAGGGTTCTAAAAACCGTTAATTGACTCTGTCATTTGCATATGGATTGGACTTATCTGGTCACACCAAAGATTATGTGTGGGTTCGCACTGGGTTACACCCCTTAGAAGTGGTAACGACCACGACTTCGGATTGGTGCCCGAGGAAACCTCGGTCTCCAATTGTTGGGATTACCTTCTTTCAAAACTTTTTTAGAGAGATTCATTTAAAAGCCAAGGATAGGATTAGGATGAGAAGAGAGGGAGAGAGAGAGTGGATGAGGCAAGCTTTTCTGCCGAGCTAGTGCCAAGAGGAAGAGTTGGTGAATACGAATGAGTATAGAATGAAGATTTAGGAAAAGTCTGAGGTTAAGTGAATGAGCGAGACTTAAAGTCTGATGGTTTGAAGTTCATGGGAGCCGAAGAAGGTTTGAGAGTTTTGAGAGGTATGAAGAACACCTTAAAGGGGAAAGGGGTTTTTTGTTTGGAATGGGGTCGCACCCTAGATGGGCTGCCTACATACTCAACTCCCTGTCGAAATCAGACCTTACGTAGTTCACGTTTTTGGGTTTTGGAAGTTTGGAAGGGTTTGAAGTTTTGGGTGTGAGAGAATAATCTGTGAGACGCTCGGGTCTATGAGACGGTTGGGACGTTCATGTAATGGGAGTAATGGGATGTCAAGGCCTATGAGACGCTCGGGTCTGTGAGACGCTTGAATCTTAAAATGGTGGAGAAATTGAGATGTTAGAGTCTGTGGGGCGCTCGGGCCTATGAGACTTTAGGAGTTAAATAAAGTCAGGTTTAGGGAAATGATTCGAGTTTGAGGTGATTTGGAGTTTGAATGATGATTTGAGTATGAAGTGATTTGGAGTTTTAAAGATGATTTGAGTATGAAGAGATTTGGAGTTTTGAAGATGATTTGAGTATGAAGTGATTTAGATTTGAAGATGATTTGAGTATGAAGTGATTTGGATTTGAAGATGATTTGAGTATGAAGTGATTTGGACTTGAGGATGATTTGAGTATGTGTGAGGCAATTGGAGTTTGAATAGAGATCCCGGGTTTTCCGTGTACAAGGTTCGAAAATGGTTGAGGAAAATCATTTTTGTTATGAAAGGGCGGGTGATCCCGAGGGAAAACCCTATGTACCCCCTCGAGCACGACACTTAATTAATGGTAAGTGTCGAGGCTCGAAAGTTGGGGCAATGAATTTATGTTGAAATATAGGATTTAGAGAGAAGTATCATAAATGGGATACTCTCGGTCAAACCCTAATAACGTCTCTAACTCCCGGGTTTTAAAACATTAAAAACCGAAAACATTGAAATCGAGCGGAAAGGAGTTAGACGATTCTAAAATCCCGGCTGCAACTAGTAAGGTCGTTACTTCCCTAGCACCCCGCCTTGTAAAAATCTAGGCTGCAATTAGGAGAGGTTTGTCACCCTAATGCCCCGTCTAAAGAGATCCAGACTGTGACAAGGGAAGGTTATGACCCAGTGCCCCGCCTCGGATTTTTATTTTGGACGGGAGACAAGTGATGCCTAACTAGGAAGAAAACGTTCTTTGAAGGTGTTAGACATCCCATGTTCCCTGAAAACGGTTTATTTGAGTTGAAAACTAAGTTTGAAAACTTTTGAAGTTTTTCAGAATTCTCGATAAAGAAACACTAATTTTGAGAAATGTTTTAGGAGAAAATTTTCTGTATATGTGAGAAGAACTTTCTACGTTTGAGAAGAGTTTTCTGTGATGTGAGAAGAGTTTTTCCTTAAAATTCCACAAAATGGTTTCTTTAAAAACTTGATGAAATTTGAATAAAATGATGGCTCAAAATTCTGTTTGAGTTATTGATTTTTGAAAGGAATTTACAAGTTGAGTGTGGATTGGATGAAATGTATTTGGGTTTGAATTGAATTGGAGTTCGGTTTGGATTGAGGTCGGGTTCGGTTTGAATTGAGGCCGAGTTCGGTTTGGATTGAACTTTGGGTTAGGTCAAAGTTGGGTCAAGGTCTACATTTTTTGTCAAGGTCAACGTTTTTTGGTCAAAGCTAGACCGGGTCAAAGCTAGGTCAAGGTCAAAGTTCAGATTGGTCATAGTTCAAAGTGGGATTGGTTAAAGTTTGGGTCAAAGTTTGGATTGGTCAATGTTCGGGTCAAAGTTGGATTGGTCAACGTTCGGGTCAAAGTTGGATTGGTCAATGTTCGGGTCAAAGTTGGATTGGTCAAAGTTCGAGTCAAAGTTGGATTGGTCAATGTTCGGGTCAAAGTTGGATTGGTCAAAGTCAAAGTTTTGAGTCAAACTTGGGTTTGGTCAATGTTGGGAGTTGGTCAAGGTTCGGAGTAGGTCAAATCGGTTCGACTTTTATGGGCTTGGGTCGGTTTGGGCTTTGAGCCAAGCAGGCTTAATGGGCTGAATTGGATTTGGGCCTCGTTTGAACTTTTGGGCTGAATGGGCTTAATGGGCCAAGCAGGCTTAATGGGTTGAATGGGTTTAGCTAGAAGTGGGTCAAGTAAGGAGCGGGCCAGGTTAAGTGATTTGGGCCTGATTTGTTATTTGGGCTTGTTGTGGAGAAATTTTGAATGAGAATGTCGGTCTATATACATATATATACATACTTTAGGTGTGTGTTTTAGGGTTTAGGGGTGTCACCACCACGAGATTGGTCAATGACCTATCAGTCTACGGGGACCCCCTCTATCCTAATGGTTGGGCCCTAAGGACTAATAACTAGGGCTTAATAAAATTAGCAAGAAATAATACTAGAGATAAATTGCAATGAAATAAATGTAAGTAACACAGTACATTAAGAAGAATTAAGCCGAATAAATAGAGGGGTACAATTCAAAAAGGAAAGCATTAATCAAACTCTGGAATCGTTTTCTTAAGACTTGGAAAAATTGCGAATAATGAACTCGAAAGACCATTATCCAACCCAAATGTCAAACCAAACTAGCAGAGCCACGAAGAACTACTCCCCCCTTTTTTTACGCATGTACATAGGCAAATCACCATTTCCACAGAAAAGTAGCAGCTATGAATGCAGATTTTTAGAACATAATCAAGGAACTCAACAACCGAATCACAGGAATGTTTCAACAGACCATATCAGTTAAGATCAAACACTCATTAGCAGTTTTAGAGACTATTCAGGTGTAGATAAAATACCAGAGGGAAGATACTCAAAGCTTCCTGTTGAAACGCAATTAGACAGCAGAACTAGGTGATATATACACAGTTAGTGCCAAACTACATATCAATGTATGGAATGAAACATTAAAATAAAATAAAAAATTGAAGGGAAAGTGTCTGAGTGGAAACATAATGGGTCGATTAGGCCATGTCAAGTAGCGGTCACTTACAAAGCTAGTATAGTCAAGGCAACAATAAACAGATAAACACACATTAGCTCTGATTACATACAACTGAAACAATATAGGAACGCAAGAATGAAATATGAAACCAAAAGATAAGAGAAGACCCAACACACAGATGAAGAAAAGATTAGAACAAACCTATTTGTTGTTGATTACAGACTTGGAAAAAAAAAAGAAACAAAGCCAAATTATACGAAACTAATGCTACCATAGCCGTAGATATTCATTAAGCACGTGGTTTCTAAAACAATAAGCCTAACCTATCCATTTCTTTCCTCTCATTTTATCAAGTGGACAAGGAAAAAACTGAACCCGGTTCTGAATTCTATACTAGACTCAAAAGTAAGAAAAAAAATAGTATGAGCAGACTAATTGTCCCTTTGTCAAACTAAATCAACGTATAAACCAACAAAATAGGGAATAGAAGTATTCACGCTAATTCAGTCATCAATCACGCAACAAAACCAGGGAAACAAAGAAAATAACTGATAATACAAAAGCACATCCATTCATGGTCACGTATCAAGCCAGTAAGATTAGTGAGATTTTTGGGTTTAGATGAAATACCAGAAAAGAAGATGAACACTTCTACAAAATAAGAAACCAAAACAAAACACTAGATGTAAGTAACTACATCAGCTGATAAGCATAATCAAATGGACTAAGAGGAAACGATGAGAGTAGACTGTAAGTGCTTTCGCTTGAAGAACAAACCCAGAACCTCTTACCAAGGTGACCGACATTGCTTTCAACAGAACTGGTCAACAAACCAAAGTATCTTAAAACAAACGGCACATGCAACCTCACCCAAAGATAAATCCAAGCTATTAAGAGTCAGTACAATTCGAGGCTCAGAGCAAAACCAATTACACCGAATGTGAAAGTGTTAATTCCATTGGTGTGATGACCGGAATGACTTCACATTGAGCACAAACTCAATAAAGTACAGAGAGCACGAAATATAAGATGCTTTAACATGCAAATCGACACTAGGTTGAATGATTCATCACAAATCCAGCATAGATTGAGTGATTCGTATACAACTCTCGAAAGAAGGCGTGAGAATAAAAACGGCCGAATAAAATGGTGGTTCTGAAGAAAAGAGGAGCTCGAGATTAGCAACTTGTGCATGAACCCAGGAAAGAATCATCAGTTTGAAACTCAAGGACACACCCGACAGTACCGGCGTGCTATTTCTGTTACAGTTCATTCGACTTGTGTACAGAAAACGAATCTACAATGCTCAAGGGAATATAGTAGAAAACGAGGGGAGAAACTGAATATTCTCATCTCGAGTGTGAATGCAATACCAAAGGGGCAACAACCAACCTATTTAATTCATCTTGTGGAAACATAAACAGGAAAATACACCAGAAAGAAAAGAATGTCGATGGAACCGAGGGTGTGATGAGAAGAAGACCGCTATCCATCCTGAATATGATCTCTCCCCACCCTTTCTTTTTTGCGTGTGGTAACCCCGAATTTTGTAAAGATTTGAACTCAAGATGAAACTGGTTTACACAGTGCTTCACTTGCAATCGAAATATAACAGGGAAAATCAACATAAACATCGAGGGAAATGGAGATGGCAACAACATCGGAAATGAATTTCCGGAAAACCATCCCTCATGCTCCTCATAGCCATCGTCTATTCGACTCATATGGCAAAATATTTGAATAAAATCAGATCAAAGAAAGAAGAGGTTCAATGAAACTCAGTTACGCTGAGAAACTAACAAAGTAGATAAGGGAGCAAAATCGACAAGGGGCCAGGAGATTAATGGAGTACGAATGACTCTTGTGGTGGTTTGAAGACTTCCTTTATGAATTGCTGAGTTTCTGGGTTTTGTTCCTTTTTTTAGTATTTGAGATCGATCAAGCGAGGAGCGACGGTGGTTATTTCTGATGGAGCCGAACTCATACGCGGGTGGTGTGATTTTGTGGGGATGAGCTTTTAGGAGTGCAGATGTGAAGAAGATTTCCGGCAAAGGTAATGTTGATGGGGGTGGTGGTGATTTCCGGCAAAGGAAAATCGGAAGACTGAGAATGTAGAGTGGACTCTGTTTTTCGACGGGATTAGGCAATGGAATGTTCTTGGTCAGAAAATATACGTGGTAAGTGTCGGCTCGTCAGGAACATATTCTCATCTTTTTATAATGGAAGGATGTAGCCAGATGTCAATCCAGGGTTTCTTTAGAACATAGGCTTACTTATTGATTCTTATTCTTGGCTAACTAAGAAGAAAGGGCCGGCCAAGACTGGGTCAGGTTTGGACCTAAACGAAAATTAAAAAAATGAGTTTACCTCTACTCGGAATCGAACTCCAAACCTCTAGACACCTCCTCCTACGCCTTAACCAACTGAGCTATAATGACATTCCTTAGAAGACAGCAATAACGAAAACAAGCTCCGTCGCGGGCTAAAATAAAAATAAAAACATCCCAATCCCCTACCAGGAATCGAACCCACAACCAACGGGTTGCATGGTGAGTGTCTTGACCAGTTACGCTAGATCGAATTTCAATACATAAATGGGAGAAATAATACAAGAGCTCTAAATTCGACTGGATAACTCTTCTAAAAACATGAAGAATCCAAAAGAAAATATATACAATAAAATGAGGTGATTAATCAAATGGCATTAAGCTATGGAATGTAACTAAAAATAAGGTTCAAAACATAATGAGTTACAAGTAAATAGAATAGTGTAATAATATGTGCACGAAATAATAAAATAGCACTAGGATGATGACGACAAACAGAATGTAAAATGTGGTAAAAATGTAAAATGAATTAAATATATGCAAGCAATAACGAATAAAATGGGATAAACAAAACAGTAACAATAGTAACCATAATAATATGCACATAAAACAATGAGATGGTGTTAACATAATGGGGATGAAAATACAAGTGAGTGTAACAAAAATGAAGACAAAATTAGATGAGTAAATAAAACAAAAATGGATGGGTTTCAAACTGGATTTGTCACTGTAAACTCATTTTCGAAAAATTGTGTTTTTTCTAAAATGCTCTGGAAAATGGTTTATAAAATTTGTCATGAAATGATGGTTTCGTTTTGGCAAGCATGTTAATACGTTTTGAAAAGAAAGGCGACGACCCCTCTTATTTCATTTATTTTTTTGGAATTCGCTTTATGGGGTTAGAATTTTTGGTGTCTACAATCGGAATATTTTTTAATTCAATTTTTCATCAGTTTCAATCAGAAATTACTAGAAAATTATTGGAAATTCGAAAAATCATAATTTCAAAGCCATTATGCTCAAAATGTCATCCTCTACCATGGTTAAAATCTCAAAGCATTGTGAATTGATTTAACCCATTTTTGGTGGAGAGAGAAAGCTTATAGAGGGCTTAGGATCCTTTGAAAATTACGAAAATGCCACTGAAGCTGACCTTGCTGTCCCTGGCACTCCAAAATTTGCCGATCAAACTGGGAATCATTGCCGCTTGACCAAACTACACATTTAGTACCTATGCCTTAAGATACTTTCTTCTAGGGGTGTTATACCCAAAATTTTAACCCCCTCGGAATAGTCTCTAAGGCATATGTGTTACAAAGGGCAAAACGGTCAAAAAGCACCAAGGCGGGATTTTCCAAGGACATTCTCGGGATTTTCTATTTTCATATGACTTGTTCATTATCTCCAAACACTTTCAAATATCATAGTCATTATGAAAGGTATTTCATGATTTTCTGATAATATTTATTCTAGAAATTTAGCTTTTAATTCATATTATAAGCCAATTTCTTTTATAATTAACACATGAAATATCCTCAAAATAGAAATAAAAAAAAAGTTTTCCAAAAATTAAAATACAATTTTCACATGGTTAGCATGACCACATACAGTTGTAAACCTGAAATTGTTTTGTTTGGAACCTTGGCCCGAAATTTAAAAGAAAAATTCAATCATTTTTGTAATTTTCTCTCTCCTTTGGAAAATATCCAAATCAAGTTCAAATGTCATGAAATTGTAACACAATATAGATAATGATTTTCAAAGACTAACACCGTTGGAATTTCGTTATTTTGACTTTCCAATCGTATGTTATGAATTATGGGAGATTCCATATTGTAAGATTTTTATCTAATCAGTATTTTATCGAAATGACCTGATTCAAACTCTCAAAATTCCTAAAAATCGTCTTTTATCTTTGGTTAAATTGTTAGAATTTTTATTGACCTGTAGAATGTTTTAAAAAATCATATTCTCTTAGAGCACAAAATCAAGATTTTAGATAAAAAAATTGTTCTATCAGTTTGGCCATGCTATTTCTATAAAAGGACCTTCCAAAAACGACCTAGGGCGGATAAGAACACTTCCAAAGTCAGAAAACACAGCCACAAACCTTCTCCCCACGTTTTTACACTTCCAAGCCTCAAATCAATACCGAAACGCTCCCGAAATCACCCCGAAATCACCAAAAACTCATCCTTTCTTCTCCTATTGTACTTCCAAGCACCAAAACACCAAAAATACAGAACCAAAATGTGGTTAAAAGCCCAAGGAAGAAGGGGTCAGAAGCTGGTTTCGAACTCAAGCCATAACCGAATCCGACGAAGCCTCGAAGGGCTCCCGGTGTGAAGAATCCAATTGACTCCAAAGGTAAAACGGGTTGGAACCCAGATTTTCTAACTCCCCACGGTTAATCTTACCTCATATTAAAATTTGAGCTTGAAATGATTCCTTTCTGTTTTTGAATTGCCATTTTTCTTTGTTTCTGTTCATTGACTTGTGCATTAAGTTTCATCAATAATTCGACTTCAAATTGAAATCTTTTGATTACTAACCTATTGTACATCTTTCAGGCTATCTACCCATACATTTTGAGCCAAAAACACCACTGGAAACCGCCCAAACGCCGCTGTCCAAGGGCGGTCCACACCCACGGACGCTATGTCCGAGGTCCTGAACGCCCTGTCCGTAAGCCCAGACACCCCCAGACGCTGGCGGGATTTCTTATTTTTTGATTTTTAAAACTTTAGGGTTTTTAATGGTGCATGTCCGGGCCCACGGACGCCCTGCCCGTGGCCCCAAACTTTTCGAGTTTACATTTTTATTTTAGTTCTGTTGTCGTAATCATATAATTCAATTGGGGTCCGTGGTCTCGGACATTAGGTCCATGGCTACGGACATAATTAAAATTTGACCTTATTCTGCCTCCGAAACCCTAATTTAGGTAGTTTTATTTTTTACTTTAATTTTCTGTCAAAAAAAATCAGAAGCGCGCACTTAGGTTAAAACGACTCGTAATAAGCCGTAATTAAACTAAGTAGAGGAAAAACGACTTGGAGGGTGATGAAAGTAATTGAACCCTAATTAAGTCGAATATCAAGCCCCTGAACCTGAACTCTCCTTTCCTAATTTGATCTAGGTTAAAATTAGGTGGCGACTCATAATAGGTTCCAGTGAGCTAGCTTAGGTTTTAATAATTATGGTTATATGACTTAGTTATTAAACTTAGGTTATCAGTGGACCTAACACCCGATCAGATCCTAATCAACTCGAATTAAAATAGGATAGGGTTTAAAAATCGAGGCTCATGGAATGGCGACTCCGCTGGGGACTCAAATTCTTAATATTAACTTGTTTAATTTTAAGAAAGAGGGCTTAACTTGAAAATGTTTATTTACGACTTTCATTATGTTGTTTGTTTACTTTTGTGCGCAATTTAATTTTCTGCACCTTTGCATCATATGAGAGCGAGGGTCCACGCAAGCCGGTTTCATCCCGGGACCCGCCTTAGGGTTCCCTGTCAGGAACTCACACCTTTTAAGGTGATGTGAATAAGTGGGCGAAAAGAGGAGGATGTCATCTAACCACATCCCCTTAATACCTAGGATTTAGCTCCAAGCATTTTCCTGGCAGTGTCCTTACCTAGCCTTGTTTGGTCATTCAAAGACCCGACCGTAGACGCACACCTCATGATGATGTGAAGAAAGTGGGGAAGCCCAAAGAGAATAGTGTGCAAGCCCTATTCCTTTGTGGTAACCTGGGCCCATGCCCCAAGCACCTCTTCGGATCGATCCATACCCGAATTGGATAAGCGTCAAGTGAGGACATGTTGAATTTGTGTGGGCCTTGTCTGCTTGTATGATCGGCCCACTACCCAGCCTAGGAATTGATAGGAACTTTTCCTATATCAACTCAGCCCAACTTGAATTTACGGCTTTATTGTTTGTGGCCCAATGGCCCTGTTTGGTTTGAATGAATGAATTGTTTGTTTGGGCTCAGGCCCAAAAGTTTAGACTTAGGTGATTTCTCTCTTTCGGCCCAATTTGAATTATCAATTTAGTTCTAGGCCCACGAAAAACAAATCCACCTAAAGCAATTCCTGAAAATCCATCAGGCCTTTCCATTTCAAGGCTTATTCTAGTATAAGAAGACTTTCCACTCGGGCTTTGGCCCGAAATCCTAGTTATAGGTATCATCTTTTAGGCTCAATCATAATTACTCGGTCCAAATCCCAATTCACATCTAGAGCATGATTTAGAAATCATTTCAGCCCATGCGCCCTATTTCTAGCCCAAACACATTCTGGCCCAGGTGCCAAATTCTCAGAATATTCCAAGTGCTACATTCTCTAAAACTTTTCGGCTTAGGCACCAGTTCACAGTTCATGAATCATTCCGGCCCAAGTACCACACTCATAACTCATTCCATCTAGGCCCACAAACCAATTTATAATTTTGGCCCACGAACTTTGCTTTCAATCCAGAATTTCAGCCCATAGCATAAAACATTTGAATTCAAGATAGTTTGTATAACTCGTTCATTCCAGTTTCTGGCCTTAAGGCCCAACAAGAACATCAAATGAATCTTAGGCTTCAAGGTTTCTCTCTCGACCCAAAGGCCCATCCACGATCCATGTGGCTTCCTTCGGCCCGTTTGCTCCACTTCCAGATTAAGGGTATTCAGGCCCACACATCCGTTCTAACCTAGGAATCACTCTAGCCCATGCACTTCACTCTCAGTTTGGAAAAGATTCAGGCTCTAGTTCCTCCTACATAACCCATAGGCATTCCTAGTTCAGACATTTTATGGAGCATACTCGAAGTTCAGAAGGAAGACAATCACGGTCATCTCAAGGGCTTCCCGACGGTCGAGAGCTCGAGTCTTCAGTACGTTGGCATCAGGCAGTTCAACATCACTATTTTACATTTTTTCTCAATTTAAGTAGTTTTCTTTTCTCAATCGTTCTTCCAACTTTTATGGTAGCCAACTTCCTTTATCATTTTAGGTAGTTTTCCTAAGATTACAATTTTTGATGTTATCTTTCCATTTTCGAATAAGAGCATAGTTCCATTTTCATAATTTTGTGTGCATTCATTTAACAAAACTAAAAATTGTTTTTCAAGAAAAAGGATCATGAAATAATTAATTTCTGACAACATAATAGAATGACTTGTCTTTTGTTTCTTAAAGGGTGAACATGTCCGTCCACACACCACAGTCTATCCCAAAACATCCACAAAGCATTCCAAAATCCACATCTATTTAAGTGTTGTCATAAACCCCAAATCAATACTGGGGGCAATCTGAGCTTAGGATCGTCATCTTTAATCTTTCGTTTAAGCGTGTGAACTAGTCTCTGAGTGAAATTCATGAGAGTGTCTTGAGCGGAAAAACCATGAGTGAACGAGCGTGTCATTTTTACATGACTCCAGTGAGACCACATTCAAAGGTGAGGTAAACGGCATAACTCTCATCGAAGGAGATAATTTGTAGATTTACACTTAGACCTGTGAAAAGTAACAGAGAATGGATACACAACTATCAGGAATGGCGAAGCACATAGGTACAGCACCGCATAGCCAAAAGCTTGTGAACCCTGACATTAAACCCTAGGCACCCCCACTGAGCCTTTCATATATCCCTTTTCGATACTACGAACTCCACAAAAATAGCCCAGCCGATGATGAATTTCCAACCCGGTGACCAAAGGAAGCAAGGAGCCAGATTCTCAGATAATGTTTTCATCAGTCCAAAGAAGCAATGCCGCTATCAGCATGACGAAGCGATCCGAAAATGGTCCCAGAGTGACATAGGATCCAAAGAGCTCACATCAAAACAGCTCTCAAAGCGCAAAACCGGGAGACACAAGAACCCCGAAAGAGATGTCAAGAAAGGATAAAACAAAAAGGCAAACCCGGAGTGCCTTAAAGAAATCCAAATGACAAAAAGAAAAGAAATGGTGTAATGGACGACTTCAAAAGTCCAAGTCCAGAAGCTCGAAAACAACGTCAACACAAAGCAGCTAGATGACTTCAAGACAAGAAAGATGAATATGAGAGAAGACGTAAGGTGCAGTTTTGGTCACCCCTTTAAGCTCCACATACCTCAAATATCCCTCCATGGCCCCGTCATCTTTCGTCACACCCCATGGCCATGTTATAAGCTTGAAAGACTTCCAACTTGATAGTTGTGTATCCAATCACGTGAAAGTAACAAATCGAATGTGTAAATCTAACGAATATTGAATTCAATGGTCCAGAAGTTGTGACCATAAGCAAGAAATGAGTGCAAACACGAAACACGTCGAGTGTAGGCTAGGAAGCACCACATCAAAACATAAGCCTTAACCTTGTGAGGACGAGACTCGTTCACGTGCTGAATCAAAGAAAATACTGGGGGCAATCGATCATTCCGATCGATTGCCATGAACTCTGGCTCAGATTGTCTTAAAGAAAAATACTGGGGGCAATTGTTGGTTCCAACAATTACTATGACATCACCATTCGGGACCCAAAAGCTTAGGCACCACCAACACCACCACGCAGGCCCACATAAGCCCTTACCTCCACATCATAACACCTCAGGCACACCTAAGCCCTAACCTCCACACACACACTCTCAGGCTCATCATTAGCCTTACCTCCACAAAAACATCAAGCCCGTCATAACCCTGACCACCATCTGAAATCACAACCCAATCCCAGGTTTATCATATATCCTGAACACCAGCAAAAGCCTTTAGCACCACAAAAAAGCACCACACTCCACCAGTGGCATGTTCATCTTCTAAGAAATAGAAGGCAAATCTGAAATTCTTAGTCAGGAAATGGTTATTACACTTTGCTTTTTCAATAGAGTTTTTTCTCATCATAGCCACGTTTGGCACATTTTCTAGCAATTTCTTGTTTTGGACATTTTTCAATCCTCGTCATAGCCACGCTTGGCACAATCTCTAGTAATTTCAGGTTTTGGGCAATTTTTGATCCTTATTTGCAATTGGATTTCATACACCTTATCATTGCCATGTTTGGCACTTTCACAATCGACTTTCATCATAATCATTTGCATAAAACATGCTTTGCTTTCTAGTATCATCCTTAGGCTCGTCATAAGACCTAGAACCATCTTTAGGCTCGTCATAAAACCTAGAACCATCCTTAGGCTCGTCATAAGACCTTGAACCATCCTTAGGCTTGTCATAAGACCTAGAACCATCTTTAGGCTCGTCATAAGACCTATAATCATCCTTTTAGGCTCGTAGGAAGACCTATCATCACTCTTTGGTTGACCTACTCTTAACAAACACATTGCATTCATTTCATTCATATAGGCGCGTCACAAGACCTGACGACATAAAGTTGGCGAGGTGATGGCAATAAATCCTCCTATGTTATGTCAACTTATTTTGGGATCAACGAATGGTGGGCGATGGCAATAAGTCCCCATGGTTTTTACCAGGAGTTATCTCTGCACACCGGCTTGGGGGGCAATGGCAATAAGTCCACAATGGGTCCAGCCAGGAGCATTGGTACGAGTTTCGGTCCCCAAAAGCATCCGAGCATCATCAGTATCATCAGCATCATCAGTATCATCAGCATCATCAACATCATTAGCATCATCAACATCATCAGCATCATCAGCATCATTAGCATCGCTAGCATATCAGCATTCCTGCATCTACACATTATTTCATTGTCATCATTTTTGGGTAGTCAACGCCTTAGAATCGCTTGACATTATTTCATTTTCGTCATTTTCAGGTAGTCAACGCCTTAAAATAGCTTGACATCATTGACATCATTTTCAGGTAGTCAACGCCTTAGAATAGCTTGACATCATTTTCACCATTTTTAGGTAGTCAACACCTTAGAATAGCTTGACATCATTTTCACCATTTTTAGGTAGTCAATGCCTTAGAATAGCTTGACATCATTTTCATCACTTTAGGTAGTCAACTCCTTAGAATAGCATGACATCATTTTCATCACTTTAGGTAGTCAGCGCCATAGAATAGCTCGACAACATATCATCATTTCAGGTAGTTGGCGCCTTCGGATAGTTCAACAACATCTCCTTCTCCTTTAGGTAGTTAGCGCCTTCGAATAGCTCAGTACAACCCACTGGATTTCAAACGGCATACGAGGTATTTTAGGATCCAAAATTTTGGGGTATCACTCATGCATCAACTAGTCTTTTCATTTCCATTACAAAGCCTACTTGACGGGGGGCAATCTGTTATACCCAAAATTTTAACCCCCTCGGAATAGTCTCTAAGGCATACGTGTTACAAAGGGCAAAACGATCAAAAAGCACCAAGGCAGGATTTTCCAAGGACATTCTCGGGATTTTCTATTTTCATATGACTTGTTCATTATCTCCAAACACTTCTAAATATAATAGTAATTATGAAAGGTATTTCATGATTTTCTGATAATATTTATTTTGGAAATTTTGCTTTTAATTCATATAATAAGCTAATTTCTTTAATAATTAACACATGAAATAGCCTCAAATTAGAAATACAAAAAAAGGTTTCCAAAAATTAAAATAAAATTGTTACATGGTTAGCATGACCCCATACAGTTGTATACCTGAAATTGTTTTGTTTGGAACCATGGCCCGAAATTTAAAAGAGAAATTCAATCATTTTTGTAATTTTCTCTCTCCTTTGGAAAATACCCAAATCAATTCCAAATGTCATGCAATTTTAACACAAGATAGAGAATGATTTTTAAAGACTAACACAGTTGAAATTTTGTTATTTCTACTTTCCAATCGTAAGTTATAAATTATGGGAGATTTCAGATTGTAAGATTTTTATCTAATCGGTTATTTATCGAAATAACCTGATTCCAACTCTCAAAATTCCTAAAAATCATCTTTTATCTTTGGTTAAAGTTAATTGTTATCAACCTGCAGCATGTTTTAAAAAATCATATTCTCTTAGAGCTCAAAATCAGGATTTTAGATAAAAATTTTGTTCTATCAATTTGGCCATGCTATTTCTATAAAAGAACCTTCCAAAAACGACCTAGGGCGGAGAATAACACTTCCAAAGTCAGAAAACACGGCCACAAACCTTCTCCCCACGTTTTTACACTTCCAAGCCTCAAATCAATACTGAAACACTACCGAAATCACCAAAAACTCATCCTTTCTTCTCCAGTGAACTTCCAAGCGCCAAAACAACAAAAATACATAACCAAAACGTGGTTAACAGCCCAAGGAAGAAGGGGTCATGTAACACCCCCAAACACTGGCCTAGGAGTTAGGGGTGTCACACGCCGCGTATTATTACATAATAACGCAAGGCTCTAATAAGCAAACTTAAACAGATAAACAAATAAGGCCCAAATGAAATACTTAAATAAAGTATAATCAAATGATGTCGTAACATCCCAAAAGTATTACAGAACCCACCAAAACGAATATCAAAGCAAAAGCTAACAGAAGAGGCCCAAAGGCTTAAATTCAAATACAAAGTCTCAAACGGATCAAATAACATATGAACTAAACTCCAGAAGCTGAGGGTAGACGATCCTCGCTAATCAATCTGCAAAAACGTTAGAAGTAGGGGAATGAGCACACAACTATGCCCAGTAGATGACCAACTTCATCAACCAGCATGCTCAAAACGTTTTACAGAATGTTAACAAATCAGAAGGAGCCGAAAGAGTCCAAGAGCATGTCAGAAAACAGAAGCAGAAGTCCACACCATAAGGGACTAAACAGAGCAGAAGCAGACAGAAGCAGAAAACAGAGTGGGACACTAGCGATCACAGCATACAGACAGAACGAGCAACCAGCTCGTGAACAGAACGAGGAAACCTCACTCGTAAGCAGAACAGGTGTAAACACCCGTGAACAGAACGGGGAACATCACCCGTGAACAGAAGGATCCTACATAGCGCGCTACGAGACAGCGTAACCAGCCATCCAAAGGCTCAGACACAGAGATAACTAGGTCCCAAAACAGAAGCTTAAATACAGATAAGCATATGTGCACCAAAGGCACCAGAAAGCACATAGATGGCTTGGAAATCAGATGGGGAATCCAACCCCGCAAATGGAAGTCAACACGGAGCTCAAACGAGCAAGTTATTGTCAAAACAGAGGCATGTCCGAACTTGTATCCGGACATCAATGTTCGGACACAAGTCGAGACTCAGAAGTCGAAATCAGACAGATGTCCGAACATGTGTCCGAACTACGAAGTTCGGACACAGGTCGAACTTTAAAACAGTAGAGGAGACAGAGGTGTCCGAACATCCAAGTTCAGACGGATGTTCGGACGTTCTTCGGAAATCAGAGCGTGCAGAGTCCGAACTTGTATCCGGACATCAGATGTTCGGACACAAGTCGAAGCCAAAATCAGAGAATGCAGAAGGCTGTGTCCGAACTTCAAAGCTCGGACAGAAGTTTGGACACAGCGAAAACTTCAGAAAGTTTAAGCGTAGAAGGGCATGTCCGAACGTCCAAGGTCGGACGGAAGTTCGGACATGCCGAAAAACTCAGAAAACAGAAGCGAATTCAACACGAACAGAGGCACAAAACCAACTCAAATCAACACACGCATTTACAAAACAACCTTGGGGGTTTAATCCATTGAAATGGCATTAAAACAGGCACAAATCGCACACAAACACAAGGCAATCATTGAATTAAATTGCAGAATCCGAACTCCCCAAGGCTGAACACACGGATCGAATCCGAAAGCCACCTACCTCGCAATTAGCAGACGAAACCCAAATCTGATGCAGAGACGAAAACCTCACAGTCCGAAGCAGCAGAACTCAGCCAACGCAGACCGAAACGCAATATCAAAACACTGATTCTGATACGGAATCACAGACGAAGCCAACAGCAGGAGAAATCGATCGGGACAGAGAAGCCAATGCTGATTGCAATGGAGGAGAAGAAGCAAACGCAGAATCCCCAATGGCGCAGCACAACGAACGAACGATCAGAAAACACAATGCAGGAGAGGAAAAACTCTGAAGCACAAGAGAGAGAAGAGAGAAGGGTTGAGGGTTTCCAACTGAGCGAGAAGAGGAGCGTAAATGATCGTGAGAACGTGTTTAGGTAGTGGGTGAAAGCCTAATTAGAAATGTAATAGATATTTATTAATATCACCCAAATATCAATAATAATCCCTTACCAAAAATCCAAAACGAAAAGGACCACCTCGCCCTTGACTTTAATCCAAAGGACTTCCATGTCCTGAATTAAGATTGAACCAACTTAAAGTTAAATTGTGACGAAATAAAATAATAACCAAATCTTGGGTTATAACAGGTCAGAAGCTGGTTTCGAACTCAAGCCAGAACCGAATCCGACGAAACCTCGAAGGGCTCCCGGTGTGAAGAATCCAATTGATTGCAAACGTGAAAACATATTGGAACCTACATTTTCTAACTCCCCATGGTTAATCTAACCTCATATTAAAATTTGAGCTCGAAACGATTCCTTTCTGTTTCTGAATTGCCGTTTTTCTTTGTTTCTGTTCATTGACTTGTGCATTAAGTTTCTTTAACAATTGGACTTCAAATTGAAATCTTTTGATTACTAACATATTGCACATCTTTCAGGCTATCTACCCATAAATTTTGACAAAAAACACCACCAGGAACCGCCCAAACGCCTCTGTCCGAGGGCGGTTCGCACCCACGGACGCCCTGTCTGTAAGCGTGGACGCCCCCGGACGGTGGTGGGATTTCTTATTTTTTGATTTTTCAAACCTTGGGGTTTTTAACGGTGCATGTCCGGGCCCACGGACGCCCTGTCCGTGGCCCCGGACTTTTTGAGTTTACGTTTTTATTTTAGTTTTGTTTTCGTAATCATGTAATTCAATTAGGGTCCGTGGTCTCGGACATTAGGTCCGTGGCTACTGACATAATTAAAATTTGACCTAATTCCGCCTCCGAAACCCTAGTTTAGGTAGTTTTATTTTTTACTTTAATTTTCTGTCAAAAAATGTTTAAAATACAAAAAAACCAGAAGCGTGCACTAAGGTTAAAACGACTCGTAATAAGCCGTAATTAAACTAAGTAGAGGAAAAACGACTTCGAGGGTATATCAAGCCCCCAAACCCGAACTCTCCTTTCCTAATTTGATCTAGGTTAAAATTAGGTGGTGACTCATAATAGGTTCCAGTGAGCTAGCTTAGGTTTTAATAATTATGGTTATATGACTTAGTTATTAAACTTAGGTTATAAGTGGACCTAAAACCCGATCAGATCTTAATCAACTCGAATCAACATAGGATAGGGTTTAAAAATCGAGGCTCACAGGGGGGTTAAAATTTTGGGTATAACAGATTGCCCCCCCCCCATCAACTTGTCTTTGTAATGAGAATGAAAAGACTGGTTTATGCCTGAGTGATGCCCCAAAACTTTGACTAGTAGTGAAAAATGAATTAGATTTTTGCTGAAAGTTTGTTGATTATGCCAAGCTAGGCGCTAGCTACCTAGGAAAAAGGTTTGAGATTGTTAGGAAATTATGAGGTGCCAACTACCTAAAGGAGAAGTTTGAAATTATCGGGCTAATATGAGGCGCCAATTATCTAAGAATGTGAAAAGTGAGTTGAACTAATAATGAAGTAAGCTAAACCGAGCATCTGAAGTGTCGGAAGCTTAGAAATGAATGAACTAAGATCATCATGAAGGTGTCCTAGTGACGAATGAAAAGAGGGGTGATATGCAATGAGACTGATGTGTTGTGTTCGATGAGTGCAATGTGAGTGACAAGGCTTATGTGTGCCTAAAGTGAATGAATATATAGGGAAGTCTTATGGGTGCCTGAAATGATTGAATGTAAGGTAGGTCTTATGTGCGCCTAAAGTGAATGAATGTAAGGGAGGTCTTATGGGGGCCTGAAATGATTGAATGTAAGGTAGGTCTTATGTGTGCCTAAAGTGAATAAATGTAAGGGAGGTCTTATGGGTGCTTGAAATGATTGAATGTAAGGTAGGTCTTACGTGTGCCTAAAGTGAATGAATGTAAGGGAGGTCTTATGGGTGCCTAAAGTTGTTTTTGTGGTGATAGGACTTATGTGTGCCTAAGGTTTGAGAGTGAAACCCATCCTAACTCGGTTGATTATGGAGACCGAGACCCACCTAACTCGGTTGCTTATTGAGACCGAGATCCATCTAACTCAGTTGCTTATGGAGACTGAGATCCGTCTAACTCAGTTGCTTATGGAGACTGAGATCCATCTAACGCAGTTGCTTATGGAGACTAAGATCCGTCTAACTCAGTTTCTTATGGAGACTTAGATCCATCTAACTTAATTGCTTATGGAGACTGAGATCCATCTAACTCAGTTGCTTATGGAGACTGCGATTCATCTAACTCAGTTGCTTATGAAGACTAAGATCCATCTAACTCAGTTGCTTATGGAGACTGAGATCCATTCTACTCGGTTGCTTATGGAGAGCGGGATCCGTCTAACTCAGTTGCTTATGGAGATTGAGATCCATCTAACTCATTTGTTTATGGAGACTAAGATCCATCTAACTCAGTTTCTTATGGAGACTAAGATCCATTCTACTCGGTTGCTTAAGGAGACCAAGACCCGTTCTACTCAGTTGCTTATGGAGACCGAGACCCATTCTACTCGGTTGCTTATAGAGACCGAGACCCGTTCTAAACTTGACCAGGCTAATTGAGGAATGTAGTATGTTTGATGATGTGAGGATGCAAAACATGTTTTATGCAAATGATTATGATTGTAATAAAAATCAAGTTGTAAAAGTTCCAAACATGGAAATGATAAGGTTTACCCGAGTATTGCAAAGTGAAATTGAAGTGCTTGTGAAAACCGAAAATTTGCACAAAGCAAGAAATAGCTGAAAATGTGCCAAACGTGGCGATGCTTGAGAAAAACTTTGCTGAGAAAGGAAAGTGAAATAATTATTTCCTGACTAGAAGTTCTAGATCTGTAATTTGTTTCTTAGACGATGAACATGACAATGGTGGAAGTGTGTGGTATTTGTTGTGGTGCTGGAAGCTTTTGCTGGTGTTCAGGATTTATGACAAGCCTTGGGTTGGGGTTTGATTTTGGATGGTGATCAGGATTATGATGATCTTGATGTTTTGTGGAGGTAAGACCAATGACGGGCCTGTGAGTGTTTGTGTGGTGGTTAAGGCTTATATGGGCCTGTGTGGTGTTGGTGCTTGAGTGTTGGGTTCCAATTGGTATTGTCATAGCAATTGTTGGAACCAACAATTGCCCCCTTTATTTTTCTTTTAAGACAATCTGATCTAGAATTTGTGGCAATCGATCAGAACGATCGATTGCCCCCAGTATTTTCTTTGATTAAACATGCGAACAAGTCTCATCCTCACAGGGTCAAGGCTTATGTTTTGATGTGGTGCTTTCTAACCTAAACTCGACGTGTTTGGTGTTTGCACTCATTTCTTGCTCATGGTCATAACTTCTAGACCATTGAATTTGATATTTGATGGATTTATGCATTTGAACTGTTACTTTCACGTGATTGGATACACAACTACCAAGTCAGAAGTCTTTAAAGCCTATAACATGGCCATTGGGTGTGATGAAAGACAACAGGACCATGGAGGGATATTTGAGGTATGAGGAGCTTAAAGGGGTGACCAAAGATGCACCTTGCGTCTTCTCTCGGATTCATCTTCCTTGTCTTGAAGTCGTCTAGCTGGTTTGTGTTGACGTTGTTTTCGAGCTTCTGGACTAGGACTTTTAAAGTTGTCCTTTACACCATTTCTCTTCTTTTTGTCATTTGGATTTCTTCGAGGCACTTTGGGTTTGCCTTTTTTATCCTTCCTTGACTTCGTCCTTGGGGTTCTTGTGTCTCCCAGTTTTGGGTTTTGAGAGTTGTTTTGATGTGAGCACTTTAGATCCTGTGTCACTCTGGGACCATTTGTGGATCAATTCGTCATGATGATAGTGGTGTTGCTTCTTTGGACACCGGGTTGGAAATTCATCATTGGCTGGGTTATTTTGTGGAGTTCATAATATCGAAAAGGGATATATGAAAGGCTCAGCGAGGGTGCCTAGGGTTTAATGTCAAGGTTCACAAGCTTTTGGCTATGTGGTGCTGAACCTAGGTGCTTCGTCATTCCTGATAGTTGTGTATCCGTTCTTTGTTACTTTTCACAGGTCTAAGTGAAAATCTACAAATTATCTCCTTCGATAGGAGTTATGCCGTTTACCTCACCTTTGAATGTGGTCTCACCGGAGTCGAGTTAAAATGACATGCTCGTTCGCTCATGGTTTTTCCGCTCAAGGCACTCTCACGATTTTTCTCTCAAAGACTTGTTCACACATTTAAATGAAAGATTAAAGATGACAAACTTAAGCTCAAATTTCCCCCAGTATTGATTTGGGGTTTTATGACAACACTTAAACAAATGTGGAATTTGGACCACTTTATGGATTGTTTTGGATGTTCTGTGATGGTGCTTGGATAGGCATGTTCACCCTTTAGGAAGCAAAGAGATGAATCGTTCTGTTCTATTACCAGGAGATGATTATTTCATGCACATTTATCAAAAGAAATACTCATACCATTTTTTCATTTTTTTGTTTTGTTAGAGAAAGAGAATTTATTTACAAAGCATTTGTACATGACTTTCTTACAGATGTGAAGAATGCAAAAGCTTTATTAATGGAAAATATATTCAACAATGCTAAGTACATACATTAAAAAGCTACTCAACGTATACTAAAAGGGGAAAATTGGATGGAAACAAAATATCTTAAAGTCTAAACTAGGAACTGTGAATTTAAAGTGATTTCTAACAAGAACATTCTCTTAAATATCGTCGCATTGAAATCCCTGGTCAAAGAGGTCCTGGATCGTGTGCCTCAAAGTCTTGCAATCATCGGTGTCATGGCCGGGTAATTGGTGGTACTAACAGAACTCACTTAGATTCCTTCCTTTTTGAGGGACCCCACGCCGGGGGGGTGAGAGGTTGTAGCATGTTTTGCTCCTGGAGGTATTTAAATGCCTGGCACAACGGCTGGCCGATGTCTGTGAACTCTCTCTGATGGAGTTTCTTTCTAGGTGGCTCTACTGCTCCAAAGGCCCGACCTGATTCTCTTAGCCGTCGAACTGTGTTTACATCATGCTGCCTAGTTCTCTTTTGGATGCCACTTTGGATGCAAGCTGCGGTCCTTGAACCATTTCTGGTGTTTTTTAAGTTCCCAAGCTTTAATTCTCCTTTAAGGATCATTTCCTGTAGGACACCAACTTGTCTCATCAGCATGTCGAAATTAGGAAAGTATGTGAATTTCAGCTTGTCATTGTATTGCTTCTGCATATTCTCGATTATCATTCATATTTGCTCATGTTCGTCCATCTTTGTGAGCATAGCGGCTGCCTTCATCCTCCAACACTTAACAAAGTCGGACATTGATTCACCTTCTGTTTGTCACGTGCTTGCAAGATCAGCCCTGGTGACTCCAAAACTTTTAGCGTACTCAAAATAATGCAGAAAAGCTTCACAGACCTCCTCGTAGGTCTTGGCATTCATCCTTTGAGTTATGTACCAACGCTGAGGAGTCTCATCAAGATAGCGAGCAAATACCTTGGCGTCCTGCATGTCGTTTAGCATAAGGATGGACATTTCTCTATCAAACACTGCCAAATGAAGTTGTGGGTTGGAGGAACCCTTATACGGAGGAAGGGTTGACAACTTCAACTTTGGACGGAGATCAAACTTGGGATATAATCCAGTGGAAAAGTAGTCAAAATCGGCTGGCTTATTGGCCTTCTCCATGCGCTCAATCTTTTTCAGAATCCCATTGAATTCTACGTCTAACTAGGCATCCACGTTGATTGGATTTCCTCCTTCTACCATACTTGGGATTCAGGCCTACCTGTTTTTAAAGTGCTTTCTGTTAGAAAACAAAAGAGGACTGAGCTGAAATTTCAGGCCGCAAAGAAGTTTTAGGTTAGAACTTGTCTGGGCTACGAAAAAAAAAACATGAGCTGGAATGTTTTGAAGATTGTGGGTAGGTACTAAGGCCCGAATGAGTTGGAATAGAGGCACATGGGCTGGAATGATTCATGAGCTGTGAACTAGTGCCTAAGCCAAAATGTTTGGAGAATGTGGTTGTTATACCAAAAATTTCAACCCACTCGGAGTAGTCTCTAGGGCATACATGTTATAAAGGGCAAAATGGTCAAAGTGCACCAATGCTGGATTTTTCAAGGACATTCTTGGGATTTTCTATTTTCATATGACTTGTTCACTATCTCCAAACACTTCCAAATACCATAGTCATTATGAATGACATTTCCTAATTTCCTAGATGGTATTTATTTTGGAAAATTAGCTATTAATTCATATTATAAGCTAATTAACAAATGAAATAGCCTCGAAATAGAAATAAAAAAATGTTTCCAAAAAATAACATAAAATTGTCACATGGTTAGCATGATTACATGCAGTCATGAACCTGAAATTATTTTATTTGGAACCACAGCCCAAAATTTAAAAGAGAAATTCAAACATTTTTGCAATTTTCTCTCTCCTTTGGAAGATACTGAAATTGAATCCAAATCTCCTGAAATTTTAACAAAATATATAGGATGATTTTTAGAGGCTGACATAGTTGGAATTTCGTAATTTCGATTTTCCAATCGTAAGTTATGAATTATGGGAGGTTCCAGATTGCAAGATTTTTATCTAATCGGTTACTTATTGAAAAAACATGATTCCAGCTCTCAAAATTCCTAAAAATCGTCTTTTATTTTTGGTTGAAATTTTAGAATTTTTATCAACCTGTAGCACATTCTAAAAAATCATATTCTCTTAGAGCACAAAATCAGGGTTTTGGATAAAAATTTTGTTCTATCAATTTGGCCATACTCTTTCTATAATAGACCTTCCCAAAAATGAACTAGGGTGGAGGAGAACATTCAAAAAGTCAGAAAGCACAGTCGTCAACCTTCTTCCCACGTTTATGAACTTTCAAGCCTCATATCGATACCAAAACTCTATTAAAATCACCCCGAAATCACCAAAAACACTTCCTTTCATCTCCCATCGAACCTCCAAGCACCAAAACACCAAAATACAGAACCAAAACGTGGTTAAAAACCCAAGTAAGAATGGGCCAGAAGCTCGGGTCAAAATCTATCCGGAACCAATCCCGTCGAGGCACTGAAAGATTCCCGACGTGAAGCATCTTCTAGAATTCGAAGGTAAAACAGATAGAAATTTTAATTTCCTTACTCCCCACTTATTGGTTAATCTTGTTCTGAAATTTGAGTCCGAACCGACTCTTTTCAGCTTCTGAATTGTCGTTTGTTTTCGTTTCTGTCTAATAACTTGTGCGTTAAGTTTTGTCATTAATTCGACTTCAAATTGAACTCTTTTGATTACTAACATATTGTACATCTTTCAGGCAACTCGTCCATTAATTTTGAGCCGAAAAACGCCATCGGGAACCACCAAAAACCCACTGTCCGTGGGTGGTCCGTGACCTCAGACCTCTGGTCCGGGACCACAAACACCCATGGACAGTGGCGGGATTTTTATTTTTCAAATTTTAGGGTTTTAACAGTACATGTCCGGGCCCACGGACACCTTGTCTGTGGCCCCGAACTTTTCAAGTTTGCATTTTTATTTTAATTCGACTTTCATAATCACATTGTTTAATTAGGGTCTGCGGTCTCGGACTAAGTTTGTGGCTACGGACAGAAACAAAATTTTGCTTCAAATCTGCCTCTGAAACCCCAGTATAGGTAATGTTATCTTGCAGTTTATTTTTGTGTCAAAAAAATGTTAAAAAATTAAAAAAAAATAGAAGTTTATCTACTTAGGTTAAAATGACTCGTAATAAGCCGTAATTAAACTAATTAAAGGAAAAATGACTTCGAGGGGTAATGAAAGTAATTGAACCCCGAATAAGTCGAATACCAAGCCCGCGAACCTGATCTCTACCTTTCCTAATTTACCCTAGGTTAAAATTAGGTGGCAACTCATAATAGGTTCTAATGAGCTAACTTAGGATTTAATAATTAGTGTTATATGACATAGTTATTAATCTTAGATTATAAGTGGACCTAGAACCCGACCAGATCCTAATCAATCTAATCAACATAGGATAGGGTTCAAAAATCAAGGCTCGCAGAATGGTGACTTTGTTGGGGACAAACTCTTAATATTAACTTGTTTAATTTTAAGAAAGAGGGCTTAACTCGAAAATTGTTTGTTTAAGGCTTTTATTACATTGTTTGTTTACATTCGTGTGTAATTTAAATTTCTACACCTTTGCATCATATGAGAGCGAGGGTCCACGCAAGCCGATTTTACCCTGGGACCCGCCTTAGGGTCCCCTGTCAGGTACTCACATCTTTTTAGGTGATGTGAATAAGTGGGGGAAAAGAGGAGGATGTCGTCTAACCACATCCCCTTAATACCTGGGCTTTAGCCCCAAGCATTTTCCTGGCAGTGTCCTTACCTAGCTTTGGCTGGTCATTCAAAGACCCGACCGTAGACGCACACCTTTAGGTGATGTGAAAAGAGTAGGGAAGCCCAAAGAGAATAGCGTGCAAGCCCTATTCCTTTATGGTAACCTGGGCCCACGCCCCAAGCACCACCCCAGATCGATCCATACCTAGTTTGATTTAAGCGTCTAGTGAGGACATGTTGAATTTGTGTGTGCCTTGTTTGCTTGTACGACCGGCCCACTAACAGCTTAGAAATTGATAGGAACTTTTCCTGCATCAACTCAGCCCAACCTGAAATTTCTGGCTTAATTAGTTACAGCTCAAAGGCCTTGTTTGGTTTAAATGAGTGAATTGTTTGTTTGGGCTTTGGCCCAAAAGCCTAGACTTAGGTGATTTCCCCTTTTCAGTCCAATTTGAATTATCCATTTAGTTATAGACCCATATTTGAAGTAATTCACAAAACTCGAGAAAAAGCAATCAAGCCTTTTCACTGAAATTCTTTCGGCCCAAGGACCATTCTCGTCTAGGAAGACTTTTCACTCGGGCTCTGAACCAAAATCCTAGATCTAGGTGTCATCTTTTAGGCCTAACCAAAGTCACTCGGCCCAAATTCCAGTTCACACCTAGAACATGGTTTAGAAATCATTCCAGCACATGCGCCTTATTTCTAGCCCAGACACATTCTGGCCCAAGTGCCAAAGTCTCAGAACATTCCGGTCCAAGTGTCACTTCCTCCAAATATTTCGGCCTGGGCACCGGTTCACAACTCATGAATCACTCTGGCTCGTGTGCCTCTCTTCCAACTTATTCGGGCCTTTGTACCTATCCACAATCTTCAAAACATTCCAGCTCATGTGCTTGTGTCACAGCCTAGACAAATTCTAACCTAAAACTTCTTTGCGGCCCGGAAATTCAGCCCATTCTTCTTTTGTTTTTTAACAAATGATACTTTAAAAACTGGTAGGCCCGAATCCCAAGTATGGCAGAAGGAGGAAGTCCGATCAACATGGATGCCCAGTTAGCTGTGGAATTCAATGGGATGCTGAAAAAGATTGAGCGCATGGAGAGGGCCAACAAGCCAGCCTGTTTTTACTTTTCCACTGGATTATATCCCAAGGTTGATCTCCATCCAAAGTTGAAGTTACCAACACTTCCTCTATACAAAGGTTCCTCCGACCCACAGCTTCATTTGGCAATGTTCGATAGAGAAATGACCATCATTATGCTAAACGACATGCTAAATGACACGCAAAAGGCCATGCTATTTGCTCGCTACTTTGATGAGACTCCTCAGCATTGGTACATAACTCAAAGGATGAATGCCAAGACCTATGTGGAGGTTTACGAAGCTTTTCTGCACCATTTCGAGTACACTAGATGTTTTGGAGTCACCAGGGCTGATCTTGCAAGCACGCGACAAACAGAAGGTGAATTAATGTCCGACTTCGTCAAGCGTTGGAGGACGAAGGCAGCCGCTATGCTCACAAGGTGGACGAACAGGAGCAAATCCAAATGGTAATCGAGAAAATGCAGAAGCAATACAATGACAAGCTGAAATTCACATATTTTCCTAATTTTGACATGCTAATGGGACAAGTTGGTGTCCTAGAGGAAATGATCCATAAAGGAGAATTAAAGCTTGGGAACTTAAAGAACATCGAAAATGGTACAAAGACAGCAGTTTGCATCCAAAGTGGTACCTGAAAAAGGACTAGACAGCATGAGGTTAACACGGTTCGATGGCTAAAAGGACCAGGTCGGCCCATTGGAGCAGTGGAATCATCCTGACAGAACTCCCGTCAAGGAGAGTTTAAACACATTGGCCAACTGAGCCAGGCATTTAAAAGACTCCAGGAACGAAACATGCTACAACCTCTCACCCCTAGACAAAGAGACCCTCAAAAAGGAAGGAAACTGAACCAGTTCTGTCAATATCACTAGCTTCCCGGTCATGACACCGACAACTGCAAAATTCTGAGGCAGCGCATCCAAGATCTTATCAATCAAGGTTTTCAACTCCCCGAGTAGAAATCCCATGCCAAACATCATTAAAAACTACTATTTTCAAGTGTTTCTCTGATTTCTTCCCATTACTATTCATTTTTTTCCAACATTTGTAGTAGTTAGATTGTTTTATCATTTTAGGAAGTTTCTGAGATTGTAATTGTCAATGTTGTCTTTACATTCATTAAATAAATCATAGTTCCATTTCCATAGTGTTTGTACAATCCATTTTGAGTAAATTACTCAGAACCCCCTTAAGGATTTAGGATATTACAGTTAACCCCCTTGTGTTTATCATAATTATTGTTAACCATCTCGAGTTTAAGGTATATTTGACTACGAGCCCCCGAACTATAAATTTGTTATCAGGAAGTTAACTATATGTTGGCCTATCAGCTTAATCACATTAATAATGTCAGACTGGACAAAAAACACTACTTAGGGCCTGTTTATTGTTCAGCTTTATTTTTTGTAATGGATTAATCTCTCTCAAATAGCCACATGTCAACATTTAATCTGTTAGAATTTTAGGTGGGACCTACCATCTCTCTCACAAACCACATTTATCTTAAAGGTTGGTATAGTAGCTTTTCAATTAAAGGGGAGATTAATCCCCCCACAGAACGCACCCTAAAATAAGTGAGGAATTAGGTGACAGATTAATCTGGTTTTTAATATTATACAGTAGTCAATATATATGTATATAGTCATATAAAAAAAATTTATGTCTTGATGAACTATTCTATAATGGTGCGTTCACTTCGGGGTAATCAGCAAAAGGGAAACGGAATCATTCCCTTTGTGGTTGTTTGTTTTGTGTTTATAGTGATTCCGTTTCCCCCACTTCAAGTTTCGAAAACCCCCATATCCCTCTTTAGTGATTACTCTCAAAATCCTAGGGAAAAGTATTCCCTTTCCCCCGCTTACCCTATCGTCATCTTTAACATAAATAAATATTTATAGATACGGTATATAATTTATATAAATACTACTATATGATACCTAGTTTTTATAAATATTAAAATACAATATTTATATCTAATAGAATATAAATATATTTTATTAATATTTTATATAAATATACGTCCTGCCTCTGCTCTCTTTCTTCTCCCCCTCTTTCCTCTCTTTGTTTGTCCCGTTCCCCTCTTTCTCTCTCTCCCTCTCTGTTCTCTCTCTCTGCCCCTCTTTTCTCTTTCTTTCCCTTCCTTCCCTGTTTTTCCCTCCTCTTCCTCTTCTTCTTTCCCCTTTCCCTCCTCTCCCCTTTCCCCTCTTCCTCCGCTCCTTTCCTCTCCCTCTTTCTCTCTCTGCTTCCCCACTTCTCCCTCCTCTTCTTACTCTCCTCTTCTTCCTGCCTCTTCTTCCTCCCTCCCCTCCCCTCCCTCCCCCTCCTCTTTTCTCTCTCGCCCCGTTTCCCCCTGTTCTCTCTCCTCCTCTCTCTCCTCTCTTGTCTCTCTCCTCTCTCTCCCTCTGCTCTCCACCTCCTTTCTTGTTCATACAAATTAGATCCTCTTCATTTATATTATTCATATGTAATTAAGTATTAATACTTCTTTGTTTGGAACCAAACCACAACAAAGACATCATTGAAAATTCTGTTCCGTTTCCGTGTTAGAATTAAACAGACTTCTTAATTCGGGGGAATCCCTTTCCTTTCCATTCCCTTTCCTGATTCCATTCCGTTTCCTCGCTTCGAAGTGAACGCACCCTAAGTATTATATATAATTTAATTATTAAGGTATTGTATAAATAAAAAAATATAATATTAAAAATGTCATCTGAACAATACATATATACATTGTAACAAAAAAAGAAATAAAAAACACCTTATATTCTGTCGAAGGGATGGAACTTTGGCTTCGATCGCCAAATCCACGCCCAGTGTTTGATGGGAGATTAATATTTAGGATTAATTTTGAAATACATGTTTTTGTTAAAGTTAGATATATTTAACTAAAGGTGATTTGTGTACTATAATAAGCTTTTTGCATGATATGAATGTGGATAGATGTAATCAAAATATAATACTTTTCCCACTCTTAATCTTATGATATTGATGATTAATAAATAATGAAAAATGAAATACATATCAATTAAAATATATATTTCTTAATCAAACTATAAGAAACTAAAAATAATTCAATTTATTTTAAAATTACTAAACTAAATATTTATAGTTTTAAATTTTTTAAAGTGTCGCACACTGCTTTTATAGAATATCGAACTTAAAAGTTTAAGCTTAAATTAAATTTTCGTGATATAACTAATTTGTGAGTTTACATGAAAGTTTATTAAGAATGAAAAAAGATAATAAAAACGCTAAAACCAGGTAAGGACACAAGGTACACTAGTGGACAAATTCAATTGTCTCGGTGTCTATAAATAGCTCTGATTGATGTATTATTGTTGATGAGTATTTATAAATGTTTTAATCAATAGTTTAAATGTATAAATAATAGTTGATTAATGTCTCCATAAATAGTAATGTAACAATTGCTTTTAGAATGTGTATATATATAACTATTAAATAATATTTTCTTAGTCTAATTATATTTGTTGTTTATATATATGAAAAAATGAGTATACACTATGATTCCTATACACAATTAGGTTAAAGGAAAAAATATATAACAGTTAGTGTCATAATTTTAAAATAGTGATGGAAACAATTTTTAAAGGTTGTGCACGTGTTTCTAATCACCAGTGCAACATTTATAAATTATCTTGAATATGTAAAAATCAAGATTAAATGAATACGTAAAATTGTTTCTAAATGTTAATTGTTTTCACGTTTATCAATCATTCAAGCACTATAAACTGATATATGGTAAGAAAATATTCTTATACATTATGATTCGATAAGAAGGGTCAAGGGAAAATATATATAACAGTTAGTGTCATCTTTTCCATTATAGTGATGGAAACGATTACGGAAGGTTGTGTACATGTTTTCATTCACCAGTGGAAACCTTTATAAATTATCGTGGATACGTAAAATCAACTTCAACAACTCAGTTTATCGTTTCTAAACGTTTATAGCCTTTGGGTTTATTAATCACTCAAACTCTATAAACTGATAAATGATAAGAAAATATTTGTATACTTAATGATTTGATAAGATATATATATATATATATATATATATATATATATATATATATATATAACAGTTAGTGTCATCTTTTTCTAAATCGTGATGGAAACGATTATAGAAGGATGTGTACATGTTGCCAATCATGAGTAGAAACGTTTATAAATTATCGAGGATACGTAAAAAAACATGGTTAAGAATATGTGAAATCGACTTCAACAACATAATTTATTGTTTCCAAATGTTTATCGCCTTCAAGTTTATCAATCAGTTAAGCTTTATTTGTAAACTAATAAATGATAAAAAAATTATTATACACAATGATTCGATAAGAGGCCAAAGAAATAGATATATAACGCTAGTGTCATCTTTTCTATAATAGTGATAGAACCGCTTATAGAATATTGTGCAAATGTCTCTAATAATCAGTGGAAATGTTTATAACGTGGATACGTAAAAACCAATGTTACATGAATTCATAAAATTGACTCCAATTACTCAATTTACCATGTCCAAACGTTTATAACCTTCAGGTTTATCAATCAGTCAAGCTCTGTAAACTGATAAATGCAAAGAAAATATTCTTATACACGATTATTCAATGAGAACAACAGAAAAAATATAGTGTCATCTTTGTTATAATAGTTATGGAAATGATAGATTGTTGTGTAAATGTTTCTAATCATCAGGGAAAGATAGATGCTAAACCCTAAAGTATACAATGACTTAAAAAAGATTACCCTAAACCACACACCCTAAAATCCACCCCAGGAGAGCTAAATTGTCAAAGGCTTATATTAGGGTTTGTAGTGGAAGGTTTAGGCTAGAACCCTAAAAATCCGCCAAATCAGCGACGACATTATAAAGTATAGAATAAGTTAAAAAAGGTTACTCGGTATCACAAACCTCAAAAACCCCCCTAGTAGATTAAGTTCATTTTTATAGATTTATTATTATTTATTTGTAAAACTCCTATTTTTCTCTTTGTCATACTTATATTTAAAACTTAACACATATATAATAAATTTTTAAGATATAAAATTTAGAATATTTTAGAACACATATTTATTATTTTATATTTAAGCCATCAAATTGTGAAATTATCAATAATGTTTTGCTTATCTTTTGTTATTATTTTTGTCTAAAAAGAATTTATTTTAAAGAAATGATACCTTATAAAAAAATTATACATCATTGAATAATGCTAAAAGATTATTAATTTATTTATTATATCGAATATTATTAAATCACGTAGAATATTAAAACTAGAAGTTGAAGTTGTTACACATTAGTTAATTCCTTCGGAGCAAGAGATATGATGTCAACATCCTCACATCACCAAAAAAAGTGAGCTGGTCATCAAAACCCTTATTTTGTTTTATTACTATAAATCTACGGTTGAAATTTAGTCCGTTAGTGGCAGAGATTCTTGGTTCGTGACCAAAACTTTGGCGATCGAACACCCCTTAAGGGTAGATTTTGGTAGTTGTGGGTAGATACTAGATTTAGGGTCGTTCCCTAATTGCTTATTTACTTAAGTTATTTGTGGTTAACAAATCTTGAGATATACACGAATTAAAAATTGACACTTGTCAAGCACTTTTAACAAAAAGTAGATTAATCTCTTATTCACTACTATAAATTAGGGTCTTAGGTGAACGTTCCATTTTCTATGTTTGTTTAATCTCTCTGTGGTTAAGCATGGTTAACTAATACTGTAAAGCTATATGTACTTTGGTGAGGTTATCACATGAGATTGGACAAATAATAATTAAAGACTTGGCAAATAAAGCTAGCTTAATTGGAAAAGGTCCTTATTGAACTGGATCTTACAATCGGATTGTGTCAGCTAGAGCTGATTCTTATATGCCCGGTTCAACTTGGACCAATCCAATTGTGTCGACTAGACCTGATCATTATACTAGATTTACATGTGTATGTGTCAAGCCATGTGTACTTTGGTGGGGTCATCACATGAGATTGGACAATAATTGAAATACCCCAAACCTTTAAGTGTTAATTAATTATGTAATTATGACTTCTAAGGCTAATTAAGTCCTTAAGAAACATTGGTAAACAATTTAAACCAAAGAAAACACAAGAAAACACAATAAAGTCAATTTAAGTAAATACTTGCTCTAGACTTGGTGTAACCTTGTTTAAGACCTAAAGGTCATTCCTAGACCTTATTAACATTCTAATGAACATGTTAAATCAATTACCAAATAAAACCAAGCTCAAAAACAAGTTTAAACACAAATTATGCTTTAAGGAGTCTTAAAGCACGTTTTTGAAAAATTGTCTTGGAAATGGGTTTTGAGTGGCTAAATGTCCATGATTACACCTTAATCAACATGTGTACTATTTAGTACCATATTAGGAAGCCTACATCAAGGAGAAACCAAAAATTTCACAAATTTGTGCACTAATTATGAATAGTACCAAAATAGTGCCCAAATTTAAGTCTTTAATCTCCTTTAAGTGGCCAATGGTCAAACTAGGCCATAAATATCCTAACTAAAGGAGGGGGCCAGTTTTTAAGGTGATGAGTCACCATAACATGCCAGCCAACTAAAGAAAGAAGAGGGAACTAAAGTAACGTTACTATTTGCTTTATATAAATATCTCACAAAATCTACCTCTCTCTTCACTTCTCTTCATTTCCCTTTATCCCCACCGTGTTCTTCCTCATTCTCCCAGCTCCAAACCGTCAATTATACAACTCCATTCTTCTCTAACTTCAATCTCTTTCCAAATCCAACTCCATGCTCCAAATCAAATTCTAAAGGCATATTTGTGCTAGTTAGACCAAGCCCTTCATTTCCCTCTTTTCAAATCTTCAAGAACTCAAGTTTGATTCCATGGAGAAACTCCATTGAAGGGGGAAAAGCTCATCTTATTGCACCTTGCTACTCTCCTTTGCTTCAAGGTAATAAAAGAAAGAAAAATCAAATTTCCTTTCATTCTTGTACATGGCCGAAAATCATCATTGGTGATGCCTTGTCTTGCTCATTTTACTAGCTTGATTCAATCTCCAAAGGATTAGAAGGAGTCTTATCTTGCTTCCTTATCAAGCTCTTTCCAAATTCCAAAGGTAAACACCAATTCTAGGGTATTAAAACACTTCTTGTGATCTAGGGTTGTTTTATGAGTTTAGGTGTAACACTTAATACTCATTACCCTTAATTGTGCATTGATTAGAAGATAAGCAAGGAACTAAAGTCCTTGTCCGAAATCCAATCAAGAAAACCAAAGGAGGAAAGTGAGAAAAGCTTGGAAAACAAAAGGTAAATAACTTACCTTAAGGGGTTTAATGTTTTATGGAGAGGTGTTTAGGTGAGTGCAAAATGTGACCTAAATCTTACCACATATAATGAACTAGGTAAACCTAGGAAAGTGATATGATCATATTTGTAAACTTGTGACTAAAGAGCTAACGGTATATGAGTTAGTAAAATAACCACAAGGTGGATTATAAGGGCATATGAGATTGATGTGTGTATTTGCTGGTTGAAAGCATTACATATGTGGGAAATTCAGTGTTTAAGATTTATGTTATTTAAGGGCCTAAGAGCCATGTCATTTAAGGGTCTAAGTGCCAAGCAATTTAAGTTTATGCACTATATTGTGATGTAGTGTAGTTTGAATGTAGTTTATGTGTAAAGAACATTCCTTGCGGAGTTGAATGTCCTTGATTGTTTAATGGTGGAAAACTAAGTGTTTGGGTGTAAAAATGTGCTAGAAAAGCCATGTCAAAATTTAGCTGAGAAACCAAGAGTTTAAAGTGTTTTGATGAAGTGTTGTGACCTAGGTTGTACTAGGGATTGTTAAGGATTAAATTGGTGGAGGCAAATGAATTAAGGTGTTCTTGAGTGCTAGGAGGAACTAGGAATTGTCTTGGAAGATTTAGAGATCAAATGGGTGTTTTAGACACACCAAAGTCATGGTATGAGAAGTGTTAACACTTGTGCAAAAGTTGGTAGTAAATGAGGTGTTAAGTCTTGTAAGGACTATGGGTCGGTCGGTGGGTCGGTCGGCCTTTATAAAAAAAGAGAAAATGTAACATTAGTAGTACACCATTAAGAGATAATGAGGAGTAAGTGATTTACATGATTTAGATTAAACTACAAGGACTTGGTTATTAATCGGAAATCATAATGTGAAGTTAAGAACTAAAAGTTTAATGTTCATGGTAACATTACAAACTTTTAATCACAAGTGTTAATTAATGAGAAACCTTGAGATAAGGTGAGTAATAAGTGATAGGTTAATGAAATGTAAGAAACGACAAGAGAACGTCGTAGGTAATGACAAGTAGTCAAAGTTATTACCGAAATTGACCGTTCTGACTGAATGAATTATAGGAACGAGAACTAGTCGAAATGGTAGCCGGGACTAAGAGGGTGTCACGTTAGGCTAGCCATCCTCAAGGTGACAGGTGTGGTTTTCTTGCAACCTGTGTTCTACCGGATTACACCGGCTTGTATGCCAACCTGTTTTTCTGTGTGTTTGCCACCTTGCAAGAATAAGCATGAAATGAGTTTACAGTAATTCATTTATGTGGCGTATTTAGTTATGATACCGTTTAACCTCGAATATGTGTTAAACCGTAGCTAACCGACTCTAGGATCGCATAAGCGATCGGTATTCGGATTTAACGACCCAACCTATGGGGACGTTCTAACTACGGATATCCGTGTGTTAGTTGTGTACTGTTGTTGTGTATAAGTGTGTTTATCTTCCTTTATGTATGTCATTGTGTAACGACTGTTGTTTTGTTCATGTATGTCGTATGGTGCCTTACCTCCCCTGTGTGCCTAACTGGACCTCACTAACTATAAGGTAATTTGTGGTAATAAGCCCCGTGGAGGGAGCTTCTAGCCAATGTGTTATTTGGGGGTGAGGAATCCGGGTGTCCGGTTGCACGCGTATGTTTGGGAGTTGATATCTATATTTGATTCAACTCTCTCCTTTGTTCGATTGTTTTCCTTCTTGGATTTCAATCTCCCACGAGCCAATAGCTGGCTCTCCTACCTTGACTATTATTCGGGGTTAGGGGGATTTGTGTATGGTGTGATCAGGACTATATTAAGACTGACACATCTAAGTAAAGTTATTGTGTATGGTGTGATCGGGTCTATATTATGACCGACACATCTAAGTAAAGTAATTGTGTACGGTGTGTTCGGAGCTATATTATATCTGACACATCTTAAGTAAAGTATACATTCTCTAAGAAGAACACTAAGTTATTATGTAATGAGCTCAACATGGGAATGGAAATATTCTCTAGGCTCTAATAAGATGACTAACTCTCATTTCGGTACGAGTCCTCACGTGACTCTTCCCGAGTTATGTTGTGTGTATGTTATTGTGTGATGTGTGCTGTTATGTTGAGTACGTTGATCACAGATATCAACCCCACGTTATTAAAAAAAGAATTTAAGTATAACCCGATTAAATGGGTAAGTGTCGTCTAACAATGAATTAGCTCCATTAAGGTAGAAACCCTCAAGGGTAAAGGAACACAATAATGTGATCTAACAAGTGTTGGTGTGTTAACCTTATGATTGCATCCTATTGATTGGATATGTGTTAATTTATAAGCATGATATGTGTTTACAGTTACCATGCATGATTTAAGTATAATCAACCGCATGCTTAGACGACAATTAGTTGTGCGTGGCCCGGTAGTATGCGGGCTGCACGATTACCATACCAGCAAAGGTGCTGAGCCCCTTTGGGGCCACCCTTTTCATTTCAGGTACAATGGAGCTAGCAGCCGTTCGAGAGTATGACGGGGTGGCTATTGATGTGTGGGTAGTTATTTAATTTGTTTATGTAATTGTAAGCTTAGTAAGACCGAAACTGTTATCGGCAATAGAACGTATTAAACTCGGTACAGTATGTAATGTAAGTGTGTTGACTCAGTTTAGTTATAAAGTGAAATTGTAACGTGTAAGTGCTCGGGAATCTGGTCCATCAGACCGATACATTGTACAAGTATTAGCCTTGTTAGCCACGTGGGTGGCTAACGGCGTGTAACACCAAAGGATGAAGTAAAATGTTGAGTTGTAATTCCGCTGCAATCGTTGTTAAGTACTGTGTTTGTAGTTGGGGTGTTACAATAATAATTATAGACATGGGAAATAAAGCTAGCCAGTTACCTTTTTGCGTAAATTTTGTTGTGTACTTTGTTGACAAGGAGTATGTTATGAGGACTCGGTTTCCTACGAGGGTAGGAAGGCCGGTCTCTTTTTTGGCGCGTCTTTCTATTACTTAGTGTTTTTGCTAGCAAGGTGTTCGATCCGCTTTGTTGCGAAGAAGATAAAGTAGGTTTATTCCTTTTTACTAAGTGTTTTGCTAGTAAGGCGATAGTGCCGGTTTGTAGCGAATAAGAGAAAGTTGGTTTCTTCCTATTTACTAAGTGTTTTAGGAAATATTCCTTGGGTCAGGTGGTGGCCTCTTGGGTATTTTTATAGGAACGCGGTTCCTTGGCCAGCCGGACGACGTATTAGGTCTGTTTCAGGGACTTTGAACGCTATGTGTGCTTTGAACACTAACCGTGTTTTGAAGATGAGACCCGGGCATCCCGCGGGCTCATATAGAAATTCTTGTATGAGGTTTTAGAATAACTTATTTATTAATGGAGTTCGAGCCAGGTAACATGCAGTTACATAGGAAATTACTTTAGGACTTACCTATTGATAGAACTTTTTAAGTCGCTCGGCATGCCATGAGTTGCCGATAACCCGACCATCATGATTGAGTAGCCGGTATGACGTGTGTCGTTATTCTTTGAGATGATATATGAGTCATCCCATTTAGGTTGTAGTTTATAGGGGTTTTTTACTATTCGTAGGACTAAGTCCCCCTACGTAAATTCCCTAAGTCTAACTTTCTTGTTATAATACCGGGAAACCTATTATTTGTTGTGTTGTAGTTATATGAGGGTAATTTCCCAGGTTATGTCTAAGAGGTTAAGCTCTTCCCAGATCCATGCATTGGTGCTCTGTTCATCAAATGTTTTTTAAGTGCACGCGACCATGACTTCAGCCACGATGAGAGCTTTTGTTCTATTGATTCACCTGAAGAGGGTTTCCATGGTTGGTTTTCATCCGGTGGTACGAAAAGACTATATATTTGAGGTAAGAGTTTAGCCCAAACATCTTCGCTTCCTGAAAGCCACTTCTTTGGGTCCCGCATGAGTTATTCGTTCGCATTTTCAACTTGGTCGTTATTTGTGGATGTGCAAAAAGGTAAACATGAGGTCATTAGTGTGAATCTCACAGAATTCAATAAATGACTTACAGTTGAACTGCAGGTCATTTTTGGTGATGATGATTCAGGGTATTCCAAACTAGCATAATATATTCTTCCACATGAAGTCTTCAGTGTGTTTGGTCATTATGGTGGGGAGCGGGGTTGCTTCAATCCACTTGGTGAAGTAGTCGATTGTGACGACCACAAAATGGAAGCCTCCTAGTGAAGCAATTGGCAATGGGCCATCTATGTCGATTCCCTACTGTCCAAATGGCATGGGTTGAGGACGGATTTCAATTCCTCAAGCAAATCATTGATTCTCTTGGCGTGGACTAGGCAAGAAGTGCATGTTTGTACATGGCACTCATAGTCTTGGATGAGGGTTGGGCTGAAATAACCGGCGTGGGCGATCTTCTTTGCTAGTGCCTAGTGTCCTAAGTGATTCCTCATATTCCTAAGTGGATCTCTTTGATCAGGTGGGTGCTTACCTTGGGGAGGATGCACCGGATGGTCGGCTCGTAAAATCTCCTCTTATAAAGTACACCCAATAGCAAGAAAAAATTGTTAGCCCCGCTCAGGACTTTTATTGCCTCAATTTTGTCTTCTAGAAGTTCATCATATATAAGGTAGTCCATGATTGGGGTCATCTAGTCTGCTTGACCCATTGATATTTATGATATCCGAGGCAGCTATACTTGGGGCGCTCTTGATCTCGGCTAGGACCTTTCCGGTTATTCCTTCACATGAGTTAGCCAGTTTGAAGGGGTGTTTGCCTCTAAGTTTTCCCCCTGAGGGACATGGTTTATCCGGATGGAATGAAAGGAATCCTTGAGGGCCACGGCCCGGGCTAGGTACTTATGATTTTCCTCATCTCTTTCCTTGTAGCCGACGGATAACTACTCAGTGACCAACTTGGAATCACTAAATACCCGAACGTGGAAAGCATTGAGGGTGAGACATAGTTCTAAACCGGTTATAAGCGATTCATACTCGGCAGCGTAGTTGGTGGTCATGAACCCTAGCCAGATAGTGTTCTCGTTGTGTTTCCATCTAGCGATTTGATCACGATACCGGTGCCGCATCCGACTTTTTGTTTGGAGCCGACGATGTACAACGTGTGTATCAGGGTAGCTTTGGCTGGCTCAGAAGAAGACGGGGAGGATCTGAAGCTTGTCTCTGTTAGGAACCTGCGAGGACTTGACCTTTGATGGAGGAGCGTGGCTGGAAGGTGATGTCAAACTCTAACAACGCGACTGCCCACTTGACTAGTCGGCCTGACTTATCTGTTTTTGGATGATTTGCTTGAGCGGGAAATTGGTGTGAACAACGATCGAGTGCACTTAAAAGTATGGTCAGAGCTTGGGCTCGGTAACAACAAGTGCGAGAAGCATCTTTTCCATGTGTGGGTACTGGGTTTCGGCGTTGAGTAAAGTCTTACTGGTGAAGTGAACTAGGATCTTCACTTTCTTGTCATCTTTGACAAGAGTTGAGGCCAGGGCTTAATCAAAGACAGAGAGATATAATATGAGGTCTTCCCCTAGAAGTGGCATTCTGAGTCGAGGTAGTCTAACGATTTCCTTCTTGATTTCTTCGAAAGCCTGGATGCACTCCTGGTCCCACTGAACATGGTGTTCTTTCTTGAGTACCTTGAAAAAGGCTGGCTTTTTTCACTAATTTTGCACAGAAATGGCTAAATGCTATGAGCATCCCTTTTAATGCTTGATCATCTTTGATCTTCTAGGTATTGATAAGTCGAGTCACTTTAGGATTTTTATCAAGTTCATCTCAGTGCCATGTTGCCCGATGATAAAGCCAAGAATTATCCCCCAGGATGTGCCAAAGATGCAGTTCTTCTTTAAGCTTCATGCGGAATTTGTCATGGTTAGCAAACGTCTTTTTTAAGTCTTCAAGATGTTGTTCGACTGAGTTGCTCCACATAACAATGTTGTCGACTTAAGCTTTGATGTTGCATCCAAGTTGTAAGATGAAAATCTTATCAAGGAGCTGTTAGAAAGTTGTCTTGAAATTTCATAATATGAAGGACATGACCTTATAACAATATGTTCCGCCGGCCGTGATGAAGGCTATTTTTAATTCATCTGGTGGATTCATTTTTACTTGGTTATTGCTGAAGAACACATCGAGGAAGCTAAAAAATAAGATTTGAGTTGTGGAAGTGACTAATTTGTCTAAGAAAGGTAAAGAATAAAGATCTCATGGGAAATTTTCATTTAAAAATTTGAAATCAGTACACATACGTCATTTGTTGTATTTCCTAACTACGACTACATAAGATAGTCAATAATTATATGTGATGGTGTAACACCCCTACTACTAGTACAGTCATTAGCGTCCGATCTCCTTACTCATCAGATACTCGCAGCGGATACATACTTACATACAATGGGTGATACAATGCCGTTAGTCACCCACGTGACTAACAAGGCTACTGATTCTACATACAGCATCGGTCTGATGGACCGGAATCCCGAGTACTACAAATCTACAATACATTCTCCACTTACCAAATACTACTACAATCTGCATTCAATACAATACTCCAAGGACCATACAATATAATCTACATACCGAGTTTACTAGGTTCCTTATACAAGTATAATACCTCTTCAAGTTCATACATACTCACTAAGAGACTATTTACTACCCATTCCTCACTACTACATTACTTTCTAAATACAAGGGGTGTGCTAGTTAATACACCTCTACATTCTTCTACTACTATCCAATGTAGTCGCCGGTCTCGTGCCTTGACCACATTCGCTTCGGGTACCTGCACACTAAAAAATGTCCCCCGAAGGGGTCAGCTTTCGCCGAGCATGATAACCGCATACCCCGCGTACTAGTGAGGGTACGCCGACCACTTGGTCGAATACATGCGGTTCTTTTTCATACAGCATACATGCATACATGCTCTCATACACAATACATGAATACTTACGCAAGCATACACATACACTTCATTACATACAAGGAGTACAATATAACCATCAAATACACTTACCTTCTTCCGATACATATACCCAATACATACACAATTTACAATACGGGTTAGCTTCATTGGTCCACCCGGGTTAATCGGGTGGAGATTACTCTTTTACTCATTACTTCATACATACGCATACATACTCATTCTCATACTCATACATACTTACTTACTCTTACTCTTACTCAGTTAAGTCGTCGGGACCTCCGGCCCGGGGACTACTCCGTCCCACCACCGGGATTTACTTGGTTCACTAATCCAGGATGCTACCCACTTAAGGGATTTGGGCCGTGGACCAGCTTACGAACCAGGAATCGGATCCAACCTCTTGTGTCACCTCATCCTCACGCGTGGCCGAAGCTATATCGGACTTGTACTCATTCCAATTTACTCACTTAAGTTAGGAGTTAGCTAGTTAGGAATTAGCACAAGTCAACATTCAAGCCACATCTACAAATACAAGGCCCAGTATACATTCATACGAATATAATACAATACAGAAGTACAATACAAGATTCATTTACACCATATCATCCTCCATACATTTCATGAATTATACAAACTATTGTTCAAGAGAAATATACCAAGAACAATATAAACAAGCACAGTAAGTGCAATATAATCCGGTTCGTGCATTTATCTTATTAGGTGGTCAAATAAGCACACAAATCGGGGTAACCAGATTAGGATACAGGGCATGAAGAAATCATACCTTTCACCGTTGTACTTGTATCCCAATGTTCCTCCGGTATTCACAATTCAACCCTATGATATACATACATTCAAATAATTAATCTAACTATTTTCACTTAATTCGTACTTACTATGTCCTCACACTTCTTATACTTACACTTTACTTATTTACTTTTCTTTTACCTTAAGTTTTACTTTCTTACTTAACTTAGGTTTACTTTCTTACATGTACATGTATATGTGGATATACATACATATACATATATACACACACATACATATATATATATATATATATATATATATATATATATATATATATATATATTATTATTATTATTTTTTTTTTTTTTTTTTGTCAGGACCGGACTTGCGACCGACCTTGCAAGTCCGGTCCATTCCAGTAGCTACCAGTACCGAAAATTTCTGGCCCGACCGAACTTGCAAGTCCGGTCGCAAGTTCGGTCGATTCCAGTAGCTATCCTCGGGAAATTTTTCTGGACCGACCGAACTTGCATGTCCGGTCGCAAGTCCGGTCGATTCCAGTAGCTTACACGATGGAAATTTTTCTGGCCGACCGAACTTGCATGTCCGGTCGCAAGTCCGGTCGATTCCAGTAGGTTACAGACGGGGAAAATTTCTGGTCCGACCGAACTTGCAAGTCCGGTCGCAAGTCCGGTCGATTCCAGTAGCTCACCCGTCTTTGTAAATCTGGGCTCGACCGAACTTGCAAGTCCGGTCGCAAGTTCGGTCCGGCCCAGTATTTGCATTTTAATTTCTGTTTTCAGTCCTCTTTTACCCACTACTTCCCCATTGTTCCTACACTTAATCCCACATGTTATTGCACTAATTAAACCTCCTAATACTCCTTAGTTCATTCACCAAATCCATTACTAAATCCATCAAACAACTTACACAATTCCTTACTTCCTTTCAACACTTGCAATAGTTTCTCCAAGTAGTTTTTGCTACAGATTTTGGGTTCTTATTTCCTCCACGCATAGTTCCCTCTCCTAATGCCATCTTACCATTCCAATTCATTTCCAAGCAACTACAATATCTATACCCAAGTCCAACACTCCTTTTTACCAATTCTTACACACTAACCTTTCCTAACTTCTCCATACATTCTTATGCCCTTTTGCTACAGATTTTCACACTTACACTCCCCTTCTACCTCTTCCCTTCTATTGGCATTTCTAACACTCCCAATGTATTAGAATACATTATTCATCTCTCTCAACTTACCCTCTGTTTTCCTTAATCAAAATCTGTTACACACTCACATTAATCACCTAGTTTTAATTCTCTAAGTGTTCTATTCCTAGGCAATTTTTGCCATAGTCTCCCTTGTATTTTTATACACTCACCACATTGTCTACACTCACATCAATAACCAATTCACCTGTTTACAACAATCAAACATACAAGCTCCCATATACAATACCAATACTAATACACTCATAAAAATTCCTGCACTCAAACACTAAGTCCCAATCTGTTTCCAATAAGGTTTACACATCTTTTAAAGCTTCAAAATACTTATATCCTCTTACACATTACATTACTAATACATTACCATTTTACAATACACATTTCCATTCCTTAAAATCTGTTACATTACATATACAAGGCTTACACAAGGGTGAGCATTCTTACCTTGTTCCTTCTCTAGATTTCCTTTCTTCTTCTTTCTTCTCTCCTTCTCTCTTTTCTACCGGTTTTGTAATCTCAAGCCACTAGCACTACAACCATTCATATACACCATTCAATACTAAAAACTAACCCTAACCATTAATCAAGTTCTAATCTAGGTTTTAGGGTTTAGAAAATTTATTACCTTCCAAGAGTGCAAGTGCTGTTTGGAGTGGTTCGAGAACAAGATTTCCAACCCCTTCAACAAGCCAAAATCGGCCAGAGTGTAAAGAAACCAAACAAGGTTTTAGCTAGATTTTCGTTTTGCCTTTGAGGCTAGAAAACAATGGAGTTTTGGAGAGATTTTTTTTACCTCAAAAGAACAAGGAGAACAAGGGCCTTCTAATGGTGGTCTTGGAACTCCAAATGGGACATACCCATAAAAACGAAAATGGGTGTTTTCGAATTTTGGAAAGATGAAAATGTAGCTCTTGGTGAGAGGATTACAATGGTGGTATTTTTATAATTTTTGGAGAAGTTGGGAGAGAGTTACAAAGGAGAGAAGTTGAGTTTTGTGTGTGGGTCTTCAAAACTCCATGAAAATCGCATGGGTTGAAGAAGAAGGAAAAGAGAGAGTGAGGGAGGGGGATCTTACGTGAGAGAAGAGAATGAGATAGGAGAGAGAGTGGTAAAGTGAGGTGAGTGTTTACTTTTTGATTTTTAATTGCTTTTGTCTTTAGCTAATAAGAGAGTAGAGTGTGTGTGTGTGTATATGTAAAATCGGACACACACAGCAACTATGGGGGTTTTAAAATTTTATTTACATATTGGACACATAAGTTTGTGCTATTTATACTTCTACACCCACCCCACAACTTCCCGTTTTTGACAGTTTTTACTAAACTCTCGTTTTATTGATTTTATTGGTCCTAAAGCTTCACTAATATTTATTAATGATTATTTAGTTGACCATGTTACGAGTCTATTTGACCCGCTTAAAGACACGTTTTCCCGGTTACCTCGAAAAACGCTTTAAGGTTCATTAGTGATTTTAATCCATCTAAGGATCCGTTTTCTTCGGGATTTGTTCCCTATATTTATTTAGACTTAATTAAGCCTTTAGAATCCTTATAATACGCTAACCGAGGTTCATACCTCCTATGGTTATTTAACGCTTATTTAGCGTTTTTCACTTTTTAAGCATTTCTTCATTTCTTTTGGATTTATTTTTCCTTACCAATATTATTTAAGCATTATTAGGCTCTTAATTACATATTAGGATAATTTAATTGCCATATTTAAGGTCGGGGTATTTCAATCTACCCCCCTTAAGAACTTTGTCCTCAAAGTTGTTCGAGGTTATGGGATTTCTATACTTACTCATTTATACTTGCCTAACCCGAAACCATACATTCCTCCTCCTTACAATTCCCAAATCATTACTCAAGTTTCTCCTTTCCATACCATCCATGTACAATAATTACTCCATCCATGTTATATCACCGTCCGGTTCCTCATTACAACTTTATACATACATACCGTGCAAAGCTATCCCCAAGCAATGCAATACACATCACAATCCCGTAGGCACTCAGGTCATCTCGACACGGACTCCTCTATGTCCTGTGCCTTGGAATAATACACATACTACACTACTATCTTCTCCGGTACCACTTCTATAGAGATCCTCATTCTCCATACTAAGGGAATTCTCTCACTACTACCAATTATAATTTTTCTAAAACATACGACTCCAAATTCCAATTTATATTCATTACTTCTATCCTAAGTGATTCTTGTGACCACTTAAGGGGAGCTTCAAGAATCATTCGACCCTGATGTGATCAGCATCAGTGTTGAACTATCTTTCCACCCCAATTTGTGTTCGGTTTCCCTTGATCTGATCAGGATCAAGTTCGACTTCCCACATCAGTTTCAAACAAGCAAATAATTCAATTGTTTTCATGTTTTATCTTTTTACTCTTCCTAGTCATTCATACATCTCCAAAGGATGGAATCAGTCCATCAATCATCCTCACTCTACTTCCCAAATGCTTTACTCCATGGTTCAGTCCTAATGCTCATTTCATCAACCTTCATCCATTACTCACCATCATCTCCTATATTCTAACTACAGAATACTACACTTATAAGATTTAGTTGGTTTCAATTGTTTTCACATATTTTACTTACGATCCCACTACTCATAAACTTCATTCATCTACTATCCTCATTCATTTCGTACTACTTCTTCAAGGTTACAATACTTGTGGAGCTCCGTCCACTACTCATTACTTTTCTTTACCAATACTCTTACACTGGTGTTACAAGATGGGTACATTCACCCTATGGTATTTGCATGTCTAATGCTTAGTTACCACAATTCAATATGAATGAATACGTATGTTTATATAACGTAGGTACCACTCATCGAATAATTTCTCATTTGTGCTATGCACATTATAGTTTTATGTGTTTTTTATTTATAAAACTTGCATTAAGCGGTTTTCGCTCTACCCCCCTTAAAAGGGATTACGCCCACGTAATCTACCATATGTTATTATTATTAAACATTGGTTTAATCAATTTGGGCAAACTGAAGCGTTTAGCTTCACTACGGTATACTATAGAATATGCTCCGGTCAAAGGGTCTTAACCATACCAACGGTTTAGTCTTTGCACCAAGGATTCCTATATGAGTTTATTTAACTCATAATTAATTTGGTTCCAGCCTATTAGGCTTCAAGGCATTAATAGCCATTCTATTATACTTACTAGGTATCTTGTCTCCTAGCTAGGGCCCACTAGCTTCTGCTGCGCGACCCTGATAACTCGGGTTACTTACCCTTCGTGTTATCCTTAATGTGCTATACATCACCTTTTTATCCGTCATTATAGGAATAAGGTTTACTAAACAATCGCGGTATTCTTTTACCGTGTTTGAACTATAATTAGTTTTAGATTGTAACCAGCTCTCTGGTAGTCTACTGCACATGCTATTCGTGCTTCCACGATTTTTCATTAAGTTCCTCCGACTTATTGTCGGGCGAGGTTAAGTCACTACTTAGTTGTAGTGCTTCCTCTGGTGTCAATAGTTTCTGAATCATACCAGTTCTTCTGGTTCAGTACAAGTGTCTTTACTTGTATGACCTTGCCTTAATATGCGTCGGTCCTAATGACTTTCTTAAGTCTCCTTTCACCTTTTATTCCAGTGGAATTCACATCTTATGATTGTTAGTGTGTTTACACTCTTCGTGCTTCTTTGGCCTTAGGCCACACGGTTTGTTGCCAAGCTTCCTTAGCTGGCTCATGCCATGTTTGTTGGTGAAAAGGAGGATTTACTACGGTTTACATTCTCCATATCCCTAGCCATCCCATTAGATCATTAGCTGCACAAGTGCAATACCAAAACACTCAGTCATACAGAGTGCAGAGGCGTAAACGCTTGACAGTAAGTCACTTATGTGATGGGAAAGAATATTTCTGCCTGTTATTTCGTACTTATACTCCGTGTCATTATCTGTTACTTCCTCATATTGGTCGCTTGTTGCACACCGTATTCTTACTCATTATACAACATTGTTTTTACTGTTTCCGTTACTGTGATAGTTTCTCTTTACTCATTGCCATTGTCATTGGCACCATTCCCTTATGGTATGAATACCCTGGGGTTTCCCATGTTCGTGTGTATGACGGTTGTCGTAGCATACCGCACTACTACTATCTTCCCATAGTGGGGATGTTTTATTTCAGTTTAGGTTTCATGTGTAGGTTGGCTTACCTCACATCATTTTCATTATTGTGATACAATTCAAAGTATCTTGGTTGACCAAGGATGAGATAACTCATCGGGTCATAAGCTCTCTTGAGCGTTAATCATTCATGGTGTTCAGTGTGCGTTCACATTAACTGCTTTGTTAATTATTGCCTTTCGGTGCTGAGCATTGGTTTAGGCTCTGGCTGTGTAGTTTTGCTTGTATGTATTTTACCAGGACATCCCGTGAAACTTCAAGGGTTTCCTGGTCCCGTTCTATCATTGGTAAATGAAGTTCTGGTTGAGAGGTTGTTGCCACTCATAGGTCTCATGACAAGGTTTACCATGTGAGTATTTATGTAATGGTTCACCACATGCTTGGGTGCATGAGGAGTATACTTACTCCCTTAAGTCGTAATGGTTTGGAAATCTCATTTCCTGATTCCATCGCCTCTTGGCAATATCTATATGCGTAGGCTTTACTGTTATAATAGATGGAAACCTTTCTAAGGATTCACATCTTCACCACCTTGGTGGTCTTCGGTTAACGAGGGGTACTTTCCCTTGGGTTCTCGTAGTGTCCAAGTGTGGACTAGGCCATTGTTGGCATTATCATGATTCTTATGCCTCTGTGTACAATTGCTACAGAAGGCATGAGGGGTATTTAACTCCGTCAACTGTATACTAGACTGGTTCTAGTGACAGTGACACTGAGTGGCCATTACTACAAGCCACTCAGGATGTTGGGTTGGATTTATGGTCCAGTTGTTGATTTCTTGTCGTATGAGGCAATATCTCTTGTAGGTCTTGTTAACAATTGGTGCCGGTTTTGCAACCGTTTAAGTTTATATAACGTATTGGTTTGCACTTCTGAGCCGTATTGCTGCAAGCTATGCTCTTTGCAGCGCTTATACATGTTTCCACTCCACGTATACCGTCATAGGTTGGAGGTATTATTGGGCTCCATGGTAAGTCGTGGCATCACGCTTCCGTTCATAGGAGACCCTTTATGCAATCAGGTGTTAATAGGTGCCTCTCAGTATTTTAGGGCATTTCCTGTAAAGTGAAATCCCTTCGGTGTCCTAACCGAGTGTTCGTTTTAGCTCCCGTGCTCATGTCGTTACGGTTGCTCGACTGTTATTAACGCAGACACCCTTCAAGGATCGCTCCTGGGTGTTGGTGGTGTGCCGTACATCCGGCTAATGTTTATAACGTGTGTCGTCCTCTATACCGTCTTATGGTATTGTAGCTGAGTCGTCCCCTTTTGGGTTGTAACGTCTCCCGTTCTTGGGTAGACTGTTTACACTTGCTCCTAGTGCTTAGGACTAGGTTTGATATCCCCTTCAATGATGGAGTGTACTTGTGGTAATCTTGGGGTTGCTCTTGGGAGTTCTGTCCCGTTTGTTGAGCATTGTTAGGTTCACATTAGGCATTCGCCTTCATGTGTTTAGGCTGGGCATTCCATCCAGCTGTCAGGTAATTGCTTAGATTATTTGAGACATATCCAATGTCTATACTGTTTAGTCTGTGCCTTTTGCACTTCCTAGTTCTTACTCCTTATCTTCAGATGGGTTTCTGAGTTCCTTTATGCTGAATTGTCTGAGGTGTCCAGTTGTTCTGGTTTGAACTCACTGATGGTCCGTAGAACGGAGCTGACTACTTCCCGTGTGTCGTACACTACATGTACATACGTGGGGTACCATGTTGATACGTTGCCACTTACCCAACTATATGTCGGGCCCGCAAGCTCCTTCGGAGTGCGGTTGTCCCACATCCCGTAACGGGTACACTCGTAGTGTTCGTCACACGCCTAGGTGAAGTATTCTATTGTCAACTCCTCTTGTATCAATCTATGATACTCACCATAATCATGTTGGTTCGGTTTTAAAATCCAAGGTTTTTAAAAGAGGTTTGAGGTTTTGAAAAGAAAATTTTGGGTTTTAAAACAGTGGTTCGGTGTTAAAAGAAGTCTCTCATGGCATAGCCACGTTTGAGGTCTTGACCAAGTCTAGCCTCTCGCTGACTGGTATGTTCTAAGTACAGTGGTCGGGCCGTTAGGCCTTTCCAAGGTTCCATTCCTTCAGTTTTAGGATGTTTGATCCTGTGGTTATTTCGTTACTGTCACCGTACATTACTATGTACTTGTGACGTATTAGTGTTCCTTTACATATTCTGTCTTTACTGCACTTGCCTTGGCAAGTGCGTGGTATCGGTGGTTTTTGGATAATCCTATACCAATCTTGGTATGGTTTCTGCTTGTATTTAATAGTCTTGTTGACCTTTCCCTGATCTTGTTGATCTGCAATCGGTATACTCGCTCCTTTAGGTAGCTTCTTAATGATCTTGACGTGATTGTTGATAATCGGGATGTTTCTCCCAATCCTTGGAGACTCCCATTCTATTCGGTTTAGTCGTTCCTTGTGGCTCGTTCCCACTCATCTGTGGTGGTTACTGAGCCTTCCTTGTTTAGGCACTACTCTTGTAGTCCTATTGATTATATCTCATGGTTGTCCTTGTAGTTGTCTGAGCCATATTGGCCAGGTATTGCAGCCTTTGGCGTTGTAATTTGGGTTAATCGCTTCTGACTATGTTCTTAGCCAGCTAGCATGCCGTTGGTGGTGCTGCTTGGCTATTACTGTTGTCCCGCAGACTTGTGTCTCGGGTCCCATTACTGCTCCCCTTTCCATTTCGTTGTACGTTTAGCGCTTCTTTTCCTGCTGCTGGTTGTTTAGCTAGGTTCTGCGACTGCTAAGCATGTCGCCCCATGCTGTTGTAAGTTGTAGCCTCCTTGTGGTTGGAGTGCTTATTCCCCCGCTATTAAGTGCGGGTTATTGTTCAACCGGGATCCATCTCCGGATCTTCCATTCTGGAATCTACTACGCGTCGGTTCTTGTTTACTGTGTGATTGCTTCACAACTGCCAGATCGGGTTTCCCGAGTATGAGAGGCTTTTCTTCTCTCTGGCGTCCTTTCCCAAGTTATACAATGGGGTTTGCGGCGGGCGGGACTGGTATTGTAGGTATCCGGTACTCACCGGTAGTTCCTAACTAGCATATCTCTAATGCTAACACTCAGCCCTTAGCCCTAAGCTTCTAATTCCTAACTCGGTATTCCTAAGCTCGGTATTTCCAGTCATCAGAGCGATACTTCGCTCTGATACCACTTTTTGTAACACCCCTACTATTAATACAGTCATTAACGTCCAATCTCCTTACTCATCAGATACTCGCAGCGGATATATACTTACATACAATGGGTGATACAATGCCGTTAGTCACCCACGTGACTAACAAGGCTACTGATTCTACATACAGCATCGGTCTGATGGACCGGAATCCCGAGTACTACAAATCTACAATACATTCTCCACTTACCAAATACTACTACAATCTGCATTCAATACAATACTCCAAGTACCATACAATATAATCTACATACCGAGTTTACTAGGTTCCTTATACAAGTATAATACCTCTTCAAGTTCATACATACTCACTAAGAGACTACTTACTACCCATTCCTCGCTACTACATTACTTTCTAAATACAAGGGGTGTGCTAGTTAATACACCTCTACATTCTGCTACTACTATCCAATGTAGTCGCCGGTCTCGTGCCTTGACCACATTCGCTTCGGGTACCTGCACACTAAAAAATGTCCCCCGAAGGGGTCAGCTTTCGCCGAGCATGATAACCGCATACCCCGCGTACTAGTGAGGGTACGCCGACCACTTGGTCGAATACATGCGGTTCATTTTCAACACATACATGCATACATGCTCTCATACACATACATGAATACTTACGCAAGCATACACACATCACTTCATTACATACAAGGAATACAATATACCATCAATACATACTTACCTCTTCCGAATACATATACCCAATACATACACAATTTACAATACGTTAGCTTCATTGGTCCACCCGGGTTAATCGGGTGGAGATTACTCTTTTACTCATTACTTCATACATACATACATACTCATTCTCATACTCATACATACTTACTTACTCTTACTCTTACTCAAGTTAAGTCGTCGGGACCTCCGGCCCTGGGGACTACTCCGTCCCACCTCCGGGATTTACTTGGTTCACTAATCCAGGATGCTACCCACTTAAGGGATTTGGGCCGTGGACCAGCTTACGAACCAGGAATCGGATCCAACCTCTTGTGTCCCTCATCCTCACGCGTGGCCGAAGCTATATCGGACTTGTACTCATTCCAATTTACTCACTTAAGTTAGGAGTTAGATAGTTAGGAATTAGCACAAGTCAACATTCAAGCCACATTACAAAATACAAGCCCAATATACATTCATAAATACAATACAATACAAAGTACAATACAAGATTCATTTACACCATATCATCCATACATTTCATGAATTATACAAACTATTGTTCAAGAGAAATATACCAAGAACAATATAAACAAGCACAAGTAAGTGCAATATAATCCGATTCGTGCATTTATCTTATTAGGTGATCAAATAAGCACACAAATCGGGGTAACCAGATTAGGATACAGGGCATGAAGAAATCATACCTTTCACCGTTGTACTTGTATCCCAATGTTCCTCCGGTATTCACAATTCAAACCTATGATATACATACATTCAAATAATTAATCTAACTATTTTCACTTAATTCGTACTTACTATGTCCTCACACTTCTTATACTTACACTTACTTACTTACTTTTCTTACCTTAAGTTTTACTTTCTTACTTAACTTAGGTTTACTTTCTTACATGTACATGTATGTGGATATACATACATATACATATATACATACACAATATATATATATATATATATATATTATTATTTAAATATATTTTTTTTTTTTTTCAGGACCGGACTTGCGACCGACCTTGCAAGTCCGGTCCATTCCAGTAGCTACCAGTACCGAAATTTCTGGCCCGACCGAACTTGCAAGTCCGGTCGCAAGTTCGGTCGATTCCAGTAGCTATCCTCGGGAAATTTTTCTGGACCGACCGAACTTGCATGTCCGGTCGCAAGTCCGGTCGATTCCAGTAGCTTACACGATGGAAATTTTTCTGGCCGACCGAACTTGCATGTCCGGTCGCAAGTCCGGTCGATTCCAGTAGGTTACAGACGGGGAAAATTTCTGGTCCGACCGAACTTGCAAGTCCGGTCGCAAGTCCGGTCGATTCCAGTAGCTCACCCGTCTTTGTAAATCTGGGCTCGACCGAACTTGCAAGTCCGGTCGCAAGTTCGGTCCGGCCCAGTATTTGCATTTTAATTTCTGTTTTCAGTCCTCTCTTTTACCCTCTACTTCCCCATTGTCCCCACACTTAATCCCACATGTTATTGCACTAATCAAACCTCCTAATACTCCTTAGTTCATTCACCAAATCCATTACTAAATCCATCAAACAACTTACACAATTCCTTACTTCCTTTCAACACTTACAATAGTTTCTCCAAGTAGTTTTTGCTACAGATTTTGGGTTCTTATTTCCTCCATGCATAGTTCCCTCTCCTAATGCCATCTTACCATTCCAATTCATTTCCAAGCAACTACAATATCTATACCCAAGTCCAACTCTCCTTTTTACCAATTCTTACACACTAACCTTTCCTAACTTCTCCATACTTCTTAACCCTTTTGCTACAGATTTTCACACTTACACTCCCCTTCTACATCTCCCTCTTCTATTGGCATTTCTAACACTCCTAATGTATTAGAATACATTATTCATCTCTCTCACTTACCCTCTTTTCCTTAATCAAATCTGTTACACACTCACATTAGTCACCTAGTTTTAATTCTCTAAGTGTTCTATTCCTAGGCAATTTTGCCATAGTCTCCCTTGTATTTTTATACACTCACCACATTGTCTACATCACATCAATACCATTCACCTGTTTCACAACATCAAAATACAAGCTCCCATTATACCAATACTAAAACACTTAAAATTCCTGCACTCAAACACTAATCCCAATCTGTTTTCAATAAGTTTACACATCTTTTAAACTTCAAAATACTTATATCTCTTACACATTACATTACTAATACATTACCATTTTACAATACACATTTCCATTCCTTAAAATCTGTTACATTACATATACAAGGCTTACACAAGGTGAGCATTCTTACCTTGTTTCTTCTAGATTTCCTTTCTTCTTCTTTCTTCTTCCTTCTCTTTCTTTCTCTTCTTTCTCTTCTACCGGTTTTGTAATCTCAAGCCACTAGCACTACAACCATTCATATACACCATTCAATACTAAAACTAACCCTAACCATTAATCAAGTTCTAATCTAGGTTTTAGGGTTTAGAAATTTATTACCTTCCAAGAGTGCAAGTGCTGTTTGGAGTGGTTCAGAACAAGATTTCCAACCCCTTCAACAAGCCAAAATCGGCCAGAGTGTAAAGAAACCAAACAAGGTTTTAGCTATTTTCGTTTTGCCTTTGAGGCTAGAAAACAATGGAGTTTTGAGAGATTTTTTACCTCAAAAGAACAAGGAACAAGGGCCTTCTAATGGTGGTCTTGGAACTCCAAATGGGACATACCCATAAAAACGAAAATGTGTTTTCGATTTTGGAAAGATGAAATGTAGCTCTTGTGAGAGGATTACAATGGTGTATTTTTATAATTTTTGGAAGTTGGGAGAGAGTTACAAAGGAGAGAAGTTGAGTTTTGTGTGTGGGTCTTCAAAACTCCATGAAAATCGCATGGGTTGAAGAAGAAAAAGAGAGAGTGAGGGAGGGGGATCTTACGTGAGAGAAGAGAATGAGATAGGAGAGAGAGTGGTAAAGTGAGGTGAGTGTTTACTTTTTGATTTTTAATTGCTTTTGTCTTTAGCTAATAAGAGAGTAGAGTGTGTGTGTGTGTATATGTAAAATCGGACACACACAGCAACTATGGGGGTTTTAAAATTTTATTTACCATATTGGACACATAAGTTTGTGCTATTTATACTTCTACCCCACAACTTCCCGTTTTTGACAGTTTTTACTAAACTCTCGTTTTATTGATTTTATTGGTCCTAAAGCTTCACTAATATTTATTAATGATTATTTAGTTGACCATGATTGTCACGAGTCTGTTTGACCCGCTTAAAGACACGTTTTCCCGGTTACCTCGAAAAACATGCTTTAAGGTTCATTAGTGGTTTTAATCCATTCTAAGGATCCGTTTTCTTCGGGATTTGTTCCCTAATACTTATTTAGACTTAATTAAGCCTTTAGAATCCTTATAATACGCTAACCGAGGTTTCATACCTCCTATGGTTATTTAATGCTTATTTAGGGTTCACGCTTTTTAAGCGTTTCTTTTTTCTTTTGGATTTTTTTTCTGCTTACCAATATTATTTAAGCATTATTAGGCTCTTAATTACATATTAGGACAATTTAATTGCCATATTTAAGGTCGGGGTATTTCAGATGGGTCTAATGAAGCTGGCTTCCAAAAGTTTGGTCACTTTCTCCATGACTATGACGTCTTTCTTCGGCCAAAGCCGGCGTCGCTTCTTGCGGATGGGCAATTGACCTTGGCTTACTGCGAGGTTATGCTGCATTACAACCCAGTCAATGCTGGGTATATCAGCCAGTGTCCAGGCAATGGTACTTTTTTTAGACAAGAAAATTCCTTAGGGGTGTGCAAGATGTGTCATAAAATGTATTCCATTATTCAAGAATTTGACTGGAGAGTTGGACAAGGGGAAATCAGATGAGAACTTTCATCGTTACCTGACTTCAATAGGGGAGGAGGTGGCAAGGTGCTGATGGGGCTGGCTGGCGGGGCAGGGTCGGGGTTTTTACTTTCGATGCCTCTATATTGCAAATCCGGGTCATCCTTTAGTGGCCTTTCACCGTTGCCACCCTTTCTGGTCGGGTTGGAAACTTCAACATTAAGTACATTCTACTTGGGACCGAGCGAAACACGTGGATGTCGGGGAGACCCAACAAGCGTTGTAGCTGAAGAGATCATCTATCAGGTTGAATTTGACATCCTCTATGCGACTAAGTTCTTTGTCCTTAAGCGTTTTTTGCAGCTCGACCGTGCCCTTTAAATGAGACTCTACCTCTAAGAAGCCGGTGAGACTGCTACTGAAGTTGTTTATTGCAAACAGCTAAATTGATCTACTAAAAACTAAGAAATAAACCTAGAACTTAATATATCTAACGTCTTCCGGTTGCAAAAATCCCGGTCACTATAGAAGCAACCGGGTATCAATCTGTGGGACTTGAAAAAGTAAGCCCAACCCTAAGAAAACTAGAAATCGGGTGGTTGTTCTTGTGGTTTTTAAGTGAATCTAAATTAAAGGAAACAATAAGAAAACAAAATAAAGCGAATATGTAGAATGAGTAAGGCGGAACCCCAGGTTTAGAATATCTTCGCTTGATAAATTGCACAACTTCTACCAGTTAATCGAAGATACAGATCGACAAAATTCTAAAACTCTCTTTTAGAACTAAATCCTAGTCTTAAAAGAGCTCGTCTATCGAAACATGCTAGATCTAATCAAAATTCAAGCGAAACACATGCAGACAGATAAAACACGATGAATTTATATATGCACCTTAAGGAAAACCTAATCAATCTGATTTAGTTCTCCACAGATTTACATATTAATAGAGCTGATCAAATGGGCGGGCGGGCCGGTTCGGGGCTGACATTGAATTCTAGGCCCGAACTTGCCTATATTTTGTCTAAGTCCGTTTTTAAATTTTTCGGCGCCGGGCCGGGCTAGGCCCGGACTTATTTTAATCTTGCCATTGTCCGGCCCGCCCTGCCCGTTTTATATATTTTTTTTATAATATTGTTAGTTTTTTTGAAAAATATATAGACTATATATAATATTAATCTATATTAATCAATAAATATGAATATATTTTGTCTGTACTATTAATAGATATTATATCTACTTTAAAATAATCCAGATATTCATTAAAATTAATTTAAATATATACTTCCACCCATTTTCAGTACTTTATTTTCTAACTCTAGCATAGAATTAAGCGAAAAAATTTAGACTATTTTTACCCTTATTTTTTGCATTGAGAATTGAAATAATTTGAAAATTAGAGTTTGTAAAATAAAAGATGGGAGGGTAGAATTGGAAAGCAGATCACAAAAAGGCTAAAACATCTTCTATTTTGAAACTAGTGAAAGAATCCAGCAAATCATATATTGAAAACAAGGGGAGTATTATATTATATTTATAAATATATATATAATAATAATAAACCGGGTCGGACTGGGCTTAGTTGCGGGCCTAAAATTTTGCCGAAGCCCGGCCCGGTTTTTCATTCGGGCCTGATTTGTTGTCCAAACCCGCCTGGAATTTTTTCTGGACGGGCTTTTCGGGCTTTATTTCCGGGCCAGGTCAGTGTTGATCAGCTCTACATATTAATTTGACCTTTCTACTAATCACTAATTTGATCATAATATAATTTGTAAATCAATTCAATAAACTCACAAAATTTGCTGGAAACCACAATGAATATAGTAATATGAAACAATATGTAAATTTCTCAAATAAAACTAATAGAAGAAATCACAAACTCGTCTCAAACTACGAATAACCATCCCCTGAAGTTTAATCCTTTTAACCAGACATGCTACAAAAGAGAACAAACGAAGAGAAAATGAAAGTTCATTATAGGGAAGATGAGAACTCCTAGATGTACTCCGGTTGCCAAAGTTGAAGAACGTCGGACCGGACTTGAAGGTTGAAGATGGTGATGAAGAACTCCTGCTGTGACTGGCTAGGATTCTTCTTTGTGAGTTCATGTGGTGTGTAGGCGTGAATATGATGTGTGGAAGTGGTGAGCATAAGTCATCTTTTTCTTTCCATTGATAGCCCTCTGTTTTATAAGGATTCACTGTAAAATTAGTCTTGTCGGGCTCGTATCTGGGTGGGGCTCAGCCGGACGTGTAACACCCTTACCTCGTAATCATACCTTAATCACATATTTATCATACTTTAACAATTTGAACGAGCGGAATAAATACAACTCAACTAACATTGGCTGTTACCACCGTTACTCACCCATATGAGTAACAAGCTTCCAAATACAATACAATAAAACGTTGTGACAACTGAGAGATAGTCTAATCCATATATAACACTTATACAAATCCTGTGATCAGTATAAGTCATACTAACAATTTGCCAAATACAATCTGAAACATAACCCAAAATACAATCCATAAGGGTAGTATACCTCTCACTACCCAATCCCACACTCCGTCATCATCTTCAATTAGATACCTCTAATATGTTCACCATAAAAGGCTCAGCACAACTGCCTAGTATGCCATCATGCAACCGTCATGCAACCTCAGACTCCTTGAGTTAATTGGTTGAATTAACATGCGGTTCCATTTCATGCAAATCCAGTTTACATAATACATAATCATAACTGAATACCCCTAACCTTAAAAACTTAATTAAATGATCTATTAATGATCTAAGAAGACTAATAATCATCTTAATACCATTGGGGAACAATCTAAGATCTCAACAAGGCAAAAACATGCCTTAAGATTGGTAAAGCCAAAAATGTGCTTTAAGAAACCATAGAGATTGTATGACCTCAATTAGGAACCAAAGTGGGTTCCTAAGTATTATAATTAGGTAAGGAACACAATTAAATCATTCTCAAAGAAAACCAAGCTCAAAAACATGTTCAAACACAAATTGTGCTTTAAAACTCCTTAAAGCACGTTTTTGAGAAAATTGACTTTCTAAGTGGGTTTTGAGTGGTGTTAGGGGTTGGATTACACCTTGTTATACTAATGTACTATAATGTACCACATTAGAAAGTTTAATTCAAAGTTTTTCAAAAAAATCAGAAATATGTGCATTGGTTTGTGAATAGTACTTTTATAACACTTTCTTAATCTAGTCAATGGTCAAGCCAATGCCCTTGACTTTGAACACCCATTGCTGCCTGGTTAAGGCTCCCTCCTTATCCTTTAGCCAGCCCTAAAATATCTAAGGATGAGTCATAAGTGACTATTACCTAAAGTAAGATAATCTTACCTTATAAGCTTATTTTACTCTTTATCTTTCCTCTCACCCCATTCCAAACGTGAGTTCAGCAACCAGAACCTCCATTCCTTCATTTTCAAGCTAGGAAGCTGCCAACTTCAAAGAGGAACTCCCATGGAATAAGGTAAACATTCAAAACATGTTATATGTCATTCTCTTCATCTTTTCTTCCTCTTTCCATTAAGCTAACTTGCAACTACTTCCATCCACTCATCTAGCACGAGTTGGTGTTCAAAGGGGAGGAGAAATTTCGGCTGAAACTCAAATAAATGGGGGAAGCAAGCTTAAGACCTAATTAAGGTAAAAATGTGCTTTAAGCACCTAACTCTTCTTCTACTCTATTTCCGGTTGCATTCCTTAGCTTCCTAGGCTTATTTTCTCCTTATTTACATGCTTTTTCAGTTGGTATATCAAGAGCTTCAAGGAGTAGCCAAATCCATGCCAAAAACACCATTTTTGGCATCTTAATCAAGGTGAAACCTAGCCATCTTCTTGCTTGACTTCCTACAGTTTTATACCTTAGCTTAGAGGTCTTTTGATACTTTTCTTACTTCGGTAAATAGGGCCGAGAATACCTCTTGTGAGCCTTATGAAATCAAAGGTAAAAATCTAGCTTTTATGGCTTATAATGATTCCTATGGTTAACTCATGCTTGGAGTGTGATCATATCCTTGTTTTGCTGTTAAAACATTTAACCAAGCTGTGGAAAATTTCTTCCCAACTTCGTGGCCAATTAGGCAATTAAGGCTCATTAAACCAAGGTATAACATTCATAATCATATATTATATGCTTTGGAGCTTATATTATGTGTGTGTAACACCCCAACCCGAAATCCAATAACATGTGCGATGATTACTCCCAATAAAACATAAACTGCAGCGGAATAAAATACAATAACTGGGCGGTATTACAATGTCGTTGGCCACCCTTGTGACCAACAAGGCTAACTCCAAATACAAATCTCCAAAGTCACGGTCCGAATACGAATACAATCCGAGATGCTAGGAATCAAACTCAAAGGTACAATAATTAAGTAAAACAAATAGCTAGTGATGAACTCCCATAGCTTGATCTACCCCACCTACACTCGGTGTGGTAATATCTGCAACTTCAGGTACCTGAAAAATGGGGGTGCCCCAAAGGGGCTCATCAAACAATGCTGGTATGGAAAACATGCAGCCCATCGGCTACCGGGCCACAACCAACTACTTTGTCGAATACATGCAGTTCATTTTTATAAAGCTGTAAACAAGCATAGCATGATAATAACAAGTATCCATAGAAGGACAACAATGTCACATAGAACAAGACTTCAGAAGGTCAAGTTAGATGAACTGTAATCCTTTATTAATAGTCGGGTCCACACAATGGGACTGACAGGTATAAATCAGTATGTCAATATAGTGAAGGTATAGTGACCTCGTTAAAGAGAAAGGTGGGTAATTAGTCCCTCAGAAGATAACGTAGTTAACTCCTGTACTTTAAAAGAGGTGGGAATCGAACCCTCGAGAGGAATGAAGTCTTCCTCTCCACTTGAACTGTTCCGGTACGCAGCCAGTGAGTGACATAGTGCACCCAAAACTCCCGTCACGACGTAAATTGAATAGGAGACGACCTGAGACAGGTACAACTCCTGTAGCATGCATGGCCAGATCCAACTGGGCTCCTCGTTCTCGTAGTATAGAATTGTTAGGTGTCATACAAGGACGTTAATCAAGAACACAATGTGTATTGTCGATTATCACGTTTAGGATAACGACGTTTGTTATAAAGTGGAGTTAGTGAGAGACTTGTGTACAAGTTCTCGGTACAATAAAGCGCGGGTATTTAATCCACTGGTATTGTAGTGTTGTATGCGTGGGACATACACGTCGTAGTTAGCAACATTCACGCATATAAAATACACAACAGTGCACAAGAGTAAAACAACATTTTACACTAATTATCTTGGTCGTTAATTCAAACAATAGATAGCACACAAGCCGGTGTAATCCGGTAGAAAAACAGGTTGCAAGAATCCCATACCGTTCACCGTAGATTGCAATTGATTATACCTTGGTCAACGTCTGGTCAAGTATAGTCCTAGAACAGGATTAACTGAGAGGGTTAATTTATGTTACCCTTGTATATTAATTTTATTGGATTGTTCAACAATTCCTTAGTTGTTATTTCATGTGAGGTTTATTTCTTCATACTTAGATAGTTTCTTGAACTTCTTAATCTTACTAACAATTAAGGTGTTCTTATATTTCCAACTCATATATTCTTAATGAATAGTTTATATTGTGTGGCAATTCCTTTTAATTACCTTATGATTTAATGTATAACTTATTTTGTTATTCCTCCTTGATTTATTTATAAATCCTTTAATGTATATATTTATTCATGTACTTTTTATGTTACATGTTTTTTAGTTGTCTAAATGACATAATAACTTTATAATTTCTTAAATATATTTATATGCCATACATGGACATAATATTCTTATAGTTTTTATTATTCCCCTTTTTAACTATAAATAATATTATTGGTTACCTTTAATTTCCTTATAACTATATAAGCCATAGTTTTTTAATCATAACTCCTTTAATCAAATTCTTTCTTCTAATTCCTCCAAATATCCATATAGGACCTATATTTATTTAAATCTAAATTCTTACCCTTATATTTCGGTTATTTACAAAACAGCCACATTAATTCATAAACTTTATATTTAATTCTAATCTCATTATATTATATAGTTTTAATTCCTTATTAAATTATATTACAAAGCCACCACTAATATTTTGGTATATAGCTTTTGAATATTATAACTTTCGAAAATTACCACTTAGCTCCTCAAATTCTCGGCCTATATATATATATATATATAGATATATAATAATATATCATATATATTTTCTATAATTACATTAACCACAAAATCTTATGACCTTTACATAATGTCTTATAAACTATAGTTTTAATTTAATTCTCCATAATTGCCGAATATATATACATAAATTCTTAAATTACAATTCTAACCCAAAGTAATTCGCTTTGTCATATACTTTCCATTAATTACATTTTCACCCAAAACTTTATAATAGTTGCTTAATAGTTTATAAACTATAGTTTTAATATTTAATTCCTCAAAATTTCGAAAGTGAACTTATTAATTCTCTTAATTATGAATTCGCCCATATTCAACTCCAAACTTTCATAATAAGTTTTATAAATTACATAATAGCCCAAAACTTTATAAATTGTCATTTTAACACTTGTTTAAATTATCTAAAATTCATAAACTTAATTCCTAACCTTATATTATATCATATTTATCCAAGGATACCCTTTACTCTCGGTTTTTATGATATATACACCAAACTTTGTAAAATTTACATTTTAGCCACATAAATTAATTAATTAGTCATTTAAGCACTAATAAAATATTTTTAACTCACCAAACTTTATAATATAAGTTTATATGCATAAGTAGCTCATTAAAACCTATTCTTTACCTAGAACATTCGGCCATAATTAATAGGTTACTATATATATACAAAAGTAGATTTATATGTCAAAATAACTATACATAATTCATATGAGTTATATAACTCATGTAAAAAATTATTGTAATGTCTTATATTGATTCCTAGCCAAAATAGAACATTTTTAACCTTGACATTCGGTATGAACAAGCTTTTATCCTAGGTAGATTTTGTGACACAAAAATGTGTCTTAAGGAAATAAATTTACTAAGTATGTTATAAGCTATATTTTTGGCATAAGTTACCATGTAGTTTCGGTTTAGACACCCTAGGAGGTGTACATAATTTTTGTATAATGTTTTTAGAAGCTTAACCAAGCTTAAAACATAAAGATTAGCTTTGTAAACTTACTTGTTATAAAGGTGGTTAAGTGCTTGAACTCTTCTTGAATCTCCAAGCTTTCTCCAAAAAATTTGATGCTCCACTTCGGTTTGTTGCAAGGGGTGAAGGAGTTTAGGAGTTTAGATCTTCAATAAAGATCTTAAGTAGATTTTGTAAGTAGTTTCCAAGGATTTACCTAAGCTTTTCTCCTTATAATTCGGCTCACTTAAGTGATGAAGAACAACCTTTCCTTCATGAAAATGAAGAAGAAAAGACCTTAGAAGAAGTAGAAATCGGTTTGCACATAAAATGTGCTTTAAGATTTTCAAGCATGAAAAATACCTTAAGGTAACTTTGAGATGCTCCTTGGATTAGTGTTGATTTAAAAACCTCCTTGGAGTATATGTTGATGCCGAAATGCTATGGTGGTGCTAGAAAGTTTACTTCAGGCTTGACAAGAAATGCTAGGAAATTACCTAAAGAAGATATGAAGTTAAATCTCCATTAATGGACTTAAGAGCTTCAAAGGAAGAAGATGAAAGAAGAAGAGAGGAACTTACCAACCGGTTTGCAAGGAGGAAATGAGATGGGAATTGCAACCGTATAACATAAGGCAAGTTTAATTTGTTTTTGTTTTGTTAATTTTTAATGTCAATTTACTAGTCTTCCTTTGTTTATTCCATAGATTATTGGCTCAATAAAGCCCCATGTTCTATGCATGTGTTTCGGCCATGTGAAAGACAAGGCAAGTGGAAGAAAATAATGTGAGCTAAAAGACAAGGAAATTTAGTAAGGTTTGTTCTTTTGATTTTTCTATGGTTTATGCTGTCTTCTTCTTCCTTGTAGTGTACGAATCAATGTAACACCCCTAATACGCACATGATACTAAATGAAATCGCAGCGGAATAAATCAACTAAACAGTACTAACGCTTCGGTGCTACAACGCCGTCAACCACCCACGTGGTTGACAAGGCAGAATAATACAATTGTACCGGTCTGATGATCAGACTCCCGAGCATAAAACTAAACCATAAATACATTATATACAATACCGATGTTACTACATACATCCTTCACTGTATACATCACTGTAACTGCACAACCCAAATACATAACGCCACGGGAGCACAGCGCATCCCGGGCCAACATCCACAAGTATACAAAAGGTATCACATCCTAGGATCTAAAGCCACTCCGCTTCTTCGATCCTCATCCTGCAGTATAAGAAATATGGATCCCCCGAGGGGGTCAGCAACCCTTGGCTGGTATGGCTAACGCGCAGCCCATCGGCTACCGGGATACGCGCAGCTACTTGTCATTATAACATGGCATTCAATTATATACATAGCATAACATAACATGGAGCATGGCATCAATGTGCATAGCTCAACAACACATACACAGTGGATTTTCACTCCACGATAACAAACCACAAGGGTCAATAACATAAGAGCCTAGAGAGTGATTCACTCTCATGTCAAGCTCGTTAAACACACTCATTACCGTTCTGTTAGACGAACGAGTAACTTAAGTCACAGATGGTTCGGATTTAGTGACCCGAACACACCACACAAACACAGTTCCCACTAAACCGATCATAAGTCAGAATAGGTAAGCTTTGGAAGAAGCTAGCGGGAGATCGAACGCCAAATTAAGGAGAACAATCTTAACAACATAAGAGTCGAATCTGATTCAGATATCTACTCTTAACTTACATGCATGACCGGACAACCGGATTCCTCACTTCCCAGTTAACACTTGTTAGAAGTTCATAGTGGAACTTAACAACCAACACACAATAGGTGGTAAGTCATGTTAGACACACACAAGGGAATGAGTCACAACATCACATCACAATAGTATAGAACAACTGTAAACTCATTACATGTTTAAATCTTATAACGTTGTAAACACACAGAAAAACATACAACACACAAACCGGTGTAAACCGCTAGACAACAGACTGCAAGAAAACCATACCTTGGTCCTTGCCTCGTTTGGTTTCCTCCGTAGGTCACTCCTATACATAATTCAAGAACGTCGGTTAATTAACTTACTTAACCTCCAAATTTACTAAGTGTTTAACACAATTGTATGACATGTTTAATGTCTATCTTACCCTAGGTTACCTTCATTATACACCCTAGGGTTAACTACATAAGTCACATCTTTTCTTTTTTTTTTTTTTTTTTTTACAAGTTTTGGTCCGACCGACCTTGCCGACCGAACTTACCCAAGTTCGGTCGATTCCAGAATACATTTCCGTTAAAAATTTTCTACTCCGACCGAACTTACCAAGTTCGGTCCTATTTCGGTCTTTTCCCGGAGTTTCTTCCCTTTTAATTTTACCCGACCGAACTTCCCATGTCCGGTCCCAAGTTCGGCCTTTTCCAAGAGTTTCCCTTTGTAAATTTAGCCCGACCAACTTACCATGTCCGTCCCTAAGTTCGGCCTTTTCCAGAACTCAATCCGTACTCAAATACAGGCCCGACCGACCTGCAGTCCGGTCCCCAAGGTCGGTCTTTTCCAGAAGCCATTCTCGCAGGGTAAACTGGGCTCGACCGAACTTGCAAGTTCGGTCGCAAGTTCGGTCTGCCCCAGACCTTTGTTTCCTTTTCACTTCAACTCCAAACTTCACCCCATACAACCTAGTACCCCCTAACCTCATTTGGGCACTTCAAACACACCTTAAGACATCCTTAAACACTCATAAAACTCATTTCTAATTCCTTAAACCTTTACTTATTTCTTCACAAAATTCCTAACACTTACAACATTTTACACTAGGTTTCTAAATGGTGTTTCTCACCTATGATAACTACTATCCCAAAATGTTTTCTCCTTATCTTAACATCATCTCCCAAGCATCATCTCTCACACCAATTCCTTATATCCTTCTTGAAATCTTTCCTAGTTCCACTTTCTCCTTATTTACCAAAGTTTGCCTAAGTCTTTACTAAGTCCCAAAATGACTTTGGTACATACTAAAATCTCAAGCTCATGCCTAAGTCCTTGTTACATCCCAAATCACCTTAATGCATGTTTCTTACACAAGAACAACACTTAACCATTTTAAATACTCCTTAACTTATCAACACATTTTAACACTTAGAACTTCACATTTGTTACCCAAATTTCGACATAGGTTCTCCTAGAACATTACTAAACCAAAACACATTGTTTTTACCAACACAACCAAGAACACTAAAAATCCATCAAGTACTTATTATACACAAACTTCACTCACAAGCACTACATCACAATATAGTGCACAATTTAAATTGCATGGCACTTAGGCCCTTAAATGACATGGCTCTTAGGCCCTTAAAATGCACAAATCATAAACACTGAATTTCCACAATATATTTGCCTTTAACCTGCAAATACACTCAACAACACATATGCCTTTTACTAAGCTCTTGAGAACACTTTACTAAGTCATTCACCATTGGCTCTTTAGGTAGTTTTAATAAGCATTTATAAGCTCATTTCTCCTAAGGCATTAAACAACATTAGGTTAGTAGATTTACCTCTTTTGCAAAATAACTTCTTTCTTGTTTCCTTTAGAAAACCGATAGAGTACTTGATTCTTTGACAAGCTCTAAACAATATACAAACATTATAATGAGTATTCAAGCTATAAGCTCCATCTCATTGTAAACCCTAGTTTTACATTGTTTCAAAAACATTAATGTAGTTGTTTACCTTGCTCTTTGAAGAGAGTTTGAATATCTAGCAAGAGAGGACTCCACCTAGTCCATGAAGAGTTGGAATGAAGCTAGAACAAAGTCACATAAAAAGCTCCTTCAATACATATTTTCGGACATGACAAAAACAAGGAGGAAATGAAGTTTTTATTTGAGATTCCTTACCTAGAAGTCAAGGAGAGTAACAATATGTAAAAATACAAGCTCAAGCTCCTTCAATGGAGAAACTCCATGGCACCGAAATGGT